>OX244036.2:34501626-35703838 GCA_945859785.2 Tridacna gigas | reverse complement strand
TATCGTTTGGGAAAGGGTTAATAACATTTTTCTAGGCTTGTTTGATAAAATCAGATCCCAAACACCAACTAATGTCAGATCCTGTATGTCTCTCATCCCTGAATGATGTTTTGATGATTTTTATTTGTGAGAAAGTATTCAGTGGCTTTAACAAAGTGCAAAGTACTTGTGGGAGAAACTTGTGGAAAGCCTTGATGATTTTTATTTGTGAGAAAGTATTCACTGGCTTGAACAAAGTGTAGAGTACACTGTACTTGTGGGAGAAACTTGAGGAAAGCCTCAATGATTTTTATTTGTGAGAAAGTATCATGGGCTTGAACAAAAAGTAAAATACTTGTGGGAGAAACTTGAGGAAAGCCTTGATGATTTTTTATCTGTGGGAAAGTATTCAGTGGCTTGAACAAAGTCTAGAGTACTTGTGGCAGAAACTTGAGAAATGTCTTAATGATTTTTATTTGTGAGAAAGTATTCAGTGGCTTGAACAAAGTGTAGAGTACTTGTGGGAGAAACTTGAGGAAAGCCTTGATGATTTTTATTTGTGAGAAAGTATTCAGTGGCTTGAACAAAGTGTAGAGTACTTGTGGGAGAAACTTGAGGAAAGCCTTGATGATTTTTATTTGTGAGAAAGTATTCACTGGCTTGAACAAAGTGTAGAGTACTTGTGGCAGAAACTTGAGGAAAGCCTTGATGATTTTTATTTGTGAGAAAGTATATCCAGTGGCTTGAACAAAAAGTAAAATATTTGTGGGAGAAACTTGAGGAAAGCCTTGATAGGTGAACTGTTCCATTTTATAGGGCTTAATATTATGTTGATACAGCATCGAAACAGGAAACAAACAAACAAACAAACAAATTCAAAATCATTTTTTGATATTTATTTTAAACATAACTTTATTGTAAAGAGTAAAAAAAATCGTTTCAAAATACTAAACATATCATTCAATAAGACAACTATCCATTTTTTCCAATTTAAAACTTTGCACACTGGTCTAACATTGCTGCAAAATGTTAACATCTCAAAAATATGAACACCTATATCTTATCAACATAATTATCATATTCATACAACAAACAGTATAAAAAGTCTGTCAACAGCAGCATTTGAAATATTGTGAAAGATATGGGAATTTCTCTGCAGTAATTCTACATCCAATATAGAATTGTTCTAATATCCAGTATTCCCAATCCTTAACCCTTTACCACACAATGCCGCCTTTTCACTACCCCTTTGAAAATTTTTTCGGAAAAGGAGAAAATGCTGGTAACCAGCATTTTCTCCTTTTCCCAAAATGTTTTCTACCATTCCAAAAACAAAGTTCATTTTTTGATGTAACATCTATTTTGTTGTCTGAAAGTGCTTTCACTATGGGCAGCCCTTAGATTTTGTTGTCTGGTAAAGAGTTAACTTTTACTCTCTACTTCATTCCCTTTTTCTGTGATTAACACAAATGTAAATACATGTATCAAGAAATGCCATGAATCATGCAATTTACATTGATGATGAAATACACAAACTCACATTGCCACATAACCAAAACGTCAATTTCAAGTTGACCTGTTACCAAACAATCACAGATTTTATTGACCTTGAGGGAGAAGGTTTCATAAACATCACGGGAAACGGAGAAAAAGCTGGTAAACAGCATTTTTTCCTATGCCAACAATGTTTTCTACCTTTTTAACTCTTTACCAAAAGACAAAATTTTAGACTTCTTTAAACTGAAAGCAATTGCAGGCAACATATTAAAAAATGGTTAACAGAATTGGGATTCGATTAACAGCATTTTCTCCTTTTCCCACAATGTTTCCAAAGGTTTTAATCCCCACCAGCAAGAGTTTTAACTTGAAATTGTGTGGAAAAGGGTTACACATAAATTCCACCTTTTGATCTATATTTAGTTTGTTGTCTGCAAATGCCTCCAATTTATTTGGACAAGTCTCAAACTTTGTCATTTGGTAAATTGTAATAGGCCCAGTAATGTCCAAAAAGTTAAACAATATGGATGTTGAAATGCATTTAAATTTAAATCATACTATTTTAAAGTATGGAAATTACTGTGAAGATGACAATCTGTTATTGAAAGGTCCACCAAGCCTTTCCTGCTGGCAAAAAAATGAATTTTAAAACTCCGTAAAAAGTTGCCAAGTCGCTCCATCTTTTGTTTACCTTTCATAGCCAAATCCCATCATTTGAGTCACATTTAATTTTCCCACAATGTTTTTTCCCCTTTCATAGCCAAATTCCATCAGTTGGGCCACATTTAATTTGTCATCTGCACAGTGCTTTCATTTTGGTCAAGTCTAAATTTTATGTTTTGATAAAGAGTTAACTCTTTACCAACCAACAAAATTTTAGACTTGTTCAAACTAAAAGCATTTGCAGACGACGAATATAATTTTATTCAGATGATATAATTTGCCTATAGAAGAGTAGAAAACAATGCAGAAAAGGAGAAAATGCTGGTTACCAGCATTTCTTTTTTTCCCGCAATGTTGTCAAAAGCTTTCTTTCTACGGGTTGTTAAAACTTGAGATTGTATGGTAAAGAGTTAAATCTTTACCAAATGGCAAAATTTTAGACTGGCCCAAATTGCAAGCATTTGCAGACAACAAATTAAAATTTGTCCAAATGAGGAAATTTTTCCCTGATAGAGTAGAAAACATTGTGGGAAAAGGATAAAATGCTAGTAACCAGTATTTTCTCCTTTTCCCACAATATTTTCAAAAGGCTTCTTTCTCAGGGTTGGTAAAAGTCGGGATTGTGTGGTAAAGAGTTAAAGGACTTTATAACTTGATCTGGTACTTACAGCTGCTTCACTTGGCTTATTTGCAAGCTTTCACTGTATTTCATCTTAACCCTTTACCAAACAATCCTGTGTTTTCATGTCCCTGAGGAAGAGGCCCTTTGAAAACATTGTGGGAAAAGGAGAAAATGCTAGTAACCAGCATTTTCTTCTTTTCCCACAATGTTTTCTACCCTGTCAGAAAATCTTAAGTTCATTTGTGCCACTTTGAAATTTGTTGTTCATCTATGTGCTTTCAACTTCAAAGGGGCTAAAATTTGTCATTTGGGAAAGGGTTAAAAGAACTAGTCAACCAACTTCATAATTTTCCAAGAAATTTCTGATAGGACTCCACAACTTGATCTGGAGCTTCCCATTGGGGATAATGTCCAATCTGTTCGTCTAGAACATCAATACTGGGTGAGGGGACTGTTTTCCTGAAGGCAAAAAGTAAATTACTTGCTTGTTTTTTTCATACCTAACCCTTTACAAAACAATCAATTGTTTCAATGACCGCAAGAAAAAAGGTTTTAAAAAAAATTGTAGGAAAGGAGAAAATGCTTGTTACCAGCATTTTCTCCTATTACAACAAAGTTTTCTACCCTTTCAAAAAAAAACCCAAAATAATTATGAGCCTCATTTAATATATCATATTAATCAAATTCTTTCAATGTAAATAAGTTATAAAGTCTGTCGCCTGTAAGGGATTCATCATTAATTGCTTACAAAAGTCACTAACTATGTTGAAAAAATTAAATAACTTTCCTAGCAATGCATAAAGGAAGATTTCAATGAAGGTATCTTAATTCTCTACCAATGCCAAACCTTACACTTTTTCAAATTGACAGAATTTGCGGATGACAAAATAAATAAGGCTAAATATTAACATTTGTTTTTGGAAGGATACCTGGTTGCCAGCATTTTCCTTTTCCCACAATGTTTTTCAAGCTTTCTCTGGTTTATTAAAATCAGAATTATGTGGTAAGGGGGTAACGACTGTCTCTTGAGTTCTGAATAAAAATCAAACTGTATAAGTTTAAGATCAAATCTGCTCCTTCTCTCACCATGTTTTCAGAAACCACTAAATTCATGTGGATCAAAAGTTGCATTTGTAAAGAAGCAGTCTAACTTGTTTGTTCAGAGGTCAAATGTATTTGCTAATTGAATGGTGTTTTATGTTGTTTTCAACATTGTTATAGTCATATCATGACAACAGCTAACTGTTTCATCTGTTTACTCAATATCACCAGTACCAGGCTGGGGCTCTGCATTGCCTTGCCAAGTGACATTCCCCTAAATCCTTAAAAAAGCCTTCTTCCTCCAAGTCATAAATTGTTTGGTAATATGTTAACTCTTTGTCAAACAATCCTGTGTTTAAACGATCCTGGAAAACAAAGCTTATTATACCATGTTTTCTATCCTTTTAAGGAAAAATTCAATTACTTGAACTGTACTCTACTCTGTTGTCTGCCGGGGCAAGCGTAAATATGGAATCTTACAACAGTCTGCATTTCTGCGTGGTCGGATCATGTCGAGTTGCATGTATAAAGAGATGTGTATCGGATGAGACCGAAGAAATGCAGACTGTTGTAATATTCCAGAAATGCAGACTGTTGTAATATTCCTTTTATTGTATACCTCACCACTATAACTGCAAAGAAACATCACAAAATCAATATGAATTACCAAAAAGTCTGAGAACCACATTTCATTGTACAATATATGCAGTATATGCACAATATTTATGAATGGCGGATGAATATACATAGATAACGGTAAGTCTGCATAGGTCAGAATGCATTTAAAAATGGCGGTTGCTGTCCGAGCCGCTACAAGAAAATAAACAGTGGCTTAAAAACTATTTCTTAAACACTGAAAAGGTAGTCAGTGGTTGTTAGTCACTGTAATTGTCAAGAACAGTACATTTTATTTCGTTTCAACGCAGGATGTGAGTCAAGCTTGTGATTATTAGTCATGATGCTAAAATCATGAGTGTACTGTACAGTAGCATTTAGAAATACCCTTCCGAAACAACACATGTTTATGTAATGGGCAATGATATCTGACAAAATCAAGTTCTGCATGAAAATGATTTTTGAAAAAAGTAGATGACAAATAACAGTCAAAGTATCTATAAATACACTGATAAAAGGGGTTTCCCTGCTTTGTCATGCTAGCTTTGTCATACCAGCTTCAAACATAAATGGTTCAAAGTCCCGAACATTATTACATAGTTCTAAGTAGTCCATGTACACGATTATGCTGTTCACAAGGTACTAGGCTGACATGGAAAAATTTTCAGTCCAGTTGTATTGTGAAGTTTGATAACGCCCGTATTTTACTCAGGTCATCTATAGGTAATAAAATTTTGTATCTACCCTAAGAGAACCGAAAAACCCCAACAGACATTTTCAATCCTGAAATAAGACCTTGAAGGAGCATGATTTTGAGCTTGACTTTGCCTAGGATATATCAGTAAAGAAGAGCGCGTAGATCAAGATCAGACTGTATGGTCTGTGCAGCGTGATCTTGATCTACACTGGTTGCAAAGGAAACTACAGTTGTGAGAGACTGTTTAAAGAGTAAGAGATCAACTCACTTATAATGATTTATAAAGACAGGTGGGTTGACTGGATCTGCTGGTCCATAGATCATGTGAACTGTAAAACAAAAAGATGATTGGCTGATCAAATTCAAACATTTCAATACAAGCTGCAGATACCTTTTTTCCTCTTGCAGCAGGTAATTTTTTGAAAATATTGTGGCTAAAAGAGAATTCAGAGGCTTGGAGCAAGTTTATAATATCACACAAGCTGTAACAAAGATCATTTGGCTTGTCATGTAAAAAAAAATTTTTTTTTTCACATGATGACCTGCAGACAACTTATTCTTTCAGTCTTGCAAAAGAATACCTTTTGAAAAGATTGTGACGAAAGGAAGATCAACTCGCAATGAGCATTATCTCCTTATGCCAACATCTTTTCACAATCATGTTTTCATACATTTTTAACATCTTCAAATGTCTAATGTTGTAAAATAAATCATGGCTAACTCTTTAACCCTTTACCACACAAGCCTGACTTTTAACGACCCTGAGAAAGAAGCCTTCTGAAAACATTGTGGGAAAAGGAGAAAATGCTGGTAACCAGCATTTTCTCCTTTTCCCGCAATGTTTTCTACCCTTTCTAAAACAAATTTCAATTTTTCAGCCACATTTATTTTGTCATCTGAAAATGCTTTCAATTTGGGCCAGTCTAAAATTTTGTTGTTTGGTAAGAGTTAATAGACAACAAAATTGAATGTGACTCAAATAATGCGACTTTGAGAGGGAAGAAAACATTGTGGGAAAAAGAGAAAATTCTCATAACAAGCATGCTTTTTGTCCCCCACCCCATTTTCAAACACCTTTCTCCTCAAAGTCGTAAAAACAGATTATGTTTAACTAATAACCAGTCAACAAAATTAAATATGTCTCAAAGAATAGGATTTTGAAAGAGAAGGAAACATTGTGGGAAGGAGAAAGATGCTGCTAACCAGCATTTTTCCCCCTAAAATTAAATGAGGCTCAAATGGAATTTTGAAAGGGAAGGAGACAGTTTGGAAAAAAAGAAAAAGCTGGTAACCAGCATTTTTTCCCTTTGCCACATTGTTTTTAAAAGCTTTCATACGCTTAAACTTAAGACATTTTGATAAAAGTTTAAAGAGCAGTTACCTGGCAATGAAGCTTTCTGTAGCGCCCCTACCCAGCGCTCCTTGTGTTCATCCCTCTGAGTTATGTAATGAATTAATCTAAAATGAACAGTCAATTGCAATCTTAGCATAACCGGAGGGCTTTAATCTTTACCACACAATCCCAAGTTTTAACAACCTGTTAGAAAGAAGGCTTTTGAAACCACAGTAGTGGGAAAAGAAGAAAATGCTGCTAGTGACCAGCAATTCTTCCTTTTTACACAGTGTTTTCTACACTTCCAAAGGTAAATCGCATCAACTGAATAAAACCAAATGTGTTGTCTGCAAATGCTTTCAAGTTTGGATAAGTCTAAAAATTTGTTGTATGGTAAAGGGTTAAACCCCTTCCAGTCTAACATTTTGTTGTTTGGTCCACTATTTCAAAAAACATTCTGGCATAAAGAGTACAACTACAATATTTCTGTCTGTTTTCTTAGTTGTTTATCTACCAATTTAGGGGTTATGCCTAACCCTTTACCAAACAATCCTGTGTTTTAACAACCCAGGGGAAGATGCCTTTTGAAAACATTGTGGGCAAAGGAGAAAATGCTGGTAACCAGCATTTTCTTCTTTTCCCGCAATGTTTTCTAATCTTTCAGAAACATCTAATCATTTGAGCCACATTTAATTTATCATCTGCACATGGTTTCAATTTGGACAAGTCTAAAATTTTGTCATTTGGTAAAGGGTAAAAAAAAACGGTCAGATGATGAGACTGCACATTCTGTGAAGTCTGATCTTTATCTTACTATATTTTAACTGAACAAAATATTAGTCTGGTCCAACTTGAAATCATTTGCAAATTACAAATCAAATTTGGCTCAAAATAAGGGTTTTTTGCTTTGAAAAGGTAGAAAACCTTGTGAAAAAAGGATAAAATGCTGGTTACCAGCATTTCTCCTTTTCCCGGAAAGTTTTCAAAAGGCTTTTCCTTCAGGGTCGTTGAAACTTGGGATTGTGTTGCAAGGAGTTATATTGTGCTTAGTGCCTATAGTTAACCCTGTACCAAATGACAAAATTTTAGCTGTGTCCACATTGAAAGCATTTGCAGAGGACAAAAAAGATGTGACTCAAAAAATGACATTTGGTTTGGCAAGGGTTGACACTATTCTGGTAAAAGGGACAAAATGATGGTAAGTAGCATTTTCTCCTTTTCCCACAATGTTTTCAAAAGCTTTCTTTCTCAGGGTTATTAAAAATCAGGATTGTGTGGTACAGGGTTAATTCATAGAGATTTTCTATTTTTGAAGTTGTCTGCTGCTCGTTTGAAGCAGGAGGGAATGAGCTATAGGCAAATATACCTGCTATTGACAATGTATCCATCTTTGTGTCTCACAACAGCATAAAAATCTTGTAAATCCTCCTCAGATGGTTGGGTTTTAGGTCCAAATACATCCCTTAATCTACAATAATTGAATAGTGTTTTAACTCTTTACCACTCAACAAAAATGTAGACTTGTCCAAATTGAAAGCATTAATTTTGCACACTAAAATTAAAATTTAGCTCGAATGACAGAATTTGTCTTTAATAGGGTAGAAAACATTGGAATAGGAGAAAATGCTGGTTACCAGCATTTTCTTCTTTTCCCACAATGCTTTCAAAAGTCTTTTTTTCCTCAGGGTCGTTAAAACTCGGGATAGTGTGGTAAAGGGTTAAGCCATTTTCAATATCTCCGGAACAGGTCACTTTAACATGTGATATCTTGGTTTTAACAGTACTAGTATGGGTCTCTGAAGTGACTTGCTTATGAACAATCACAGGAGAAACCCGGTGTCATAGGTCAAGATCAAAACACTGACCTTATTCAGGATCCCTTTACTCTTTACCAGACGACAAAATTGTGGACTTGTCCAATTCAAAAGCATTTGTATACGACAAATTAGATATTGTTCAAATGGTGGAAATTGTGTTTGAAAGGGTAAGAAAAATTGTGGGATAGGGAGAAGATGTGGGTTGCCAGCATTTTCCCAATTTTTTACAGTGTTTTCAAAAGTATCTTCCCAACGGTTGTGAAATTTGTTATTACTAGACAACGAAAATTTTGCCTTGTCCAAAATGAAATCAATTGTAGATGACATATTACATGTGGCTTCAATGATGAGATTTGTTTATGAAAGGGTATAAAACATTGCAGGAAATGTTTCAAAAGGCTTCAAAAAAGCACCATGGCAAAAAATTAAAAGCCACACCTTTATGTAAAAATTTAGGATTTTAGAACCTTAAATGACAGCTGTTGCATACAGGTGGTGGCAATGTGTCCCAAACATTAGGTTTGACAGTAGTCTTTATAAGAGGGTAAATTAATGGTACACTGACTATGCTTACCCTATCTTATATAGCTGATAAAATGATAACCTTGATAAAAAGTCACCCAGATAAGGAACCAACAATAACTGAAACGAATATAGAAACATTTTCTACATGGCTTATAAAAACACAAAATATACATTTTCAGTAAATAGGTAAAAAAAAAATATTGGAACCCATTTTACATATAAATAAGCTATGCTCTGTGAAAAGGGGGCTTAATACATCTGCAAAAAGTATAGACTCATGTCAGCCTGCGCAGTCCATTGCCATTTGTCAATTTTCTGCACGCCAAAGGACAGTTTACCCAATGATTCAGTTGGCTGTTAGAGAAAACAGATTTTATGGATCTATAATTATGTGATAACTTGCTTGGTATCATGCACCATGGAGATACATTAAACACCCTTTTGCTAGAGCATGACTAAAATGAGCCATGCTCTGGCAAAAGGGGATTAATGCATCTGTGAAAAGTATCGACTCAGGTCAGCCTGCGCTGTCTGCACAGGCTGACCTGGGCCGAAACTTTTCACTATTGGTAACTTTTTTGTATGTCAAAGGACCAGTCTACCTCTTGATTCAGTCGATTGTTATAAAAAGTGGCCAATATTGATCTATGATTATGTAATAGCTTGATTGGTACAATGCGTCATGGAAATGCATTAAACACCCTTTTGCCAGAGTATGACTCAAATATATTTAACTCTTTACCAGATGACAATATTCTGGACATGTCCCAATCAAAAGCATGCTAAAACGGCAAACTAAGTATGGCTCAAATGGGGGGGGGGAACTGTCTTTGAAAGATCCAAAACTTTATGGGAAAAGGAGAAAGTGTGATTACCAGCATATTCTCCTTTTACTACAATGTTTTCAAAGACCTTCTGTCTTGGGTCGTTACTTAAACTCAGCATTGTGTGGTAAAGGCTAAAATAGTATTTTGAGATCTTTTTGAGACTTTACTACATAATTATTACTAAAAGTACAAGCAAGAAAAGAAATTATAGTTTCCCTGTACTTGTAATGTGGGAAAAGGAGCAATCGAATGCCAACAAACAATCACTTCTTTACCTACAATGGCATTAAACATTCATACAATCAATCAACAACCTACATTCTGAAAGCAACTTGGCTGAAATTTTTATTTAAATTTTAGCATTTAGATGCTTTTTTCAAACAGTTGAAATTGAGATCAGACTGCACAGAAGATGCACACTAAGCTTCACTCTACTCTGTCCAATAGGTTGAAAGATATTCCAGCCTAAAGTTTAATACTCTTTCACTCTGTACCGTATGACAGAATTTAAGACTTACCAAAATTGAAAGCATCTGCAGAAAACAAAATAAATGTGCCTAAAAATTTGGAATTCGTTTTTGGAAGGGTAGAAAGCATTGTGGGAAATAGGATAGGAGAAAATGCTGGTTACCAGCATTTTCTCCCTTGCCCACAATGTGTTCAAAAGCCTTTCTCAGGGTCATTGAAACTTGGGATTGTGTGGTACAGGGTTAACCCAACACTGCACACACATACTACTTTTATGCCCCCATTGTCAACAATTCTTTAGAATAAGTTCACCTATTATGAAGCCTTAATTATAGCCAACAGAAATTATGTTGTTACTGACTCACCTTTTGAAATGGCCTTGGAAAATTTGTCTCTGGAAATATACCTATTAAAACATTCAACTCTTAGATTCCAATAGATGCAAACTCATTGTTGCAAAAAGTGAAATCTTTTTGTTTTAAGCAAATTTCTCTTGCTGCAATGTTTTTAAAAGTAGTTTACAGTTAGAAAAATAAAGTCTCCATTTGTCGTTATGATTTCACAAGTATTCCTGTATCTAATTTCAAGTCAAATTCATTATCAATACTTCATACTGATGTTTACAACATTGAACTCTTTAACAAACAACAAACTTCAAGACTTGTTCAAATTGAAAGAATATGCAGACGACAGATTAAATGCAGCTCAAATAATTGGAGGTGTCTGTGACATGGAAGAAAACATTGATGGAAAATGAGAAAATACCATCATTATTTTCTCCTTTTCCCACAATACTTTTAAAAGACTTTTTTCACAATGTTATTAAAAGTTGGGATTGTTTGGTAAACTCTTTACCAAACAACAAGATTCTGGCCTTGTCCAAATCCAAAGCATTTGCAGTCAACAAATGAAATGTTTCCAATTGTGAGATCTGTCTGTGAACATGTAGAAAACATTGCTGGCTACCAGCAATTTTTCCTTTTCCCACAATGTTTTCAAAACTTAGGATTGGTTGGTAAAGGATTAAATTTATATACTTTAAATCGGTGAAAGACATTCTTACATGTAAGATCAGTCACTCCCCATAACTTTTTCCCGTAAACCAGAACCACTGCTGTATCCCATTAACCCTTTACCACACAATGTCGACTTTTAACAACCCTCAGAAAAAAAATGTTGAAAACATTGTGCAACAAGGAGTAAATACTGGTAACCAACATTTTCTCTTCTTCCCAGAATATTTTCTACCTTTTGAAAGACAAATTATATGTTTTGAATAACATTTGATTTGTTGTCCTCAAATGCTCTCTATTTGCACAAGTCTAAAATTTTGTTACATGATGTATTTGGTAAAAAGTAAATACAATCAAATCTGAGCATGAGCATGGTACTTGGCAGACTTGGAATTCTTAAGAATAGTCCAAATATTTAGAACGGTCTAAAGTTTAGAATGGTTTGGTGAATACGTACTTGAGCCTAAGAATGGAAAATTTAGAAAATTCTTGAGAATAAGCCCAAGAATGTTCTTAAGCATGGTTTGGTGAATACGGACCCTGGAATCTTTAATGCACAGGCCAACACCACTGTCTCCCACAGAAGACATAATGCATCTGAAGCAAATTTGTTTGTTTGATTGTATGGTGTTTAACACCCTTCTCAACATTATTTCAATATATATATATATACCAAGCAAGTCATCATATTATTGTGGATCAATAAAACTGATTTTGTCTGACAACCACCTGAATCCTGAAGTTGAATTGTCCTTGGACAGGCAGAAAACTGACCAAAAGCAAAAACTTTGACTCATGTTGGTCTACGCGAATTGCGCAGGCTGACCCGAGTCAGTACTTTTTGCAGATGCATTAATCACCCTTTTCACATAGCATGGCTCATATACCATTACACTTTGTACCAGTTGTACTCATTTGGATACTACAACAGTGCATAAAAGTGACCAGTGACTTACCTCCATTTAGCATACAGACAGAATTTAATTTGAGTTTTCCAGACTTCAAATTGTGTCTGAAAAAATAAAATAATTTTTCTCATAAACCATACTCCAAGTTACTCCAATCCCCTGAAACAGATTTGAAGCAGATAAACAACTTTATGCATATATACTGGTAATATGCATGTAGTAGTAAGAATTTTAACTCTTTCCCAAACAAGCCCTGGTTTTCATGTGTCTGCAGTACAAGTCTTTTGAAAACAATGTGGCAAAAGGAGAAATTGCTCGTAACGAGCAATTTCTCCTTTTCCCACAGTGTTTTCTACCCTTTTGGAGAACTTTCTGTCATTTTCATCAAATTTAAAATTGTCGTCTGCAAACTCTTTCAATTTGGACCAGTCTAAATTTTATCGTTTGGGAAAGGGTTAAAGCTAAGAGAGCTAAATACATATCTTTGATAATTTCACCTTGCAAAAACAAAAAAACATACAATGTATTTGAAATTCAATGCTGTTGTTTTAAGGCTGTTGGTCATTAGGAAATCTTTAACAGAGTGACATAGAAACTTAAAGTGGTAAAAGACAAATTTGTGTTTACAAAAGTTCTAGAGGTACTCAATACAGCATCCCCATAGTTATGTGACAGACAAACCTGAGTAAAAAATGTAAGGCAACAGTGTCCCATGTTTGTGACAGAAGATAGACTTCTGTGAAAAACAAGGAATGAAATGTATACTGTTAAGCTTTTACCAAACAATCCTGTATTCTAACAACCCTTGGGAAAGGGGCTTTAGAAAACATTGTGGAAAAAGGAGAAAATATTGGTTATCACAAACACCTCCCTTTTTAGTGTCATTAAAACTCTGGATTGTGTGGTAAAGAGTTAAGATAATGGTACTGTAAAATATGATACAGACAGACAAACCTGTTTAAAGTTCAAGAGCTACTGTGTACCCATTGTCATGTGACAAAAGATGGACTTCAGAGACAGATAAAGATTGTAACATACTGTTAACCCTTTACCGCACAATGCTGACTTTTGAAGACCCTGGGAAAGAAGCCTTTTGAAAACACTGTGGGAAAAGGAGAAAATGCTGGTAACTAGCATTTTCTCGTTTTCTCACAATGTTTTCTACCCTATCAAAGAAAAATTGCACCATTTGAGCCACACTGAAATTGTCATCTGCAGTTGCTTTCAATTTGGACAAGGCTAAAATGTTGTCATCTGGTAAAGGGTCAAGTTCTAAAGCCACTGTTTGCCCATAGTCATGCAACATCAGATGTACAATGGTCAGACTTCAGAAATCAACAAGGTCACTTAGATAATGTTTAAAATGACAAAGACAGACAAACCTGTGTAAAAGTTCGAGGGCCACAGTGTCCCCATAGTCATGTGACAGTAGATGGACTTCCGTGACAGACAAGGATTGTAAGATAGACTCCAATATATCTGCTTGTTCTGTTATCAGATAAGTGCTGTTTATCTGTGTACAACAACGAAAAAAGATTGACTGATTGATTGATTGTATAGTGTTTAACGCCAAATTCAACATTATTTCTGTTACCAGTATATCGCGGCGGCCAGTGCACCTATCCATGCTTTCCTGGAGTTTCTTTCACCAGTACTCCACACAATATTCTTTCCAAGCCACTGGCTGCTTTCCCACATAACCATTGCCGAAACAATGGTCAGTGGTGAGAGAGGAATGAATCCTGTCACAATGACTATCATCAATCCTGGGAAAGAAATTGGCCAAGCCGGGGATCAAACCAGCAACCTCCTGTTCTCAAGTCCTGTATGCTACCGACTGAGCTACGGGGCTTGGCAACGAAAAAAGATACAGGTATTGTAGCTATGCACAGATTACTGGACCCATTCAGACAAAAAAAAGTTCATGCACATGTATTATAGCAACACATACATAACAGAGGCAACTAGATCTAAGGAGTACAAACAACATTAGTTTGAAAGTAAAAAAGTTCTAGGTTCACTAGGCTCACATTTATGTAACAATAGGTGGAGTTCGGTGATGGACAAGAACTGTAGGATGGACTCTACAAGTTTTTCCTTGACTTAGGATTTTATGATAATACATAAATAGGTTACTGAAAGTTTTGGGGTGAACAACAAACACTAAAACACACTTAGTTTCACAAATAGTAGTTTTTATTATGTAACCTAATTACATTTTGTTGTCACCCCACAGATTCCAAAATGACTCCCATTTTTTATGAATAGGAGGTCACCAAAGGGTCACCATGACCCCCTAATTTTGTTGTCAAAGGAAAACATTGGACTCTAATATAGTTGCTTATATGTGTAAAATGAAAATAAATATAATTTTGTAGCAAGAAAATAATAATTGGAAACAGTCAGGTAATTCTAATGGGCAAACAAAACACAGTTCAAGACATGAAATTTAAAACAGTGTTACTACCACTTATCTTAGCATCTTTTCTCCAGCAAATAAGATCCTTTAATGCTTTACAAAAGGACAAAAGTTTAGACCTTTCCAAATAGAAAGCATGTGCACATTTGCAGACAACAAATTAAAGGGGGTGCAAATGATGCAATTTTTGGTTAAAAGGGTCGAAAATATTGTGGGAAAAGCAGAAAATGTCTGATCTTGATCTATGCTATCAACAAGCCTACCCATACCTTTTTCTTCTAAGCGTAACAAATACTTACTGGTTTGTCAGAAAAACCAAATCCAAGCATGTCGGGTAAAATGATTCTCTCATACTGTTTCTTTAAATCATCCAGGATCTACAAGAAATATGAAAAAATAATCTTACACTTTTGCTTGCCTATCAAAACAAAACTTCCTTTTGTGAACCAAGTCAATCAAGATTACACTGCAAAACAAGAGCACCCCATGTGAGTGCAAACGCTTGACTGAGGCTGCTTGATTTGTATAGGTTGATAATTAACAACTTGTCCAAGTTAGAAGCAAATTATCTTCTGTAATAACAGAGCTATTATAAGATGTCAAAGTTTTCGCATGACGATGCAGGTGACCGCATCAGGGCTTCAACAATACCTCAACGACTTCTTTGAAAACGGCCGAGCTAAAAATATGAAGTCCAATGTTGATCCACACTCCTTCTACATTAACCATTTACCATGCAAAGATGTTTTAGACTTTTCCAAATTGAAAGCCTTTGAAGATGACAAATTAAATGTGACTCAAAATTAATGATGAAATTTATCATTGAAATGGCAGAAAACATTGTTGAAAAAAGAGAAAATGCATGTTTTCCAAAAGGGGAGTGATAACTTGAGGTTAGACAATTTACCATTTCCCATGGACAAATGGTATCACACAAGTTGCACTGTGCAATTTTTGGTAGAAAAGTTGTCTCAAACTAATACAAAACCACTTTAGTGTAAATTCTAAATCAGAGAAGGGACATAACTGTGTCAAAAATAATTTGGAGTTACCTACCTTTCTGGTAAGGGTTCCTCTTTTAACTCTTTATCAAACAACAAAATTTCAGACTTGCCAAAATTGATAGCTTTTGCAGATGACAAAATAACTGTGACTAAAAAATAGAAATCTGCTTTTAGGAGGGTAGAAAACATTGTTGGAAAAGGAGAAAATGCTGGATACCAGCATTTTCTCCTTTTCCCACAATGTTTTCAAAAGGCTTCTTGCTTCGAGTAGTTAAAACTCAGGACTGTGTGTCAAACAGCTAATAGTTAACAAATAGCATGGTACTGAAGTAAACATCAACAGTAATGACAGAGATATCCAAAAATGTCTTAACTTTTCAAACAATGACAGTAAAGATGCAGACAATGCAGACGAAGACATGACACAATCTCGATAGTTTCTTCGAAAGCTGACAAGCTAACTAAGTCTCTTACCTTGGACCAGTCAAAACTAGATGTAGGGAATCCATGGATACATAGCAACACACTTCCATCCTGTTTTTCTCCGGCTTCATCTGCAAGTCCAAACATTAACCCTTAGAACTTTTTACCAAATGACAAAATGAAAGACCCATTCAAATTCAGAACATTTGCAGACGACATAGTAAATGTGGATCAAATGATGGGGTCTGTCTTTGATAGGATAGGAAACATTATCTTAACTCTTTACCAAGAGACAAAAATGAAGACTGGTCCAAATTGAATGTATTTGCAGACAACAATTGAAATGTGAATCAAATGATGTAAATTGTTTTTGATAGGGTAGAAAACACTGTAGGAAAAGGACAAAATGCTGGTTACCACCATTTTCTCCTTTTCCCACAATGTTTTCAAAAGGCTTCTTCCTCAGGGTCATTAAAACTTGGGATTTTGTGGTAGAGGGTTAAAGAAGAAAATACATGTACTGTTGACTAACCTTTAATTACTTTTTGTTTTGTCACAATGCTTTCAAATGCCTTTTTTTCTCTAGGTTGTTAAAACTTAGAATTGTTCGGTAAAGGCCAGCTTTAAGTGCTGAAGTAATGAACTGGAACTTTGTAAAGAAGGAAAAACAGCCCAATTATTGCATCTACACAGTCTGATCTTGATCTACACTGTCCTGAAAAGCAGTTCAAGGGCTTTCAGGGTTAAACATTTCCCAAAGTGAAATGTTGTGATGACTTTTCTGTTCATTTACAAGCATTTTCATCTTTTCCCACAGTGTTTTCAAAAGCTGTCAGGCCTTTCTTTCTTTCTTGGGGTCTTAAATACATTGGATCCTTGGTATTTTTCTGCAGTAATTCAAAAAGTTAATTTTTTGGACCCTTCTTTTTTTAGGGTCCAAAAAACACAGGATCTTTTGGCCTATGGTTAACCCTTTTCCAAACAACCCTGTATCAACTACCTACAGGAAGAAGCCTTTTTACAACAATGTGGGAAAAGGAGAAAGTGCTGGTAAACAGCATTTTCTCCTTTTCATACAATTTACACAATTTCATGTACTCTTTCAAGGATCATATCATTTGAGCCACACTTGATACAAGTATGTTGGCTAGCTGTCAATATTGAGAACAGTCCTAACCCTTAAAGTTTCTTTCACAATTTTAGTTGATTTTGCTGCCAATGTAGATCAAGACCAGAGTGCACAAAATGTGCAGTCCGATCTTTGATCTGCACTATCCACTTCCAGGCTTAAACACTACAGACTAATTAATGCAGCCATCAAATTGCTGTTATTTGGGTATTATTTTTATCCAGAAAATGTCTGTTAGCTAGCGAGCTAAGTTTAGTTAGCGCTCTTGTGGTTGAATTTTTGTTGTCTGGTAATTAAGAGTTAAAAACAAAGTTGATACCTATATAAAACACATCATAGTTGTTGTACTTGAAGAAATTCCCTCTATCTTGCCACCGTGTAAGTTTCTTTGAGAAGTTAGGGGCTGGATAGTTTAGAAAAATAATAGTCAATACTGTTAGCACAGAAATCAGCAGAAACATACCAACAGCCATCATCAATTATCTGTCAACCTAAAAAGAGATGCTAATTAATCAATCAGAACAATGGTAATATGTACAATAAAGGAACTTTTAAAAATATTACAGAAAAGGGAATTAAAATTGCATATATGTTGTCTTGCCACAGCTATGGTTTGTGAACATGTTCATCTCGTTCAAAATTTGTAATTAAGATGTTAATTAACATATTGTAGATAGCTATGGCAATTCAGTATAGAACTTTTCAAAATACCAGAAAATGCTTGTTACAAGTGATCTCTCCTTTTGACATGTTGATTTTTATCCTCATCATCTAAAACAAAATTTCCAGGTTGTCTGTGGCACATTTAATTATTTTGGGATATGATGTGTTAATCCTTTACCAAACAATTTGTATATATTTCTGAGACCTCGAGGAAGAAGGCTTTTGAAAATATTGTGAGCAAAGGAAGTATGCTCTTATCAAAGATATTGTTTTCTACCACTTCAGCATGTCCTTCTTTTCCAACAAATCCCACTATTTTCAAAGACCCAAAATTATTTTGTCATCTGCAAATGCTTTTGTATTTGATGAGAGTACAATTTAGTTACCTGATAGAGTTATAGTGCATACCTGGTTAAAGCAAGAAAGACTTTCAATCTTACATTGATAAACACACCCAAAAATTATACTATAAATTTACATGCATGTATGATGAGCAGTCTGATTTATGACCCCTCTAAAACTGAAGACCAACTTCAAGGATGTAAACATTAGGTAGATCGTGTCACACTAATGACACTTTTGTATGCTACCTTCAGTCTGAAGGTGTCTGCTCCGATGCTAATTTTGTGACTGTTCTTCGCATGCGAAGAACAGTCACAAAATTAGCATCGGAGCAGACACCTTCAGACTGAAGGTATTTTGTATGCATGTGTTGACTTGTATATGATACAAGTGCAAGCGCACGTCGTGGTGGTTGTGGGGGGGGGGGGGGTGTTTGCAGTGAGTAAAGTAAAGTCCAAGGTTGTGTATTTCAGTCCTTGTAAATCAATGGTATCGGAAGTAACTGTGGTAACTTTTAAAAAAAAGGGGGCATTTTATTCTCATTCAGTAGTAAAAGGCATTATTTCAGATTGCATGAAGATATTCCAAGTGCTTTGGACACAAAAAAGAAAATGTTCTGAGCAAATTCTTTGATGAGTATAAGCTAATTCTAATTGTTCGTTTCGATATTTCCATTCCTTTCCGGTACTTTCATTTGCCTCTTCGCCCCCAAACTTTTGGTCTGCAATCGATATAACTTCCTGTTATTTTCTCTATAATTTTGCTAGAAACTGTGTTCTTTACTAGATTGTATCATTTTAAATGCCATGAATATCACGTCTAGGGAAGCTTCTGTAATTTAAGTCGTCGTCGACATTTACAGGAAGTCTGGTCTGGAAGGATCGTCCGTGTGGTGATGGCGGCCCTTGACTGATTCGTCCCAACACCTAATGTACATACATATTTTTCAGGTATTTCGGTGAGTTGTAAAGTCTAGGAATCAGCAAGTATTGAAAATTAAGTTTGTGTAACCAGGTAATTATTTTAAGAAATAAAGCGAAACTTTAAGAAAGCTGGCATTCGCAAGGTTTAACCCCTTAGTTAAGCCTTTACAAAACGATAAAATTTTAGACTTGTCCAGATTGAACGCACTTGCAGACGACAAAATTGATGCATTTTTTTTCTGCTAAAACTTAAATTCGTTACATAAATTATTGTTGACAGCGTTTTGTAGAGGAATTCCATCAAAGTCGTCTGCAGCAAATTTGTTTCAGGCGTTTAAGAGGAAGAGTTGTAGATCTACCTCATTGCTGTAGGATACACTTTTTCACGCTTTACCAGATGGCAGAATGTCACACTTGTAGAAATTGGAAGCATTTGCATACAACAAATTACATAAATGTGGTTCAAATAGGGGGTTGACTCTTTACTTTGTGGAAAACATTGTGGGAACAGGAAAAAATGCTGGTTGCCAGCAATTCCTCCTTTTCTCATAATGCCTTCAAAAGGCCTCTTCCCCAGGGTCATTAATGATTGTCTTGCAAAGGATTAATTCTTTACCACTTACAGCAACTTTATAGACATGTCAGAATTACATGTAGAAGCATTTGCAAGCAATATATTACAGTTTAAATAGGTTTCAAATGGTGGGATTTGTCTTTGAATGGTTACAAAAGATTTGGAAAGGAGAAAATGCTTGTTGCCAGCATTTTCTCCATTTCCAACAACAATTTTCAAAAGGCTTCTTCCTCAGAATTGTGGAAACAGGATTGTTTGGTAAAGGGAGAGTATCAATGATAATTATAAGTTTCCTGCATAGGTTTTGGCCAAACAAGATACATGTACAATGTATGTCTACATGAGTTTCAGTACCATCATAGTTCACAATAAATTCAACCCTTAAAACACATAATAAACAAAACCGACATTTTTGGTCTAGAATAAGACCCAGGTAACTGCCATTTCATGGTTGCATTTGTCTATACTGTTTCAGTAAAGGGGACAGTGTAAATAAAAAATCAGACAGGTGCATTGTGCAGTCTGATCTTGATCTATGCTGGCCTGCAAAGCTAACTATGGTCATGAAAGGCGTTTTAAAGGTTAATACTTTGGTTGGTAAGCACAAGTGCCGAAACGCATGTTCTTTTTCAGATAGTGACAGTGTAGATCAAGATCAAATCGCACAGGGTTTGTTGATACAAACTGTCAGTTACTTTTTGAGATATTCTGGCAAATGCAGATTTGAAAATGGAATAATTGTGTATGTGTGGTTTTTTTTTTTTCAACTTATAGGAAATATCTGTTTCACTTATTAACGCTTTACCAGACAGTATATTCTAGACTTGTCAAGACTGAAAGCCTTTGCAGACAACAATTTAAATATGGCTTAAATGATAGGAATTGTCTGTTAGAGGATGGTAAATATTGAGGGAAAAGGAAAAATTTCCTTTTACCAACATTTTTGCCTTTTTCCAAATTTTTTCAAAAGCCTTCTTCAGCATGGATGTGAAAAACCCAGGATTTTTAGGTAAAGGGGGAATCAATTTCTTTTTTTTTGTTACAGTACAGCCTTTTAGTTCGAGATATTGCAACATGGGTGTTTTGTCTCTGAAGAGATGTAGACGGACATGTGGTGAGCAAAACTTTTAAGTCATTTCCCAACCTTTACTGTGAATGCACATCAAAATGGAAAAAGTATTGAAAAGAAAGGACAGTACCATCGTAGAAAGTCTTGGAAAAAAAAAAAAATTAGGGGAAAAGGAACATTTGTTACAATAATATGCTTCTTTTCCCATAATGTTTTATATATCATTTTGTGAAGTAGTGTTTTACCTATGTCTATATGTTTTGGACTGAATTAACCCTTTACCTGACAATCCCATGTATTAACGACCCGGAAGAAAAGCTTCTTGAAAACATTGCGGGAAAAGGAGAAAATTATCTTTTTCCAACAATGTTTTCTACCCATTCCATGTCACATCTTAACTCTTTACCACACAATCACGGGTTTTAATGATCCTGAAAAAAAAAAAGCCTTTTGAAAATAATATGGGAAAAGGAGAAAATGCTGGTAATCAGTATTTTGTCCTTTTCCCACAATGTTTTCTAACATTCACAAGACAAATTTCAACTTGAGTCATCTGCAAATGCTTTCAAATTGGACCAGTCTAAAATTTTGTTGTTTGGTAAAGGGTTAATATTTGAGTCACATTTAATTAGTTGTATGCAAATGCTTTCAATATTTGGAGAATCCCAAATTTTGTCATCTGGTAAAGAGTTCATCCTCACAATGCGGAGTTTGAAATTCTAAAGTTACTTATGTGGACAGTGTAAAATGATGGAACCTGTCTTAAAAAAAGATACAAAATATTATGAGAAAAGGAAGTTGCCAACAATGTTTTCTAAAGACTTCCTACTCAGGGTTTTCAAAACATGTGATTTTTCGATAAAGAGTTGATTAGTAAATTCATGCACTGCACATTACCAAATACCCTCAGTCCTACTGCTTCTCCCTCTGATAAATTCTTCTATTTTGCAGATATCTGCTGATGTTTATGATCTCGAAAAGGTATAATAGCTGAATAAACTATGCAAAGTTTTTCGATCAAGGCATAATAATTTTTAGCCTATGTTACTTTTGAGTGAAGGCATACAATAAGTCAATTCTATATAGAGATAAAGAAAAAGAACTCTCTTGTATTCCTATATTGATCGATCAGCACACTTGCTTTGTTTGTTTGTTTGTTTTCTTTCATATTATTCATTTCCTATTATTATTTATTTATTTATTTATTTCCTATTATTATTTATCGAAAAAACTGTATTATAATAAGTTGTGCACTCCTCCAATTCATCATATTATTTTTAATTACAGGTTTGAAGAGAAATTTTCTGCTGATGTTGTGTGGCTGTATAGTTTTGTATGGGGTTTCTGTCTTCTATAGAGTTCCAAGTAAGTTGTCTATTCCTTAACCCTTCACCACACAATCCGGATTTTTGATGACCCTGAGAAAGAAAGCTTTTGAAAACATTGTGGGAAAAGGACAAAATGCTGGTAACCAGCATTTTCTCCTTTCCCAGAGTGTTTTCTTACCTTTCACAGATACATTCCAATATTTGTGCCACACTATGTTGCTAAATATTTGTGCCACAATTTACTATGTTGTCTGCAAATGCTTTCAATTTGGACCAGTCTAAAATTTCGTCATGTGGAAAAGAGCTTACTTATTACCAAACAATTCCAGAGAAAGAAGCTATTGAAAACATTGTGAGAAGAGATGAAGATTTGGTAACAAGCATTTTTTCCTCTTCCCACAATGTTTCCTACCCTTTCAAAGACAAATCTCTCATTTTAGCCACATTTTATTTGTTGTCTGTAAAGGCTTTCAGTCTGGACAAGTCTAGATTTTTTTGTCTGGTGAAAAGAAGTATTTAGATAAAGAGATAGAAAAGCAGAAGACATCATTTTGTGCATATTTAAAATTGGAAGATGAATATTCAGAATTATTGATCATCATATCGAGGGTAATTGTGTGTCATTGTGCAAGATCAAGAGATTAACTCAGTGAGTAGAAACCAAACTGCTATTTCTATAAGTGGCAAGGTTATGGGTGAAAAACTGATTTTCCTTTTTTTCAAATGAAATGTATTTTGATCTAACATAAAAAAAAAAAGCAGTTTTCCTCTCAAGCACATGCTAAAATGCAAAAAATAAAGATGAAACTTTTCTCAGTCTTCTTAACCCTTTCCCAAACAAGCCCTGGTTTTCACGTGTCTGTTGTACAAGTCTTTTGAAAACACTGTGGGAAAAGGAGAAATTGCTCGTTACGAGCAATTTCTCCTTTTCCCACAGTGTTTTCTACCCGTTTTGAGACCTTTCTGCCATTTTCATCAAATTTAGAATTGTCATCTGCAAACTCTTTCAATTTGGACCAGTCTAAAATTTGTCGTTTGGGAAGGGGTTAATGTATATCACAAGATCAGTTCAGTAAGGTGAATTCATCATCATATATAACCATCTGTCAAAACCTTAGGAATACCCCATTACATTCTAAACAGATACAAAACCACCATAGCAGTGATGGGAGTGAATTTATAACCATGAAATGTTCCATTTATAATTTAATGAGAAATGTATGTATAATCCATCAAAAATGTTGGAGAAGTTACTTATACATGTATTACAATTTAGCCCTTTCACTGCCATAGGTGAAAACAGGGGCTTTTGTATACAGCATTGATCAAGATAAGACTAAACAGAATGTGCAATTATCTAAGATCTATGCCTTTTGCTTGTTATACAAGCCTGTTAGATAAAAATCAGTCCTAAGTTTCAGTGGATTGTATTTTCAGCTGTCAAAAGGGTTAAAGTTGGCATTGAGGGAATTTATGTATCAGTTGTTGTTGTTTAATCCATAACTAAACAATCCCAGACTTTAACAAACCTCAGGAAAGAGGCTTTTGAAAACATTGTGGGAAAAGGAGAAAATGTTGGTAACAGCATTTTCTTCTTTTCCCACAATGTTTTCCACCCTTTCAAAAATGAATCTCAGCATTGCGTCCATATTTCAGTTGTATTTGTTTGCAAATGCCTTTAGTATGGACAAGTCTGAATTTCGCCATGTGGTAAAGTGTTAATAATCTGTTTATCATTGTTTTCATCTAGATGTTTTTAGTCCATTCTTATCTGGGTTTCATTTGCTTTCCAGAGAACAAAGATATCCGAGATGTGAAGGACTTCAGGAATTATACAGGTTCATATTCCCCCCTTCTTAACCAGTTACTACCTGTAGAAGACTTCTTACTCCTTGCAATAGACCATTTTTGAAAATGTTGTGCTGAAAGGATAGATTGCTGATAAGTTGTGCTTAGTGCTGTCAGGGTTCAGATGAAAGTGTTTGAAGAAGTTGTATCAATAGCTTTGCAGTTTTCAGGCCATTGAGATGTTGTCAAAGTCTTGTCTGTGTTGGCCTGCAAAAAGTTTGACATTTTATAATGTTTTTGTCCTTACAGAGGATACTTTAAATATTCAAAGGGGGAACCTATACCAGAAGGGCTGGTAACCCTCATAATATTTTTGACAAAGTTATTTCCCTGTGATAATGAAAAAATTTCAGTGAGAAAGCAACTTCAACAGTGCATGCAGTGCAGACATAAATGATCATCCTGAAAACTCCAAACTTAATATTGTGTAAAGGACTTGTAAAAGAAATTGCAGGAAAGCATGGATAGGGACTGACCACTGCAGTGTTACCAGAATCATGCAGAAAATGGTGCTAAACACCAAACAATAAATAAACTGGACAGTATTAGCTTATTTCCTTTGACGCTGTAATTAGACATGCTGTAACTAGTGCAAGTGGCATGAAGGAGAAATATTTGAAGGAAAGGATGGACTCTTTTTTGAAAGATAATGGAAAAGCACTTGGACAAGAGTAATTACCCCTTAAAAGCAGATTGCATAAAAAGTCTTGTTTTGTGTAGCTTATAATTCAACTGCATTCAGTGGAGTGCTAAAGGCCTTTTTGTTTTCTTATTCCAATGGCTGAATTTTTTTTTTACAGAAAATAATTGTGGCGTAAGATGTCCCTATGGTCAGGCATCATTATATTTCAAGACTGGATATGAGAATAAGATAGGTCCTACACTTTGTATCCATGATACAATGTAAGTATGGTATTGAGCTGTGTTCACCTTATTATTAATATCTCATTAATTAGCCATGTTATGTGAAAAGGCATTTTAGTGCATGTGCAAAAAGTATCGTCTGAGGTCAGCCTGCGCGATTTGTGCAGGCTGAACTGAATTGAAACTTTCTGCTATTCATCAATTTTGTACATGTCCAAGGACCAGACTACCTCATAAAGCAGTCGGTTGTTTAACAAAATGGATTTCATGGATCCATAACTTGTGCTTGGTTTAACTCTTTACAACACGACAAAACTTTAGACTGGTCCAGATTGAAAGCATTTGCAGACGACAAAATAGATGTGAATAAAAAGTTGAAATTTTCTTTGGGAAGGGTAGAAAACATTATGGGAAAAGGAGAAAATGCTGGTTACCATCATTTTCTCCTTTTCCCATAATGTTTTCAAAAGGCTTCCTTTTTAGGGTCTTTAAAGGTCGGGATTGTCTGGTAAAGAGATAGTGCATTACTTAGATTAAACCCCTTTTCCCAGAGCATTGCTAAAATGTGATATTATTTTGTTCAGGGCTAGATTCCTTTGTAAACAACAAAGGCCTAAGTTTGCCAACCTATAGACCTCTGCATAAATAACTTGGATATTTTCAGACATTCAAAACGAACAAAATACTGTAATAGCAAGGGGTTTTTTTGCCCAGTATATCTCACAAAGTATCAAACAGTGTAGATCAAAGATCAGAGTTCACAGTACACTTGTACACTGTCTACAGAAGCATTTAATGTTGACATTAGCATGCTAAATGTATGTTAACAATATTATGTAGAAAAACAAAAAAAAAAATAGGAAAACTCACAGCAGCAAATACCTGTACAGTCAAGCAAACAACATTAGCAAGGGCATTCATATCAATTTATTTCAATTGTTTCTCAGAGGTCAAGTTCCTGACAAACCACATATCAACATGTACTGTCTTGATTTTCAAGTTAAGTCTTTACCAGACAACAAAATTTCAGATTGGTCCAAATTGAAAGCATTTGCAGACAAATTGAATGTGGCACAAATGATGGGATTTGTATCAGAATGGGTAGAAAAGGGTTGAAAAGATTGTGGGAAAGGGATAAATTGCTAGCTGCAAACATTTTCTCCGATCAAAGTTTTCAAAGGCCTTTTTCCCTTTGGTCTTTAAAAGACAGGATTGTTTGCTCAAGAGCTAAATGATTTGTTTTTTGGAAATATTACATATTGTGCAAAGTACCTGTAAAAGAAAGTCCAGGAGAGCATGGATAGGTGCACAGGCTGCCATGATATTACTTGAATAATGTTGAAAAGGTTATCTTGCATCTTTGTCCAGCAGCAGAGAGCCTTCTATATATTTCATTGGGAAAAGAGAAGTCTCTTATGTATACTCTCCTTTTGCCACAATATTATGTCATGTGTTCGTGTATCAGACTTAAGTGCTTGTTGATTTCCCTATGTAAGGATGCTGCAAACTTCATTCAGAATGTAATGAATCCAACATTTGTTGTATAGGTTATTTAGTGAGGAGAAGAAGAACACTGGTAGGGGGATGAATATTGCAGTCATGGATGGTAAGTGAAATGGCTTAATGCATAATAATGTAATTATGATAAGTTTACTGTATTTACAAACCATTCTTGGCCGCAATCTTATTCTAAAATCCAAGACTAACCATTTGATTGGCTGAGGCATTTTGTCTCAGTCAATCAGATAGCTAGTCTTGGATTTTAGAATTAGAAAAATAAACATGTATTTAGAATAGTTGGTGAATGAGGACTTTTTCATATGCAAGCTCTTTGAAGAAAGAAACAGAATATGAACTGATTCAACTAACATTCTACCTCAGAGTTAACAGTCAAACCCTACACTTGCGATGCTTAACCCTTTACAACACAACCCCGACTTTTAACGACCCTAAGAAGGAAGCCTTTTGAAAACATTGTGGGAAAAGGAGAAAATGCTGGTAACCAGCATTTTCTCCTTTTCCCACAATGTTTTCTACCCTTCCAAAGTCAAGTTTCAATTTTTGAGTCACATTTATTTTGTCATTCCAAATGCTTTCAATTTGGACAAGTCTAAAATTTTGTCGTTTGGTAATGGGTTAAGGCTATTATTTACCTCTGGATCACTATCTCTCTCAACAGGCACGTATTGGGGATGAGATGATTACATTTTTTCCCTTATATCACAGTCATCTTTTCGGTAGTTGAGAATTAGTAGATGTATGATTGTAACCCATTATTGTACAAATATGAAAGTAATGTTCAGAAGAGATGTAAGTAATTGTTACAAGGGAATCTTCTGTGTCCGACATTGTTTTCCAAAGTTTTTGAATACAGGGGAGTGAAAAGCTGTGTTTGCACAGTATTGATATTAAAATCACTTTTTTAACTCATTACTGGATAAAAACAAATTGGACTTGTCCAAATCCAAAGCATTTGCAGACCAAAAATTAGATTGGGCTCAAACAGTTGAAAATGTTCCAGAAAGGGAAGAAAACAGCATTTTCTCTATTTCCTGCTATGTTTTCAAAAACTTTCTTTCTCATGGTCATTAAAAGTCAGGATTGTGTGGTAAAGGGTCAGTCATAATTCTCATTGCCGACAAATATAGTTTAAACTCTTTGATCAATTAATTTATGTCAATTGTGAAATGTCCATTGTCTGAAATATTATATGTATAATACATATTTTTCTAGTACCATAATTATATAGAAACTTTACTAATCCATTTCAGCTCTGACATTCAAAGTTTTGTTTACTCAAAGCTATGATACATACCTGGGTGGTAAGTTCTTTTCACTAAATATCTAGAGAGAAATTTCTATTTTGTTATAAAGTTTTGTATGTATTTACATGTATATATAAACCTTAACCCTTTCCCAAATGACAAATTTTGGACTGGTCCAAATTGAAAGAGTTTGCAGATGACAATTTTAAATTTGATGAAAATGGCAGAAAGGTCTCAAAAAGGGTAGAAAACGCTGTGGGAAAAGGAGAAATTGTTCGTTATGAGCAATTTCTCCTTTTCCCACAGTGTTTTCAAAAGACTTGTACTGCAGACACGTGAAAACCAGGGCTTGTTTGGGAAAGGTTAACCCTTTTATCTGAAAATGCCCAATTTGAATGACCCTGTAGGAATTAGGCATTTGAAGACAATGTGGAAAAAGAAGGAAATGTCTGTAACCAGCATTATCTGCATGTTTTAAAAAATTTTTGTATCCTACTAGAGAACTGCTGCTCATTTGTACCAAGTTCAAGTTTGCACTCTGCAATTGAGCCATGCCCTGACAAAAGGGGGCTTAATGCATATCTGTGATGCATTGTACCAATCAAGCCATCACATAATTATGGGTCCATTATAGCCACGTTTTGTAAGAACCAGCTGAAGCATGTGGTAGACTGGTCCTTGGACATACAGAAAACTGACAAGTAGCGAAAAGTTTCAGCCCAGGTCAGCTTGCGTGGACTGCGCAGGCTGACCTGGGTCGATACTTGTCACAGATGCATTAAGTCCCCTTTTCACAAAGCATGGCTCACTTAATTTTTACTTGTTGTTTGGGAAAGGGTTAATTCACGTAGATTATCCATATTCTGCAATAACATTTCCATAAGTCACCTGCTGATAATGAGCTAACATTTTCGTGAAACTATCAATGAACTACCCATCATACTGGGTGACTGAAGTGTAACCTTTGAGTGTGGCCTCACATATCAGACACTATGGGTTTGATACCCTGAATAAGCTGGGTCAGTCTTTGAAACTACCTGCATAACAATGCAAGTACTGGTTAGGTTTCCAGGAGGCTACAATGGAGAATGATAATAATAATCTGTTGAACTTTGCTTTACAGTGGATGTAAAATAACTTTATGTTGAACTACATGTCTTCTGCTACTGAATGGTGTGTTCAGTCAACATGAAGATTTTTATACAATACCTTTCTATATGAAACACTATCTAGTATTATGTACAAGACATGAGAAATCAAACTACACATACCTAACCCGTTCCCAAACGACAAATTTTAGACCCTTCAAAATTGAGAGCATCTATAAAGGGCAAATTTAAAAGAGGTAAAAATAAACTTAAGTTCTTTGACAGAATAGAAAACATTGTGGGAAAAGGAAAAATTGCTGGTTGCCAGCATTTTTTCTCCTTTTCCCACCATGTTTTCAAGAGGCCTTTTCCTCAGAATCGTGAAAACATGGGATTGTTTGGTGAAAGATTGATTTCATTATTTTTAGATCATGAATTTCTGCAAGATATGAAGATCAAAGTCAAAGAGGGTCAGCTTGTAGCAGTGGTCAGTTATGATGAAATATCTGGAAGGTTGGTTGTATGCTTTGTTCTGTGACCACAATGTTTTCAAAAACTTCCTTCTTTGTTAACACATAGGATTGTATGGTAAAACCTTTACTGAAAAACCCCATGTTTATTTTGAAGACAGAATCTTTTAAAAACATCGTGGTAAAAGGAGAAAATACTAGTGGCCAACATTTTCTCCATTTTCCACCATTTTGAATACAACTATCAGTTTCTGAGCCGAATCTAATTTTTCACCTGCAAATGGTTTCAGTTTGGAATGATCCAACATTTTGTTAACCCTTTACCACACAATGTCGACTTATAAAAACCACGAGGAAGAAGCCTTTTTAAAAAATTGTGGGAAAAGGAGAAAATGCTGGAAAGCAGCATTTTCTCCTTTTCCTACAATGTTTTCTACCCTATCAAAGAAAAATCGCATCATTTGAGCCACATTGAAATGTTCGATTGCAAGGGCTTTCAATTTTGGATGAGTCTAAAATTTTGTCATGTGGTAAAGGGTTATCTGGTGAAGTGTTAACCCATTATTGTATAAAGACAATTTCTTAAACCCAAATGGCGTACCCAACAGCTTTCGATAAAAGTATAGTGAAATTTGCCATTACTTGTACAGTGCAATTTCTCCTATTCCCACACTATTTTCATATTACTCAGAAGTAATAATTTTCTTTCCCTCAAATATGTATCTGTCACTTAAGTCTTCACAAGATTACAAAATTTTAGACTCTTTGATGCTGAAAGCTTTTGCAGACAACAAAATGAACCTAGCTCAATCACAGATTTTGCCCTTTAAAGGTGATAAAACATTGTTTGAAAAGGATACAATGCTGGTAAACAGTTAAAACTCGGGATTGTGTGGTAAAGGGTTAGTACTGATGGCAAAAAGAATTTTGAGAAAATTATGTTGAAATCATTTGTAGATTTGTAGATGACATAATTAATGTGGCTCAAATGATGCAATTATCTTATAAATTAAAGGGAATATTGTGAAAAAAAGAGAAAATGCTGATTAACTCATTAACTCTGTATGGTGTAGGTTAATTAAGATTTAATTCCTCATGGTAGAATTGATTGTTTTTTTTGTTGGTGTTATGTAATATATTTAGTACTAATTCTCAGGGAGAGATATTGCAATCGGCATACAGCCTCAGCTTTTCATTTCAGACAGTCTTACTTTGAATACAGTGACAACCTGAGTCAGCTTGGGGAACTACCAACACCTAAAGTCAAGCACTTGTAATATTTTCAGAAAATAATGAGCATGAAAAATTTAAGGAATTGTCTTAAGACATGTTTTACAATCCAGAAAAATTAACAGTTGTATTGAACAATATTTCAGAAAAACTTGTACCAATGGGGGACATAATCGTAACATCTCTGTTATCACTTGTCTCAGTGTTTTATTGTAATTGTTCTACATGAAATATTTATTTGTCTTTATTTCAACTTAGAATTTACTTTTAATACTTTTCTTTTATTTTAAGTTTACGAGATGAAAGTCACCAATGGCTCAAACTAATTGGGAGTGAATATATAGATTCAGTTGGTTTTAGAGATGCTTTTGCTTTGATAGGTCAAAAAGGCCTAAAACAGGGACATGCCATTGAGTTTGTAAGTATTTTTTTTTGTTAAACTTTTTCCCTCTTGATAAAAAGCATGTTCCAAGAATAGAAAACTTCAACTTTTCAAAGCCATAGTGGGAAATAGCCTGTTACATAGATTTATCAAAAGATTATTTCCAAAGTATAAATCTTGAGTTGAAAAAAGAAATACCCAAAACTTGAAAACAATGTAAATGTTACCTACCTCTTTACCTAAATTTACCGAAATCTGATATTCTTAATGGGGGCATTCAGATCTTTACATGCTCATCAAACTTTAAAATTGATTCATCGCTGAATTAAAGTAGCAATAGCTGCCAAAAGTAAACAAAGCAGGTGTTAAAATGCATTTAAATTTAAATCATACCATTTAAAAGTATGGAAATTATTGTGAAGATGACAGTCTGTTATTGTGTGGTCGGTACAGATGTTAGTCGTTGGTGGAGAAATTAATTTTAAGACTAGCTTAAATGCTGCCAGGTCACTCTATCTTTTTTTTGCTTTTTGCTTGATTTTAGAATTAATTTTTCTGCCAGCGACTAACACTTGACGGACCACACAATAACAGATTGTCATCTTAACAATATTTTCCATTCTTTTAAACAGTATGATTTAAAATTAAATGCATTTTAATACCTGCGTTCACTCTTTTGCCTTTATCATCTACAGGTACATCCATTATAAAAGAGCCAGAATTTTGCCATTTGGTAAAGGGTTAAAAATTTGTAAAGGTCTTTATGTAGATTTCTAGACTGATGAAATGCAAGCCAAACAGATTTTACAGCGTGGTAATTTACACTTGTACATGTATCTTTGGAAATAATTTGGTTTCAGATAAAGTCAAGGGGAGGTAACAGTTATGCAGAGCAGATAGAAAAAATGGGTTGTTTTTCTGTCCCAAGTAAGGTTTTTTGAATTATTTTTAGGATTTGGCATGAGTAAAAATTTAAGGAATCAGTCTAGCAAAAATGTTATGAAGAGAGCCTTTGGCAAGCTTAGCCCTTTACCAGACAACAAAATTTTAGCCCTGTTCAAACAGAAAGCATTTGCAGATGACAATTTCAATGTGGCTCAGATGGTGCAATTTTTCTGTGATAGGGTAGAAAACATTGTGGGAAAAGAAGAAAATGCTGGTTACCAGCATTTTCTCCTTTTTCCACAATGTTTTCGAAAGGCTTCTTTCTCAGGGTCATTAAAAGGAGGTATTGTGCGGTAATGGGTCAATAAATGTTTTGCGAACAAGTTTTACCAAAAATCTTTTTACTTCTGTAGCCAAGGAATGTCAGTTTCTTTTTATCACATAATTTTATTTCAAGAGTTCTAGTTCGTGATGTGTTTAAATATTGGCCTGAAGGTGCATGTGTATGAAATTTAAATGAAGCCTGTGTGATAAATTTAAATTATTCATCTTTGTGAAAATTTAAGAGCTGGTTGATTTAAAGTAAATATCACTTGTATTTTGTAGCAGTTCCATGATATTGTACTGATGTAAGCCCTACATATTATGCACTTTCAATATAATTAAAGGTATGATATGTGAACAAACTAAGTTATGGGCCAAAAAATGACAGGATTAGTTTAATCATAACATATTTATTTCGCATCAACTGCTGCACAGCTTATAACTTTACAACTGACGTTAATTACTCCTGATGTCTGCTTCCTTGAAACCTTAAGAACTACCAGAGCCGTGTTGTTGGTAGTTCTGAAGAAGGACCCTGCTCATTACAGGATTTTAACCCAAAACCATGGACATGAGAGGCCCACACTCTCCCTCTACACTACTGTCTACCACAAAAGTGGCATAATTATATAGTAGGTTATAAATTAAATCTTAGATGTGTAATATCTCAGTGCAACGAAAATAGTTTGACGAATTTGAACTACATGAAAAGAAGAAGAGAAGATACCAGTGTAATAATCCATACAGCTCTGAAAGAAAAGCCATATTCAGTTTGTCATCTGCAAATGCTTTGAATGTGGGCAGGTCCTAAATTTTGTCGTTTGATAAAGTTTTAAGCTGCATACTTATGATTTGTAGCCTGAAATAGTCTATAGTGCTGTCAATTCGAACACTTCTATAATTTTATCCCATTCTCAAGAGCTAATCCCCAGAAAATATTTGTTTTTACTTGCAGTGGGGCCAGTGGAATCTGTTGAGAAGATGTTAGAACATGTGATAAATCACAAAGTTGTGCCAAAAGGGGATGCTCTGCTACATTGTGATGTGGAGGAACAATGTGATAAGGGACACTTCCCTGTGATGGTGTTTACAGGGAAAGACAGTTCAGTGTTTCCAGAAATTTGTGTTAATGGTAACATGTAAGTGTCCCATGACTTTTTCTGTCTTACAGCTGACTACGTTTTAAACATTGTGTCACATGACATGTGGGTGTCACACAACATATGTCACTTGATGTCTCGAAGTGCTTGTCTTTCCTAAACATTATAATCTGCAGGCTACCTGTTTTTTTTTGCTTCGTCTTTTAGTGAACTATATTTGAAAGCATAACTGTGAAAGGTATAATTGCTCGTTACTAGAAATTTTGCCTGTTGTTACAATATAAGATGTGTTAGACGTTAACTCTCTACCATATAACAAAATTTTACACTTGTCAATATTTAACTCTTTACCACACAATCACGGGTTTTAACAACCCTGAACAAAATACCTTTTGAAAACATTGTGGGAAAAAGAGAAAATGCTGGTTACCAGCATTTTCTCTTTTTCCCAGAATGTTTTCTACCCTATTATAGACAAATTTTGTCATTTGGACTACTTTTTATTTGTCGTCTGCAAATGCTTTCAATTTGGATCAGTCTAAAATTTTGTCGTTTGGTAAAGGGTTACGACAACAAATTAAATGTGGTTCAAATGATGGCTTGTGTTTTAAAAGGTTATTACCATAACTTCATGGGATAAAAAGAAAACTTTGACAATGGTTATGTGGTAAGGCAGCCAGTGGCTTGGGTAGAATAGTGTTTGGAGTACTGGTAAATACTGCTAAACAAAACTGAAGAAAAACATGGATAAGTGCAATGGCCACTGCCATATGAAATAGTTACCAAAATGGCTTTAACCTTTTACCAGACAATCTTGGGTTTTCATGACCCGGAGAAAGAAGCCTTTTGAAAACCTTGTGGGAAAAGGAGAAAATGCTGGTAACATTTTTTGTCTGTCCTTCCCAAAACAAATTTCAGTTTTTGGTTCACATTAATTTTGTTGTCTGCAAAATGCTTTCAATCTAGACTAGTCTAAATTTCTCTCGTGTGATAAAGATTTAAGCAACGATCTAGCAAACAAATCCTACAATATTTTCACAAGCCTTCTTCTTCAGGGACATTAAAACACAGGATTATTTGGTGAAGGGTCAATGTTGAATACCCCATTTTCTGTAAAGTTGTTCATAGCCAGGTATCTTTAGATTAACCCTTTTCCTCTTGCAAACCTAATTTAATGGTCCTGTAAGTCCAGGTCCCATATTTACTAATCATTCTAAATGTTATTTTAATTCTCAAGTAAGCGAATTAAGAATTTCTTTGAAATTCCCAAAAATTCTTCAGGATTTGAATTAGAGTTCAGTTTAGAGTATTTGGTAAGCCAGACCCAAACCCAATTCTTTGTATGTTCTCATTCCAGGTATATGACCAAAACATTAAATAATGGTGGGAGAGGGATGAACATTGTGGTAGTTGACCAGACTTCAGTGGTACCAAAAATGGCAGTCAGATTTGATTTATATGAGAAAGGTGAGTCATATAATTATACAAATTCTCATCACATAGAGTTTTAGATATTTTAACTCTTAACCAAACAATAAAATGTTAGACCTGTCAAAATTGAAAGCATTTGCAGACGACAAAATATAAATTGACTTAAAAACTGAAATTTGTGTTTGGAAGGGTATAAAACATGGTGGGAAAAGGAGAGAATGCTGGTTACCAGCATTTTCTCCTTTTCCTACAGTGTTTTCAAAATTTCTTTTCCTCAGGGTTGTTGAAACTCAGGATTGTGTGGTAAAGGGTTAATCTGTTACTGACCAGTCCCATGTTTGTACACCCCTGTGGGAGAAGGCTTTTGAAAACAACGTGGGAAAATGAGAAAAGGCTGGCTACCAGCATTTTCTTCCATTCCTTCAATATTTCTTACCCTTTCAAAGAAGAAACTTATCATCAGGGTTACATTTAGTTAGTCGCCTGCAAACTCTTTAAATTTAGAAAGCATTTTCTCCAATTTTCACAATGTTTTCAAAATGATTCTTTCTAAAGGTCGTTAAAACTTTGGATTGTGTGGTTTAAGGTGACTGTAGGTGACTGTAGGTGATGTTTTGGCCTTACTGTAGACAAATCAAATATGGCAAAAGTGTTCTTGAGAAGATGTGTTGAAAGTAAAGGAAATTAGTTTTTATTCTACAGAAAACATTGTGTTGAAAGGGGCATTTGCTGGTCACAACTAGTTGCTCCTTTTTCCTTTCAGTCCTCAAAAGCTTTCAATCGTAGGAGAATTAACCCTTTACCACACAACGCCGCCTTTTGACGACTCTGGAAAAGAAGGCTTTTGAAAACATGGTGGGAAAAGGAGAAAGTGCTGGTAATCAGCATTTTCTCCTTTTCCCACAATGTTTTCTACTTATCAAAGAAAAATTGCATCATTTGAGCCACATTGAAATTGTCGTCGGCAAATGCTTTCAATTTGGACCAGGCTAAAATTTTGTCGTCTGGAAAAGGGTTAAATTTGTGTTGAATTTCAAAGGAGTCACTCCTGACTTTCTGAAAAAAAGAGCTGCAGAAGACTTTGACAACATTGTTATAAATATTGTCATTGAACATGAATCATGTTTCAATACATTAATTTAACACTTTACCACTCAATACTGGCTTCTGATGACCCTGAAAGTGAAGACGTTCAAAACACTGTTGTAAGAAAGAGAAAATGTTGGTAACCACCCTTTTCTCCTTTTCCTACAATGTTTTATCATTTTAGTAATATTTCATTTGTCTTCTTCATAGCTTTCAGTTTGGTTAAGTCCAAAAGTTTGTCGCCTGGTAAAGAGTTGAAATAATGTAACTTAAGAAATAACTGGTAAAAGGAGGAAATGCTAATAATGAGAAATTTATTTTTTTTTCTTGAAGGTTTTCAAAAGTTGTATGTTGCACTATGATACAATTTATCTATGATTTCTTATTTTACAGAGAGTACAGATATGGAAGCCTTCCTTCAGAGTTTGTCTATTGGAGATATTGTTATTGCTGTGACTTTTGATGATGCTTCAAGAAAGTAAGTATACAAGCCTTGCTCTCTGAAAAGGGGGTTTATTGCATCTGCAATAAGTATCTACTTGGGTCAGCCTGAGCAGTCTTACCACGCAGATCTGGGTAGATACTTTTTGCTACTGGTCAATTTTCTGTATTTTAAAGGACCAGTCTATGTCATGATTCAGTTGGTTGTTACACAAAATTGATTTTATGGATCCTTAACTCTTTACCACACAATCCCGACTTTTAACGACCCTGAGGAAGAAACCTTTTGAAAACATTGTGGGAAAAGGAGAAAATGCTGGTAACCAGCATTTTCTCCTTTTCCCGCAATGTTTTCAACCATATCAAAGGCAAAATTCCTCATTTGAGTAACATTTAAAATGTCGTCTGCAAATGCTTTCAATTTGGACTGGTCTACATTTTTTCTTGTGTGCTAAAGAGATAATTACATGATGACTTCCTTGGTATAATGCAGCATGGAGGTGCATTAAACCCTCTGTTGCCAGAGCACGGCTCATACATTATTCACCATTCTCAGCATGAAACAGCATCAATATAAATACTGGCATTTTTACATAAAAGAACATGTATACATGGTTGACCCTTTACCACACAATCTCTTGTTGAATGACCTTGATGAAAAAGGCTTTTGAAAACATTTTGCGAGAAAGAAATTGCTTGTAACCATCATTTCCTCCTCACAATGTTGTCTACCCTTTTAAAGGCAAATCCGATCGTTTCAGCCTCATTTCATTTCTCACCTGCAAATGGTTTCAATTTTGATTTGTTAAAAATTTTATCATTTGGTAAAAAATTAGAATGTAAAGACCCACAAATATTGATTCTATTTTCTGACACCATTTTCTTTTCCCACAGTGTTTAAACCGTTTTAATCCATTACCAGATGCCAAGATACTGGAAGCCTGTGTAGATAACAAAAAACGGCGCTGGTGATGGGATTTATTTTAAAAATGGTTTAAAACATTGTGGGGAATGATGGGATTTGTCCTCAAAATGGTAGAAAACAGTGTTGGGAGAAGGAGAAATGCTAGTAACCAACACTTTCTCCTTTTTCATAAGATTTACAAAAGCCCTCTTGCTCAGGGTCATTAAAACATGCAACTGTTTTGTTAGAGTTAATGTATTTATTCAAAGACTAGCAGTTATAATGTGACATAATTGAATGGAGACAATTTGTACTTTGGAGAGGTCTTTATTAGAGCTCCAGATAGAGGGAGTGATTTCAATTTCAAAATTGAAAATATTAACCAATCTCCACTAAACCCTATGTTATGGGTACTCATTAGAATCTTCTCATCGAGACGATTCTAATGAGTACACACAACATAAGGCCTGGAAGAGAAATCATGGATTTAGAATACTGTCACTCCCTTTTATCCAGAGGTCTGTCTTCATTCTTTTCTGTGAAGACCTGTTTCATGTGGTATTACCAGGGTCAGATAGGAATTTGTTACAGTAGTTACAGTAAACTGGCCAGTTCAGAAAACGGGCTGCGCTGAACTAGGGATCACAGAATAGTGTCACAGGTAAATCTTGACAACCAATACTGATGTTTTTTGCAATGTTTCAGGATGAGTTTCCATGCCAAGGAACTGTTGAACCAGCTAGGAAGTAGCATGGCACAGAATATCAAGTTTAGAGATGTCTGGTATTTTGTTGGGCAGAAAGGGATCGATGGATTTACAAAGTTTGAGTCTGTATGTACTGGTATTCTGGTTGTATTGTTTCAAATTTTTATACCAATGACATTTTAATACTCTTCAGTATTGAAAGCATTTGCTAACAACCAATTAGATATGACTCAAGTGATTGGATTTGTCTTTAATGGGGTAGAAAACATCATGGGAAAAGGAGAAAATGCTGCTTACCAGTATTTTCTATTTTTCAGACAATGTTTGCAAAAGCCTTCTTTGTCAGGGTTATTATCCCCCACTGAAGGCAAGGGGATATAAATTTTGTGTTGTCTATCCGTCTGTCCTGTCTGTCCGTCCGTGTTCGTTATGATAGTCTGTCACAGTAATTATTACTACTATCATTTTTTTAATTAATGCCGTGTCATGGAAAAGGGGGGCTTTCTTCGACGGGGGATACCATTTTAATGAAATAGCTTGTTAAAATATCAGATTGTTTCGTGATAGGTTAACATTTGCTTTAAAAGGAAGTTTCTTGAAGGAAGCCAGAACCCAGAAAGTAGGTTTCACTTTGGTTTGTATTGATTAGTTTGTATTGAAGTTTAACGCCATTTTAACAGCTTAGGTCATATGGTGGTCAGTGACACACCCATGTGTTTCCTGGTTTTCTTACGCCAGTACTGCCACAACTTTCTTTCCAAAGCCACTGACTACTATTCTCACATGCGTCAGAGGTGAGAGGTGAAAAATCGCCGGAAAGAAAGTTTGCCTCAACCAGGTATTGAACACACAACCACCGGGTCATGAGTCAGATACGCTAACCATTGAGCTACCTGGTAGGGCATCACAGGTTCTGTTGAAGAGCCCTGAAATATTCCCCATGTTTGTATTTCTGATGAGTGTTTCTGTCTTGCAGATCAGTTATGCTGGGTTGGATTCAGAGTGGCCCAAACCATTGAAGCAATCATTCTGTGTGCCTACAAAGTGTGAGTAAATGTTGAATTTCATTTTCAAAAATTTTTGGATAACATTGAAATTTTGTTCATTTTGATAAGCAGAAATATGAATGTATTGATTAGTTTGAAATATTATGCCTTTGGGAAAAAAAAAATGCACTAGTAGATCTGATTGCTGATATGAGAATTGAAAATTCCTCAATATGTCTTTGAACAATGAAAATGAAAAAAATCATGCATTTATCTTACTAATTAATCCTTTACCGCACAATCCCATTTTTTCATGACCCTGAGGGAGAAGCCTTTATGAAAACATTGTGGGATAAAAGGAGAAAATGCTGGTAACCAGCATTTCCTTCTTTTCCTTCAGTGTTTTCCAATATATCAAAGACATAAATAATCATTTGGGCTACACTCCAAATGTAGTCTGTGAATGCTTTCAATTTGGTCTTGTAGAAATTTTTGTCATTTAGTAAATAGTTAATATTGAAGAATTCTGTTTTTCAATAGCTTGTACTCGGCCTTGGTTTTCCTTCTTACATCAGTCAGGATTTTAAACTTTCTTACTGTCTGAGGCTTTAACACTTTACCACTTGACAAAACTGGTAGACTTGTCCAAATTGAAAGAATTTTGCAGACGACAATTCAAATATGGCTGAAGTGATAGAGTGTGATGCGGTAAAAAAACATTGTGGGAAAAGGAGAAAATGCTGGTTACCAGCATTTTCTCCTTTTCCCACAATGTTTTCAAGAGGCATCTTCCTCAGGGTGGTTAAAACTCAGGCTTGTTTGGTAAAGGGTTAATATAATGTAAAGTTTGGACACAAACTCAGTTGAGCCTGATCACAAGTTGCTATGAGCAGTGGTCCGTTCTTGACCTACCCAATCTTCTAACTCTTTACCAAATTACGAAATTTTAGACCAGTCCAAATTGAAAGCTGTAGCAGACGACAAAATAAATGTTACTCAAAAATTGAAATTTGTTTTGGGAAGAGTAGAAAACATTGTGGGAAAAGGAGAAAATGCTGCTTACCTGCATTTTTTCCTTTTCCCACAATGTTTTCAAAAAGTTTTTTCCTCAAGATCGGTAAAAGTCGGGATTGTGTGGTAAAGGGTTAAGTATCTGTTCTTTTCCTTGACAAGCTGTGCTTATAAATGAAATAGACTGATTGACTGAATGGCGTTTTACGCCGCTTTCATCATTATTTCAGTCATATCACTACAACAGCTTACATATTCATGTATTTCCTGGGTTTCACCAGTACTTGGCTAGGGCTCTGAGGTGTCTTGCCCAGGGACACTTCCACAAAAAACAATTGGATCCAGTGGGTTTTGAACCTGGGGCCTCCAGGTCAAGATTCCTACACTTTACCACTGAGCCACACAGGACCCCTTTAAATGAAATAGAGATCCTTTGTATTTGGGTGTTTTTTTTTTTTCTTATTTAGTGACAGGTTATCCATATAAACCAGACATAGGGGTGTATAGAAATGATGCGAGAAGGGACTTTTGCCAGGCACATGATGGCTATGACGAATTTTGTGATCGTGAGTGTGACATTAAGTTACATTAGCTTATCTGGTGTTGACAAATCTTTTCATCATGTAGTAGAATACTTTTGCAATAATTGTGATAAAGGAAGATACTGCACACTATGAGTAATTTCTACATAAAACCCAAGATCATGTTGATTGTACATATTTACAAAGATGGTTATGATGGAAGGATGAAAAGGGTATTATTGATGGTGCTTTAATGTATTTGGACTCTTGAAAGCGAGACATGCTCTTGCAAAAGGGGATTTAATCTATCTCCATGAAGCAATATACCAAGCAAGACATCATATAATTATGGATCCATAAAATCCATTGTGTCTATCAACTGGCTGAATCATGAGGTAGACTGGTTCTTGTACATGCAGAAAGTATACAAAAGCAAAAAGTTTCAACATGGCTCAGCCTGCATGGACTGGGAAGGCTGATGAGGGTCAATACTTTTTGCAAATCCATTAAACCTCCTTATCAAAGAGCATGTTTTTTTTTTTTTTTTTTTTAGAATTGGTAAATTAGGTCATCTTATGTTTGCAACTGAGTGGATCACTGTAATAAACATGTGATTACTAGTTCCCTTCCTAAATTCCATCACTGGTCTCTCTGTCCCCTTCCTTTGGCTCCTCCAATAACTAAATACAAGGACTGCCAACTTAAAACTTTATCAGGGAATAAATGACTATATTTAAATGCTGCACATGTAGATGAAGGTCAGTGCTACTTGAAATACAGAAAAATATGGAATCTCCTATTAAGTCTGCAACCTCTTAGCTAGGTTTTACTGCATAGTATGCAAGAACATCAATTTCTGGCTGTACATGTATTAGAGAAAACAGTTAGGTATGTGATATGCATTTAATTATAAATTTCACTCTTAGGCAAGACTAGCTGTAAAGGTCACTACTTCTAGAAAACAGAGGAAAGGAAATGAAATCTCAAATCTATGGCCTTTTTTTTTTATGAAGCTTAACTTGTTGAAAGATCTGGATGTGCAGATTATTTACATAGATCTTAGTTTCATGGCCATGTGAAAGGTCACATTCAATGGTACTTAATGTAGGAACTAGGAAGAATTAGATCTAAGCTATAACGTGGCTAGGGCATTTATCTGTTTAGGTACAAAACTGCATTTTTTTCCTCTTTCTAATTTGATATTGTTATAAGAGGTGTTTATTGTTTGTATTGCAGCTGCACATATAGATGAGCCTTTTCCTAAACCTGTTGGACTGGTTGATGACAAACTGCAGAGTAACCCAGTCTATTCTACACCAATAGTACTGATACCAGGTTTGTAACTTTTGATGAAATCTGAATATTTTAGACATTCATAGTGTGACTCCATCATTTCGCCTTTAATAACCCTAAGAAGGAAGGCTTTCAAAAAGATTGCAGGAAAAGTACATAATGCTGGTTGTCAGCATTTTCTCCTTTACCCACAATGTTCCTTTCAAAGACAAATTCCATCATTTGAACCATATTTGATTTCTCATCTGCAAATGCTTTCAATTTGGACAAGTCTAAAAACTTTGTTGTTTGGTAAAGAGTTAATTTGAAGAGGTGACTTAATTTTGTACTGAACGACAAAATTTTTAACATGTCTAAATTCAAAACATTTGCAGATGACAAATTAAATATTAGTAAAATGATGGGACTTATCTTTGAAATGTTAGAAAACATTGTGGGAAAAGGAGAAAATGCTGGTTACCAGCATTTTCTCCTTTTCTCTCAATGATATCAAACTTTTTATTACCCAGGATCGTTAAAACTCAGGATTTGTGGTGAAGGGTAAATATAACATTTTTGGAAAAAGGTATTAAGAATTATTACTGTGGAACTGACTGCTCATATGAGCAATCAGAACTGCTAATTTTTCTTTTTCCTTCCATTGTATGGGAAAAATGGAAAACAAACATGTGTCTTATTGGCAAACTTAACATTTTTTTGTTGTTGTTTCTTTCTTAGGTTTCAACAACAATGCATTAGTAAAAGCTTTACAGACTACAGTCATGCAACCAGGAGTAAAACTTGATAACATAGTAGTAAGTATAGCTTTGATTTGATGCGAAGAGGGCTGTCATTTGCCTTTACTTTCTGTTCTGTGGCACTGTGGATAAGCGTATTTAACCCTTTCTCAAACAATCCCATGTAATGATGACACCTGAGAAAGAAGGCTTTTGAAAACATAGTGGGAAAAAGAGAAAGTGCAGGCTAACAGGGTTTCTCTTTTTCCCACAATATTTTCTACACTTCACACCATTTCAGCCACAATGAATTGATCTTCTGCAAATGCTTCCAATTTGGAGAAGTCAAAAGTTTTGTCATCTGGTAAAGGGTTATTCCTTTTACAAACAACCCTATGTTTTGATGATCCTGTGAATGGAGGATTTTGAAAACAATTTGGGTAGAGGAGAAGATGCTTTTCTGCTTTTCTAACAGTGTTTTCCATAATTTCAAAGGCAAATCAAAAAAGGACAAATTTGAGCTACAGGTCCTTTCTTGTCTTCAGATGCTTTCAAGATGGACAGACCTAAAGTTTTGGTCTCCGGTAAAAAGTTGAAAGCAGCTTTTATGGTAATTTACTAATCCTTTCTCACTGGGTATAGTCTATATCTACTAGATCTAGTTTCAGGATGTTCTTGATACAATGTTCTGGACCTTGCTCTTGAATTAAGCACAAATGGGTTATCCCTGCCACTCTTTCATAAAGACATTGTGTTACAAATTTTCATACTTGTCTACATGCATACTTGTCCATATGCAAGGATTTATTCAGAGTGGTCTGCTGCAAATTGTTTCAGAAGATGATGAGTTCATTAAGTCTTTATCACACGGCATCATTTGGTCCAAACTGAAAGCATTTGCAGACGAAAAATTATATGGGGCTCAAATGATCAGATTTGTTTATGAAAGGTTTGAAAACATTGAGGGAAAAGGAGAAAATGCTGGTTACCAGTATTTTCTCCTTTTCCCTCAATGTTTTCAAAAGTATAATTTCTAAGATTCATTAAAAATCGGGATTGTGTGGTAATGGGTTAATATGCAGTTGAATTCTTTAACTCTTTAACAAACGACAAAATTTTTGGCATATGTAAATTCAAACCATTTGCAGATAAGAAATGTATCTCTAATAGTGGAAATTGCCATTGGAAGCGGAGAAGACATGGTGGGAAAGGGAGAAAACGCTGGTTACCAGCATTTTCTTCCTTCGTATGATGGTTTTTTTTTTTGGGGGGGGGGGAAGACTTTTTCCTTAGGGTCATTAAAACTTCGTACAGTGTGGTGAAGGGTTGAATACATTAGTTTGTGATCTAGGAAATTTGACTCCCGATTTCAAAATTGAAAGCATTTGCAGATGACAAATCAAATGCTGCTCAAAATGATGAGATTAATTTCTGAAAGGGTAGAAAGCATTGTGGGAAAAGGAGAAGAAAATACATTTTCTTCTTTTCTCACAATGTTTTCAGTAGCCGTCTTTCTCTGGATCGTTAAAACATGGGATGGCTTGGTAAATGGTTAATAGATGGTTATATGTAAAAACATTGTATCAAGAGATAAATTGCTTACCCTGGGCTTCTGGTATAGTTAGAATGACAATATCGAAACATTTTAATGGACAAACAGTTTGAATAATTCATTACCTCCTTTGACAAACTCCCAGCTGAATTTTATGAAACATCCAGGTAAATTATGTAACTTGATACTGATTGATGATACATACGGTTTTCTGTTTCAGTCTCAGAATGAAACCTTGATTTTCTAAGATCAAATGGTTTGTAAAGTACACTAATGCACTGTTTGTTAACTAACACTCATATTAATATCTACATTGTTTGCTAGCTAGAGTACTTTGATTATATGACACTTTTTGTATGTTGAATTGGACATTTGGCTGACAGAATCTCTTAATCTCATGAGTGATTAACCCTTTACCAAATAGCAAAATTTTAAACTTGTCCAAATTAAAAGCATTTGCAGATGACAGATTTACTTTCATTCAAATGATGTGATTTGCCTCTGGAAGGGTAGAAAACATTGTGGGGAAAGGAGAAAATGCTGGTTACCAGCATTTTCTCCTTTTTCCAAAATGTTTTCAAAAGTTTCATTTGTCAGGGTCGTTAAAACTTGGGATTGTTTGGTAGAGTTAAATTGGCTTCACAGTGATGCTGTGCTGGAACTTTAAACCAATGAATTAATGTTAAAAATCAATCCTTTGAAAGCATTATGCCTGATCTAAATTAAAACGTTGTCAAAGTGTTTTTAGTTAAAACATTTGTTGTGATTGTTTGAACTGTCAGTGTCTTAGCTCATGAGTCAGGCCATTGTTTTTTTGTAGCAAAATAATAGAAAAGGTGTCCAACTCTAATGCTTGCCAAACATGACAACCAGCCATATGTCAGTAATTTTCACCTATTTCTTAACTGGAGTGAAGAAAGTGGTTATTTCTGTAGTGTTCTCTGGTAACCAGCATTTTCTTCAGCATTTTCCCCTTTCCCACAATGTTTTCTATCCTATCAAAGACAGAAATCATCTTTTGAGCCACATTTGATTGTTGTCTGCAAATGCTTCAAATTTGGTCTGGTGCAAGATTATGTTCTTTGGTACAGGGTTTAAAAAAGCAAAGTTTGACAAGATTCAAGTGCGTATGGCTGATGAATATCGATAAAAATGGGGTTTGGGAAATCAAAGCTTAAAAGCTCCAAGGGCAAGCAATAGAGTGTAAACAGTGAGATTACTCTGGCAGCCAACAATACAATAATCTACGAGATGTTTATCTTGTCCGACATCAAATCTAACAGTAGATTACCATTCTAATTGTAGATTGTTTTTAAATCCCAGTATTTGCATTCATTTCTTTACTTTTTTATCAAATAAGGGAGGGATGGAGAGAGGGAGCTGAGAGAAAGAGAGACAGACAAACAGAGAAGTGAGATTGATTTGGGATCAGAGGGAGAACATAGTGTGTTGCATCGCTTTTGACTAATCTGCTACTGTTATGTATCTTGACTAATCTGTTTTTAGCTCACCTTAGCACAACGTGCTAAAGGTGAGCTATTGTGATCGCCCTATGTCCGGCGTCCGGCGTCCGTCGTCCGTCGTCTGTCGTCTGTCGTCCGTCGTCCGTCAACAATTTCTTTAAACATCTTCTTCTCCAAAACCACTGGGCCAATCTTCATGAAACTTGGCAGGGATGTTCCTTGGGTGAAGCTCTACCAAAATTGTTCAAAGAATTTAATTCCACCCACAACTCTGGTTGCCATGGCAACAAAAAGGAAAAAAAAGCAAAATCTTTGAAAATCTTCTTCTCTGAAACTAGAAGGCGCAGAGCTTTGATATTTGGTATGTAGCATCTCCTAGTGGACCTCTACCAAGTTTGTTCATTTGATGCCCCTGGGGTCAAAACTGGCCCCGCCCTGGGGGTCACAAGTTTGAGTATAGTCATAAAGAAGGAAAACTTTAAAAATCTTCTTCTCTAAAACTTGAAGGCGTAGAGCTTTGATATTTGGCATGTAGCATCTCCTAGTGGACCTCTACCAAGTTTGTTCATATGATGCCCCTGGGGTCAAAACTGGCCCCGCCCCGGGGGTCACAATTTCCAACATAGGAACAAAGAGGGGAAACTTTAAAAATCTTCTTCTCTAAAACTAGAAGGCATAGAGCTTTGATATTTGGCATGAAGCATCTCCTTGTGGACCTCTACCAAATTTGTTCATATGATGCCCCTAGGGTCAAAACTGGCCCAGCCCCGGGGGTCACAAGTTCCAACATAGGAACAAAGAGGGGAAACTTTAAAAATCATCTTCTCTGAAACTGGAAGGCGTAGAGCTTTGATATTTGGTATGTAGCTTTGCCTAGTGGACCTCTACCAAGTTTGTTCATATGATGCCCCTGGGGTCAATACTGGCCCTGCCCCGGGGGTCACAAGTTTGAGCATAGTAACAAAGAAGGAAAACTTTAAAAATCTTCTTCTCTGAAACTTGAAGGCGTAGAGCTTTGATATTTGGCATGTAGCATCTCCTAGTGGACCTCTACCAAGTTTGTTCATATGATGCCCCTTGGGTCAAAACTGGCCCCGCCCCGGGGGTCACAATTTCCAACATAGGAACAAAGAAGGAAAACTTTAAGAATCATCTTCTCTAAAACTAGAAGGCATAGAGCTTTTATATTTGGCATGAAGCATCTCCTTGTGGACCTCTACCAAATTTGTTCATATGATGCCCTTGGGGTCAAAACTGGCCCAGCCCCGGGGGTCACAAGTTTGAACATAGGAACAAAGAGGGGAAACTTTAAAAATCATCTTCTCTGAAACTGGAAGGCATAGAGCTTTGATATTTAATGTGTAGCATCTCCTAGTGGACCTCTACCAGGTTTGTTCATATGATGCCCCTAGGGTCAAAACTGGCCCCGCCCAGGGGGTCACAATTTCCAACATAGGAACAAAGAAGGAAAACTTTAAAAACCTTCTTCTCTGAAACTTGAAGGCGTAGAGCTTTGATATTTGGCATGTAGCATCTCCTAGTGGACCTCAACCAAGTTTGTACATATGATACCCCTGGGGTCAAAACTGGCCCCGCCCCGGGGGTCACAATTTCCAACATAGGAACAAAGAAGGAAAACTTTAAGAATCATCTTCTCTAAAACTAGAAGGCATAGAGCTTTGATATTTGGCATGAAGCATCTCCTTGTGGACCTCTACCAAATTTGTTCATATGATGCCCTTGGGGTCAAAACTGGCCCAGCCCCGGGGGTCACAAGTTCGAACATAGGAACAAAGAGGGGAAACTTTAAAAATCATCTTCTCTGAAACTGGAAGGCGTAGAGCTTTGATATTTGATATGTAGCATCGCCTAGTGGACCTCTACTAGGTTTGTTCATATGATGCCCCTGGGGTCAAAACTGGCCCCGCCCCGGGGGTCACAATTTCCAACATAGGAACAAAGAAGGAAAACTTTAAAAATCTTCTTCTCTGAAACAGGAAGGCATCGAGCTTTGATATTTGGTATGTAGCATCTTCTAGTGGATCTCTACCAAGTTTGTGCATATGATGCCCTTGGGGCAAAAGTTGGCCCTGCCCCGGGGGTCACAAGTTCGAACATAGGAACAGAGAAGGAAAACTTTAAGAATCATCTTCTCTGAAACTGGAAGGCGTAGAGCTTTGATATTTGGTATGTAGCATCGCCTAGTAACCTTTACTAAGTTTGTTCATATGATGCCCTTGGGGTCAAAATTGGCCCTGTCCCAGGGGTCACAAGTTCAAACATAGGAACAAAGAAGGAAAACTTTAATTTTTTTTTTCTCTTAAATGGGAAGGCATAGAGCTTTGATATTTGGTATGTAGCATCTCCTAGTGGACTTCTACCAAGTTTGTTCCAAGGATGCTGCTTTGGTCAAAACTGGCCCAGCCCCTGGGGTGACAAGTTCGAACATAGGAACAAAGAAGGAAAACTTTAAAATTCTTCTTTTCTGAAACCAAAAGGTGTGGAGCTTTGATATTTGGTATGTTGCATCTCAGAGTGGACCTCTACCAAGTTTGTTCATATGATGCCCCTGGGTCAAAACTGACCCCGCCCCGGGGGTCACAAGTTCAAAGATAGGAACAAAGAAGGAAAACTTTAAATTTCTTTTTCTCTTAAACGGGAAGGTGTAGAGCTTTGATATTTGGTATGTAGCATTTCCTAATGGACCTCTACCAAGTTTGTTCATATGATGCCCCCGGGTCAAAACTGGCCCAGCCCTGGGGGTCACAAGTTCGAACATAGGAACAAAGAAGGAAAACTTTAAAAATCTGCCTCTCTGAAACAGGAAGGCGTAGAGCTTTGATATTTGGTATGTAGTGATTCTCTTCTAAGTTTGTTTGCCCATCTAAGCGCAACAAGTTCATTGAGTTCAAAATTGGATCATCTTGGCTCATAAACTAGGTCACTAGGTCAAATTAAAGAAACACCTTGTTGGCACTCTCGAGGCCACATTATTTGCTCAATTGCCTTGTAAATTAGTTAGAAAGTTTGTCTTTATAAAGTTTCACATAAGATTAATTTGGGTCAACTTGGGTCATAAACTAGTTCAATGGGTCAAATTAAAGAAATACCTTGTTTGCACTCTGGAGGCCACATTTATTGGTCAAATGACCTGAAATTTGGCCAGAATGTTTGTCTTGATGAAATACCTGATGAGTTTGGATTTGGGTCACCTGGAACCATAAATTAGGTCACTAGGTCAAAATAAAGAAATACCTTGTGGGCACTCTAGAGGCCACATTATTTGCTTAATTGCCTTGAAAATTGGTCAGAATGTTTGTCTTTGTAAAATCTCACATGACTCTGAATTTTGGTCAACTGGGGTCATAAACTAGTTCACTTGGTCAAATTAAAGAAATAGCTAGTGGGCACTCTAGAGGCCACATTTATTATTCATTTGATTTGAAAATTGCTTAAAATGTTTCTTTTGATATAGTCAAAGACCAGTTCAAATTTGGGTCACCTGGGGTCATAATCTAGGTCACTAGGTCAAATTAAAAAAATATCTATAGGGCACTCGAGGCCACATTTTTTGCTCAGTTGACTTGAAAATTGGTCAGAATGGTTGTCTTCATGAAATATGAGTTTGAAATTGGGTCACCTGCGGTCAAAAACTAGGTCACATGGTCAAATTAAAGAAAAACCTTTAAGGCACTCTACTAAGGTGAGCGACCCAGGGCCATCATGGCCCTCTTGTTTGATAATATTTTCCATAGTTTTAAATGATATGATTTGAATTTAAATGCATTTTAACACTCATATTGTTTACTTTTGATATCTATTGTTACATTAACTCTAACAACAAAATTTTAGACTTGTAAAAACTGAAAGCATTTGCAGACGATAAAATAAATATGACTCAAAGGCTAAAATTCGTTGGAAAAGGAGAAAATGTTGGTTTCCTGCATTTTCTTCTTTTTCCGCTATGCTTTTTAGCTCACCTGAGCACATAGTGCTCAGGGTGAGCTATTGTGATGGATCGTTGTCCGGCGTCCGTCCGTCCGTCCGTGTGTCCGTACTTACGAGCCTGACATTGTGGGGTTAGGGGTAACCGTACATTTAGTCTCTATGGGGTTCATTCTGTCCATCTGGTAGGTATGGGGTTAGGGTTAGGGCTAGTGGGGTTAAAAAAGTGCTCTTGTGGGGTTGTTTTGGTTGCATTGAATAAAGAGCAATTCGACCTCACAAGGTCCGTCTCGTAAGACTGTCGGTCCGTCCGTCCATGAACAATTACTTAAAAAATCTTCTCCTCTGAAACTGCCCAACAGATTTCAGTGAAACTTCACAGAAATGATCCTTAGGTGATGCACTTTCAAAATACTTCAAAGATTTGAATTCCATGAAGAACTCTGGTTGTCATGGCAACCGAGAGAAAAAACTTTAAAAATCTTCTTGTCCCAAACCATAAGGGCTAGAGCTCTCATATTTGGCATGTAGCATCATCTAGTGGCCCTCTACCAAAATACTTCAAATTATGGCCCTAGTGTTGAAAATGGCCCTATGTTGTGGGTTCTCGGATTTCACATAGAGATAAAGAAGGAAATCTTTAAAAATCTTCTTGTCCCAAACCATAAGGGCTAGAGCTCTCATATATGGCATGTAGTATCATCTAGTGGCCCTCTACTAAAATACTTCAAATAATGGCCCTAGTGTGGAAATTGGCCCTATGTTGTGGGTTCTCGGATTTTACATAGAGATAAAGAAGGAAATCTGTAAAAATCTTCTTGTCCCAAACTGTAAGGGCCAGAGCTTTCATATTTGGCATGTAGCATCATCTAGTAGCCATCTACCAAAATACTTCAAATTACGGCCCTAGTGTTGAAAATGGCCCTATGTTGTGGGTTCTCGGATTTCACATAGAGATAAAGAAGGAAATCTTTAAAAATCTTCTTGTCCCAAATTATAAGGGCTAGAGCTCTCATATTTGGCATGTAGTATCATCTAGTGGCCCTCTACCAAAATACTTGAAATTATGGCCCTAGGGTTGAAAATGGCCCTATGTTGTGGGTTCTCGCATTTCACATATTGATAAAGAAAGAAATCTGTAAAAATCTTCTTGTCCCAAACCTTAAGGGCTAGAGCTTTCATATTTTGCATGTAGCATCATCTAGTGACCCTCTACCAAAATACGTCAAATTATAACCCTAGTGTTGAAAATGGTCCTATGTTGTGGGTTCTCGGATTTCACATAGAGATAAAGATGGAAATCTTTAAAAATCTTCTTGTCCCAAACCGTAAGGGCTAGAGCTCTCATATATGGCATGTAGTATCATCTAGTGGCCCTCTACCAAAATACTTCAAATAATGGCCCTAGTGTGGAAATTGGCCCTATGTTGTGGGTTCTCGGATTTCACATAGAGATAAAGAAGGAAATCTTTAAAAATCTTGTTGTCCCAAACCGTAAGGGCTAGAGCTTTCATATTTGGCATGTAGCATCATCTAGTGGCCCTCTACCAAAATACTTCAAATTATGGCCCTAGTTTGAAAATGGCCCTATGTTGTGGGTTCTCAGATTTCACATAGAGATAAAGATGGAAATCTTTAAAAATCTTCTTGTCCCAAACCATAAGGGCTAGAGCTCTCATATATGGCATGTAGTATCATCTAGTGGCCCTCTACCAAAATACTTCAAATAATGGCCCTAGTGTGGAAAATGGCCCTATGTTGTGGGGTCTCGGATTTCACATAGAGATAAAGAAGGAAATCTTTAAGAATCTTCTTGTCCCAAATCATAAGGGCTAGAGCTCTCATATATGGCATGTAGTATCATCTAGTGGCCCTCTACCAAAATACTTCAAATAATGGCCCTAGTGTGGAAATTGGCCGTATGTTGTGGGTTCTCGGATTTCACATAGAGATAAAGAAGGAAATCTGTAAAAATCTTCTTGTCCCAAACCGTAAGGGCTAGAGCTTTCATATTTGGCATGTAGCATCATCTAGTGACCCTCTACCAAAATACTTCAAATTATGGCCCTAGTCTTGAAAATGGCCCTATGTTGTGGGTTCTCGGATTTCACATAGAGATAAAGAAGGAAATCTTTAAAAATCTTCTTGTCCCAAACCATAAGGGCTATGGCGTGTAGTATCATCTAGTGGCCCTCTACCAAAATACTTCAAATAATGGCCCTAGTATGGAAATTGTCCCTATGTTGTGGGTTCTCGGATTTCACATAGAGATAAAGAAGGAAATCTTTAAAAATCTTCTTGTCCCAAACCGTAAGGGCTAGAGCTTTCATATTTGGCATGTAGCATCATCTAGTGGCCCTCTACCAAAATACTTCAAATTATGGCCCTAGTGTTGAAAATTGCCCTATGTTGTGGGGTCTCGGATTTCACATAGAGATAAAGAAAGAAATCTTTAAAAATCTTCTTGTCCCAAACCATAAAGGCTAGAGCTCTCATATATGACATGTAGTATCATCTATTGGCCCTCTTCCAAAATACTTCAAATTATGGCCCTAGTGTTGAAAATGGCCCATGTTGTGGGTTCTCGGATTTCACATAGAGATAAAGAAGGAAATCTTTAAAAATCTTCTTGTCCCAAACCATAAGGGCTAGAGCTCTCATATATGGCATGTAGTATCATCTAGTGGCCCTCTACCAAAATACTTCAAATAATGGCCCTAGTGTGGAAAATGGCCCTATGTTGTGGGGTCTCGGATTTCACATAGAGATAAAGAAGGAAATCTTTAAAAATCTTCTTGTCCCAAATCATAAGTGCTAGAGCTCTCATATATAGGATGTAGTATCATCTAGTGACCTTCTACCAAAATACTTCAAATTATGGCCCTAGTCTTGAAAATGGCCCTATGTTGTAGGTTCTCAGATTTCACATAGAGATAAAGAAGGAAATCTTTAAAAATCTTCTTGTCCCAAACCATAAGGGCTAGAGCTCTCATATATGGCATGTAGTATCATCTAGTGGCCCTCTACCAAAATATTTCAAATTATGGCCCTAGTCTTGAAAATGGCCCTATGTTGTGGGTTCTCAGATTTCACATAGAGATAAAGAAGGAAATCTTTAAAAATCTTCTTGTCCCAAACCATAAGGGCTAGAGCTCTCATATATGGCGTGTAGTATCATCTAGTGGCCCTCTACCAAAATACTTCAAATAATGGCCCTAGTGTGGAAATTGGACGTATGTCGTGGGTTCTCTGATTTCACATAGAGATAAAGAAGGAAATCTGTAAAAATCTTCTTGTCCCAAACCATGAGGGCTAGAGCTCTCATATATGGCATGTAGCATCATCTAGTGGCCCTCTACCAAAATACTTCAAATAATGGCCCTAGTGGTGAAAATGGCCCTATGTTGTGGGGTCTCGGATTTCACATAGAGATAAAGAAGGAAATCTTCAAAAATCTTCTTGTCCCAAACTGTAAGGGCTAGAGCTTTCATATATGGCATGTAGCATCATCTAGTGACCCTCTACCAAAATACTTTAAATTATGGCCCTGGTGTTAAAAGTGGACCCTATGTTGTGGGTTCTCGGATTTCACATAGAGATAAAGAAGGAAATCTTTAAAAATCTTCTTGTCCCAAACCATAAGGGCTAGAGCTTTCATATTTGGCATGTAGCATTATGGTGTTGAGCTGAGTTGCATTTCAGGTGAGCGATTTAGGACCATCATGGTCCTCTTGTAAACGTCTTCTTCTTAGGTATTGTTAAAACTGGGGATTGATTGGTAGTGGGTTAAATTGAGAACTCTAGGACAGCTCAAAATCAATTTAAGTTTCAATTCATATGTGTATAGGTATGCTTGACTTTCATTTATTTATCTTCCCCAGTGTTTTGCCTATATGGGTGACGCCTCCAGAGGGCTGTTAGTTTTGTTAAGGGGGACATTACAAGATACAGTCCAAATCCAATCCTAAGTTATGCCTGGTTCTTTAATGTGCGTGGTGTTCAGCACCATCACATGGACCTAGTTTAACATCTCATCCAAAAGACACCCTCAAGTATCACATGATTTGTTGCTTACTAGTCTTACAGGCTACCACTTGAGCTATTCTGGCTGACTGCATAAATGGCAAACCCACATTTTACAAGCTCAGCTGTTTTCAAAGAAAATGTTGAGGTATTGTCATAGCCCTGGCGTTGTCTGTGTTGTCGTCTGCATCGTCATTTGAAAACTTTGACATTATATATCTTTGTTATTACTGAAGATATTTGCTCCAAACTTTACTGAAGATAATTGCTCCAAACTAGGACAAGTTGTTAATTATCAAAAGGGGAGCCTATACAACAAGGGCATATAACCATCAAAATATTTTGACAGAGTTATGCCCCTTTTTTGACTTAGAACTTTCACTGAAAACCAGGCATCCACAGTCAAGTGTTGGCTTCCACATGCGATGCTCTTGTACAGGGTAAGATAAGAAATTTAAGTAAGATAATATACCTGAAAGATTTCATTACCTCTTGATACAAATTTGAAGCATATGATTTTGAAAACATCCTTGCAGAATTTGGATAATCATAATCAAAGTGAATTTGAGGTTTGATACTTATTTGCAAAACATAATGACTGAAAGAGAAATTACTCATCACTGAATGGAAGAATTCTGTCATCTATCATGGATCAAAAAGAAACTCCAGTGTGCCAGATAGATGAAAAAGATTTATTCAGTGATGAAAAATCTAGATATTGCCATTTCAAGACTGTCTCAGTAAGATCATACATATCCAAAAACAGAGGATGATCTACCTTTGTGAAACACTCTTACTTTTTATCTTTACTGTCTGCAAAGTAACTTAATCATTACCACACAATTGCAAGTTTAAATGACCCTGAGAAAGGAAAAAGCTTGGAAACTGTGGGAAAAGGAGAAAATGCTGGTAACCAGCATTTTTTTCCTTTTTGCATAATGTTTTTTACCCTTCCCAAGACAAATTCAGTTTTTCAGTCACATTTATTTTGTCATCTCCTAATGCTTTCAATTTGGACCAGCCAAAAATTTTGTTGTTTATTAAAGAGATAAGCTCAAGAGCCCTAGATAAACCATCGTAACTTTTTAGTCAGCAAAAATGAAACGTTACATTTTCATGACTTTCTTTTGTCACATTGTTTCACTAAAGGGTAGACAAGTGTAGATCCAAGATCAGATTGCACAGTCTGATTCTGATCTGCACTTTTTACAAAAGGCAGTCTGATCTTAATCCACATTCCTGACAAAGCTTTCTTGATGCTTAGCATTCAAAAGGTCAGGTTTTGCCTCAACCGCTGACAGCTGACCATTATTTCATTCATGCCTTGTAGTTTTGCAAATTCATTGTTTTCAGGTTGCATTTGATGAGAAATTCATTGAGCAAGGTCTGCTTGCTGGCCTGTTTGGTGCTAGGAATATAAGTATAAACAGTAGTACAACGTATCAGGGTAAGTCAGCTCTTTGTTTATGCTTTGGCCTTAACCCATAACCACACAATCCAGAGTTTTAATGAAGAAGGAATCTTTTAAAAACACTGCAGGAAAAGAAGAAAATGCTGGTAAAGAGTTAATCATTTTGCCCATACCAAACCATCCCCTGTTTTTTCCAACTCTAAAGATGAGGGTGTTTGAAATTGAAACTAATGTAGGAAAAAGAGGAAATGGTATCTCTTTTTTCCAAGTGTTTCCTATAAGAGCCATGCTCTGGCAAAAGGTGGCTTTATGCATCTCGGTGATGTGTGATACTTATCAAGCGACCACATAGTTATGAATCCATAATAGCCACCTTTTTTAACGGCCGACTTAATCATGAGGTAGAATGGTTCTTGGACATACAGAAAACTGACCAGTAGTGAAAAGTTTCGGCCTAGGTCAGCCTGCACGGAGTGGGTCGATACTTTTCACAAATGCATCAAGCCCCTTTTTCACAGTGCATGGCTCATATCTTTTCATAAACAAATAACATTGTTTGAGCTACAATTCATGCAAATTCTGTCACTATGGAAGTCTGAAATTTGGTAAAGAAATAATTGCACATGCCGTAAAATATACACTTTCTAGCTGGGCTTTGGAAGAAAACGTGAAGATATTGTCATACTCCTGTCGTCCTCTGCTTCGTTGCCATCATTGTCCTTGTCATTAACGTGCAAAAACTTTGACATTTTATAGCATCTCTGTCTTTTTAGCTCACCTGAGCACGAAGTGCTCAGGATGAGCTATTGTGATCACTCACCGTCCATCGGCGTCCGTCGTCCGTCCGTCGTCCGTCCGTCGTCCATCCGTCCGTCCACATTTTGTTGTTTACACTCTAGCATCTACAAATACTAACCAATCAGCACCAAACTTGGTCAAAATGTATATGAACATAAGATCTCGGATGAGTTCAATTATGGGTGTAATCGGACCAGAACGACTGGAGTTATTTGCCCTTGAATTAGAAAAATTGCTATATTTGACTTTGTTTACACTCTAGCATCTACAAATATTAACCAATCAGCACCAAACTTGGTCAAAATGTATATGACCATAAGATCTCGGATGAGTTCGATTATGTGTCTAATCGGACCAGAACGACTGGAGTTATTTGCCCTTGAATTAAAAAATTTGCTACATTTGACTTTGTTTACACTCTAGCATCTACAAATTGAAGCCAATCAGCACCAAACTTGCTCAAAATATATATGACCGTAAGGTCTCGAATGAGTTTGATTGTAGGTCTAATAGGACCCATTATTGCTGTGTCATTGAAAAAGGGGGCTTGACGTATATTTTCATTGTGGACCAATATCTCTTTAACTACAGGGCAAAATGTCATGAAACTTCATCTTTTTATTGTTTATTGCAAGCCACAGACAATAGTTATTTGTTTTTATTTCATGAAACGCCATGTCATGAAAAAAGGGGGCTAAATGTTTAATTTCGTCATGGACCAATGACCATCTGTTTGTCCATCTTTCAGGACAGATATCTTCTAAAATCCTTGACAAAAACTAATAGAAATTCATACAGGTGTTCCTATTGATGTCCGCTGATATTTATTGGTTTTTTTTGCCTTTTTGATATCAAATACTGTCTCATAGGAAAAAGGGGCTTCATGTATATTTCTGTTAAGGATCAATATACATGTATCTTCAACTCAAAATCCTGGACAAAAATTTGTGAAACTTCATACATGTGTTCCTTATGATAGTCCGCCAATATCATTAGTTTAGCTTTTTTGATTAAATGTCATGTCATGGAAAAAGGGGGCTTCACATATATTTTCATTATGGATTAATACTTCGTTTAACTACAGGACAAAATGTTATGAAACTTCATCTTTATGTTGTTTATCACAAGCCGCAGACAATGGCTAGGTCTATTTGTTAGCTCACCTGAGCACGAAGTGCTGGGTGAGGTATTGTGATTCGTCGTTGTCCGGCGTCTGTCTTTCCACAATTCCTTTAAACATCTTCTCATCCTAAACCAATCATGTTGAAACTTGACAGGCATATTCCTTGGGTGAAGTTCTACCAAAGTTGTTAAAAGAATTGAATTAACCCTTTAACTCCAGGGGTCACAATTTTGGGCAAATTTGTATATAGAGCAAACTTTAAAAATGTTTTTGTCTGAAACTAGAAGGCCTAGAGCTTTGATATTTGGTATGTGGCATTTCCTTGTAGACTTCTACCAGTTTTGTTCAAATGATGCCCCTGGGTCAAAAAAGGACATAAAGGTATACAGAATTAACTTTAAAAGTCTTGTTCTATTTAACCCTTTACCACACAATCCCAAGTTTTAACGCCTGTGAGAAATAAGGCTCATGAAAATATTGTGGGAAAAAGAGGAAATACTTGTAACCAGCATGTTTTCCTTTTTCCACAATGTTTTCCACCCAACCAAAATCAAATTTAAATTTTTGAGTCACATTTATTTTGTTGTCAGCAAATGGTTTGAATTTGGACAAGTCTTAACCCTTTAAGCGCCCTTCACTACTATAGTTGCCTTTGTGTCTAGTGTAGATCAAGATCAAACTGCAGGAAATGTGCAGTCCGATCATTGATCTATACTGTCTGCTTTGTTGAAACACTGCAGACAAAAGGCACCCATGCAGTTGTTACCATCTTGGACTCATTCTGGAATGAAAATGGCCTTTGGGTTTAAGGATTAAATTTTGTTGTTTGTTAATAATTTGAGCCAAGCCTGTTAGCTCATTACCTACAGGGCTAGCTATGCAGGGATGTCAAGTTTAAATCTCAGTTGGGCCAAGCACTCAGGTAACCAGGATTTTTTTAACTTTTTCCACAATGTTCTCTACCCATCCCAAATCTAAGTTCATTTTTTGAGACAAATTTATTTTGTTCTCTGCAAATGCTTTGAATTATAGACCAGTCTAAAATTTTTGTTTGGTAAAGAGATAAAGATAGACCAAGTAATATGCATTTCAAGACTGTGTTGTAGGCAATACTATCTTGCAGAATATAAGGCATATATATCCAAGATCCAACTGCAGTCTGATCTTTATCAACACTGTCTGATAAAACATCCTGTCTTGCGTACCCCTAGCCTTGGTTCCCACCTGATCATTTTTTCCTTTTTAGCTCACCTGAGCCCGAAGTGCTCTGGGTGAGTTATTGTGACCGGTCATCGACCGTCTGTCCGTCCGTCCATCTGTCCGTCCGTCCGTTAACAATTTCTTTAAAAATCTTCTCCTCCAAAACCAGATGGCCAATCTTGATAAAACTTGGCAGGAATGTTCCTTGGATGAAGCTCTACAAAAATTGTTAACCCTTTCCCAAACAAGCCCTGGTTTTCACGTGTCTGCAGTACAAGTCTTTTGAAAACACTGTGGGAAAAGGAGAAATTGCTCGTAACGAGCAATTTCTCCTTTTCCCACGGTGTTTTCTACCCTTTTTGAGAACTTTCTGCCATTTTAATTAAATTTAAAATTTTCGTCTGCAAACTCTTTCAATTTGGACCAGTCCAAAATTTGTCGTTTGGGAAAGGGTTAAAAGAATTTAATTCCATGAAAAACTGTGGTTGCCATGGCAACAAAATGGCTGAAAATGGAAAAAATCTTTAAAAATTTTCTTGTGACAAACCATAAGGCCGAAAGCATTCATATTTTGTATGAAGCATCATTGGGTGACCCTTTACCAAAATTGTTAAAATTAATCCCCTAGGGTCATATTTGGGCTTTGCCCGGGCGCACCCTATTTCACATAATAACAAAGAAGGAAATCTTTAAAAAATCATCTTCTGCCAAACCATAATGCCTAGAGAATTCATATTTGGTTTGTAGCATTATATGATGATCCTCTACCAAAATTGTGAAAATTAAACCTCAGTGGTCATATTTGGGCTCTGCCAGGGCACACCCTATTTTACATGGAAACAAAGAAGGAAATCTTTTAAAATCTTCTTGTGACAAACCATATTGGCTTGAGCATTCATATTTTGCATGTAGCATCATCTAGTGACCCTTTACAAAAATTGTTATAATTATCCCTTTGGGGTCATATTTGGGCTCTGGCCGGTGCACACTATTTTACATAGAATTAAAGTTGGAAATCTTTTAAAATCTTTTTGTGACAGACCATAAGGGCCAAAGCATTCATATTTTGCATGTAGCATCATTTGGTGACCCTTTATAAAAATTGTTAAAATTATCTCTTTTGGGTCATATTTGGGCTCTGCTCGGGCAACCCCCTCCCCTATTCCCATCCCCCCCCCGCTTTTTTTTTTTTCGACTCCCTTTTTTTAGCTCACCTGAGCACATAGTGCTCAGGGTGAGCTATTGTGATCGATCGTTGTCCGGCGTCCGTCCGTCCATCCATGAACAATTACTTAAAAAATCTTCTCCTCTGAAACCGCCCAACAGACTTCAGTGAAACTTCAAAGAAATGATCCTTAGGTGATGCACTTTCAGAATACTTCAAAGATTTGAATTCCATGAAGAACTCTGGTTGCCATGGCAACTGAGAGAAAAAACTTTAAAAATCTTTTTGTCCCAAATCGTAAGGGCTAGAGCTCTAATATTTGGCATGTAGCATCATCTAGTGGCCCTCTACCAAAATACTTCAAATTATGGCCCTAGTGTGGAAATTGGCCCTATGTTGTGGGTTCTCGGATTTCACACAGAGATAAAGAAGGAAATCTTTAAAAATCTTCTTGTCCCAAACCATAAGGGCTAGAGCTCTTATATGTGGCATGTAGTATCATCTAGTGGCCCTCTACCAAAATACTTCAAATAATGGCCATAGTGTTGAAAATGGCCCTATGTTGTGGGTTCTCGGATTTCACATAGAGATAAAGAAGGAAATCTTTAAAAATCTTCTTGTCCCAAACCTTAGGGGCTAGAGCTTTCATATTTGGCATGTAGCATCATCTAGTGACCCTCTACCAAAATACTTCAAATTATGGCCCTAGTGTTGAAAATGGCCGTATGTTGTGGGTTTTCGGATTTCACATAGAGATAAAGAAGGAAATCTTTAAAAATCTTCTTGTCCCAAACCATAAGGGCTAGAGCTGTCATATGTGGCATGTAGTATCATCTAGTGGCCCTCTACCAAAATACTTCAAATAATGGCCCTAGTATTTAAAGTGGCCGTATGTTGTGGGTTCTCGGATTTCACATAGAGATAAAGAAGGAAATCTGTAAAAATCTTCTTGTCCCAAACCTTAAGGGCTAGAGCTTTCATATTTGGCATGTAGCATCATCTAGTGGCCCTCTACCAAAATACTTCAAATTATGGCCCTAGTGTTGAAAATGGCCGTATGTTGTGGGTTCTCGGATTTCACATAGAGATAAAGAAGGAAATCTTTAAAAATCTTCTTGTCCCAAACCATAAGGGCTAGAGCTCTCATATATGGCATGTAGTATCATCTAGTGGCCCTCTACCAAAATACTTCAAATAATGGCCCTAGTGTGGAAATTGGCCCTATGTTGTGGGTTCTCGGATTTCACATAGAGATAAAGAAGGAAATCTTCAAAAATCTTCTTGTCCCAAACCGTAAGGGCTAGAGCTTTCATATTTGGCATGTAGCATCATCTAGTGACCCTCTACCAAAATACTTCAAATTACGGCCCTAGTGTTGAAAATGGCCGTATGTTGGGGGTTCTCGGATTTCACATAGAGATAAAGAAGGAAATCTTTAAAAATCTTCTTGTCCCAAATCATAAGGGCTAGAGCTCTCATATATGGCATGTAGTATCATCTAGTGACTCTCTACCAAAATACTTCAAATTATGGCCCTAGTGTGGAAAATGGCCCTATGTTGTGGGTTCTCGGATTTCACATAGAAATAAAGAAGGAAATCTGTAAAAATCTTGTTGTCCCAAACCGTAAGGGCTAGAGCTTTCATATTTGGCATGTAGCATTATCTAGTGGCCCTCTACCAAAGTACTTCAATTTAGGGCCCTAGTCTTGAAAATGGCCCTATGTTACGGGTTCTCAGATTTCACATATAGATAAAGAAGGAAATCTTTAAAAATCTTCTTGTCCCAAACCATAAGGGCTAGAGCTCTCATATATGGCTTGTAGTATCATCTAGTGGCCCTCTACCAAAATACTTCAAATAATGGCCCTAGTGTGGAAATTGGCCGTATGTTGTGGGTTCTCGGATTTCAGATAGAGATAAAGAAGGAAATCTGTAAAAATCTTCTTGTCCCAAACCGTAAGGACTAGAGCTTTCATATTTGGCATGTAGCATCATCTAGTGGCCCTCTACCAAAATACTTCAAATAATGGCCCTAGTGTGGAAATTGGCCGTATGTTGTGGGTTCTCGGATTTCACATAGAGATAAAGAAGGAAATCTTTAAAAATCTTCTTGTCCCAAACCCTAAGGGCTAGAGCTTTCAATTTTGGCATGTAGTATCATCTAGTGGCCCTCTACCAAAATACTTCAAATTATGGCCCTAGTTGGAAATTGGCCCTATGTTGTGGGTTCTCGGATTTCACATAGAGATAAAGAAGGAAATCTGTAAAAATCTTCTTGTCCCCATCCGTAAGGGCTAGAGCTTTCATATTTGGCATGTAGCATCATCTAGTGACCCTCTACCAAAATACTTAAAATTATGGCCCTAGTGTTGAAAATGGCCCTATGTTGTGGGTTTTCGGATTTCACATAGAGATAAAGAAGGAAATCTTTAAAAATCTTCTTGTCCCAAACCATAAGGGCTAGAGCTCTCATATATGGCATGTAGTATCATCTAGTGGCCCTCTACCAAAATACTTCAAATAATGGCGCTTGTGTTGAAATTGGCCCTATGTTGTGGGTTCTCGGATTTCACATAGAGATAAAGAATGAAATCTGTAAAAATCTTCTTGTCCCAAACCATAAGGGCCAGAGCTTTCATATTTGGCATGTAGCATCATCTAGTGGCCCTCTACCAAAATACTTCAAATTAGGGCCCTAGTGTTGAAAATGGCTGTATGTTGTGGGTTCTCGGATTTCACATAGAGATAAAGAAGGAAATCTTTAAAAATCTTCTTGTCCCAAACCATAAGGGTCAGAGCTTTCATATTTGGCATGTAGCATCATCTAGTGGCCCTCTACCAAAATACTTCAAATTAGGGCCCTAGTGTTGAAAATGGCCGTATGTTGTGGGTTCTCGGATTTCACATAGAGATAAAGAAAGAAATCTTTAAAAATCTTCTTGTCCCAAATCATAAGGGCTAGAGCTCTCATATATGGCATGTAGTATCATCTAGTGGCTCTCTACCAAAATACTTCAAATTATGGCCCTAGTGTTGAAAATGGCCCTATGTTGTGGGTTCTTGGATTTCACATAGAAATAAAAAAGGAAATCTGTAAAAATCTTCTTGTCCCAAACCTTAAGGGCTAGAGCTTTCATATTTGGCATGTACCATCATCTAGTGACCCTCTACCAAAATACTTCAAATTATGACCGTAGTGTTGAAAATGGCCCTATGTTGTCGGTTCTCGGATTTTACATAGTGATAAAGAAGGAAATCTTTAAAAATCTTCTTGTCCCAAACCATAAGGGCTAGAGCTCTCATATATGGCTTGTAGTATCATCTAGTGGCCCTCTACCAAAATACTTCAAATAATAGCCCTAGTGTGAAAATTGGCCGTATGTTGTGGGTTCTCGGATTTCACAAAGAGATAAAGAAGGAAATCTGTAAAAACCTTCTTGTCCCAAACCGTAAGGGCTAGAGCTTTCATATTTGGCATGTAGCATCATCTAGTGGCCCTCTACCAAAATACTTCAAATAATGGCCCTAGTGTGGAAATTGGCCGTATGTTGTGGGTTCTTGGATTTCACATAGAGATAAAGAAGGAAATCTTTAAAAATCTTGTTGTCCCAAACCGTAAGGGCTAGAGCTTTCATATATGGCATGTAGCATCATCTAGTGACCCTCTACCAAAATACTTCAAATTATGGCCCTGGTGTTAAAAATGGCCCTATGTTGTGGGTTCTTGGATTTCACATAGAGATAAAGATGGAAATCTTTAAAAATCTTCTTGTCCCAAACCATAAGGGCTAGAGCTTTCATATTTGGCATGTAGCATTATGGTGTTGAGCTGAGTTTCATTTCAGGTGAGCGATTTAGGACCATCATGGTCCTCTTGTATCTATTCAGGACGGACGGATGCAGTTTAAATTTGACATGCAGCCCCCTTTTTCCATTACACTGCAATAAATTCCAAAACCCTGACAATATGTGCTAGGTCACTTGATGTGTGAAAATTTCACCCAAATCTGTTGAGATACATGTATGTCCAGTAATTAAAGAGATATTGGTGAAAAATGAAATATAACATGAAGACCCCTTTTTCCATGATGCAGCTATAAATTGCAGAACGTTGACAATATGCGCTAGGTCACATGATGAGAAACATTCTGTGAAAACTTTTGAAAACATTGTGGGAAAGGAAAAAATGCTGGTAACCAGCATTTTCTCCTTTTTCCCACAAAGTTTTCTACCCTGTCAAAGAAATATTGTGTCACTTGAGCCAATATGAAAATGTTGTCTGCAAATGCTTTCAATTTGGCCAGATCTAAAATTTTGCCATGTGATAAAGGGTTAAAGGCTTTGACAGCATTTTTCTCTCTGGCTGTTAGGATGTATCTTTGAACATTGTGTTCATTGTATTTTGAGTTCATATTTGTTCATTCATTTAACTCTGTAGTACAGATTTTATCTTGTAAATCTTAGAAGTCATTATAATTTTTGTTCTTCAGTTTGTGGTGTTTGTCTTAATTTATAAATAAGTTTTTGGGCATATACTCCACCATGTATTGAAGTACCATTTGAAAGATCTGTTCAGGTAGGGCCAAGGTCAATGTCACACTTGAAGGTCAGATTTTTGTAAGCTGGATGCATTGAAAGGTTGGTGCAAGACTATTGCAGGTGTAAATACATTGTTTATGTGTTTTACAATAGCAATTACCCATGAACATGTCCCTGGACAATCACTGTAGTTGTTGGTGTATTTAACAACATTATAATACTAACTTGTATAGAAAGTCTTGAATCGGCAAACATTCTCTACTAAGTTTGTTCAAATCAGGCAACTTTTTGCCACACACCAAAAGGCCTAGCGCTTTGTTATTATTCCTTCAAAACTCTGTTCTGGATGTATATAGGAGTCAGCTTGTCGGTCCATCCATCCATCCATCCATCTATCCATCCATCCATCAGTCTTTCTGTAGCATTTTCTTGTCAGAGCTAGTTCTCAACAACTACAGGACAGATTTCATTCAAACTTTAGAGAGACTTGGTGCCAAGCAAGAATGTGCATATTATATTTTGGTGACGGTTCATTGAATTTTTACAAAGTTATTTTCCTTTGATGAAATTTCTTGTTCTCCCTATTTTTCAAAAACTATTGGACAAATATCATTCAAACTTCTCACAAATATTTATATAACCGGGTTTGGTTAAGAAAGATTATCTTCTTGTCTAAACCAAGAAGACCTAGAGCTTTGGCCTTGCACTTCGATATTTGGTATTTATCTTCATTGTAGACCTTTACAGCTTGGTACTCAGGTGAGCGATATAGGACCATCATGGTCCTCTTGTTTGAAGATATTTACTTCGATCTCAAGACAAGTTGCTAACCATCAAAAGGAGAAACCATACCAGTATGGCAGTCAACTGTATTAAAAAAAGAAATTTGACATAGTTATGCCCCTTTTTCAACTTAGAATTTTCACTGAATATCAATCTACCCTATTTCTAAAAGCAACAGTTACTGCAGCGGAGCAGTGGCACCTGCATACGCTGCTCTTGTTGAAATTGTTTTATTGTCCTCTGCATACTTGACCACAAAGAGACAAATCTCTGACGGTAGCTTTTTTTTATAAGGAGTTAATGAAGGAAATCTTAGTAAATATACTCCAAACCACTAGCTTTGGTAATATTAGGTATGTAGGAGCATCTTTTCTTAATTCATTTAAATTAACCCTTTATCAAATGACAAAATCTTAAGACTGGTCTTAATTGAAAGCATATGCATAAGACAAAAGTGACTAAAAAACTGAAATTCCTCTTTGGAAGGGTAGAAAATATTGTGGGAAAAAGAGAAAATGCTGGTTTCCAGCATTTTCTCCTTTTCCCACTGTTTTCAGAATCCTTCTCTCTCACAGTTGCTAAAACTCTGGATTGTTAGGTAAAGAGTTAATGCCTTTTGATCAGAAACAGGTCCTTTCCAGGGGTCATACTCTTCATAGCCTTTCAAATGTAGAATATCAGATGTTGTCATTTCAGATATTATTTTCAGGATCTTGTATCTTTGCATTAACTCTTTACCAAATGACAAAATTTTGGACTGGACCAAATTGAAAGCATTTGCAGACAACAAATTAAATGTGGCTCAAATGATGGAATTTGTGTCCAAAAGAGTAGAAAACATTGTAGGAAAAGGAGAAAATGCTGTAACCAGCATTTTCTCCTTTTTCCCACAATGTTTTCAACCCTATCAAAGACAAATTCAATCTTTTGAGCCACACTTTGTTGTCTGCAAGTGCTTTCAATTTGGACAAGTCTACATTTTTGTTGTGTGGTAAAGGGTTAAACTTAGATGATTTATTTGCTAAAATATGTGAAAAGAGACTTTTTTTTTGTCTTATCTCTTCAGATCTGGTGATGAAATCTCTGAAAGAAGTTGCTGAGTTATATGAAAATAGTGTAAGTAGGATATAAACTTCTTCAAACTGTAGCTGTGGGATGCTAAAGTCAACTGTCCCTGTTGTCTGAACTGGCCCACTGTCAGGTTTCTGTTGTTATGATGTTTAATCCTTAAGCTGTTAAGCGCGTCTCTCTGACCTTCTGCGGACAGCATAGATAAAGATCATACTGCACAGAAACTGCAGTCTGATCGTGGATCCACACTGTTCCATAAGGAGATTTCTTTCCTCTAAAAATATCTTTGAAAAAGAAAAATTTGGGGGTTTTTATCAGCTTGAAAGTTTCATTTCTTCTATTTAGCAGGATAAGGTTTAATACTATTTTCATCATTATTAGAGTCATATAGCCCGCAACATGCGAAATGAGACCCTTGGACATTTGCGTAGTGTCATCCCGGATTAGCCTGCGCAGTCCGCACAGGCTAATCCGAGACGGCACTTTACGACTACATAATATTTTTTCATACAGTAGACTTTCATGAAACAGAAAATCGAATAAAAACAGGAAGAGTCGTCTCGAATTAGTCACAGACTGCGCAGGCTGATCTGGGACGTCACACTTTTACGCATATGTTCCCTTTTTGTGTGTTGCACACCATATTATGGTGGCCAATACACCTGGAGTTTTCCGGGAGTTTCTTTTGTCAGCACTTAGCACAATAATCTTCCCTGGCTACTTTCCTACATAACCATCTTCAAAACAATGATTAGTGATGAGAGAGGAATGAATCCTGTCGCAATGACTATCATCAATCCATGGAAAGGAATTGGCCGAGCTAGGGATTGTAACTAACAGCCCCCTGTTACAAACCCAGTGTGTAACCAACTAAGCTACTTTGCTTGACACCCATGCCACTACAGACAAATAAATTATCAAGAAATCAGCTGTATTATCACTTGATGGACAAGTAAATATATGTAATGATTTTTTTAATGGGTAATCAAGTAACAGTGGTAACTGCTTTGATCTTAACTCTTAACACTTCTGTACAAATATGGCCTTTCACACCTCTGCCACAGTTTTCTTTATGAAAATATTATGGGAAAAGAGCAATCGCTTGTAACAAACAGGTGTTCCTTTTCCCACAATATTTTCTGTATCATTAAAAAAAATATTTTTCTTCTCTTCAAATATATCATTTGTCACTTTGTTTGATACCTGTAAAAAGAGCCTCTACTGTCATGAGTTAAAGTGCCCCGTAACTGAAATGTACTTGTATGTTTTTCAGTCAGGGAACAAAATCTGCATGTAGTGATTTCAAGAGTGGTTTGACAAGACTCTCTCTTAAAACTCTTAAATCATATTGGACACTGATCAGACTTTCCTTGGCATAATATTCTTAAGATTTTCCTAACCTTTTCACCACATGTTAAAGTTTTAGACTTGTCAAAATTGAAAGCTTTTGCAAGTGACAAATTAAATGTGGCTCAAATGATGGCATTTGTCTTTGAAGGGGAGAAACATTGTGGGAAATGGAGAAAATGTGTGTTACAGTATTTTCAAAAGCCTATTTCCTAGATTCTATAAAACTTGGGAATGTTTGGTAAAGGGTTAATTCTGTACCAAAGAATAGAATTTTAGACTTGTTAAATTTGAAAGAATTTGAAGACAACTGACTAAAATTAGTCAGATTGAATTTGTTCCTCAAAGGGTAGAAAACATTGTTGGAAAAGGAGAAAAAGCTTGTTATCAGCATATTTTTCCCTTTTCTCCACAAAGTTTTCAAAATCCCTTTTCCAGAGGGTCATTAAAACTCAAGATTGTTTGATAAAGCTTAACCCTTTACCATACAATTCCAGCTTTTAACGCTCCGGAGAAAGAAGCCTTTTGAAAACATTGTGGGAAAAGGAGAAAATGCTGGTAACCAGCATTTTCTCCTTTTCCCACAATGTTTTCTACCCTTCCAAAAACAAATTTCAATTTTTGAGTCACATTTATTTTGTTGTCTGCAAATGCTTTCAACATGGACAAGTCTAAAATTTTGTTGTTTGGTAAAGTTATGTAAAATTTTGATTGTCATTGTTGTGAAGAAGCTGTTGTATGATTTTCTTTTTTTTTCCTTTTGTTTATCCAGAAATATGTGATAGTTATAGAGGAAGAGCTCATTCTAGCATCCGATTTCCTGTATTTTATGTCTCAAACCTACAACCTGTTGGACAAAGACTCAACAGTGCTAGCCATATCAGCTTTCAATTTTAATGGCAAGTATTTTTTCTTTTGATGTCCAAAGATCAAAAACTATGAAAGGTGATTATTTGTAATTTAGGTCTTTTGAAAGTTAATGTAAATGAAGTTTCACGAAATTGAAATTTGTAATTTAGGTCTTTTGAAAGGTAATGTAAATGAAGTTTCACGAAATTGAAAGCAGACGACAAATTAAATGTTGTTCAAATGGTAAAAAATGCCTTTAAAAGGTCAGAAAACATTGTGAGAAAAGGGGAAGATGGTGTTTACCAGCATTTTCTCCTTTTTCCACAATGTTTTTGAAAGCCGTCTTCCTCAAGGTCATTAAAACTCGGGATTGTGTTGTAAAAGGTTAAATGAGACATGAAAAGGAAATCAAGTCAGCAACCCTCTGCAGACAAATTTTTTGGTCAGCTAGGCACGTACTGTCATAACCCAGTCATTGATGGAGTCCTTGTTTTGCAAAAACCTCCACAATTTAGATATATGTCTTTACTGACAATATTTACTTCCAACTGAAAGTAGCGTTTGACTATCAAAAGGAGAACCTATACCTGAAGGCTGGGTAAATCTTAGAACATTTTGACTCTGTAATGTCCCTTTTTTCTTTCAGAGAATTGAATGGGTTTTATTCAGAAGTTAACCATGTTTACACTGATGGTGTAGAATATTGTGACCCTATAATTTGTGAAAATTTTTATGTGATAAAAAGAATCTGACATTCATTGGCTTTTGATATAAAAATTTGATTGAACTTGTCTACAAAGTTGTTACAGCTGGCTAGAGGATTGCTTAATAACATTTTTCTAGACTCTGTCAAAAGATTTCATATCAAATGTAAACTTCTGTTAGATCCTACATATCCCTAGATAATGAAATACAATTTTAGTAGATTTTGTGGACAGTCTGAATACTTTTTAAATTGCTTTCAATAGAAACTCCATTTATGTAACTACACTTTGCAAAATTTTATGCAGTGTTGGTCTTAAGCTGCAATATTTGAGTTTAAACTGCTATATTTGAGTGTAAGCTGCAATATTTGAGTGTTATGTACTGACTAAAACCATACATTTTCTTTATTTAATACTCATTATCTCCTAATATACTGGTAGATTACAATAGATGAATTTGAAAAAGAACAATAATCAACTTTAATCAAGGTTTAAGAAATTTCACAAATGGCCTGCTGAAAGTCACAAAGTGTCGTTTTATGAGGAAATCAGTCAATTTTTTACAAAATCCTCCTTATTCCAGGTTTTGAGAATACCTCAGGCAATAGAAGCTTACTTTATAGAGTGGAAGAGTTTCCTGGACTGGCCTTTATGATGAGAATGTCTACAGTCACAGAACAAGTGTGGAGAATAGATCCTAAATACTGCTGTTCTAAAAGGTTAGCATTATGATAAATGTAAACTCTTTAGGGGACAATCCTGTTTTCTTTACAACCGATAGGCAGATGGCCTTTGAAAACATTGTGCGAAAAGGGAGAATATGCTGGCAACCAGCATTTCCTCCTTTTTCCCGCAATCTTTTACTCCTTTCTTACAGCCAAACCTCATCATGTAAAGCATGTTTGAATTGATGTTTGCAGTCTAAAGGGTTAATCTATTGTCCCCACTCAGCTTACCTTTCTTGAGATTTGACAATGCAAGTTATTATCTGAAACAGATAACTTTTTATGCTCCTAAAAAAATTTTAGGGGAGCATGAGGTTACCCTTCTCCAAATAAACAGGGTTAAACAACCCTGAAAAAGGAAGCTTTTAAAACATTGTAGGAAAATGGGAAAATGCTAATAACCAGCATTTTCTCCTCCTCCCACTTTGTTCTCAGCAAATCCCAATATTTAAACCAGATGGGATTTATTGTCCGGAAATGCTTTCAATTTGGGAGAGTGAATTTTGTGATCTGGTAAAGAGTGAAACAAAGTGCTATAATTATTGTTTCAGAGCCTGGGAGAAGTGGTCTCTATATACAGGAAATCATTCCGTATACGAGGAGATAGTGGTACCCGATGTTTCTAGAGCCATGCGACTTTCTTATGAAGGTTCCGGAACTGATGAAGATTATCTTGCCAGTCTGTTCAATAGAAAAAGGCTGATTAATATGTAAGGGAGATATTTTTCATGTTAAGGTCCCAAAGATATAGACGGGTAATTTATGATTGAAAAATGTCTGCTAATATGTTCAAAGGAAATGAATAAATGAGTGAAAAAGAGTGCTATGCTATATTGTAGTAACCCTTAAAGCACTGGAACCTACTTAAGTTGTTTTTGCAGACAGTGTAGATCTAGATCAGACTGCACAGAATGTGCAGTCTGATCTTTGATCTACACTGTCTGCTACTTATGTTACATGTTCTGGCCTAAACTACCTTGAAGTAACAATATTTTGGATATTTTTCCTGATTGAAAAGGTCCACTTCATTAAATCAGTGCTGTAAGGGTTAAGTTCTATTAGATAATCCTGTGTCTGTATTACCCCAAGGAATAAAGCTTTGGAAAACTTAGCAGTTAAGGAAAAGTTACTGGTGGCTATTTTTTTTTTTTTTTTTTTTTTTTTTTCTCGAGATTTTTTTTTTTTTTTTTTTTAAATCCTTTCATTTGAGCTACATTTAATTTGTGCTTACAGTATGGAAGTCTAAAACTTTGTGGCTTGGTGAGGTCTTAACCCTATGCCAAACAATCCCGAGCTTAAGAACCTTGAGGGAAAATATTGTGGGAAAAGGAGAAAATTCTGATAACCAGAATTTTCTGTTTTACCCAAGGTTTTTTTTTTTCTGCCATTTTAAAGTCATAAATGTCTGTTGAGCAGCATTGGATTTGTTGTCTGCAAATGCTTTCAAAAGTCTAAAATTTATTTTGTCATTTGTCAAGGAGTTAAAGGCCTCAATTCATGAACCTAATATGCTAACGATAAGACAAATGTCCATTACAGCTTATGAACAGCTTGGATCGAGACAAGTCTGACAGATTGACTATTTTTGTTAGGTATTTCGGCCAAAACAGCCATGTACTTGCAATATCATACGTTTTGCTACAGGATGAAACTATTTCTAGTTATTAGCTCTTTACCAGACAAGTTTTTAGATTTGTCCAGATTGAAGGTATTTGCAGACAACAGACTTAATGTGCCTAAAATAATAGGAGTTGCATTTGAAAGGACCAGAAACATTTTGTGAAAAGGAGAAAATATCAGCCACATGCATTTTCTTCATTTCCAACATGTTCTCAAAAGTTTTTATTCTTCAGGGATGTTAAAAATCAGGATTGTTTGGTAAAGCATTAAAGGTAAACTCTGCACAAGTATGTTACACATATGACTTGGTAAAAATGAATTGTGGATAAAACTCCCTTTTGAATAGTGTATCTAAGCTGAACCTTTTAGCTCTTTACCAAACGACAAAATTTTAGATGTGTCCAAATTCAAAGCATTTGCAGACGACAAATCAAAAGTGGCTCAAATGATAAAACTTGCCTTAAACTAAGTAGAAAACATTGTTGGAAAAGGAGAAAATGCTGGTTACCAGCACTTTCTCCTTTTCCCACAATGTTTTCAAAAGCTTTCATTCACAGGGTGGTTTAAAATTGGGAATTGGTATTGTGTGGTAAAGGGTTAACTCTTTGCCAAATAATTGTATATTTTTACAACCCCGAGGAAAAAAAAAAAACCTTTGTTAACATTGTGGGAAAACATAAAAATACTCGTAACCAGCCTTTTCTCTTTTTCCGCACAATGTTTTCTACCCTTTCTAAGACAATCCCGTCATTTTAGCTTTATTTCCATGTTCCTTCATTTTATATTGCAGGAAGGGAAATATAGATATACAGGAGCTGAGTTCATTGACAGCTCAACATTATACTTCGCTGATCATAGACAGGTTAAAGACTTCAATGCCAATAGATGAGGGCGTGCTTAAAAAGTGTGTCAAATCTGAGGGAAAGGAAATGATCAAGTTTAAAGGATTTGGGGGGTAAGTATGTGTTTTTTTGTACTACTAGTATCTTCAAACTTAAGTAAATGGTTGGTTATTGTCACCAGACAACAAATCTTTAGAATAGTAAGTACTGGGAGCATTTGCAGATGACAAATTGAATGTACCTCAACTGATGGGCCTTGCCATTAAAAGGGTAGAAAGCTTTGTTCAAACAGGAGAAAATGCTTGTCTTGTTTTCCATCAGTTCTCTACTTGTTTTAATTTATAAATATGGATTTGCTATGAAAAAAAAAAATCCCAATTATTTTTTGAAATCTGAATACAGTAAATGCTTATACATAGATGACTTAGATAGAATTCTTACTTGCTTTACTTGCTCTGCTATTTACACTTTACCACACAATCCTGAGTTTTAACAACCCAAAGGAAGAACACTTTTAAAAACATTGTGAGATAACAAGAAAATGCTTGTAACCAGCATTTTCTTGTTCCCACAATGCTTTCTGCCCATTCAAAGACAAATCCCTTTCATTTGTTTCACCTTCTAATTGTCATCTGCTAATGCTTTCAGTTTGGACAAGTCTAGAATTTTGTCCTTTGACAGAGAGTTAACTTATTGCCTCCTGAAACAAACTTGCAGCAGACTTCTGTCAAATGTGAGCAATTATTATGCATTAAGATTCAATATATGCATAGTGAAACATGTTAAAAAGAGAAACAATTGCTCATATTGATTTCTTCATTAGTGTTTTCGAAATTGGTCTGTTGTAAGATGCAAACAGTCATATGCACACAGGAGTTAATAGATTAACTCTGTAGCAGAAGATAAAATTTCGACTTGCCAAAATCGAAAGCATTTGCAGACAATAAATTAAATGCAGCTCAACAGATGGAATATGCTTTTGAAAGGATAGTAAACATTGTGGTTAAAGGAGAAAATGTTGGTTGCCAGCATTTTCTTCTTTACCACAATGTTTTCAAAATCCTTCTTCCTCAGGGTAATGGAAACAGGATTGTGCAGTAAAGAGTTTTATCCTTGTTCCTCTTTATTATTTTCAGGAGTTTCTATGTGTTTTATGCGCAGAAGGAGAAATCAGATTTCACAGTATTGAAACAGTTGTGTCAGTGTTTTGGTCTTCCAGTCAGTAGTACACATCCACCTAGAAATTTATACAAAGGAATTTTAAGGTATCAAACTGTTGCCTCATAATCCTCTGCAGAGCTCCTATTTTCTCTTTTTCCTCTACAGATTCATTCCTCTCTCACCACTAAACATTGTCTTCCATTATCTTATATGGGCAAGCAGCCAGTGGCTTGGAAAGAGTGTCAAGTTTATTACTGGTAAAAAGAAAGTTTTTGAAACTCCAGAAGTTATGGATAGGTGCATTGGATGCTGCAATATTACTGAAATGCTGAAAACAGCATTAACCTAACAAAGAGTCACCTTTCATAAACATTGATTGTGTTAAACTATAAATCATTATGTTGACATGTTAATGGGTAGGTTTTTGTTCATTGTTTAACTAACTTTACAACACAATCCTGTGTTTAACAATGCTGAGGTAGACAGCTTCTGAAAACATTCGGAAATAGGAGAAAATGCTGGTAACCAGCATATGTTCAACACTATAATACCCTGTTCCTGTATGTTTGTACCTTTGCAAAGACAAATTCCAACATTTCTAATTTGCTATCTACAAATGCATTTATCCCTTGACCACACAATCCTGACTTTTAAGGATCCTGAGAAAGAAGCCTTTTGAAAACATTGTGGGAAAAGGAGAAAATGCTGGTAACCAGCATTTTCTCCTTTTCCCACAGTGTTTTCTACCATTCCCAATATAAATTTCAATTTTTCAGCCACATCTATTTTTATGTCTGCAAATGCTTTCAATTTAGACTGATCTCAAATTTTGTCGTTTGGTAAAGAGTTAATACTGACAAGCCTAAAATATTGTTGTCTTGTAACAAGTCAAAATCACCCTGTTCTTTGCCTTTCAGATTGTGGTATACTCAGAATGAAATCCTGTTATTGGGCTCGCATTCAGAATTCTCCAAACATAAACCAAGCAACATCCAGTATTTCAAGTGAAACCTTATCAACATTTCATCTAAATGCTTGTTCACTGAAATTTTGTATTTCAAATGAAATCCTATCATTATTTTATCAGACAGGTTTGTCATTGGAATCCTGTATTTCACATGAAATTATTTCCTTTTGATCTTGTTCACCAAAATGTAATTTTAAACTATTACTATACAGGCTAATTTTAGACTTTTTTTTTTAACTCTTTATTACAGAATCCTGATTTTTAATGACACTGAAAGAGAAGGCTTTTGAAAACATTGTGGGAAAAGCAGAAAATGCTGGTTACCAGCATCTCTCCCTTTCCCACAATGTTTTCCAAAGCCTTTTTCTTCAGAGTCCTTGAAACTCGGGATTGTGTGGTAAAAGGTTAAATGATGGAATTTGTCCTAGAAAGGATATAAAATATTATGGAAAAAGAAAATGCTGGTGACCGCCATTTTCTCCTTTTCCCACAATGTTTTCTAGAGCTTCCTGTGTTACATGTACAAGCAATTGACAGCAGATACCACTTAATGTACAACAGGCTTTTCAAAACCCAGAAAGTTGGATATTTCATGAAGGCATTGAGGAAACCTGATTAACCCTTTACCATACAAGACAGGGTTTTAACAACCGTAAAGAAGACTTTGAAAGTATTGTAGGAAAAGGAAATCAAAGGACTGAAGGTCCTGAAAATCGCCATTTGCTGAAGGGCTTGAAGATTTAGAAGGTCTGTGTCCTCAAATAATAATTCAAGTGGCACATCTAATCATCAAGAACAAGTACACCCTTCTTTTTTTCCAATCCAAGTATAAATATAAGAGTGATGCTCAGGACAAGCTAATTTAGGCTAATTAAGCCATTTGACCTTGACAATGGACCGACCCAAAAGATCACTTCATCATGGTAAACAAAATGACCAAATAATTCTGAAATCCACCAATAAAGGCTGGATTTATGCTCATGATTGCATACAGACAATACATACAGACAGATGGTTATAGAATGAAAGCTACAGGCTCAACAACAAAATGTCTCATAATGAAATAGAAGTTCTAAGTTTGTCCAGCATTCAAACAGCCAACCCATACTCAGTGGACACCAAAGTGATGACAATACCTCAACTTTATATTCCAAAGTAGTCAAGCTAATATGGAAAACCCCTTTATGTAAGTCTGTGATATTAGGTTATACTTTCTTTTTATGTAATTGTAATCCAATACATTGTTTTACTGCATAAAGGCAACTGAATTTCATTTGTCTTGTCAAAATTTTTTTTATTTGGAACACTTCTCCAGCAGCTAACTAAATCAGCTTTTTTACCAGAATAAAAACACCTCATTATAGTGGACTTTAAGAACAACAACAAATCAAATTGAAAAATATAAACTATTTATTTAAAAAGTAAACTATTAGCACATTATCAGTTATGCTTGGTACAAAATTAAAGCAGCTTCAAGAAAACATTACAAGATAATGATGACAATTAAAAAAAAAGTTTCATAAAATAAAATAAGGAAACGTGGATTAGACTTGGACCATACCATAACAAGAGGGCCGTGATGGCCCTTCAGTTGCTCACCTGAGTCTTTTGACCAAATATGGCCCATTTTTAATCTCTTTTGAGATATTATGATAAACATTCTACCAAGACTTTCATGAGTATTTGATTGAAAATGGTTTTTCAAAGATTTGACTCAGTGACCGAGTTAATGACCCCGATTGATCCACTTGCAAACTAGTCCAAGAAATAATCAAGAAAAACATTCTGACCAAGTTTCATGGCTATTGCACTATAAATGTGGCCTCTAGAAAGTACACAAGGTTTTTGAAGATTTGACCTAGTGACCTACTTTTTGATCCGACATGACCCATCTTTGAACCCTTCTGAGATATTATCAAGACAAACAATCTCACAAACTGTCTGAAGATTTGGACTGAAAATGTGGCCTCTAGGGCATACACAAGGTTTTTCTAAGATTTGACCCAGTGACCTAGTTTTTGACTGGACATGACCCATTATTGAACTCTTCCAAGATATTATCAAGACAAATATTCTAACCAACTTTCATCATCATGTAACTGGTTGAAAACTACACAAGACAAATTGTCCAACCCTTTCCAAAAAAATCCCTTGTTATTATGACTCAAGTAGGATTTGGGGGAAAAAAAGAAGTGAGAATAGGAAAAAATGCTAAAAACAAGCATTTTCTCCTTTTTCAAAAGTGATTGCTACCCTGAAAGACTTTTTAGTCCCCTACCGGCGAAGCAGAAGGGGACTTTAGGTTTGCACTCCGTCTGTCCATCTGTCCGTCAGTCCGGCAATTCAGTTTTCTGGACTTTTTTTCTAAACGCTGGTACATATTGAGCTGAGTTTTGGTGTGTAAGTCACCCACCATCATTTACAGATCAAGTTCGACTTTCGTTCCGGTCCACTGGTTTTTCACTGATTTACGGGCCTTGGACTTACAAAATTTCACTGATAAATCAGTTTTCCGGACTTTTTTCCTAAACGCTGGTAGGTATTGATCTCAGATTTGCTGTGTAACTCTTCCACCATGACTTACAGATCAAGTTCGACTTTCGTTCCGGTCCACTGGTTTTTCAACGATTTACGGGCCTTGGACTTACAAAATTTCACTGATAAATCAGTTTTCCGGACTTTTTTTTCTAAATGCTGGTAGATACTCACCTGACTTTTGCTGTGTAAGTCAACCACCATCACTTACAGATTAAGTTCGAGTTTCGTCCCGCTCCACTGCTTTTTCACGGATTTACGGGCCTTGGACTTACAAAATTTTACTGATAAAACATTTTTCCGCACTTTTTTTCTAAATGCTGCTACATATAGAGCTAATTTTTGGTGTGTACATCAACCACCATGACTTGCACATCAAATTCGAGTTTCGTCCCTCTCCACTGCTTTTTCATGCATTTAGGGGCCTTGGACTTACAAAATTTCACTGACATGCCAGCAATACATACGGCCGGTAGGGGACTGTGTATTGCTATGCAACACTATCAGAATGCTTGTTCTTTTAATTTTTTCTTTGAATTGCTGTCCATATGGACAGACTAACAGAGTGACATCATGTCCACTTTTTCTTCTAGTAACAAAAAAAATAAGATGTTCAAATCATACTTACATTAACAATTTTTCCTCTGATTGAGACTCTTGTTTTTGTTGGGCTTTGTTTAGCATCTGTAATGGCTATTACATCTGGTGGCGTTGGTCTTATCAGTTCTACAGCAGACCTAAGCAGGTCTGCTGGCACATCTGGAGCTTTTGAGGAGAACACTTTGGTTTGAGTAGTGACCACAACTTCTTTTTCTTTATTCATAATGGCATTGTGGATTACAAGTCCACAGTTTTCCCGAAAGTGTGAGAACTTCTTTGGATCGAAGACAACTGCTCGGCACATAGCAGTGCCATCTGCCACTGTTAACTTCAACAATTCTTTTTCATTGTTATACTTATATGGCTCTGCAACAGCAGCCACAATGATCCTTAATGGACTGGTCAGGGGTCCGTTTTTTTTTTGTGCTTCAATGAGAGTCATCACTGAAAAATATCAAGATGATGTTTGTAATATACTAATCAACTATACTACAGATTTTTGGAGAATGTGACCTTTGAATCTGACATTGATCTTGACCTTTGACATGTATGTCACCACATATTTGTATGGTGGATAAAAAATCTATTTATAAATGAGCATTTTTTTTTTTTTTTTAAATCTTGATACAAAAAAATTACAACTTGAAATTTTATTCAGCAGGAAAAGGTTCAATATTTTTACAGATAAATTGCCTGACAATTTTACTCCATTATTTTTCTTTTTTCTGTTTTTATTTAACTGTTAAAAATATAGGCTTATGATCAGAAAAGTAAGATTCCAGTGTTCTGCTGCATATAATTTTTTCTTCACAAATATTAGTGTAAATATGGTCCAACAATGAAGTGTGGTCATTTGTTGCAGTGGTAACCAATTGCTTTAAACTATGGACTGAAGTAATATAGTTTGAAAATTTTTCATATGTCATTAAGTTATCATTAAAATCTCCAACTATAACAAGTGGTTGGTCAAAATCAAATATGCTTTTGAATATGTTAAAAACTTTCTTAAAATTGTGAAAAGAAGCAAGTTTTGGTGGACAGTATACAATTCCGATTTGAATTAGTGTTCCTCATAAACTGACAGTTTGACTACTAAGTTCCAAACCACATGTATTTCTAATGCAAAAATCTGTTAGTTGATTCCTAGTATACAAGGCTATACCATTGTAAGTCTGTTGATTTTGCTCATTAACATAACTGTCATTTCTGTACAAATTAAAGCCTTGTAATGTGTATTGGTCTGAGGGCATTTGCGCATTTAGTTTTGTTTCACGAAAGGCTAAAACTGATGCTTCAAGGAAGTTGAAATCCTTTTTTATGTCTTCAATATGCCTGTGTAAAGATCGACAATTGTGGAAAATCAGAGTTTGTGTATTAGTTGGAAAATCATAAAGAAAAGGTATTGACAAGGTAGCACAAGCTGACTGACGCATTCGAGCCATCTCAGCAACTACCGCATTAGACAATGCAATTTTGTCAACATTTAATTCCAGTTTTTTGACAGAAGATAAATTTCTCACACGGCTTAATGCAACATAGTGCATATGTTCAACTTTACGATTGCCAAAATGAATAACTGCTGCATTCATGGTTGAACCTTGTGCTTTGTGCACTGTTTTTGCAGATGACATAACCAAAGGAAATTGGCGGCATGTTACATGAAAAGATTGGTAATAATTGAAAGAAAACTACCTGCTGATTTCAAGGATAGGAGTCCAGTTTAATTGAATTTCAGCTGTAAACAAGTGTCTGTATCGGTTTCTTAAAATGGTGCCAACATTTTCTTCATTAAACTGAACCCAAATAATACTGCAGCGATCTGACTCAGGAACCCTATATTCCATTTTCTTAACTATACAAGGTGTTCCATTGGCCAAACCATCAGACACATCAATATTTGCACATAACTCAGCTGGACAGTCCTCAGCAATATGATGATACTTTAACAAGCCTTTTGTTTTGGAGGAGTCATCAGAAATTTTGGTAATTAAATTAGTTTTTAAATTGTGTGGTATGTCACCAGAAATAGAATCTATGGCATTAATGATGGTTTTTTTCTCCCTTGAACATTTGTGAAAGACAGACTCATTATACTTGTTCACAGCATCTCTTACAGTGAACAAGTGGGGAATACTTGTATTATCTTCACTTCCATCAACAAGTCTGCTCTGTAAAAGTTGTATATCTTCCAGTAAATGGGATCCTTCTACTAATCTTTTCAGAAGCTGAGCAAAAGCAAGATCGTCTTTCTGCCTCATAATCTCATTAAGTTCATATATTGAAAAAAACTGCTCCCATAAACTGGTTGCAAGAGATGTATATTCATCACTTTGAACACATGATGAGTAAATCCATCTGTCCATTACAGGTTTCAATTGATACAAATCACCAAAAGCAATAACTGATATGCCCCCAAAAGGTTTTGTTGTTCCCATTATCGCCTGAAGACGTAAATTGATAAAGTTAAACATTTTCTGACCAACCATTGATATCTCATCAATGAAAACCACCTTTAAACGTTTGTACTTTGTTTGAAAAGAAGTCAATTATTGCATATCCAATGGTTTGAAATTAAAGCCCTGTTCTGCAGGAGTATTGAAAGCAGAGTGAATTGTGACACCTCCAACATTATATGCAGCTTTACCTGTAGGTGCACATATTAAAACTTTCACATTTTCTGGATTTTCACCTGCTTCAGATGTGTAGAATTTGGTAAGTGCTTGATACAGACATTTAAGAAGTACACTTTTCCCAACACCAGCACCATTTGTCAGAAAATTGTAAATCAGTGAACTGTTGGTTTTATGCCAAAACAACACATGGTAAAAAACCTCTTTTTGTCTTTTATTCAAGGACTGCACTATTTTCCTATATTCCTCATCACAGAGTAATCCTTGGACCTGCTCTAACTCATTTATTTGGTTTCTGCCAATACCAAGATCTAGAGCAAGATCATAGTCATTTTCTGGCCTACCACGATCAAAACATTTGTATATATCTGATTCTACAGAACCCTCAAGTTCATCCAGTTCATTCTGTTGTTGGGCCTCGACAACAATTATGCTATCACTGTCAAAAGTAAATTCACCCAAGTTTGAATTTAAACTTTCAAAATCCACTGAAGACATGCGATTGTAAGGGTACTTATTTTTTTCAATAATAGATGAAAATTTGTAGTACTTTTCTTCATAAGATGCAAAACATCAGTCAGTTTTGATTCATTTCGCCAAGGCAAGTAGAGCATCACTAACTCGCGAAAGTGATTTTCTCTATCATTGTTGATGCTAAAACCAACTGTATAGATTACTCTTTCTTTCATCCTTTTCTTTATTATTGCACCACCAAGAGCAAAATGTTGTTCTGTACATGTAATGGTGTGTAAATCATCTGAGTCATTTAAATGAACTGCCTTTTCAGTATCTTGAATCATTGCATCATCCACAGAATCTATTTCATAATCGTATTCTGGTAATTCATCACTGCATGTTGGAACAGCATTTGGAACAATCTTCGATTTACATGGATATTTTATGTCAAACCATACGACAAAATCTGCCAAACAGTACTTTTCCATTGAACGTGGTCTTCATTGATATCGTTTGATGGAATTATCTGCTTCAATTGAGGTAGAATCCTTTGGCAATGCCATCAAATCAGGTGTAGACTTGATCAATGTAACTCTTTTGTCGACAGAATTAGTGTTGATAAAGGTTATCTGATGAGAAGCTCTTCGCAGAAGCATTTGCAAAAGTAAGTATACTGCTTCTTGTGCACCTATTTCAACATGTGACAAAAAAACATTTCCTATGCTCCTTACTTGCTGTTTAATATCACTTGAGGATTCTCTGGCAGCTTTTGTTGCTTGACTAAGCAAGTTAGATAAGCCACGTTGACCCTTTGATATATATGAAACGATGTAAGCAGCACATGCATATGGGTCAAGAATATACTGTATGTCCATGTTTGCCTCCCAACATTTTAACAGTACAGGATTGTAATTGTTTATTCTTATTTCAGACAGTTCACGTTTCAGGAACAATTTAGATTTTCCTGGATATATGTTTGAGCATAATGCTAAAATGTTGTCATCAGGTGATAAATTTATGCTTTCAAGGAACATTGTTATAGTCATATTGGTGTCAGCTAATTTCATTTTTTCAAGTTCATTCATTATCATGTCATAATCTTTTTTTGCTTCTGCATGCCCAACAAAATCTGCATCAAGACCAGTGAGAATAACTGAACTTTTCATAGGAGGTATAGGAAATCCAAATCGACATATTGCTTTCCCCTTTTTTCTACAAGTTCTGGCATGACGATGTGTTTGGTAGTTAATCAAATTTTTCATTTCTTCATTTTTTTCACATGTAATATAGGAATCAATAAAAGAAACAATTGTATTGTGAGAATGAGTAGATTTACTTGGTGCATTTTCAACCCATATCAACATGTGAATGTGTGGAGAACCCCTTTGTTGAAACTCAACACGGTAAAAGTGGTCTTTAATTTTGCCAATAGGGTGAGAATCACTTTGCAAGACAGTAGTTAGAAAGATTTGAACTCTGTGGTCAAAATATCTTGCACATGGTACTGGGTCAGATTTTATGAGTTCACATTTTTCATGCCATGTAAGATTTGAAATATCATGCTCTGAATACTGTCTTTGGTGAATTATACTACCAAGCATACGCAACAAAAGTGCCATTTTGTCTCAGCAGCAGAAAAGGAACAAAACCATGTTGATATGCCTCTCTGATCATTGCAAAAATATCCTTTTTTGCTTGTTCCCAATACGGAGGGGAACCACACAGTGTCCTTAATACCTTGTAGCCTTCATCATGTTTTAATATATTCTCAATACTGTTTTCATTAGGAACATCTTTCACTGTCAACTTGTGCCCTTTTAATTTACATTTGCGTATTGCTAATGACACTTTATGAGATATTTGTTTATTTTGAACTTTTTTTTAGCTTAAAAAAGATGTTTGGTATGTTTTTAGCAACATGCCTGTCCTGATTTCTCGATTCCCATTTACAAATCGTGCTGTAATGCAACATCACTTTTCTACTATTATTTGATTCCCTACCCTGACCACAGTAAATATCAGGGAAAGCTAAATACTCTGCATTTATGTCCTGAAACAAACCAAGGGGGACATTATTTTCAGCAGGTGCAACAGTCAGAATTCTGTTAAATTCTCTAAAGTCTGCTGCTTGCATAACAGTGACTAAATTTCCTTGAGGTTGTCTGAATGCATCCGGTTCAGACCAATTATCAAAACTACTATAAGTCTCATTTTGTTGATCACTCTCATCTATTGCACCATTTCTACAAACACTTAATGCTCTGTTTGTTTGATATAGCCAATCTTCATCAACCTGTATGCTTTCATTTTGAAAAATCAAACTATTTGAAACAAGCCACTTAATAGCATCTATTACCTTCTCTGGTCTGATATTTTCAAATAATATGTAACTCTTAAAATCTTTGCTTCTTTTCAATTTCAAAGGTACTGTTTCAGTAGCATCCATGTTCCTTGGTAATAATCGGACAGTGCTATTGACATCCGATGGTACATTGACTATATTTCCTTTCATACTATTTTGACCACCACGAGGTAGCTCACGTATTTGCATGAATTGAATTCTTGGGGAAATTAAACGATTTTCAAGTTCAGTTAGACCTCTTAATTCATCTGGAATATTAACAAATTTGAGATTATTGCCAATAGAACATGGTGGTACTTTGTCTTTTTTCAGATATGAGTAGCATTGCTGACAAATCCATTCGAAGCCTTTGACACTTGAAAATCCAGTCAAACAAGTTCTTCTTAGGGAATCTGATATATGTTCATTTCGAAGCTTGCTAACTGAATGCTTAAAAAACAGCTGGCTGCAACTACTACACACGTACTCAGGGCCAACAGACATAGAAAGATGGAATTTGAGACAATATCAATTTCATTTACTGGTAATGAGGATGTTTTTTTCTTTGTTGGATGCTCTACAGAAAAGTGTTGCTCATTCACAGATGCATGTATTTGTTTCTTGCTAGCATGCATATTCTCATGTTCAAGAAAAGGCAGGTCAGTCATTGTGATAGAACACAAATTCGAACCTTTGGAACTAGTTGGTTTTTTATGAGATTTACATTGTGGTAATATGGTTTGTCTATCACTTTCTTTAAATTGTGTTGAGGATGCCTTTCTGTTCTTCCTTGGAGGCTTTAAAGACAAATTTTGGTCATTCACAGATGCATGCTTATGTTTCTTGCTGGTCGAACAAGGCGAATTTGAACTATTAGCATTGTTTTTAGGTTTACCTTGCGGGAACAGGGTTTGTGTATCAATTTCATTACATTGTAATGATGATGTTTTTCTCTTCTTCACTGTAGGCTCTGCAAACAAATGTTGGTTATTTACAGATGAATGCATTCGTTTCTTGCCACAATGTTTATTTTCAGGCACAAGAAAAGGCAAGTCTGTCAAAGTGATAGAACTAGACAAATTTGGACCTTTTGAACTAGTGGCATTTCTGAGATTTACACTGTGGTAACATGCTTTGCTTCTGTAAAGGCTGTTCTGGTACAACGCATATAAACTTTGTTTCTTTTTTTGTCTTGCTACAGACTGTTTTGTAAGTGAAGATAGTTTTGAAAGCATGCAAGTCATACTGGATACTTAAATCTTTTGAACCACTAGAAAGGACCAATTTTCTCAAATACTTGCATAACCCTTTCCCAAACGACAAATTTTGGACTGGTCCAAATTGAAAGAGTTTGCAGATGACAATTTTAAATTTGATGAAAATGGCAGAAAGTTATCAAAAAGGGTAGAAAACACTGTGGGAAAAGGAGAAATTGCTCGTAACGAGCAATTTCTCCTTTTCCCACAGTGTTTTCAAAAGACTTGTACTGCAGACACGTGAAAACCAGGGCTTGTTTGGGAAAGAGTTAAAAGCCTAAAGTCATTTTTGCCAACAATAACACTTTTGCCTTCTTCAACAAAGTATCCATCTGAATTTCTAGAATGTGAGTCAAAAATGAAAAACTGATTGTTATAAACATAAATTGCAGTTGCATTTCCTCTGCGAATAAACATCAAATATTTTTCAATGTAAGCAATAGATATTGCATTTTCCAAACTGAGCAGAGGATATTGACCCATGTACCCCTCTATTAAATTTCCACTATATGTTTTCTTCAGTTTAATTGTGAAATGTAAGTCGCTTATATTAACCATGTCCGGAAGATCCATAGGATGCAAAAATTGGTTGTATAAATTGTAGTTAGAGATGATGTCTCGATATATATAGTCCCCAACATGCAAAATTGAATCAACATCAGCTGCAGACCAATGAGAATCAACTGTTTTAGTCTCAATTTTGAGAAAAAAAGCTAAACAGTATGGCACACACTGCTTCCCTCTGCTAGCTTCGTTAAAAATGTGCGAGCCTTGGTGGAAATTGCCAAACAAAGGGAGATTTGCCGAAAGCATACATGGGCCAGGATTTATTTCAATATCTCCGGCTATCAATAACAAAGGCAATAATGCAGAGATCAGTGAACAAAAATTAGACAAACTAATTCCTAAGCTAGCAAAACAAGAAGGTTTCATTGCAAGGGTATTTTTCAGTCTTATTTTTCCAATTCATGTGCCATTAAAGCTACCAATTTTTTAACGCCATTGTTGAATTTCAATACCCATATTTGGAAATTGTCTTGCTTGATGTGTTCGCTGTAGGATCATTTCAAACCATCATTTCAAAATTTGATTTTCATTTTAATTCACATTTATAGTTTTCTTTTTTTATTGAAAACGCCTGTTCAAAATTGATTTCATAGATAACCAAAGATTATTTCAAACTCTTGACATTCAAATATCTTCATTTCAAAGTCTCTCTGAAACTTGTACAGCAGCACCAATGTATAAGTTCCACTATTTCCCATTCATTTCACAATACCACAAAGTTTAGTACAACTTATCACAAGATAATATTACTGTTTTCTAGAAAGTTATAAACAATTTTATCTGAACTAAATTTTAGCCCAATTGATCGAAAAACGATAAAAAATCAGAAGTTTAGCATGAAATTATGTCGGTGTCTGAACCTATATGAGGAAGTTTCTTATCAAACTAAGATACCAAATTTCACTTGGATAAGGAGCTGAAATGGCTTAAAATTTAGCACAAATCCACAGCATTGACGCAGTCTGACGCGATTGCATAAAAGAGGCAAACTATTTTAAGTCTGTTTACTCACATTAAAATGCTAAAAAAAAAAAATGGTGTTCAAACACTCACCGCTCATCCTCATTTATTATCCACAGTGTATGAAAATAATCACATATAATTCGGCATAACTTAGCAAAGTTTCTCTCATGATCTTTTCACTGAGAAAATTCAAAATGGCGTACCTTCAAAACTGCCAACCGAAAATGGGTCAACAATATAATTCAAGATGTTCAAACCCTCATCGCTCGTCGGCATTTGTTATCGTCGGCGTGTGGAAAATACTCAGCCTAATTAATAATTCGGCATAATTAAGCAAAGCTCCTCTGTCAAATTTTCTATCAAGGGAATTCAAAGATGGCAACCCCCACAACACTGCTAACAGAAATTGGGTCAACAGAATAAAATTTAATTTTATTTCTACCACGAAGTTAATCGTAGGTCAGGCGTACTATGAAAAAAACACCAAGCAAATAGAAAATAACTTCTTTCACTTACCGACGTATTTAAGATGGATGGACTAGCTGATCTGTGAAAATTGTAGTGATTTCCTTCCTCCTCGCTTGCAAGGCACGCTATGACGTCATGAGCTCCCCGTATGTTGATTGATTCATACGCGTTTTAAAAAACTTAATGAATTTCATTGAAAATGTAATATATGAGAATAAATCAAATAAACATGTGATTTCAAACTTTATTTTTAACCATGCATTAATGAAACATGCTCAGAAACAGCAACAATTTCTTAGATATTCAAAGTCAACTTTTTTCTGCGGATGTACACATGACATGAGTGATTACAATCATATCTTAAAACACAATAGGGTCTATTCAGAGTTATGATAGTGTTCCTCCGAAATTCAAGTTGTTAGGTTCATCCTATCAAAAACCATGAAGTCTCAGAAATCCACTTACAACTTTTAACCTATTAACCAACAACCCACATTTCACCCTACCTCCCCGACTGCAATAAATCTGCAATTCTTGACAGAATGGCGATTTAAAAATCCTAGTAACCAGTATTTTCTCCTTTTTCCACAATGTTTTCTAAGCTTTCAGAGACAAATATCATTACTTTAGGCATTCCTTTTTTGTTGTCTGCAAATGCCTTCAATTTGGACAGGTCTAAAATTTTGTTGTTTGGAAAAGTCTTAACTGCCAAAATAGAACAATAACTTTTTTGCTATACACTTATTCATATTTCCTGTGCAGTTGTATACGCTGCCCATTCTTATTCTCATATACATTGTATTTGTTAGTTGTGTATATTTTCAATAGTATAGAACCAAAACTATTTTTGTAACATAAGATACTGTAATATAGTTTGAAAAAAGTAGATAAAAAGTTAATGAGACCTACCCTAGCAATTTTGTATTTTATTGTTCTTCAACCTTTAGCAAATGATCCTGTGTGTTACCCACCCTATAGGAAGAAGGCTTATGAAAATATTGTGGGAAAAGGAGAAAATGTTCATCACTAGAGCCCACAGCACAGATTTAATTCTTTACCACATGACGAAATTTTGATTTGCACAAATTGAAACCATTAGGAAATGACAAATGTGCCGGAAAAGGTAGGATATGATTTTTTGTAGTGTTGAAAACATTGTAGGGAAAGGAGAAAATGCTGATTACCAGCATTTTCTCCTTTTCCGACAATATATTGAAAAGTTCTTCTAGCCCATTGCCTTAAAAATCCTGTATTGTTTGGTAAAGGGTTAATGTGTCACTGGTTAACTGATTCCAAAACTTAGTGTACATGTCTCTTTTTTAGAGTACTTGCTTTTCAGTTTTATTGTATGTCTGTTCATTTTTTTGTATTTTTATTGTTCTGGTGTGAGATATCTACAATAAGCTGGTGCTGCATTATCAAAGCAATGGTCATTTCAATATGTTAAACTGCCACATTATCAGTTGGATGATGGGTTGATACATCTGTGGTAATAAACAGTCAGCACCAATTTAGTAATGAACTGTTCACATGTGTAAATTGCTGCGCTTCAGCATAAAATCAGAGAACAATTTAACAAAATCAAATTCACACACAAAAAAAAAAGACGCCTGATTAGTCCAGAGATTGGATCTCTGATAATGCAAAAAATGAGATATGGCAAGAGGTCACATCCTGGAATGAACTGTACTACCATCGTAATAAATCTCTGTAGCAATGTAAATCTCTGTAGCAATGAATCCTTGATGCTAGAGAATTGGGAGACCTTCACAACAAGATGCATATTTTAAAATTCTTGTGAACATTATGTGCTCTCCACCATGTTTGTGACAGCATTACTCTGAATGGCCCAACCTCTGAATGTGGAGTTATCAGGACAGCTACCCAAATACACTTGATCATAAAATTGTCCTGGTAGGAGTACGCCAAGCACTATGATGAATCTAATCAAGCCATACCCAGTTTGAAAAAAGAAGTCAGCTACTTTTCATCTAGCTGTGGGTAAAGCCTGAAGTTTGCAAAATCTTCCCCTGAAATGATAATAATACCCAAAATCATTGCAGTTTTAGGTGAATATCCAGTAAAATGCCAAAAATAATTAAAATTATGAAGTGCAAATCTCTAATGAAACTGCACATACTGAGTAACCTTAGTCTGTATTGTCTACCACTCAAAATATTGTTTCAATTCTAAATATACGACTAGCCATCTACACTGGCTTACGTAATGGGTATGGTTCAGTTGTGTATTCTGAGTGAATAGTTTGAGTAATTAGAAATTCATAGGTAATCATGTCTACAGTTCACTTATTCCTGTGTTTCATTAGTTTTCCTGGAGCTTGGCACTTGCTCTGTAGTGTCTTGCCATAGGACATCCCAGTTAATACCAGGACCCCAGATAAAGATAGAACCCCTAATATCTGGCCTTTGCTCCAGAAAAATTTGCCACTAAGCCATTGAGGACCCAAAAGTGAGGTTAACACACACTTTATACCTGTTTGTGAAGTCTTGAACTGTCTCAAGGTATCTTATAGAGAGCTGTGGGTTAGTCTGGACCATTTTTTCTACTTTAACTGGATGGGAAAGATCAACTTCCAACCATAACAATCTGAAATACATTTCCCAAGCCGACTTAGTCTTTTTACCAGACAAAAAATTTGTAGATCTGTCCAAATTGAAAGCATTGTAGAGGCCAAATCAATGTGACTCAAATGATCTAGTTGTCTCTACTGGCTTATACAAACACAAGCTTATCTCATTGAGACACAGGACATTTATATAATACATACAATGTAAACAATTCTATTTTCTTAAAAGAAAAAAAAAAGAGTTTTTATCTATTTAAAACATTATTTCTGAATTTCCTACTGACTTAATTTTTATTCAACAAATTTTCATATCCACAAAAATTATGCTAAGGGCCCCCAATGCATTATGTCATCGTAAAGCATCTGCTAAAAGTATCAACTCGTGTCAGCCTGCGCAGTCTGCACATGCTGACTTTGGCCAAAACTTTTTGCTATTGGTCAATTTTTATGCATGTCAAAGGCCCATTCTGCCTCACAATTCAACTAGAGTTGTTGTTGGACTCAGTGGAAATTATGGATCAATAATTGTGATGACTTGCTTGGTGCAGTGCATCATGGAGATGCATTAAGCCCCCTTTTGCCAGAGCATGGCTCAATTACATTATGTCAAAAACAAATGTGCCACTATTCTGCGGGGGGAAAAAAAAGAAACAACAACAAAAAAAAAGAACAAGTAATAGAAATAACTACCCTGTTTCAGGCTGTAACAGGTCTTTGGAAAGTTTTAAGATTTGTGTGACAACATCCAATCCATCTGTCCCACCACAGAGTGCCTCATGGTCCTCATATCTAAAATAGTAAACTTATCAGCTGATGATACTTGCATCATGTCTAAAACAGTAACTGTTTACCAGATGACAAAATTTAAGACTGGTACAAATTGAGAGCATTTGCAGACGACACATTAAAAGTCACAAAAATGACAATTTCAATCTCTGAAAGGGTAGAAAACATTGTGGGAAAAGGAGAAAATGCTGGTTACCAGCATTTTCTCCTTTTCCCACAATGTTTTCAAAAGGCTTTTTCCTCAGGGTTGTTAAAACTCGGGATTTTGTTAAAGAGTTAACTCCTTGCCAGATGATAAAATTTAAGACTGCTTTGGAAGCATTTGCATAGGTTAAATCATAATTATGTGCCTTAAATGATGACATTTGATTTTGGAACGGTAGAAAACATAGTGGAAAAAGGAGAAAATACAGCATTTTCTCCTTTCTCGTTTTTCCACAGTGTTTTCAAAAGGCTTGTTGTTCTTTAGGGTTGTTAAAACTTAGACCTGTTTGGTAACGGTTAACACAAGACGACTTGCAGGTGGCTGTTCGGATTTGTAGCAGATCAGTTTTTAAAACATTGGGACAAAAGTGGAAATAGCTTACTACTGTCAGTTCACACTCATTACCCATATTGTACAATGATTTTTTTTTTAAGGTTTTTTACTAGAAATTTGTTTCTGAGCACTGGGCTTCAATGAATGGTGCAGCTTTCAGCATTATTTCAGTTATATCACAGTAGCAGCTGACTTATTCATGTATGCCCTGGGTGTCACTGGTACTAGGCTTTGGCTCTGCAGTATTTTATCAAAGGACATTTGAACAAAACTGCAGCACCTCAAGTGAGCCTAGGGCGTTAACTCTTTACCACACAAAGAAAATTTTTAGCCCCCAGCTGGGCGGGGGGATAGAAATAGCTCAGCTGTCGCACTACAGCAGGGGTAAGACCCCCCCCCCTGTGCCTGCCTGTCTGCCGTGGGCTGCAACTCGTGTCGTCTGATGACGGGATCCTGGTGGTTGAGTGGATTCAGGATATGGCCCTTGAATTGTTCTGCTTTCACAACACGCCACTTTGGCCTTGAATTGGACTAAACGAGAGGTCAGGAGGGCCCGTCCTGATCAATCGGCTGGTCATGCCTAGCCCTGGGGCATTTCTCTTAACTGTGTATCGTTTTATCGTACACAAAAATTCACAGAAGAATATCAAATCTTTTTCCTCTCTGTCAAAGATATAAATAAATGCCCTAGAAGGCGGTGGCTCATGGGCTAATCGGGTGAAAGTTGGTATTTGATTGACACTTGTAACCGCCCAAAGACAGTCAATGCTTGGTGTGACATTCTGAGGGCCTACATTTGTCCGGTCTAGCCCTTTCACTTCGAGTATATTGCCGATGTATCCTTGTCATGATCTGTGTTTGGTTTCCCCAGATCATGTCCCCTTGTTGGGCTCCGAGGCGGGTGGGGAGCATCGGCAATGAATTAATACAACTATCATGGCAACCCCAAAAAAACCCAAGCGCGTTCTTTCAGATTCAGATTCTGAATCAGATACTTCTTTTACTCACTCTACTTTTGCTAGGTTTATTGTGATAGAGTCAGCTGACAAATCAAAAGAAATTACAAAGCTCTCACCTTTTATTATAGAAAAGACAATCTCGTCTATCTTAGGTACTCCAAAATCAGTTAAGAAATTGAAAAACGAAACCCTGCTTGTTGAATGCTTTACCCAACAGCAGGCAAAAAACCTTTTAGGCCATAAAAAGTTCTACAATTTGGATGCTAAAATATACCCACATAAGACCTTAAATACCAGCAAAGGAGTCATCAGATGTAAGGAACTTTCATACTGTGATTCTATAGACGAGATTAAGACTAATCTACAATCCCAGGCAGTGTCTGACGTCAAGAGAATCTCTGTTTTTAGAGATGGGGTACGTAGAGATACCCACACCTACATTTTAACGTTCTCTACACCCTCTTTACCTGCTTCTATTAAGGTAGGATTTCAATTGGTCAATGTCGATGTATATGTACCAAACCCGCTGCGTTGCTATAAATGCCAGCGGTATGGCCACCATGAAAGCAATTGCAAAAGTACCCCTGTATGTCCGAAATGTGCTTTTGAAGGAGAAAACCATGACCAAAAGACTTGCAATAATCCTCTTCTCTGTGTCAATTGCAAGTCTTCTCATCCTACCTATTCCAAGGAATGTTCAGTTTGGAAAGATGAGAAAGAAATCCTATCAATCAAGTTTAAGGAGAATGTTAGCTTTTTGGAAGCCAGGAAAACAGTTGAAAAACGCAGGTCTGATCAGGCATTGTTGAGCAAAAGCACAACATATGCAAATGTTGCATCTCCTTTACCTGCAAATGGACATTGTCCAACCTGCGAACTGTTGGCTAAAAAACTTCTCCAAAAGTTTCCTGAAATGACTAGTGAACTGAAAGCTCTCCTTCCCAATATCGAGGTTACAACACCTTCCTCTCAGACTCAGCCTGCATCTAAAACAAACAAACCCTCTTCTGCACCCCCAAAACCCACAGACTCTCAAAGTATTCCTTCACAAAAAACCCCAAAGCCCTCTTCCTCTTCACAAAATATTTCATCAAAAAAAGCTTCAAAGCCATCTGCCCCTTCAAAACAGCCTCCTAAGAAACTCCAACCTCTATCTTCACAGTCTACAAATAAATCAAACGTTCCACCTAAAGATAAATCTTCTCATGTACCCCGATCACCAAAAAGATCTTCCTCGAAATCTAAATCACAGTCCAGAGATAACCATGGATCCTGTGAAATTGCAGTCACAGTAGATGATCCGGTCCCTACCTCCAACAGATTTTCGGAGTTAGAGGACATGGATGCAGATACTGAAAATCTGGAAGGTGAGGCTTCAGATTCAGAAGCCTCTATCTGGTCCATTTCTAAAGATACTTGGAACAAGGACACTGACACTTGGCAATCGTCCAAACCCGAGACAACTGTAATTAAATCTTAATCTATTTTAAAATGTATTGGTTTACGGCCTCTTTTTTTACTTTAGCTTTTATACTCTCTTCATGCACTATGGATACCATAATCCAGTGGAATTGTCGAGGTCTAAAGTCAAACTTTGACGAACTTTCCCTTTTAATCAATGATCACAAACCAGTTGCTGTTTGTCTGCAAGAAACCTTCCTTAAGCGAGAGGATGATATTTCTGTCAAATATCATTCCATTTACAATAAAGTCTTTACCGAAGGCAAGAAAGCTAGAGGTGGTGTTTCTGTTATTGTTAATAACAACATACCTCATAAAGTTATCTCTCTTAACACAAACTTGCAAGCTGTTGCCATCAGATTATCTTTACACAGTGCCGTTACACTATGTTCTTTATATCTCCCCCCAAACACACCTATTAATGAGACCAATCTGAATGATCTCATTTCCCAATTGCCATCCCCCTATATTCTTGCTGGGGATTTTAATGGTCACAATGTTATGTGGGGTTGCGATGACACTAATCAGAGAGGTTTACAGTTGGAGAGATTCATTTCGAACAACTCTTTGTCTTTCATGAATAACAACAAATCCAAAACCTACCTACATCCAGCAACTGGATCTTACTCATCTATTGATTTAACTTTATGCAGCCCAGTCTTACTTCCTAATTTCACTTGGAAAGTGAAAGAGGATTTGTGTGGAAGTGATCACTTCCCTATTATCTTTTCATCTACACAACCATCCAGCAGCATAAAACCACAGAAATGGAAGCTCTCCAAAGCCAATTGGAATAGATTTGAAACCGTCTGTGAACAGACCATTACACATGACAAATTTGGAGATTGCGATGATCCCGCAAAACTTTTCACTTCCCTATTAATTGATGCAGCTAAACAGTCCGTCCCTCAGACCTCGACAAATCCAAAACGTCCTGACAAGCCTTGGTACAATGATGATTGTAAACAGGCTGTCAGAGACAGAAAACAAGCCCTTAGAAAGTTTAACCTCAGACCTACCAAAGAAAATCATAACTTATTCCGTATTTCCAGGGCAAAGGCTCATCGTACCATTAGAGAAAGTAAGCGCAAGGCTTGGAGACAATATGTCTCTAAATTAAATAGTAGAACTACTACTAAAAAAACCTGGGACATGATCAGAAAGATCAATGGCAAAGGCCAACCCCCTCTCAGTCACCTTGAAGTTAACAATACTTCGTTGGAAACCCCCCAGGATATAGCTGATGCTCTTGCCGACACCTTTTGCAAAAAGTCCTCCTCTACAAACTATTCTGAAAAGTTTGAGAGGAATAAAGCCACAGAAGAAAAGAAAAAACTTAATTTCAATTCTTCTAATTCAGAGCACTATAATAAACTCTTCACCTTTAAAGAATTAAAATCTGCTCTGAATAAAGCTCACGATTCTTCTCCTGGCCAAGATAAAGTTCATTACCAGTTTTTAAAACACTTACCTTTTACTTCTCTCTCTGTTTTACTTGATATTTTTAATGATATCTGGCAGTCCGGTGATTTTCCTTCGTCCTGGCGAGAGGCACTAGTCATTCCTATCCCAAAACCTGGCAAAGATGCTAGTGACCCAGCCAACTATCGTCCAATAGCTCTTACTAGTTGTCTCTGCAAGACTCTAGAACGTATGGTCAACGACAGGCTTGTCTGGTTTTTAGAAAAAAACAACCTCATCGTTGATGTACAGAGTGGATTTCGTCGTCAACGTGGCACCATCGATCATCTTGTCCGCTTTGAAACCTTTGTTAGAGAAGCCTTTATTAATAGACAACATGTAGTATCTGTCTTTTTCGACCTTGAAAGCGCTTATGATACGACTTGGAAATACGGAATTCTTAAAGACTTACATGACTTTGGTCTTCGAGGCCGTCTTCCTCTTTTTATCTCAGCATTCTTGGATGAACGTCTTTTCCACGTCCGAGTTGGCAATACTGTCTCGGGAGCCCGTGAACAGGAGATGGGTGTGCCCCAAGGATGTATTCTCTCTGTTACACTTTTTAGTGTAAAAATAAACAGTATAGTCAAAGCTATCTGTCCTGGTGTAGACTGTTCTCTTTATGTTGATGACTTTGTTATATGCTTCAGATCTCGAAATATGAATATTATTGAGAGACAACTTCAACAGTGCCTCAACAAACTCCAAACGTGGTCTGAAGAAAATGGCTTCAAATTTTCAAAGTCCAAAACTAAGTGCATGCACCTATGTAGTCTACGTGGTGTTCATCCAGACCCTGAACTGTATTTGGACAAAACTAAAATTGAAGTCGTTTCTGAATTTAAATTTCTCGGAGTCATCTTTGACAGAAAGCTTTCCTTCCTTCCTTCCTCACATCACTGCACTTAAAAAGAAATGCAAGAAGGCTCTTAATCTTCTAAAGGTTGTGGCCCATTCTGAATGGGGAGCAGACCGTAAAGTCCTCTTGCGGCTTTATCGGTCTTTAGTTCGCTCCAAATTAGACTATGGATCTATCGTATACGGATCAGCCCGTAAATCTTGCCCTAAAATTCTTGATCCTATACACCACGAAGGCCTGCGTCTTGTACTCGGCGCTTTCAGAACTTCTCCCGTCAATAGTCTCTATGTTGAGGCTAATGAACCTTCTCTTTCTTACAGGAGGGAAAAACTATCGCTTCAATATCTTTTAAAACTGAAGTCGAATCGTTTTAACCCAACTCATAAAGTTGTTTTTAAACCTCAATATAAACGTCTTTTTGAAAGGAAACCAAATGTTATTCCTCCATTTGGTATCCGCATGGAGCCCATAGTAGATAACCTTGGCATAGACACTGAATCTATTGCCGACTATAAAATCTCTGAAATCCCTCCATGGACTCTAAACAGTGCAGAATTCAGATTTGACCTTGCATCTGACTAAAAGTCTGTCACGGATAGAACTGTGTTTCATGCTAGATACAATGAGATAAAGGAGCATTATTTTTCTTTCAAACCGATCTATACAGATGGATCTAAAGAGGGAAATTCTGTAGCAGCTGCCGCTATTTATGGAGAAAGGAGCTTAAAGTGCCGCCTTCCAAACAATTCCTCTATCTTCTCTGCAGAAATTAAAGCTATTGATCTTGCCCTTAATCTAGCTGAACATTCTAATTCCAACCGTTTCATTATCTTTTCTGACTCTTTGTCAACATTACAGGCCCTTTCAAATCAACGACTTGAAAACCCCTTAATCTGTAGTTTACTTGAAAGGATCTCACAAATTTCTTCTATGAATAGATTGGTGTTCTGCTGGCTTCCAAGTCATGTAGGCATCAAAGGCAATGAAAATGCCGATAGGTCTGCCAAATCTGCACTTAACCTTCCCGTTTCAGATTTTAAAGTTCCACACACTGATTTTAAATCCTCTGTTTTAACACATATCCAATCTTCTTGGCAATCCCAGTGGGATGCTGATGTTTTCAATAAACTACATTCAGTTAAACCTTCCCTCGGTGAATGGTACCCCGTTTACAGGTCTGTTCGTCGAGAAGAAGTGATAATTGCACGACTTCGAATTGGCCATTCACGCATTACACATTCCTGGCTCTTGACCAGAGATGATGCCCCTGAATGTATTCCATGCAATACACCCTTCTCTATAAAACACATTCTACTAGATTGCATTGACTTTCAGCCAGTTCGTAGAAAATATTTCAGCGTCGATAGTTTAAAAAATCTTTTTGATTCTGTCGGCGTTGAATCTATTATCGCTTTCATAAAGGAGATTGGCATTTACAATAAACTGTGATATTTACTCTTTAGTTTCTTATCTACCTTTTTACATTCTTTACACATCATTATATAAAATACCTTGTCAGCTGATTCACAATCTTACCTTTTTTAATCTAAAACTTTTGAGTAGGCAGGGAATGCCCAGCCACTCAATATCATATTTTATGCACATTGTCAGTTACACGTAACCTTTCTTCATTTAAAGACTCCTTTATTATCAATTTAAGACTGTTCAAATCTTTTTATCGCAGTCTTAACATCATTATTCAAAACCTTTTTGAGTTAATAGGGAAGCCCTGTTGCTCAATTATATCTTTTATACATACTTAGATCACACATGATCCTTCTTAATTTAACTCTTTTACTGTCAGCATGTCTCAAATCTTTTTAGAAAAAAATCCGCCTTAATCGTTCCTTCAACACAGATATGCGCGCTAAATGACCAAAGCTGTCGATGCGCCATAAAACAACATTCATTCATTCATTCATTCAAAGAAAATTTTAGACCAGTCCAAATTGAAAGCATTTGCAGACAACAAAATAAATGTGACTCAAAAATTAATATTTGTGTTACATCAGGTAGAAAACATTGTGGGAAATGGAGAAAATGCTGGTTACCAGCATTTTCTCCTTTTCCCACAATGTTTTCAATAGGCTTCTTTCCCAGGGTCGTTAAAAGTCGGGACTGTGTGGTAAAGGGTTAAACAACTTGTACACCTTTCCCCCTGAGTCCTGTAGGATCATGGTAAGGTTAATTCCACAACACTCCCTACCTTGACACCTCTGGCTCTAAAGCACCCATGTCTTTGGCTGGTATATATGGTGGATTACTGACTATAACATCATATGGACCTCTGTCTATAAGCTCACTGATACAAGACTCTGTAGGGAACAAAGTACATGTGTGACTTTCTACAAATCTATTATTATTGACCTAAAATTAGATATAAATGTTTTCAATGCCCCTTATATTTTTGATAATATTTATTGGAAATTAAAAAAAAAAAGCACAAAAGGGTCAATGCAGTTTTGTAGAAAAGGAACTAAAAGTAAACATTAGCTTTTAGCTTTTGGGAATGGCATAGGTCAAGATCAGACTGCAAAAAATGTGCAGTCTGATCGTTGATCTACACTTTGCACTCCTGCACTACCTGATGCAAAAGGTTGACCAAAATTGTCTTCAGTTTCAATTAAAATCTATCCTTTTAAAATTTAGACTTATGAGAAGAGTTAACTTTATTTAGATGGAAGCAAAAGAGTTAAGGCAAATGCAGAGGTGCTCTCACAAAGTTATTTGTTAAAATTATACATAAATCGCATCATGTCACATGTAGCCGGTTCGTTTGGGCCAACGGTAGAGCTGCCAGAATTGGAAGAGATATTCCGGTGCGTTCGATTGGGCGTCTTCCGTTTTTAGAAGCTCTGCCGTCTCTTCCACTCGATATTTGGAAGAGCCGGCAGAGATTCGAAACAAAATGGCGGAAGCGGCCAACGAAACGCGAGTTGAAGAATGGTTTCTTTTCAGTTGACATTTGTTTTTATTGTTGTCATGTGCAAATATTCGTGTTTTTACTTGCTGAAAAGATTGCTCTTGCTCAGTATCCAATTTGCGGTGGTAAATATACGGTAAATACTGATAAATTCCTCCGCATGTCTTGAATCGCCCTCAGAATTTTTAGGGGCGAAATGTCTTGGGTTCGAAACGTTCTAATATTTCTCGAATTGGTATAAAAAAGTATATATATTTTTATCACTTATTCGACTTACACTGATGAATACAAAGCTGCTATTTTGGGGATTGTTCAAGGCCTGTTTAGACAGAAGAAGCTAGCGTCATTCTCATCAAATAGCCATTCTTCTACAAACAACAGCAGTTTGTTGTAAAAAGCCGCCATGTTGAATGATTCTAAACTCGTTCGATTGACTTTCTATTCTAATCGCTTCTGTGAATAGTATTCTCTTCTTAGCAGAGCCCAAACGAACCGGCTAATGATGATGTGTCCAAGACTTTCTACATGTATTTTAAGAAAAGAATGTGAATCCATCTTTATCAGTATGAGTATATATGGCTTAATCCCTGCTCATTTCTGAACAATAGACCCATATACCACACAATCCTGAGTTTTAAAGACCTTGGAGAAGATGGTCTTTGAAAACACTGTAGAAAAAGGAGAAAGTGCTGGTAACCAGCAATGTTTTCTACCCTTTCAAAAACAATTCTCATCACCTGAGTCACCTTTAATTTGTTGTCTGCAAATGCTTTCAAAATGAACAAGTCCAAAATTTTGTTGTATGGTAGAGAGTGAAGACTTTATTATTACCCAGCAGCTGACTGCTTTGGAAAACATTGTGGGAAAAGGAGCAAGTGTATCGTTCCTTAAAATGGCTTAATATTTAGTATCGAATAATTTTTCCTTTCCGTCAAATGTTTATCAACTAAATCTGTAGTAGCGGTAGATAGGTCTAAAACTGACCTTGAATAGTATGGATTAATCCTTTACCAGATGACTTGTCCAAATTGAGAGCATTTGCAATGTATTTGAAAGCATTTGCAGCCAACATATTCAATGTTGCGCAAATGATGGATCTGTCTTTTCAAAGTCAGAAAATAAAATGGGAAAAGGAGAAAATGCTGGCAAGCAGCATTTTCTCCTTTTCCTATTTTCATTTCAAAAGCATTTTCTCTTGGGGCCATTGTCCCTTTGCCGCACAATCTGGAGTTTTAACAGCCCTGAACAAGAAGGCTTTTGAAAACATTGCTGAAAAAGGAGAAAATGCTGGTAAACCAGCTTTTTCTTCTTTTCCCACAAAGTTTTTTACTCTTTCAACTACAAACCTATTTAACCACAGTTACTTTGCACATGCTTTTAATTTGGAAGAGTCTTTGGTAAAGGGTTAAAATAAAAAGTGTTGGTTATAGCTTTACCTTTTTCCACACAATGCTGACTATCAATGACCCTGGGGAAGAAGTCTTTTGAAAACACTGTGGGAAAAGGAGAAAATACTGGTAACCAGCATTTTCTCCTTTTCCCACAATGTTTTCTACGCTATCAAAGACAGATTGCTTCATTCGAGCAAGACTGAAATTGTCGTCTGCAAATGCTTTCAATTTGGAAAGGTCTAATATTTTGTCATGTGGTAAAGAGTTAGGGGAACACTAACCTTGAAAAATATCTCCTTCAATGATATCTAATCTATCCTGTAGTGAGTGCACTTCTGCATTTATATTGGTCAGATTGCAGGCTTTTTTACTTTTATCTAGTGCCACACAGTGAGTCTGGATGCAAATCAAATGGAAAATAGTGAGAATGAAAATGTGACAGAAGATTTTAACTGTCAAACAACAAAATTTTGGCCTAGACTAAATTGGAAGCACTTGCAGACGACAAATTAAATGTTGCTAAAATGATGATTTCTGTCTTTGACAGGTTAAACGGAAAAAATATTTATCAGCATTTTCTCCTTTTTAGCTCCACTGGCCGAAGGCCAGCGGGCTTATGTCATGGCCCGGTGTCCGTCGTCCGTCCGTCCGTCCGTTAACTTTTATTTCAAATATCTTCTTCTCTGAAACTACCCATCCAATTTTCATCAAACTTCACAGAAATGATCCTGCCATGGTCCTCTTCAGAATTTCTTGAAAGAATTTGATTCCTTCAAAAACTCTGGTTGCCATGGCAACAAAACTGAAAAATTTTGGAAATCTTTAAAAATCTTCTTGTCTGAAACCATAAGGCATAGGGCTACCAAATTTGGCATGTAGCTTTATGTAGTAGACCTCTATCATGTTTCTTGAAATTATAGCCCTGGGGTCAAAATTGGCTCTGCCCCAGGGGTCACAAGTTTTACATAGGCTTATATAGAGAAAACTTTAAAAATCTTCTTGTCTGAAACCATAAGGCATAGGGCTACCAAATTTGGCATGTAGCTTTATGTAGTAGACCTCTATCTGTTTCTTGAAATTATAGCCCTGGGGTCAAAATTGGCTCTGCCCCAGGGGTCACAAGTTTTACACAGGCTTATATAGAGAAAAGTTTAAAAATCTTCTTGTCTGAAACCATAAGGCATAGGGCTACCAAATTTGGCATGTAGCTTTATGTAGTAGACCTCTATCACGTTTCTTGAAATTATAGCCCTGGGGTCAAAATTGGCTCTGCCCCAGGGGTCACAAGTTTTACATAGGCTTATATAGAGAAAAGTTTAAAAATCTTCTTGTCTGAAACCATAAGGCATAGGGCTACCAAATTTGGCATGTAGCTTTATGTAGTAGACCTCTATCAAGTTTCTTGAAATTATAGCCCTGGGGTCAAAATTGGCTCTTCCCCAGGGGTCACAAGTTTTACATAGGCTTATATAGAGAAAAGTTTAAAAATCTTCTTGTCTGAAACCATAAGGCATAGGGCTACCAAATTTGGCATGTAGCTTTATGTAGTAGACCTCTATCAAGTTTCTTGAAATTATAGCCCTGGGGTCAAAATTGGCTCTTCCCCAGGGGTCACAAGTTTTACATAGGCTTATATAGAGAAAAGTTTAAAAATCTTCTTGTCTGAAACCATAAGGCATAGGGCTACCAAATTTGGCATGTAGCTTTATGTAGTAGACCTCTATCAAGTTTCTTGAAATTATAGCCCTGGGGTCAAAATTGGCTCTTCCCCAGGGGTCACAAGTTTTACATAGGCTTATATAGAGAAAAGTTTAAAAATCTTCTTGTCTGAAACCATAAGGCATAGGGCTACCAAATTTGGCATTTAGCTTGATCTAGTTGGGGTCTACCAAAAGTGCCCAAAGTATAATCCTGGGGTCAATTTGGCCTCATGGGGGGGGGGGGGTGGGGGGGGGAAGGTTCACAAGATTTACAAAGGCTTACATAGGGAAAACTTTTAAATCTTGGTGTACATAGCCATAAGGCTTAGGCTACCAAATTTTGCATATAATTATAGCATTATCTAGTGGACAGTTACAAAGAGGGTCCAAGTTACAGCTCTAGGATCAAGTTTGGCCCTGCACCAGGGGTCACAAGTTTTACATGGGTTTATGGAGTGAAAAGTTCAGAAACCATCTTGTTACCAGCCATAAGGCCAAGAACTCCCACATTTGGCATGTTATTCTTCTAATACATATATTCCCCATTTAGTCAGACTGTAGCCCAGGGGTCAAAGTTTTATAAGTGCTTATATAGTGAAGACTTTTCTTCATGGTTTATATTTATAAGCCAGTGGAGCGATACAGGGCCATCATGGCCCTCTTGTATTATAAACTTTTCAAAAGCCTTCTCTTTCAGGGTCATTAAAAGTCAGGATTGTGTGGTTAAGGATTAAGATAAATGTATGGGTCTGTCTGCAAATAATATACATGTATACTGAGTGGTTGAACCTATGACATATACTGCACAATTAGAACTTTGAATGTCTGTGCAACAGACATATTTTGAAAACAATTTAGAAAAAGTAGCAGTGACTTAAATAAAAACTTAAGATTTGTGTGAGTGTGTGTGTGTAAACAGTACAGTATAAGATTATTTTGTTTGACTGATACTTTAACATAATTTTTAACAGTATTTAAGTATATCCTAGTGATTGCCGATGGGTTTCCCAGTATTTTCCCAAACTATGTGGTGGCTTTGCAGAGGCTTCCTCTGGGACACTTCCATGAGACCAGAGCTGCAAGTGGTGGACAAACCAGTTGGTAGATAGAGTTAAAGAACACTGTCAACAGAGGTACTTAATTCTATACCAAACAATTCCAGATTTTAACAACCTTCAGGAAAGACTTTCAAAAAAATTGTGGGAAAGGTGACAAGCATTTTCTTCTTCTCCCCACAATGTTTTCTACTCTTTTAAATACATATTTCATCATTTGAGCCACATCTATTTTGTTGTGTACAATTGCTTTGAATTTGAACAAGTCTATTTTTTTTTTTTTTTTTTCATAAAATGTATAGACCAGTCCATCTTGAACCAGATTCAGATGACATATAAAATGTGACAAAAATTATGGAATTTCTCTAAAGAATGGTAGAAAAGACTGTGGGCAAAGGGGAAAATGCTGGTTAGCAGGATTTCCTTCTTTTCCTAAAATTTTTTCAGAAGTATTTAATGATAGGCTTGTTAACACTGAACTGTTTTGTGAACTAAACAAACAGGCACACAAAATATAAAAACTGTAATATCAACAGGATAATTGTGGCATTTGCTTACCAATACTGGCTTATTTCATGTTATTGAAAACACAAACACAGCAGTTTAACTCTACCATATGGCAGAATTTTAAATTAGACCACATTGAAGGCATATGCAGACAACAAAATGAATTCAACTGAATAAATTAAATATATTTTAGAAAGGGTAGAAAACATTGGGGAAAAAATGCTTGTTACCAGCATTTTCCCCTTTTCTCACAATGTTTTCAAAAGGCTTCTTTGTCGTTAAAAGTCAGGATTGTGTGATAAAGGGTTAAATGAAGTTTAGGTTAACTGTGATTCTAAACAGTAGAAAGCCAACTGAAAATTATCCAAAAAATCTCCTGTATCAATGTTCTTTCAAAATAAACTGATCCAGGTATGTGTCGAATTTATGGAGTTCAGTTTAAACAAATAAATCAACAATGTGCACATGCTTACATAAACAACAGACTTCAGTATATAGAGAGATAAAGCCCCACTCCCACATCCAATATCAAGAACCTTCAAACACTTTTGTTTTCCTCTGCAGGACAAATCTTTCACTACATGGCTTCCTAACTCCTGCAAATACAAATCAGTCATTTTAAACTAATTTTAAGTTTTCAACTCTTTACCAAACAACACATTCTGGACTTGTCCAAACTGAAAGCATTTGCAGATGATAAACCCTGTGTTACTCAAAACATGAAATTTGTCTTTAATAGGACAGAAAACGTGGAAATTTAAAGCATTTGCAAACGACAAAGTAAATGCAACACAAATAAGGAAATGCTTCTTTGAAAGGATAGAAACCATTGTGGGAAAAGAGAAAATGCAGGTTAGTTACCAGCATTTTCTCCTTTTTCCAAAATGTTTTCAAAAGTCCTGTACCTTGGTTCAATCTCTGAGTTGTGTGGTAAAGGGTTAAGCAAACAAGCTTGAAAATGCATTTGTTAAATATACATAAATAGAGTTTAAACCTTTACAACAAAATCCCAAGCTTTAATGACCTACAGAGGATGGCCTTTACAAGTATTGTGGGAAATAGAGAAAATGCTGGTAAGCAGCTTTTTCTCCTGTTCCAACAATGCACTTTAACCCTTTACTGGACAATTTTTGTGCTCGGAGTGACAAACAATTTGTCATCTGCAAATACTTCCGTTTTGGACAAGTCTAAAATTTTGTTACCTGGTAATGGGTAAATACATAAATACGAGTATATTAGGATATAATGCACTAAAACAAGACAATGTAGAGTACTTAATTCTGTTTAAAAATAGCTATGAATGCTACAGAGCTAAGATTTCATATAAAGACAAAGATTACTATGTCCAAAATGACAAGCTCAAGACTGATCAGGGATTGCACATGTATATAACAATAGGTAATATATGATCCCTGGTCTGATACAGGGCAGAATATTGTATTGTAAAATTTAGGTATACTAGTAGTCTGGGTATGTGTTTTCTTAACATTCTCCAGTCAGCAACTACAATAAAACTTAATGCAGCAGTATAAATTTTTTGTAGGATTACAGAGAAATATTATTTTTCTAACCAAAAAGACTAACAAAACATGAAAACAACAAAACACCTGCTACGAAAAGCTAAATGCTCAGTATTTTCAGCATGATCACAAAAATGAAGGCTGAGTTTCATATTTTTGTCAAAATAGATACTTTTCTTCCATTTTTAGCTCCACTGGCCGAAGGCCAGCGGGCTAATGTCATGGCCCGGTGTCCGTCGTGCGTCCGTCCGGCCGTCCGTCCGTGCGTTAACTTTTATTTCAAACATCTTCTTCTCTGAAACTACCCATCCAATTTTCATGAAACTTCACAGAAATGATCCTGCCATGGTCCTCTTCAGATTTCTTGAAAGAATTTGATTCCTTCAAAAACTCTGGTTGCCATGGCAACAAAACTGAAAAATATTGGAAATCTTTAAAAATCTTCTTGTCAGAAACCATAAGGCATAGGGCTACCAAATTTGGCATGTAGCTTTATGTAGTAGACCTCTATCAAGTTTCTTGAAATTATAGCCCTGGGGTCAAAATTGGCTCTGCCCCAGGGGTCACAAGTTTTACATAGGCTTATATAGAGAAAACTTTAAAAATCTTCCTGTACCTAGCCATAAGGCCTAGAGCTACTAAATTTTACATGTAGCTATATCTAGTGGGCCTCTACCAAGTGGGCCAAAATTTTAGCCCTGGGGTCAAAATTGGCTCTGCCCCAGGGGTCACAAGTTTTACATAGGCTTATATAGAGAAAACTTGAAAAATCTTCCTGTACCTAGCCATAAGGCCTAGAGCTACCAAATTTTGCATGTAGCTATATCTAGTGGGCCTCTACCAAGTGGGCCAAAATTTTAGCCCTGGGGTCAAAATTGGCCCTGCTGCAGGGGTCACAAGTTTTACATGGGCTTACATAGTGACAACTTAAGAAATCTTCCTGTTTTGATTTTTTTTTTTAAATTAGCCTTGCATCAGGGGTCTTATGTTTTACAGAGGCTTCATATGGACAAAACTTGAAAATCACCTTATTTTTATGGCTTTATCTTGTGGACCTCTACCAGGGTTCAAGTAATTATAGCTCTGGGATCAAAAATGGCTTTGCCCTGCGGGTCTCAACTTTCATATGGGCTTTTACAGAGAAAACTTTGTAAGTCATTTTGAAACCATTTGGCTCAGCATTGAAATGTTTATTATTTATGGTTTATATTTATAAGCCAGTGGAGTGATACAGGGCCATCATGGCCCTCTTGTTCTTTTAAAACGTAGTTTATGCATCATTTTCACTACTCAATTTGAAATCAGATTTTTGAAATGACAAATCAGCCCAGAAACGCCATAGCAAGCATGTCAGAGAAGGAAACGCATGAAATCACAGCAAGTGAATACAGAACACAGCAAAGTTACCTTTTATTGCTGCAACAGTGAATATTGAATTAGTAATCAGCAGTGAATAGTAATTATCTTACCTCTGTTTCTGGTCTCGGTATAAGCACTCCTGGTTCCAGTTTTAATATCATGTCATGGAAATCCCATTCACCAATAATATACTGAACTGGTACCCTGTTTTTACAAAATTATAAACCATGATCTTCTTCATACATAGTCCCTAAAAGCAATTTTTAATCTTTCATTAAAGGATTGAGTGCATGTTTTTTGTTGCCATCAAGAAATAAAATGCAATTGCCTTATTACATGGTAAATAACGCCTGCAGACTACAAATCAGATGTGGCTCAGATGTTAGTATGTGTCTCTGAAAGGGAAGAATACATTGTTGGAAAAGGGGAAAATTCTGCTTGCAAGCATTTTCTGCTTTTCCCACAACGTTTTCAAACGGCATCTTCCTCAGGATCGTTAAAACTTGGGATTTCTTGGCAAAGGGTTAAAAAGATTTTACCGCTGTAGTCTTTGTTGACACAAACTGTTGACTTTGTCCAAAACTTCAATTGTGACCCATCCATCAAGATCTACTTCATGTATCTAAAACAAAAATATTTGATTTATTCAGTTTCAAAATAATCACCTGCAGATGACATTTTTGTCTTGCCATATTTTAAAAACAATGTTGCAAAAGGAGAAATTTCATTCATTTGACACAGTGTTTTCACATGAGATAAATCCTGATAGTTATGCATATTTCAAAGAATCTTTTAATCATTTAAATCTTAAAGTGCCTTTCAGAACTTTCGGCTGCTTTTGCAGCTGGTGTAAATAAAGATCACACTGTACAAAATGTGCAGTCTGATCTTTGACCTACACTGTCCACCTAGCTAAACTCTTTACCAAATGACAAAATTTTGGATATGTCCAAATTGAAAGCATTTGCAGACAACAAAATAAATGTGACTCAAAAATTGAAATTTGATTTGGAAAGGGTAGAAAACATTGTGGGAAAATGAGAAAATGCTGGTTACCAGCATTTTATCTTTTTCCCAAAATGTTTTCAAAAGCCCTTTAGCTTAGGGTCTTTAGAACTCGGGATTGTGTGGTAAAGAGTTATATCTTAAAGTGCCTTTAAGAACTTTCAGTTGCTTTTGCAGTTGGTGTAAACCAAGATCAGGCTGCGCAAAATGTGCACTCTGATCTGTGATCTACACTGTCAGCCTAGCTTAAACACTATAGACAAAAGCCACTATCAAATTGCAAACATTTGGGTTTTATTTCTAGACTAAAATTATCTGATGGGTTCATTTGGCACTCTATAGGTTGATATGTTGTCTGTTAATCTGTGGTCTGCTAATGGTTTAAATATTGGTCAGTCTACATAAATTATCTGTCATGTAGAGCAGAGCTGATTGAAATCGTCTTACCATTTTCTTCCCACAAACATGAGCTATAATCAAGCTGGCTGACTCCTCGGGTTCAGGTACTCCTGCTTTCACCATTGCATCTGTCCAGGTGGTTAGTATATCTCTTAAACATATACTACCGGTAGTATGTGAACTGATGTTGTTAAGTGGCTTTTGTTTGTCTCCTTGGGTGCTACTTTTAATTGCATCATCACTGAACTTGCTAGTGAAACCTATTTATAAAATGAAATGTTTAACAATTAAAAAAGGAACTCTCCATTATTTACCAGTACACCGTCAACAAATTTCCTTCTGCGCAAAACCTATTTTGTCTTGCAGCAGATTGGTTGTGAAAAATTTGTGGAAAATGAGGAAATTGTTCATAACAAGGTAAAATTCATTTGGCATTTGCTTTTTGCAAAATTCTCGTACATCACAAAAATCTCAAAAGAGGAGATGTTGTAACCAGCACATAAATTATGATCTTTTCAAGACTTAACTCTTTACCAAACAACAAAATATTAGACTAGTCCAAATTGAAAGCATCTGCAGACAACAAAATAAATTTGACTCATACTGATATTGTAGACAAACTGTGGAAAAAGGAGAAAATGTGGGTTACCAGCATTTTCTCCTTTTCCCACAATGTTCTCACTGCAGAGCTTTTGTTCAGTCCTAAATATACATACTTCAAGATAATTTTTTTGCATTGTTGCAAGGTCTTGCTACTTTCTTTTAAATTTTAATAAGAAACATGAACTTTTACAAATATGCAGCAGACACATTCAGAAAGCGAACTAATTTACCTTGTTATTCAACTCTCTGTTGAACATAAAAATTTTGTGCCAGCTCAAATTGAAAGCATTTGCAAACTACAAAATAAAAGTGACTAAAAAATTGAATTTCGTTTTCAGAGGGGTAAAAAAACATTGTGGGAAAAGAAGACAAAAAGAAAGCATTTTCTCCATTTTACAATGTTTTCCATAGGCTTCTTCAGGGTTGTTAAAACTCTGGGTTGTGTAGTAAAGGGTTAATGAACTAGTTTCTCATATGTGAAATTATAAATTCAATTAGGCTACACATGATATTGTGCATTTTGCACCTCTGTTATTTAACCCTTTGCCAAACAATCATGTTTTGTTGAAACCGAGTTGGTGGGATAATAATAAGAATAGATTTTGGTTCATCAACAATCTTACAGTTTTAGCAACAGTTAATTTGTTATCTGCAAAGCTATCAACAAGTTAAAGTATAAAACTTTGTCCCCTGATAAATTACGAGTGCATTGATCAGGAAAGGACAGTGATTAATTGCAATGTCATCTGGATCAGTATAATTCACAAAGCATTACACTCCGCAGCTCCAAGATCAGACTGCACATGTTGTACAGTCAGATCTAGATCTACACTGCAAAACAACTGAACAAAAGTTAACAACATCATGCCGCAGTAAAATTTCTATATCTTCTATAAAATTTCTATATCTTATACCTCTTATAACAATACTTTCGTTCCTTGCAAGGAGTTTCGGCCAATTTTTCTCACACCTCTGAACCATAGAGCAAGGATGCAAGGTTGCAGCTGTGTCCAATGTCGGCCATGCAGCCGCGGAATGTCTGCTGCTAACACATTCGCCTGGTGGGAAAAACTTCTTCAAATGATGGAATACCTGTCTAAAAACTGTCATTTCATCATCGGCTTATGTTGGAGTAAATTATCCAGTAAACTTTCATTTGATGTTATCAAGAGTCAAGTGTAAAAGTTGGATCGGAAATGGCGGAATGTAATAGAAGGGGGGTAACTTTTATGATACTTATTTTATACAAGGGAGGCAACTTTTAGGAACGAAACGTAACAAGATGAAAATGCATTGGACAGCGTATACATAGAATTCATCCATAATTTAGATCTAAACCAAGTACTGTTATACTGTAGAGTATGCCCAAGGTCATCATTTGTTAAATAATGATTACAGCAGTTCCTGTGATCTATGAGAATACACCCGAGAAATTGCAGCAAGGATGTGGTCTGATAGATGGGAAAAATGTCGTCTGCAGTGCAGAATTAAGCAGGGATCGTGTGGTAAGAAAACTGATGAATGGGAACAGTGACGAAAAAAGATAAAATTTTACACATATAAATGCCATGGAACTGTAGATCTAAATCTATTCCAAATAGATCTAGTGATCTGAACTCTTCACCCTACAACAGAATTTTAAACTGGACCAAGTTGATGCATTTGCAGACGATATTGCAGGTTTTTCTCATATCCTGCATTGTTTTTAATCCTTTTCAAAGAAAAATCCAGGATTGTATTCTTCCTCCATCCTGTAAATTTGCATCCAATGACGCTAAAAGGGAAAACCAAGACAGTCCCAGCTCAAAAATGATGTAGATTTATTTATCTGCTGCAATTATCTGGTACCAAGACCACAAGAGATGATCAACTTAAATTGTTTTTTAAAACATTCAAGAACAGAATTACGCAAAAACACCTTCAGTATTAGAGTGACTGATTACTGGAACTCCTTACCAGATGATGTGATTACAGCTGAGACTAATAACTCCTTTAAAAGTCGTCTTAACAAACACTGGCGCAACCACCCTCAAAAGTTCACCCCAAGTTGCTACTTAGACATTAATCTAAGAAATAGATTTACAAGAGAAGGACCAACAGAAGCTAGTAGCTTACCTATGGTCTCGGAACAGTAAGTAAACAGTAAGTTAAGCTGTGAGGGATGTCAGGGCTGTTCATCTATCACACATCTGAAAATCCCATTCTTCAAGCTGTGTTTGTCTTCTGCAAATGCTTAGTAAAGGATACCACATCCATGAAAATCCCATTGTTGAAGCCATGTTTAATGTATTGTCTGCAAATGCTTTCAATTTGGATGGGTAAAAGATTTTGTCATCTGGTAATGGGTTAATCTGTCTATACTTATACGGATGTAACCAGGAAATATTATCTGTTTTTTTGCTGTAGAAAAAATGGCTCTTGTTAAAGTAATGCATTATGCTGGGATCCAAGATAAAATAAAGAAAGATCAATAATCCTTATCATAGACATTTTGGAGACTTTTCTGAGGTACAGTTAACCCTTTCCTAAACAAGCCCTGGTTTTCATGTGTCTGCAGTACAAGTCTTTTGAAAACACTGTGTGAAAAGGAGAAATTGCTTGTAACGAGTAATTTCTCCTTTTCCCACAGTGTTTTCTACCCTTTTTGATAACTTTCTGCCATTTTCATCAAATTTAAAATTGTCGTCTGCAAACTCGTTTGGGAAAGTGTTATCTCTTTACCAGATGACAAAATTTTAGGCTTGTCTAAATTGAAGGTATTTGCAGACGATTTATCAAATAAAGCTCAAATCATATGATTTGTCTTTGATGGAGTTAGAAAACATTGTAGGAAAAGGAGAAAATGCTGCTTACCAGCATTTTCACCTTTTCACATGCTGTTTTCAAAAGCCTGTTTCTTCAGAGTTCCTTAATCACAAGAATATTTGGTAAAGAGCCAAGAAGAGTAGATGTATTTCTGATTTAAGGCATGATATTTCTTTAGTTCTTAACTTAAACCTAGATTGTGGGTACTCATTAGAATTGTCTCTTTGAGACATTTCTAAGGAGTACCCACAACAGGTTTCAGTGAAGGAATATCATTTTTCAAATTTGATGTTAACTTTTTATCCCTTGGGTTGAAACTCACAGTGCCCCATGACCCCGAGGACGCCAGTTACTTAGAAGGAACACCTTGGATTCATTATTTAACCCTTTACCACACAGTCCCGACTTTCAACGACCCAAAGAAAGAAAGCTTTGGAAAACATTGTGAGAAAAGCAGAAAATGCTAGTAACCAGCATTTTCTTCTTTTCCCACAAAGTTCTTTTTAACCCTATCAAAGATAAATTCCATCGCTGGAGCCAGATTTAAGGTGTCGTCTGCAGATGCTTTCACTTTGGAAAGGTCATCATTTTTGTTGTCTAGTAAAGATTAAAAGAGTGTGCTCTCCAAATTTTGCCAAATAAGGGCTTGTCTTCTGTATCCTAATACACTGTTACAGTGAAGTTTGTCAAAACCATTGGCCTGTGGTATAGCCCAGTTTTGATCCTGTTCTTTCTGTATATATAATACCTTACTTTGTACTTAGAACAGTTTGTGTATGTAATTAAATCATAATTGAAAACAAAATGATTTTATGAATGAATTAATGGTGTTTTATGCTGCTTTCAACATTATTTCAGTCATATCAAGGCAACAGCTTACTTTATGTGATGTGGTTTCCTGGGTTCCACCAGGGCTCTGAAGTTCATGCCAAAGGGCACTCCAACAAAAAAACCCAGTGCTTCTAGTAATACTCAGACCCAGGGCCTCCAGGTTACAAGTCCTATCATACTTTACTACTGAGCATGATAACAAAACCCTTGATATTGAAAAAGCTGCGATACCTCATAACATAGAAAAGCTTTTTTGCTAATTTTCCTCTCTAAATAGCCATATTTGATTGGTCAACTTTCCTGAAGCACAAAGATGAATATTAAGCTCAGCCTACCTGTAAGGTGCCCGTTTCATACTGCACAAACATTATGACAGTTTGAAATCATAAGGTTTGTACTTCACGATAGTTTACGAAACCATGAAATTTATCAGTCGAATACAAAAAGTGCATCTCGAAAAACTGTAATTAATAGTCGAGTACGGCTAACAATTAGCAAGAAATGATTGTTATTTGAAACTGACCTCTTTACCTTGCGACGAAATTGAGGACTTATCCAAATTGAAACTGAAACTTGCAGACCACAGACCACAAATAAAATAATGCCCAAATGATGAGATTTGTCTCTGAATGGATAGATTTTGGAAAAAGGAGAAAATGCTGGTTATCAGCATTTTCTCCTTTTCCCAAAAAGGTTTCAAAATTCATCTTCCTCGGGTCGTTAAAACTCAGGATAGTTTGGTAAAGGGTTAACCCTTTACCACACAAACCTGACTTTTAACGACCCTGAGAAAGAAGCCTTTTGAAAATATTGTGGGAAAAGGAGAAAATGCTGATAACCAGTATTTTCTCCTTTTCCCACAGTGTTTCCTACCCTTCCCAAAACAAATTTCAATTTTTCATTCAAATTTATTTTGTCGTCTGCAACTGCTTTCAATTTAGAATAGTATAAAATTTTGTCGTCTTGTGAAGGATTAATCCATATTGATGAATATTCAAGATGTTGCAAGGATTTTTTCTTTTTGAAGTTGTCTGCAGCAAATTGGTTGCAGGAGAGAATGAGATAATCTGTCTATGTTTGGATGACTCTGGGAAATATTAGCTGGTTTTTTGCTGTTAGAGAAACATCTCTTGTTAGAGTAAGGCATCATGCTGAGATCCAAGATAAAGTACAGAGTGGAAAGATCAATAACCCTTATCATTAGAAAGTAAGTTTTTATAGACTTCTAGAGAGTAAGTTTTTATAGACTTCTTTAGAGGTATACAGGTAGTTACTAGCATTATTTTCTTGTTCAAAGCATTATTATTACGTTAGTTCTTTACTAAAACTTATGTTATGGGTACTCATTAGAATTGTCTTGTCGAGACAATTCAAATGAGTGCCCACAATTTAGGCCTAATGAAGGAATAATGTTTTCAGATTTTGATAACACATCCTACTCCATATCTTGATCCCTACTTTTTTATGTATTACTAAGCTATATACATGCAAGTAAAAAGTTGTGTGATGGAAAAAGGAACATTATAACAAATTTAGAATCATTTATAGGGTGCATTTTTCAACATTATTTAATTCATCTCACAGCAGCCGGTGAACCAATCCATGGTTTCCTGGAGTTTCTTATACCAGTATTTGGCACATCACTCTTTCTAATGGCTGCCTTCCCAAATAAACCTTATAAAAACTTTTTCATATGAAAAGGCCAGTATCACTCTGTAACACAGAAAAGCTTTTTGCTGATATTTACCTTCTCAATAAAACACAGAAAATATCCGTTATTTGAAAAGCTTGATTAGCCCTCTTTGCACCAAGTGCGACATACTGATACAGCCAGTCAGTAAACGACCAAGATATATTGCTTTTTCATGTCTTCTTGGATTGTCAGGATGTCTCACTAAATATTGAAAAGTGTAGATCCAAGATTAGACTATGTATTCTGTGCAGTCTGATTTTGATTTATTTCTACATTAAAAGCAACTGATATCACCTTTGGCGTCAAAAGGGTAAACCCATTTCCAGATGACAAAATTTTACGCCTGTGCATTTTGTAAGCATTTTTAGTTCTAAGACAAAATGAATGTGACTCAAAAATTGAAGTTTGCTTTCGAAAGGATAGAAAACAGAGTGGGAAATGGAGAAAATTCTGGTTACCAACATTTTCTGCTTTTCCCACAATGTTTTTAAAAGCCGTCTTTCTCAGGGATTGTTTAATAGAGGGTAAACTCTTTACCAGATGTAAAAATTTTAGACCCATTAATATTAAAATGGTTTGCACATGACATTTATAGCTTAGATGATGAAATTTGTGGTGAAAGGGATTAAAAAACACACTGTGGGGAAAAAAAATGCTGGTTACCAGCACTTTCTTCTTTTCCCACAATTTTTTCAGGTGGCTTTCTTCCTTGGGGCTGTAAGAAATGCAGGGTCGTTTAACAAAAGGTTAAAGCCTTCATCTCTTATATTCCAGTGTCCTGATAGGCGAGAGAGCAGGTTTTAGTTCCAGAATGAGGCTCCGGCAATCAATAATCTCCCCTCATTAGAGTCAAAAATAGTCTCCTTCCAATGTATAGCATTTTTGCAGACTGTTGGTTCCATGTTCGCATTGGATTATTGGAAAACCGTGTAGGACGCCTCCTTTTAATGGTCACTGGATCTTGGGTATGAATTCTGTTTTATATATTTATGCTTTGGCATTTTCATTAATGGTTTTTTTTTTGTATGGAAAAGTCGAGTTTTGCTTCTGTTATCTGTAATATACCAAAAAGACCTTTTACCAAACAATTCTGTGTTCTAACTAACCTAAACATGAAGTCATTTGAAGCAAGGTTGGAAAAGGGGAACATGCTGGTAACCAGCATTTTCTCATTTTCCCACAATGTTTTCTACCCTTTCAGAGAAAGATCCCAGCAATTTAGCCACGTTTGATTTGTCATCTGCAAATGTTTTCAAATTGGATCAGCCTAAAATTTTGTTGTTTGGTAAAGGGTTAATATGTGAATATGAAATGGATGTGAAAACATTGTGGTAAAAGAAGAAATGATAGATGATACAAACAACCACTCATTTTAGTAGTCTTTTCCTAAGAGGTTTGCTGTAAGGAGTTGTAAAAAATTGTGTTTGAATAGGAAGGGGCTGCATTTGTCAAGTGAAAGGGAGCCTTTGCTACTAACAAGATTGGCTCCTTTTGTGGTAGTGTTTTCAAAATTTGTGTAGATCTATAAAAACAGGGTTGTAAAAAAATGTGTTGGAATAAGAAGGGTCTCATTCATTAGCTCTTGAAACAAATTTTCAGCCAACAATTTTTGAAAGCATCCTTGTAAAATAAAATATGAATAACCATCATTATGGTTAATCCTTTATCTTGTTATCCAGAGTTTTATTGACCTTAGGAAACAAGGCTTTTAAAAACATTGTTGGAAAGGGAGAAATGCTGGTAACTAGCATTTTCTCCTTTTCCTCCTTCGCTTTCTACCCTGTCAGTAAACTTCATTTCCTTTTTTATAGATTTTGAATTTGTTGTCTAGAGATGTTTTCAGCTTTAAGGGGTCTAAAATCCTTGTTTTGGTAAGGGTTGATACATAAATACATAATGAAAATATTTTGATGAAAGGAGAAATCTTTTATTAGAGCAACTTCTTCTTTACCCATGAATCTCCATGAATCTCCAGGTACAAAAATATTGTATCCTTGTCAACTTGAAATGGCAAAATTTCTATTTTTAATATTTGGTAAAGTATCAGGTTTGATCTTTAGTTCAAGGTCAAAGGCTCAAGGTCAAGGATATGACTTATAGAAATTCAGCTTCTTTTGTTACATTTGATACAGCATCAAGCTGATCTTAAAGGTCAAGGCCAGTTTTACTAGAAATTAATCTTGTCATAGTATTTTTGGTATGAAAGAAAAATATATGCTAGTAAAGTTCAAGGCCAAGGTAATTATTTACTGAAATTAAACCTTTTTTTCTGACTAATAAGTTAAAGCCTCCCACCCTTTTCATTTCTTCAACCCTTTATTAAAGGAAGTGAAATGTTACTAATATTTTGTGAAATTGTTTTAGGAGATTAGTGCTAGTTAACCCTTTACCACACAATCCGGACTTTTAACTACCCTGAGAAAGAGACCTTTTGAAAACATTGTGGGAAAAGGAGAAAATGCTGGTAACCAGCATTTTCACCTTTTCCCACAATGTTTTCTAACCTATCAATGACAAATTTCATCATTTTGGCCACCTTTAACTTGTCTGTAAGTGCTTTCAATTTGGACCAGTCTAAAATTTTGTGGTTTGGTAAAGAGTTAACCACATTTTGCTGCTTCCCACAATAATTTTGGCAGAGTACATAACCGACTCAGTAACATCTGTGTGTGTATCCACAACTTGATTTCCAAGTTGTTTCTCAACAATCACAAGGTGGAATTCAATTGACTCTTTACCACACAATCCTGAATTTTAACGACCCTAAAAAGGAAACCTTTTGAAAAATTGTAGGAAAAGGAGAAAATGCTGGTAACCAGCACTTTCTCCTTTTCCCACAATGTTTTCTACCCGTCCCATAACAAATTTCAATTTTTAAGTCGCATTTAATTTGTCATCTGCAAATGCTTTAAATATGGACTAGTCTAAAATTTCATCGTTTGGTAAAGAGTTAATTAAGCTTCATGGGAATCTTCCTGTGAAAAGGAAATGTGCATGTTACCAGCATGTTTTGGGCTGATGGTTTTTTTTTTACTTAACTCTTTACCACACAATCCCGACTTTTAACGACCCTAAAAAGGAAACCTTTCGAAAACATTGTGGGAAAAGGAGAAAATGCTGGTAACCAGCATTTTCTCCTTTTTCCTACAATGTTTTCTACCCGTCCCATAACAAATTTCAATTTTTAAGTCGCATTTGTCGTCTGCAAATGCTTTCAATTTGGACTAGTCTAAAATTTTGTCGTTTGGTAAAGAGTTAAGGCCCTTTGAATTGCCCTTTGCTCATTGGTATAGTTTTAGCTGAAAATTTCATATTGGTAGCCAGTATTTTCTTCTTTTCTGACAATTTTTTATATTCTCTCAAGACAAATTCCAAAGCTTTGGATTTGGACAAGTCCAAATTTTGTTTTTTTTGTAAAGAATGCATTTTAACTGTGACCAAAATTAGGTTAGTTCATGACTCTCTAAGATTAGATTTAACAAGAAATGGAGAGTTTGTGGTCAAAAATTGATAGATTAAGATCAGAATTAATAGTTTTTGACATAAATTTAGATAGTTTTTGACCCAAGAATCAATACCCTTCAATTGAAAAGATAAGTTTCTCATTAAAATAGTTTTCAACCAAATAACCAAAAACTAGACAGCTTGTGACAAAAAAAAAAAACCGATAGCTTGTTTCATGTTACCTGTCAATCTTTTACCACACAATCCCAAGCTTTATTGACCCTGAGAAAAAGGCTTTTGAAAACATGATGGGAAAAGGAGAAAATGCAGGTAACCAGCATTTCCCCCTTTTCCCCCCATGTTTTCTGTCCTGTGCGAGACAAATCTTATAATTTGAGCCACATTTAACTCTTTTCCAAACGACAATATTTTAGAATAGTCCAAATTGAAAGCATTTGCAGATGACAAATTATAGGTGGCTCAAAGGACGAAATATGCCCTTAATAGGCCAAAAAACATTGTGGGAAAAGGAGAAAATGCTGGTTACCAGCATTTTCACCTTTTCCTACAATGTTTTCAAAAGATCATTTTCTCAGGGTCGTTAAAACTCGGGCTTGTGTGGTAAAGGGTGAATAGGTCCTCTGCAAATGCTTTGAATATGGAAAAGTCCAAATTTTTGTGATTTGGTGAAGGGTTAACCCTTTCCCAAACAAGCCCTGGTTTTCACGTGTCTGCAGTACAAGTCTTTTGAAAACACTGTGGGAAAAGGAGAAATTGCTCGTAACGAGCAATTTCTCCTTTTCCCACAGTGTTTTCTATCCTTTTTGAGAACTTTCTGCCATTTTCATCAAATTCAAATTTGTCGTCTGCAAACCCTTTCAATTTGGACCAGTCCAAAATTTGTCGTTAGGGAAAGGGTTAAAGACTTAGCTTGTGGTTAAAAAAAAAAAATTGTCAGCGTAAAATGATACCTTGTGGAATAAAATAGATCAGTTTGTGATTCAAAATGATTGATTTTGGTTTGAAGACAGCTAATTCTACTATTTGTTCTTCCTTTTTCTTTACCTCAAGTGCTGTACATGTGAAAACTAATTTTCTAGAATATTTATAGAGTTAACCCCAAAGAAAATTGGTTTAGTCAACCATACAGAAAAGCAATATTTCTTTCCATAAATATTTGATATTACTGAATCAGTTATCGGAAGGAATCTGCACACTTCATTCTGGAATTACTGTCAATGACTTTTCCCTTCTGTAGACATAGTTTTACTCTTTTCATGGGTCCTGCATGGCTCTGTGAAAAAGTGCGGGATTGTAACTTTACGGTCCTTGGTTCAACCCTTACTCAAAGTTCCGGGTTTTTCAAGGGAGTGTCCTTGAGCAGACACTTCAAAGCTCTAGCCTAGTGCTGGTGAAACCAGGGACATACACGAGTAGGATTGTGAGCTGTTCGGTGATATGACTGAAATAATGTTGAAAGGGCCATAAAACACCATCTAATCAATCAATCAATTTACTCTTTTCAAGATACACCTTTATGAAACTGTGCATTGACTGGATTTTGACAAAATTTGTGAGAAATAGTGCACTTGTTACAAGCAATCACCCTTTTTTCCCACTGCAATTTAAATTCATTAAAAAAAAAAAGAGAGACATTTTCCTACCCTGTTATCTCTTACCAATCCCAAGTTTCAACAACCCTGAGGAAGCATGTTTTTTTGAAAATATAATCTGAAAAGTAGAAAATGCTGGTAAACTGCATCTCCTCCTTTTCCTACACTGTTTTCTATCCATCCAAAGACAAATTCCGTCATTTGAGCCACATTCAATTTGTCGTTTGCAAATTCCTTCAATTTGAAGATTTTGAAATTTTGTTGTCTGGTATTACCATAAAGATAGGGGCTTTATCCATTCGGGAAACCTCGGGTGATCTGTATAGTCAATTCCCTCAGCTGTATTACAACTGGTGATGTGCCCCATGAGATATATTCCTTAGCTGGAAATACACTGCTTTACAGTTCTTAAAATTGTAAGGTTACACTTTAAAAAATAAAACACGAGTCACTATTTTTTATCAAAATCTTTCTAAACATTTCCATTGACAAACAGTTAACCCTTTCCCAAACAAGCCCTGGTTTTCACGTGTCTACAGTACAAGTCTTTTGAAAACACTGGGAAAAGGAGAAATTGCTCATAACGAGCAATTTCTCCTTTTCCCACAGTGTTTTCTACCCTTTTGGAGAACTTTCTGTCATTTTCATAAAATTCAAAATTGTCGTCTGCAAATGCTTTCAATTTGGACTAGTCTAAAATTTATCGTTTGGGAAACGGTTGATACATTAAAGTTATAACGTGGACTATCAGTTCTGTGGGCACCGAAAGGTTAAGTGATGTCAATAACTTCATCATGGTCGTTGATTTTGTTGCTTATCATTTTTCATGGGCACTGCCATGTTTAAGAGTGTGTGACTGACAGTACTTCAAAATGGATCCTTGGTATGGACAAGGTTCAATGTAGTTACAGAATCGGCTGAGCTGTGATGACGGAAGCTATAGAATGAGACATACCACTTCCTGGTGCAAATAACACCCAAGAAAGTGCTCAAAGGAAAGGAAAATATCATTTTTGAATGATGTGGAAATGTCTGGGAAAAGCTTTTATGATACTGGGTTGATTATTCATATTCTACAGGGAAGTTTCCAAAACTGTCTCCTGTAGATTTATTTCAGGAGGAAATTAGATAATGGTTTAATGCATCGTCATCTGACACTTTTAACAGTTAGAGCTGCAAATAAATGAAATTGACATTTCTATAGGATAGTGTACTCCTCACAAAAAGTAAATTAAGCTAATGTGGTTATTTTATTGCATATTTTTTTATCAGACAGTACCAAACAAGCTTGAGTTTTGGGAATGTCAATGATGAAATTTTTGAAAAAATTGTTGTAAAAGGAGAAAGTGCAGGTTACCAGAATTTTCTCCTTTTCCTACAAGGTTTTTAATGGCCTTCTTTGCTTGAAACATGGGATTGTTTGGTAAAAGGTCAAAATACCATTTCAGTATTGATAGACACCTATGTCATCAATGGAAATCAATTGTTTACAAGTCTAATGAAGACAACTGCACACTGTGAACTAGATTTGAGCCTAATTGTACACGAATGAATAATTAATAGATTTTTCTCAGTATCGATGGATGTCTCCCTGTCAGTCTCAGGGAAGGTCAGGACAAACAATTAGGGGGATTGTTTTCTAGTAAATTGTTCACATATACATGTACATATGAGCCATGCTCTTTGAAAAGGGGGCTCAATGCATATGCGAAAAGTATCGACCTAGGCTGGCCTGGGCGGAAACTTTTCGCTGTTGGTTAATTTTCTGTATGTCAAAGGACCAGTCTACCTTATGATATAGTTAGTTGTTAGATATAATGGATTTTATGGATCCCTTATTATGTGATGACTGGCTTGGTATAATGCATTACGGAAATGCATTAAACCCCCTATTGCCAGAGCATGGCTCATATCTATCACTTTAAACCTCCTCCAGCAGTATAGTAAACCAATTAAGGACTTGTTTTTGGAGTCCCTGTTCTGGTTGATGTGTAGTCATAAACACTTTAACCCCCGAAACCAACCATGGCATGTTCCAGAATTTGTACTACTTCCCCTTTTTGTGGTAAAATGACGTCATGGGTGCTATGATATTATGCGTCAAGAAATGCATCAAAAGTTTATTTGAAATCAATATAATTGTGGAAATATTTCAATTTGTTCACTCTATAATTATATAAACTGTTTCATTTTACTTTTGATTAAAATGTGACGGGGCTATCTTCTTGTGTATGTGCACATTTTCAACTGAACTAAATCTGTAAACATGGACATATGAACACTATATAGGCTAAAGGTGATGACACAGGATACTTCTTTAGCATTTACAGTATGTGCATTCTGATCTTAATTGGCACTGTTTTGGTTGGAGATCAAAGGGTTAACTCTTTATCACACAGGTCAGACCCTGAGATAGTCAGGTAACTAGCATTTTCTCCTTTTCCCACAATGTTTTCTGTCCTTTCACAGAAAAATCCAATAGATTGAGCAACATTTAACTTTTCACCTGCAACTGCTTTTGGTTTGGACAGGAACAAAATTTTTTCGTGTTGTCCTGAGTATATGGATTTTTTGCAGTATTGATGGAGGACAGGTCAGGACAAATACAAGGATAGAAGCATTTCTGGTTCCTAAGAACTGGTATTGCATTGCACAATTTATGGGCGAGGTTGAACATTGAGTGCTGTATGAAAGGGGATCTGAATTAACAAAATGGGTCTTTTCAGAAAAGAAAAGCAGACAAATTGTTGCATTTTCAAGGTTACTGGTCCTTTGACATACAGAAAGTTGACCAATAGCGAAAAGTTTCGGCCCATGTCAGCCTGCACGGATCGCGCAGGCTGACCAGGGCCGATACTTTTCGCAGATGCATTAAGCCCCATAGCTACAGAGCATAGCTCAAATATTGTTTTCAGCACCAAATATATGTGCCATGCTCTGTGAAAAGGGGGCTTAATTTAATTCTGTGATGCATGATACAAAGAAAAGTCATCACAGTATTATAGATCTCTAACATCCATTTTGTATAACAACCTTCTGAATCATGAGGTTCAGGGTCTGTATTCACCAAGCATTCTTAAGAACATTGATAGTCTCATTCTCCAAGATTTTCTAAATTTGAAAGTAACTCGTCTTCTGATTGGCTAAACCAATGCACCAGTTTGGATGATTGTTTTCAAATTTAAAGGGGCAAGTGTGCCACTCTACCCCTCTAGCACAACTATGAAATCTCTATGAATGGAGGACTAGCCCCTGAGAAGTGTAACTTGTATACTTGTAGACATCCCATAGCATGTTAATATATAAATATGAGCCATGCTCTGTGGAAAGGAGCTTAATGCATCTGTGAAAAGTACCAACTGAGAACAGCCTGCAGAGTCCACGCAGGCTGACCTGGGCCAAAACCTTTCACTACTGGTCAATTTTCTAAATGTCCAAGGACCAGTCTACTTCATGATTAAGTTGTTGTTAAAAATAGTGGCTATTATGGATCCATAATTATGTGATGACATGCTTGGTATCATGGATCACAGAGATGCATTAAGCCCTTTTTTCCAGAGCGTGGCTCATATGTAAAGAAAAAAAGGCATATCATATGATCAAAGATCCCATACATTGATGAAGAATTTATTGTTTCAAAAAAATTAAAATGATCATGGACCCCCCAAACATAAATGAAAAAATTTATTGTAGCAAATGGAAGAATTTCTCTCATCATCACATTCAAAAGATAATCTCTGCCAAGAAATAGGAAAATTAACAGGGTTAACCCTTTCTCAAACAAACCCATGTTTTTACGGGTCTACAGTACAAGTCTTTTGAAAACTTTGGGGGAGCAATTTCTCCTTTTCCTGCAATGTTTTCTACCCCATCGGAGAACATTCTGCAATTTTCATGAAATTTAAAATTGTCGTCAGCAAACTCTCTCAGTTTGGAAGAGTCTAAAATTTGTCGTTTGGGAAGAGTTAAAATACAGATTTCTAGTGTTACTTTTTTGCCAAAGAAATCTCATTTTAGGACTGTCAGAAAATCGAAAAGCAATTGTTGAATCATCTATTACCCTACGAAAAAGAGACAGAGTATTGATCAACTTTAATCCTGAAAATGCCAGCATGATATTGGGAACAGTATAGATCTAGATCAGCTACACAGAACATACAGCCTGATCTTGAATTCACATTGTTCAATACTTTGTGTAACATTCTCGCCAAAGTAGCTGTGAAATTGTTATATTTTGACTTTTCTTTGCAACTGGAAAAAAATTTTTACTCCAATTATTCAGCAGTCCGAAGCTTAACCCTTTACCACACAGTCATGAGTTTTAACAATCCTTGGGAAGAAGCCTTTTGAAAATATTGTGCGAGAAGGAAAAAATGCTGGTTACCAGCATTTTCTCCTTTTCCCACAACATTTTATACACTATCAAAGACAAATTACATTGTTTGAGCCACATTTAAATTGTCGTCTGCAAAAGCTTTCAATTTGGACAAGTCTACATTATTGTCGTATGGTAAAGAGTTAACCCTTGACCAGATGATCTCATTTTTTTAATTGCTTTTCAAAACATTATGAGGCAAGAAGAAAATGCTGAAAAGGAGCATTTTCTCCCTTTACTACGTTTCTAGATCTACCAATTTACTGACATATACCATCATTTGATGCACATTTGTCATCTGAATATGCTTCCAATATGGACAAGTCAAAAATGTTGTCCCCTAGTTAAAGGTTAACAGTTAGAATAAAAATGACCTATGCTCTGGGAAGAGGGGGATTAGTGCATCTGCAAAAAGTATTGACACAGGTCAGGCTGTGCAGAATGCACAGACTGACCCAAGGCAAAACTTTTCGCTCTTGGTCAATTTTCTGCATTTCAAAGGACCAGTGAACCTCATGAATCAATCAGTTGTTATACAAAATAGCTTTTTTGGGATGCATCATAATGACATTGTGATGACTTGCTTGTATTGCCATATTTCATCACAGAGATGCATTTATTCTCCTTTTGCCAGAGCATAGCTCAAATAGATGTAGATGATGGAGTCTCAATGCTGTTTTTGTTACTTTACAGGTAGGGACAGAAAGTGTCGACTAAAATCAGACTTCATAATCTGCAATTAATCCTTTCCCATACCAGATGACATAATTGTAGACATGTTGAAATTGCGAACATTTGCAGACAACTGTCAAATGGGTGTCTTTGTCTTTGGTAGGGTAGAAAACATTGTGGGAAAAGGAGAAAATGCTGGTCCTCAGCATTTTCTCCTGTTTCTGGCATGTTGTCAGACACACACTTCTGTGACAAGGTTGTTAAATCAAGAGATTATTGCCATAGACAGTCAAATGCTTTCACTGTCTCAGTTAACGCATTACCACACAATCCCGACTTTTAATGACCCTGTGAAAGAAGCCTTTAACAGGATAGAAAACATTGTGGGAAAAGGAGAAAATACTGGTTACTAGCATTTTCTCTTTTCCCCACAATGTTTTCAAAAGGATTTTTCCTCAAGGTGGTTGAAACTCGGGGTTGTGTGGTAAAGGGTTAATAGATACAGTGATCAGTTGAGTGAGAGAGGAATGAATGACTATTATCAATCCTCAGAAAGAAATTGGCAGAGCTGGGGATTCAAAACCAGTATATCCCTGATTTCAAGCCCTGTGTAACCTATTGAGCAAACCAGGCCCAACTGACTAGGCAGTACAGGGTTAAAGGCCCAATAGCAGCCAAAAATCAATGCATGTGTTTAAATGTGTTTAGATTCAAATTATACCATTTAAAAGTATGGAAAATGTTGTGAGGATGACAATCTGTTATTGTGTGGTTGGTCCAAGTGTTAAACGCTGGCAGAAAAATGAATTTTAAAATCAGGCAAAAAGTACACAGAAGATAAAGTGACCTGGCAACTTTTAACCTAGTTTTGAAATTAATTTCTCTGCCAGCGACTAACACTTGGACAGACGGAACAATAATAGATTGTCATCTTCACAATGATTTCCATACTTAAATGGTATGATTTAACCCTTTACCACACAATCCCAACTTTTAACCCTTTCCCAAACAAGCCCTGGTTTTCACGTGTCTGCAGTACAAGTCTTTTGAAAACACTGTGGGAAAAGGAGAAATTGCTCATAACAAGCAATTTCTCCTTTTCCCACAGTGTTTTCTCCCTTTTTGAGACCTTTCTGCCATTTTCATCAAATTTAAAATTGTCGTCTGCAAACTCTTTCAGTTTGGACCAGTTCCAAAATTTGTCGTTTGGGAAAGGGTTAATGACCCTGAGGAAGAAGCCTTTTGAAAACATTGTGGGAAAAGGAGAAAATGCTGGTAACCAGCATTTTCTCCTTTTCCCACAATGTTTTCTACCCTATCCAATACATAAATCACCATTTAAGCTACACTTAATTTGTCGTCTGCAAATGCTTTCAATTTTGTCCAGTCTGAAATTTTGCTGTTTGGTAAAGAGTTAAGGTAATATGCACTTAACACTGGCTTTGTTTACTTTTGTCAGTTATTCTTATTTTAAGTTGAAGAATTTTTACATTAAAGGAGTTGAGGTGAAGGGTCTTCAATTCATTAATTTAATTTAATCAAGCCAGACAGGGTTAAGGTTGAAAATTTTTGCACTTACTCTTTACCAAACAACAAAATTTTAGACTTGTCTGAATTGAAAGCATGTGCAGACGACAACTTGAATGTACCTCATTTGATGTTCGCCTCTCACCTCTGATGCATATGAGAAAAGTAGTCAGTGACTTGGAAAGAAAGTTGTGTCTGTACTGGTGTGAGAAAGCTAGGAAACATGTGCGTAGGTGCTCTGACCGCCATGATGTGAACTAAGCTGTTAAAACAGCATTAAACTCAAATTCAATCAATCACTAATGATATTTTTCTTTGAAAGACTCGAAAACATTGTGGGAAAATGAGAAAATGCTGGTTACCAGCGTTTTCTCATTTTCCTACAATGTTTTCAAAGGCCTTCTTCCTCAAGGTTGTCAAAACTCTGGATTGTGTGGTAAAGGCATAACTCTTTACCACACGAGAAAGAAATAGACTGGTCCAGATTGAAAGCATTTGCAGATGAAAATTTAAATGTGACTCAGATAATGAAATTTGTCTTTGACAGGGTAGATAACATTGTGGGAAAAGGAGGAAATGCTGGTTACTTCTTTTCCAACAATGTTTTCAAAAGGCCTCTTCCTCAGAGTCGTTAAAAGTCAGGATTATGTGGTACAGGCTTAATTGAGTTGAGGCAAAGGGTTCTCAATTCATTGATTTTGGGTGAGCTGGATTCTGAATATAACTGCTCAGGCTATTGATTATCTGTAACACTGTGCCGTGAGGGTCTTATTGTCATACACAGAATTTTTGCCTCTTTACCCTTGTGGGTCTTATACAGACAGTATAGATCAAGATCAAACTGCACAGAACATGCAGTCTAATCTTGATTCTACACTATGTCTTTGCCAGATATTCTGACAAAAACAGATTAAAATTGCAATATCTGAGTCTTTAATACTGGTTGAGAATGTCCAATTTTATTCATTAATCACAATAAGGACTAACTCGTTACCACACAGCAAAATTTTAGACCAGTCCAAATTGAAAGCATTTGCAGACAACAAATAATTTGGGCTCAAACAATAGGATTTGTCTTTGCAATCGTTGAAAACATTGTGGGAAAAGAAGAAAATGCTGGTTACCAGCATTTTCTTCTTTTCCCACTATGTTTCAAAAGCATTACTCAGGATCATTAAAACTTGGGATGGTGTGGTAAAAGGTTAACTCTTTACCTTCAGAAACAAATTTGCAGCAGATAACTTTTGAAAAAAAATCATTGTAAGATATTAATATCAATTAAGGTTAAACTCTACCAGACAACAAAATTTTAGATTTGTCAAAATGGAAAGTAGACAACAAATTAGTTGTGTCTCAAAGGATTAGATTTGTTTCTGAGAAGGTAGATTTGTTTTTGAGAGGATAGAAAATATTTTGTGAAAACAAGAAAAAGCTGGTTACCAGCATTTTACTCCTTTTCGTACAATATTTTTAGAAGCCACCTACGTCAGGGTGGTTAAAACTTGTGACTAAGGCAAAGGTTAATTCATGAATATATCTTGAAACATTGTATTAAGTTAAGTTGCTTAAAGCAGGGGTTTTTTTTAACCACAAATTTCTGAAACTTGTATGAAAAACAGAGATTGGAAAATAGATGCCTCCCTGTAATGACCTGTTAGCCCTTTACCACACAATCCCAACTTTCAATGACCCTATCAGAGCGGGCTTTTGAAAAAATTATGGGAAAAGAAGAAAATACAAAAGACAAATCTCATAATCTGAGCCACTCTTGCCATGTGGACAAGTCTGAAATTTTGTTGTCTGCTAAAGGGTTAACTCTTTACCAAACAACAAAATTTTAGACTTGTCCAAATTGAAAGCATTTGCAGACGACAAAAAAATTATGACTGAAAAAGTAGAATTTATGTTGGAAAGAGTAGAAAACATTGTGAGAAAAGGAGAAAATGCTGGTTACCATCATTTTCTCCTTTTCCCACAATGTTTTCGAAAGACTTCTTTCTCAGGGTTGTTAAAAGTCGGGATTGTGTGATAAAGAGTTAAGCAAAGCATTGTTGGTGACATAAATAATTATGTGGAATTATGGGCTTGTCATATTTTACACCCAGCCTTTACATTTGCTTCTTTTGTAATTTTCCCTATCATGTATTTGTAGTCAACTCTTTAGCACACAACAAAATTTTAGACTTGTCCCAAATTGAAAGCATTTGCAGACAAATAAAATCTTGTCTATGACAGGGTAGAAAACAGGGTGGGAAAAGGAGAAAATGGTGGTTACCAGCATTTTTTCCTTTTCTCACAATGTTTTCAAAGGCCTTTTTTCATAGGGTCTTTAGACTCATGATTACGTGATTAAAATATCAAGGCTATTTTGTATCCTTGCATCAATCCATTGTGATCAGACCCGATGGAACAGAAGGACAAGGGTGGGGCTTCTCGCGATAATTTTTGTAAAGTTAATTGCATGTGTGAGACAAATTATAAGTTAAACACTATATCAGATGACAAAATTTTAGATTTGCCGAAATTGAAAGCATTTGCAGGAGACAAATTCAACATGGCTCCAAAAATGGAATTTGTTCATGTAAAGGTCGATAACAGTGTGTGAAAAGAAGAAATTGCTGCATGGTTACTAGCATTTTATTTTTTTCACATAATGACTTAAAAAGCTTTCTTTCCTTGGGGGTTGTTAGAATGGGGGACTGTGTGAACTGTTTATTTGTATTTAAGTTAAATGCCATTTTAACAGCTTAGGTCGTATCACGGCGGCCAGTGCACCTACGCATGTGTTTCCTGGCTTTCTCACACCAGTACTGGCACAAATTTCTTTCCAAGCCACTGATTACTTTCTCACATGCATCAGAGGTGAGAGGCAAAAAATTGCCAGAAAAAAGTTTGCCGCAACCAGATATCAAACCCATAACCAGCAGGTCACAAGCCAGATACACTAACCACTGAGCTACCTGGCTGGGCTTGGACTCTTTGGTAAAGGTTAACCATTAGTGCATACAGCTGACATTCTGAATATGCAGAGAACTGAGTCTGTCAAGGTCAGTGACAGCTTCAATAGTCATCATCATCATCATGATGGTCATTTTTTACCTCAATCAATCAAAAAAATAGGCTGATTTTATTCATATTTATTACCAAATAATCCTGTGCCTTTGTGACCCTTAGGAAGAGGGCTGTGGAAAACACTGTGAGAAAAGGAGAAAATGCTGGTAATCAGTTTTGACTTTTGAATTGACCTTGAAATTTGTGTTGGACCTATTTTGAAAATGCAGGTGCTCTAGTTGATTGTGCAAATGAAGATGAGCTTGCAAAGAATATGCAGTCTGGTTTTAGTCAACATTATTGAATAATTACACAGATATTCTAGTTAAGAACACTTTGATATTTAACCCTTTACCACACAATCCTGAGTTTTAACAGCCCTGAAGAAGAATGCTTTTGAAACATTGTGGGAAAAGGAGAAAATGCTGGTAACCAGCATTTTCTCCTTTTCCCACAATGTTTTCTTCCCTATCAAAGACAAAAATCATCATTTGAAATACAGTTAGTTTGTTGTCTGCAAATGCTTTCAATTTGGTCGAGTACAAAATTTTGTCGTTTGGTAAAGAGCTAATGCAATATTCATGTCTTCTCTCACAACAAAGTTTAGAGACAGCCTAGATGAAATTATAGGTGGAAATATAAAAAGAATACTTGTTCATGAAAAAAGTTCAATTACCTGAGGAAAAAAAAAAAGTCATTGTTATAAATTTTTCGCTTTATAATGAATTTTCTCAGATAAATAAAAATTTGTATGCATTAACTCTTTACTAGACGACAAAAAAGTAGACTTGTCTAAATTGAAAGCATTTGTAGACGACAATTTCAATGTGGCTAAAATGATGGAGTTTGCCTTTGATAGGAAAGAAAACATTGTGGGAAATGGAGGAAATGCTGGTTACCAGCATTTCCTCCTTTTCCCACAATGTTTTCAAAAGGCTTTTTCCTCAGGGTCGTTAAAAGCTGGGATTATGTGGTAAAGGGTTAAGAGAAGGGTCAACCAATAGTTGGTATTATTGTTTCAGAATTGATTTATACCTGGTGTGGACCTAATTGATATTGATATATTGATGATGCAATTTTACAGCAGGACGCAATCTATTTTTGTTTGGTCATTTTTTTTAAAATCTTTTTGTTGAACCATTATTTTATGCCACTTTCCATTTCCTTGCCTGATATTCTGGCAAAAACGGCCTTGAAATTGCAATTGAATATTGTATGTTTAGAGCTTACAGAGAATGTCAATGTCATTTAAGCCATGCTCTGAGAAAAGGGGGCTTAATGCATCTGCACAAAGTATAGACCATGTCAGCTTGCGCAGTTAGCGCAGGCTGACATGGACGGAAAGTTTTTGCTATATTTAAATTTTCTGCATGTCAAAGAACCAGTCTACCTCATAATTCAGTTGGTTGTTTGACAATTATGGGTCCATAATTATGTGATGGACTCGGTTGGTATAATGCATCACAGAGATGCATTAAACCCCCTTTTCCCAGAGCATGGCTGTTTTATTTAGCACTACCAGGATGAACTTTTCGGATGATGGGGAAAGCATTAATTGGGTGCCAGGTGGACAGTGATTATCAAGATCAGATTGCATATAACTTGCTATCTGATTTTTCATTTACATGGTTTGCTACAAGATACAAGATCTAGGATACATGATAGATGAGTGGTGCTCTGGGAAAAGGGTGTGTAATGCATCTCCATAATGCATTAAACCTTTACCACATGACAAAAATGTAGACTAGTCCAAATTGAAAGCATTTCCAGACGACATTTTAAATGTAGCTGAAAACATAAGATTTGTCTCTTAAAAGGAGGAAAACATTGTGGGAAAAGAAGAAAATGCTGGTTACCAGCATTTTCTTCTTTTCCCACAGTGTTTTCAAAAGGCTTCTTTCATGGGGGTCGTTAATAGTCGGGATTGTGTGGTAAAGGGTTAACCCTTTACCAAATGACAATATTTTAGACTGGTCCAAATTGAAAGCTCTTGCAGACGACAAAATCAAATGTGGTTCAAAAATAGAAATTTGCCTTGTGAAGGGTAGAAAATATTGTGGGAAAAGGAGAAAATGCTGGTTTCCCACAATGTTTTCAAAAGGATTTTTTCTTCAGGGTCGTTAAAAGTCGGGATTGTGTGGTAAAGAGTTAAACCATGTAGTTATGGATCTATAAAATCCAGTTTGTGTAACAACTGACTTATTCATGTGGTAGAATGGTCCTTAGACATGTAGAAAATTTACCAATAGCCAAAAGTTTTGATTCAGGTCAACCTGCATGGACTGTCATGGGTTGATACTTTTTGCACATGCATGAAACCCCCTTTTCACAGAACATGACTCAAAAAGAATTTGCTCCTCTTTTGACAAAACTGTTAAAAATAATAAAGCTCTCAATTTGCAGGAATAGAAATTCCTATCATATGTTGATTGATCAACTCTGTACCAAGGGACAGAATTTTAAAGGTTTTGCAGATGACAAATTATATGTGACTCAAATTGTTGAATTCATTTCTGAAAGGGAAGAAAACATTGTAGAAACAGGAGAAAATGCTGGTTACCAGCATTTTCTACTTTTACCACAATGTTTTCAAAAGGCTTCTCCTTGGAGGTTGTTAAAACTCGGGATTATGTGGTAAAGGGTTAATTGGTTTTGGCATTTGGGGATGTTTCTCTTATTTCTTGGTTTTGTCATAGTGGTTTCTTGGCTGTCATTCAGAAATAATTTTGCCTGTTTCTCTTCTATGATCTTTTCCATCCATATCTTCTGACAAAAAATTAATTGCAGCTCATTTGATAGGATTTATTTTTGAAATGGTAGAGAATGCATGGGAAAAGGAGAACATGCTGATTACCTTCTCCCGCTATGTTTTTGGAAGCCTTCTTCTTCAGGATTGTTAAAATTCGGAATTGTTTGTTAAAAGGTAGAATTGTGATGCTTAATTCCAACACTATCCATCTGATTGGCTGTTCAGTACTCAAGGCCGCTGTGGGACAGAACACATTCACCCAGTTAGAGAATATAAATCCAAGATCAGACTGCAGATTCTATGCTGTATGATCATGATCTAGACTATTCACAGAAGGGCCTGAAATAGTTTCAAGCACTGTGAAGCCCCCTACAAGGTATCCCAAAGGATATCTATCATACATTATTGAATGCATTTTCAAATGTCTCATAAATATGCGAGTATAGATCAAAGATTAGACTGTCTACCCTGTGCAGTCTGATCTTGGATCCACGTCCACAAAAGAACGTAAAATTCCTCATATCTCTGTAAGTGTAAAGCTTGTTATCCAAAGTTATCCCAAACTATATCTGTCATACTACATTATGGAATGATTGTCCAAGAATCTTCTAAAAAGTTGTTTGCAAAAGGACCTAACACAGTACTCGGCTCTCTAGAGGTTAAGATTGTTATCCCAAGCTATCCCAAACCATATCTATCATACTACATTATGGAATGGCTGTCCAATAATCTTCTAAAAATCGGAGAAAGTAGATCTATGATCAGACTGTACATTCCATGTCTATTCTAATCTCCATCTAAACTGTTTGCAGAAGGACACAAAACTGTATTGAGCATTCTAAGGGTAAAGCTGCTTACTCTAACTCTTCACTACCAGTGAAAGAAATACAACTTTTTTTCAAGGTCTAAAATAAGATTACCATTGCCAGTGAAGATGATTTGTGTCATAATCCAGCATCAGGCAGCGGATGGTGAGATCCAAGATCAGACTGCACATTCTGTGCAGTCTGATCTTGATCTACACAATCTACAAAAGCTATTTAAGTTTTCATTGGTAGTGAAGGAGTTGACGCCTATCTCTCATACAATATGATGGACTGGTTGTCCATTTGTCTACGTATTAGACTGATTAGTTCCATGACAAGGGTGCACAGACCTTGCAGTCTGATCTTAATCTACACTGTCTACAAAATGGCCAAGAATTATACTAAGCTCTGTTGCTCAGTAAGAGTAAAGCTTGTTATCGGACATTATTCCAAAGGAATATCTATGGTTACCATGGATAATCTATAATACAACATTATAAAATGGTTGTCCAAGTATCTCCTAAAGAAGTAAAGATCAATGATCAGACTGCACAGATCATCCAGTCTGATTTTGGATTTTGACTCTGTTCTTGAAAAAGGCTTAACTTTTTAGTCAGCACTGTATAGCAGTGAAGCTCCACACAAGTTATCCAGAAGCACATCTTTCATACAGCACTATGGAATGGTTGTCCAAATGTAGCCTAAATATCAGACAGTTTAGTTCGAAGATTAGACTGCAGAGAACATCCAGTATGATCTGGATCTTCAACTGTGCATGAAAAGGGCTTAACTTTCAGTCAGCACTGTATTAACTCTTTACCACACAATCCCAACTTTTAACGACCCTGTGAAAGAAGTCCTTTGAAAACCTTGTGGGAAAAGGAGAAAATGCTGGTAACCAGCATTTTCTCCTTTTCCCACAATGTTTTCTATCCTACCCAAAACAATTTTCAATTTTTCAATTACATTTATTTTGTCGTCTGCAAATGCTTTCAGTTTGGACAAGTCTAAATTTTTGTCGTTTGGTAAAGAGTTAAGGTTAAACTCCACACAAGTTATCCAAAAGCATATTCTATAATACAGCATCATGGAATGGTTGTCCTAGTATCTCCTAAATATCAGGGAAATTAGATCTAAGATCAGACTGAACAATCTATGCCTATTCTGATCTGCATCTGAAATGTTTGTAAAAGGATCTAAAATTGTATTCAGCGCTATAAGGGTAAAGTTTATTATCCCAAGTTATCCCAAAGCATATCTATCATACAACATTATGGAATGATGTCAGACATCCCTCAGTCAACTCTTTTTTTCTCCGGAAACAAATTTACAACAGACAATTTTGAAAACTTTCTTGTAAAATGTGGATAATCAACACAGATTTGGGGTAAATATGTATGAAAATATTGTAGTAAAAGGAGAAATGGCTCAATATGAGCCATTTCTCCATTTGCCACAATATTTTTGAATGTCGTCTGCTGCAAGATGATTGAAGTCGTCTGTGGGAGAAAAGGAGTTAAAGAACCGAGGAAGTTGGTCTGTATTTGTATGCTATTGATTAGCGTATAGATTTTTATATCCTTCTTATAGACTGGACTTTTTAGACTGAGTTCCTGCAAGGGATTATTGTTCCGTTTATTTCTCACAGGTTCGTTAGCGCAAACTTGTGTTCGGGGAATAATAACTGTGTCTGATGTAAGTGATTCTGCTCGTTTTGCGCATTTATTAAATATAAGCACAGGAGCTGCTTTTGTAGATGGTGCAGATCAAGATCAGGCTGTACGAAATGTGCTGTTTGATCATGGGTCTAAACTGTTTGATATTTTGTGAGATATTTAAGCTGAAACAGTCAGAATTGTTTAAACATGGAAAAAAAGTATTTTGTTTTGAGAATATGGAAAACATTGTTGGAAAAAGGGCAACTGCTTGTTTAACATGCCATTGCACAAGTCATGTTCTAAAAATGTTTTAAAGGTTATCTAAAGTAGTATGTGATATGTCATAATCATATCACATCTCAGTCATACTGCAAAAGCATTGTGGGAAAAGGGGCAATTGTTTTTTAACAAGGCATTACACCTTTTCCTACAATGTTTTCTATATTTCTAAATTTGCATATCATAGTGTGTTACAAGCGGTATTTTGTAAAATAAATGGTTATTTTTTCCATTTTGACAGTCACATTTACCATCATGTTCTTTTCTATACAGGAAAAAAAGCCTTTTAGAAATGGAGATGCATCAAATTTGGACCTTCTTGCAGGAATAATAGCACTTTGGATGGTAGAAATAGTTGATGAGGTTCTGCACAATTAATATGGATGTCAAATGTCTAAATTAGGAACACACTTCAAAAGCTGATGTTCTCTACTTAGATACATACAGCTTCGAGGCTTTCGTTGCTCATTGTGGCTGGACACCAGAACGGTGGCTTTTCATTGGATTTTAGTTTCTTTGCTGCGCAGCTTGAAGCCGCCAAGATTTCGTTCGCAAGCTTTAAGAGCAGTTTGGACGGAGGGATGAATTTCTTAAGGAGGAGGTTCAGTTCGGGGGACCTGCAAGGAGAACTGCGAAATGATGACGAGCTCAATTTCACCCGACTCAATTTCACTAAAAGAGGTCCATCTCCTAGTGCTCCTAGTTCTCCGTCAAAATCTCAAAATACTGCTGGAATCGGAGGGATATTTTCATCGTCCTCTCAACAACAACAACCGAAACCAACATACAATAAAGATAGATGTAAAACCTTGTTAATCATCGATGATGAGCACACGAATTGGTGAGTCCATTAATTTTACCCAGTGTATGTCAAAGAGTACCATAGCATAAATGTCAAATATATCAATGGTTATCAACCCTTTACCAAAATTCACATGTTTAAACAACATTGAGAAAAGGCCTTTGAAAACATTATGAAAAAGGGAAAAAATGCTGGTATCAGCATTTTTTCCTTTTCCCAAAATGTTTTCTATCCTGTCAAAGACAGATTCCCTTATTTGAGCCACATATACAGTAATTTGTCTTCTGCAAAATGCTCTCAATTTGGGCAAATCTGGTACTATTTTGTCATTTGGTAAAGAGTTAATGCATTACCCACTTCAAACATCTTTTTTGTCTTGTACTACGCCATTTTTAGCACTACTGGTCGTGGGCCAGCAAAGCTTAAATTGTATTATGGTGTGGTATCTGTTCGTCCATCCAGTAGTAATTTCTTTTTTACGCCATTAAGTCTGCATTTGTGGTCAGATTTTTGTGAAACTTGCACAGCTTCTTTATAATATCACTAGCTTGAACCCTATTGGAAAAAAAATCTGACAGTTATATATAGTCAAGGAAAAGTAGCCATGTAAAGTTGAAAATCTTCATTTCTTGTTTACAAGATAAAGCCCACAATTTGATGAGATTCTTTTGAAACTTTCACAGATTATTTGTATCATCAAGAAATTGGACCCTACTGAAAATGAAGAAAATCCTGCTACTGGTTTAGGAAAAGCTGCCATTTGATGATTCAGTATTGTTTACTCAACAAAGTCCACATTATTAATCCCATTTCTGTGGGGCTTGCAGGGATTGTTTAACCCTTTCCCAAACGACAAATTTTCGACTGGTCCAAATTGAAAGAGTTTGCAGACGAACATTTTGAATTTGATGAAAATGGCAGAAAGTTATCAAAAAGGGTAAAAAACACTGTGGGAAAAGGAGAAATTGCTTGTTACGAGCAATTTCTCCTTTTCCCAAGGTGTTTTCAAAAGACTTGTACTGCAGACACCTGAAAACCAGGGCTTGTTTGGGAAAGGGTTAATGCAATGAGAAATAAAACCCTATCAAATTTGGCTGGATTCCAAACAATTTGTTGTGAGAATTTGTACTTTTCTTATTTCACTATTTGTTTCATAAAATACTATGCCTACTTCTAATACTGTCTTAGTGGGTTCAGGACCAGTTGCAACAACCTCCTCCCCCTGTCTTTGTTATGTGTGGATGTCTTTTTCCTTTTTTCACCACAAATTTATGGTGTATATATGCTAGAAGAGATTTTTCATTTATGGCTTAGAGCTGATGGTCAAAAGGAACATTTATGATTAATTAGCTCTACTGGCTTCTGTCGTCCAACTGTCTGTCCGCCCAACAGCCCATCTGTCCATTAGTCTTTTTCTTGCTTTATAAGTGATAAAGTGTACAGTTGAGGTTGGATTATCATGAAACTTAAACAGTTTCTCAATACTGTTAAAAGCTTGGTTTTTTTTTTTGAAAAAAATCTGACAGTTTGGTGAGGGAATAGTAGCTGTATAAATGTTGAAAACTTACATTTTGTTCCAACGGGATAAAGTCCACACATTTGATGTGATTCTTTATAAACTTGCACAGATTATTTGTATCATCAAGGATTTGAGTCCTATTGAAAATGAAGAAAATGCAGTAATCAGTTTTAGTAACAACTTAGGCTCTTTGAATTTATATTACCGGTAGTCCCTTATTTCATTAGCCTGCTATTTCTCAGCAACCAGTGGATAGAATTCAATGGAACATCATCAGAAGCTTCCCTATAGTGATTGGCTTGATAAACCAACCTCATCCTTTAACCCTTTACAAGGCAACAAAATTTTAGACTAGTCCAAATTCAAAGCATTTGCAGAGGACAAAGTAAACATGACTCAAAAATTGAAAGTGGTTTTCGGATGGGTAGAAAACATTTTGGGAAAAGGAGAAAATGCTGGAAACAAATGCTGTTGAAAGTCAGGATTGTGTGGTAAAGGGTTAAATGTTCCCCATGGAAAAATTTTCACAGCTTAACATTTTACAAGATGACAAAATGTTAGACTCGTCCAAAGCAAAAGCAGAGAGAAATCAATTATGATCTGAAAATGGTACACACGCGCTTTGTCTTTCAAAGGGCAGAAAACATAATGGGAAAAGGCAACACTGCTCCTTTCCCGACATTGTTTTCAAAAGCCTTCTTTCACGGGGCTGTTAACACTGGGATTGTGTGGTAAAAGTTTAAGAAAAATCTTCACAGCTTTACCCTGTACCGTATTTTACAAAATTGTAGACTTGTAAAAACACAAGTTTAGCATCTGCAGACAACAAATTAAATCTGGTTTTAGTGATTCTATCTTTTTCTGAAAGAGTAGAAAACATTGTGTGAAAAGAAATAAAGCTGGTTACCAGCCTTCTTCTTCAGGTTAGTTATCTCTTTTACGGATGTCAGATTTTTAGATTTTTGTTTAATTTGCAGACTCTACATTAAATGTTACTCTAAAACATAAATAGAGCTCCAGATAAGAGGAACTGATGGCATTATAAATCCATAATTTCTCTTCCAAACCCTATGTTGTGGGTACTCATTAGAATCGTCTCGATGGGACAATTCTAATGAGTACCCATAACATAGTATTTAGTGGAGAATAATTAATATTTTCAATTTTTAAATCAAAATCACTCCCTCAATCTGGAGCTCTGATAAACTTTGTATTCAAATAATTTCATAATCGGCATTGAAACATTGATGAGCACATCATTAGAGAATAAGAAGAAAACTCTTTAACAGATAACAAACTTCTAGACTTGTTGATATTTAAGGATTTATAGACGACAAATTTAACGTGGCTCAAATGATGAGTTAAAAACTTAGTGGGAAATGGAGAAAAAGCACTTTCCATGCAGTTGTTTGAAGGTGGGATTGTGTGGTAAAGGGTTTGAGAAATTTTCTTTTTTTTTGCCACAATGTTTTTAAAAGTATTTACACAGTAATAGTGTGTTCATGCTGATTTTCCATATTTTCCAAAAATGGTTTCAAAGTCGTCTCTGCAAATTTGCTTTAGGAGGTTATCATGTTAGAGTTTCTGGGGAATAATAATATCAGCAATGTCCACACAATTTTTCTGTTAAGCGCTGATTTCCCTCGGCATATTCCTGAATGCTTTACCGCACAATTGCGAGTTTTAATGAAGCTGACAAAGAGGCCATTTGAAAACATTGTTTGGAAAGGAGCATTTTCTTTTTTTCCCACAAAGTTTTTTACCATTTCAAAGACAAATTCCATCAATTAAGTTTATTGTTTGCAAAAATTTTCAATTTGGACAGGCCTAAGATTTTGTCGTCTGGTAAAGTGTCACATGATTGACTATTCTGAAGATCATGGATAGAATATACTGTGAGAAATTTGTCATGACCATCATTTACGGAAAGAGTAATTGATGAATCATATCAGATTTTACTGACTTAATCAATCCCCAGACATTTAAGTGCATAGACAGAGGTTGCCAAATGTTTCAGTATTTGCTTTTTCTTCTTGATCAAGCCACAGGCATCCAAAGCCCAGTAGCTCAATGGATAAGGTACAGGGCTTGTAACTAGGGGGTAGCTGGATCAAATCCCCAGCTTGGCCAATTTCTTTCTGAGGAATGAAATTTGCAACTGCTGATCATTGTTCCAACAACGGTTGTATTGGAAAGCAGAAACTCCAAGAAAGAATGGAAACATGATCTGGCCACTGGGATATAACTAAAATAATTTTGAAAAAGATGTTAAATGCCATAGAAGATGACAAAATAACAAAAGTGTGGCCATGTCACAAGAAAATGTGAGAATAACTTACCAGTATTTAAAAAGAGTGTGCTAGTTAAAAAAGTTTTAATGTCAAGTTGTTTTCACTTTTTTTGAGGGTATTGGTGTGTGACCTGGCCACACTGCAGGTGCTTGTTGCGAAACACATGTAGGGCTTTACCAAATGACAAAATTTCAGACTTTTCCATACTGAAGGCATTTACAAACCACAAATTAAAATTAATATGGTTTAAAGCAAGGACTTTGCCTTTGATATGATAGAAAACATTGTGGGAAAAGGAGAAAGTGCTGGTTACCAGCACTTTCTTCTTTTCCCCATAATGTTTGCAAAAGCTGTTTTCCTTATTGTTTCTATAATATGGGATTGTTCTGTACCGGTTAAATGACCAGGGAAGCATGTACATGTATAATTAATTTTACCGGTGCCAATGTATGACTAGAAATTCAGTTGTAAACAGTGTTGAACACTATTTTAATTAAATCTGCTGAAAACACCCCTGAAATAGAATAAAATGAGTTGATTACAATATTTTTATATTTTTTATATAACTAATATATTTTATATATACCTTGTTAAATGTACATGTATAAGTGCATATTGTCAGCCATTTTGTACCAAATTGGTATATGACTTACATTTGCACTTTCAATAAGTCCTGCTTTCTTGATAAAGTCTGTTTGTCTGTCTATTGTATAAGAGTGTTTCGGATGTTTATTTTAACATTGTTCATATTTTCCTGCTTCTATCTTTACTAATTTACATTTTCATTTCAGGGGGAAATATTTTCAGGGACGAAAGATATTTGGGGACTGGGATGTCAGGGTAGAACAGGTAACTGCTTTGATATCAATACAAAAACGTCTGTATTTTGCAAAGCGTGAAATGTTAATCTGCTCCATTGAGTTGCTGGATTAATCAGCAAGTTCATATATCAAAGTAAGAAATTTATCAACAGAAATTGTAGTATTTAGCTACTAGTCTCTTTCTGTCTTCTAATGGCATCTCAACTCTACCTGTGGACAAAATATTAGGGTCACATGTTTTGAAAACATTTGCAGATGACGAATTGAATGTGGCTTAGAGTATGGAATTTATCTTTGCAGTCTGATCTTGCATCGCCACTGTCTGTAATTCTGCCACTTATTCTGACCCTTAAGTTTTTACCACACAACAGTAGATCTACCGGTATATTGGATTTGTCCAGATTGAAAGTACATGTACTAGCAGATGACACATAAAATGTTGCTCAAATGATGAGATTTTTCTCTGGAAAGAGTAGAGAATGTGGAAAAAAGTGAAAATACTGGTTACCAGGACTTTCTGCTTTTCCCACGAAGTTTTCAAAAGCCTTCCTCTCCAATGTCATTGGAACTTTGTTATTGTTCAATAAAGGATTAACTCTTTACCACACAATCCCGTGTTTTAACAACCCTGAAAGAGAAGGCTTTTGAAAACATTGTTGGAAAAGAAGAAAATGCTGGTAACCAGCATTTTCTCCCTTTCCCACAATGTTTTCTACCCTATCACAAGTAGAAATCATCAATTGGGCTACTGTGAAGTTGTCGTCTGCAAGTGCTTTCAATTTGGTCCATTCCAAATTTTTGTCGTTCAGTAACAGGATAACCCTTTACCACACAATCCTGACTTTTAATGACCTTGTGAAACATATTGGGAAAAGGAGAAAATGCTGAGTGCCAGCATTATCTCTTTTTCCCATGATGTTTTTTATCCTTCCTATAACAAACTTAAATTTTTGAGGCACAGTTATTTTGTCATCTGCAAATGCTTTCAATTTAGACCAATCCAACATTTTGTCGTTCAGTAAAGAGTAAAATGGCAAACGCTTAGGTTCCACATTCGAAAATAGGAAAAAAAGTACAAGATAATGGTAGCCTCGAGCAAGCACTTTTCAATGTTCATTTAGCTGATTACTTAAATCTTTACTAGATGAAAAAAAATTTTAGCCTTGTCCAAATTGAAAACATTTGCAGACAACAAATTAAATGTTACTCAGAATATGAAATTTGTCTTTCGTAGGGTAGAAAACAATGGTTACCAGCATTTTCTCCTTTTCCTACAATGTTTTCAAAAGCCTTCTTTCTCAGGGTTGGTAAAAATCAGGATTATGTGGTAAAGGGTTAAATCTTAACCAAACCAGGACATTTTACACTCAACCAAAGATAATATAGCTCGAATGAGATTTGGCTTGAAATTGTAGATAACCTTGTGGGACAAGGAGAAAATGGTGGTTACCAACAAAACAGGGATCATGTGGTAAAGGATAGTCTATACCACACAATCCCAATTACCCGTATTAACCCTTTACCACACGACAAAATTTTAGACTAGACCAATTTCAAGGCATTTGCAGACGACAAATTCAACTTTGGTACAAATAATCTTAAACTCTCTGATAGAGCAGAAAACATTGTGGTTACCAGCATTTTCTCCTTTTCTCACAATGTTTTCAGAAGCCTTCTTTCCACTGGTCGTGAAAACCCGGGATTGTTTGGGAAAGGGTTAAGAACCCTGAAGAACATAGCTTTTGTAAACATTGTGGAAAAAAGGAGAAAATGCTGATATGCAGCATTTGCCGTTTTTTCACAATGTTTCCTATCCTTTCAAAGACAAATTCCAATGAGCTACAATGAATTCGATGTCTGCAAATTCTTTCAATTTGGACAAGTCTGTAGTGTTGTTGTCTGGTAAAGAGTTAACCCTTTACTAGAAAAAAAATTTAAACTTGTCCAAAATGAAAGCATTTGCAGACAACAATTTCAGTGTGGATCAAATGGTGCAGTTTTTCTTTGATAGAGTAGAAAACATTATGTGAAGAGGAGAAAATGTTGATCACCAGCATTTTCTCCTTTTCCCACAATGTTTTCAAAAAGCTTCTTTCATGGTCGTTAAATGGCAGCATTGTGCAATAAAGGGTTAATACAGGTTTGTCCATGTTTTGGAGTTTTCTTCTCAATCTAAATGGACGTTTTATTTCATTAGCGGGATAACTAGTGTTTGTATAGGGGAAGTGGGGGAGAGGAGGAAATATTCTCCCGCAGATAAAAGTGACAAGATCAACGAGAGAACGGCCAATTTATTGATTCTCTGTGTCATATTTTCAGGCTGAATTCTCAGAAATCAATCTGGCATCGTATTCAGACACTGGGACAATGGTAGATATTCAAGTCATGAGGCAAGGAACAAAAGTTGTAAGGTAGGATGGAAAAGCAAGAAGTTTGAGTTTTGTTGACCCATTTCAACACTGTCCCAAGTTTTAACAACCCTGAGAAAGAAAGGTTTTGAAAACATTGTTGGAAAAAAAGAAAATCCTCCTTTTTCCCACAATGTTTTCTACTTGTACAAGGACAAATACTATCACATAAAAAATATTTGAATTGTTTTTTGTGAATTCCTTCAGTATAGACGAGTCAAAAATTTTGCAACATGGTAAAGGGTTCACCTATTTCTACACAGGCTGTTTTTACTAATTGAAAACTTGACACAGGTTCAGTTGCTTTTGAAGACAGCACCGCCAGATGGTTTGCAAGATATTTCTTGGCAAAGACAGAAAAATATTTTGTCTTTTTTTCTGACTGAAAATACATTTTTCTCACACTGATATAAACAAGCTAAATGCCTGTACAAATGACATAAAGGAGAAAGGAAAATGCCTGTTTTGAATGATATGGAGAGCATTATGAAAGACGCATTTGTCACAGTTAGATGAGCCTTAGGCTGTGAAATGCAGGCTTGATGCATCTGCAAAATGTATACACCCATGTCAGCCTGTACAGTCTGCGCAGGCTGACATGTATTAATACTTTTTGCCATTTGTAAATTAGCTGCATGGCAAAGGACCACTCTAGTAAATGATTCAGTCCATTGTTAGACTAAATGCATTTTATGGATCTATAGTCATGTGATGATTTGTTCCGTATGTATTAAACCCACTTTTGCCAGAGCATGGCTCATTAATAAAATGTTGTTACAGGACATGGATCTTTGTTAGCACTTTGTGCAAGCTTATCATGGACCTATATTCATGCTGTCAGATTGCTTTTATCCAGCTTTTATATAAGCCACATTTCTGAATACTGGAGTTATAACACCATATTTCTGGTATTGTATTATCATCACTGACTTATCAAATAATAGAATCACAATCATGAGGGGCAAAACTCATACAAAGTTTGATTGGCTCACCCAGTCACATGACCTTGATGGATAAATATGTTTATAAATAGATCTCTGAGGTAAGTCACAGATCATTTAGGATAGCTGCTGTATTCCTTTATCTATCCATCATTTATACATCACTTACACATGCCTAGTGACTCATATATATTGTTTTGGCAGAAGTAAATGGTAAGCCTTAAGCGGATATCTATATGGAGAGTATGAAATGTGATGGCAAAAGAAGGCCTGAAACTGGAAGATGTTCAACTGACTGAAAATATTGAACCTTTGAGGTATTAGATATAGGAAATAATGCGGAAACAAAACTGAAACTGCAATTGCAAGACTGTTTTTGCAAGAACATGTCACAACTATGAGACAGGATAGATCTAAGATTACAGTGCATAATTTACATAGTCTAATATACATGATCTATACTCTCTACAAAAGCACTTAAATTAATTTTAGCACAAAGGCTTTTAATTTAACTCTTTACCACACAATCCTGACTTTTAACAACCGTGAAAGAGAAGGCTTTTGAAAACATTGTGGGAAAAGGAGAAAATGCTGATAACTAGCATTTTCTCCTTTTCCCACAATGTTTTCTACCCTATCCAACACATAAATCACCATTTAAACTTCATTTAAATCGTCGTCTACAAATGCTTTCAATTTGGTACTCTAGTCTAGAATTTTGTTGTTTGGAAAAGAGTTACCGTAAGTGTTAACTGTTTACCAAACAACAAAATTTTAGACTGGTCCAAATTAAAAGCAATTGCAGATGACATATTAAATGTGACTCAAAAATTGAAATGTGTTTTGGGGAAGAAAGAAAACATTGTGGGAAAAGGAGAAAATGCTGGTTACCAGTATTTTCTCCTTTTCCCACAATGTTTTCAAAAGGCTTCTTTCTGAGGGTCGTTAAAAGTTGGGATTGTGTGGTAAAGAGTGAAATAGTCTTATGTAATTTGTTTTTTTTTTCCCCAGATCTTTTAAACCAGATTTTCTGCTGATACGACAGTATGTTAGAGATGCTGGGGCAGACTGGCGTAACATTTTGATTGGATTCCAATATGGGGGTATTCCGAGCATAAACTCCTTACATGCAGAATACAACTTCTTGGATAAACCTTGGGTGGTGAGTTAGAGAATGTCCATCAAAGTCCTAAACATAATTTAACTTGTTTATACTGACAGTGTAGATCAATGTAAGACTTCTTTTGAGGACAGTGATTTGGAAAACATGCCAAAAGCGGCTGTGGCTTGTTACAACCCATTGGTACTTTTATCATTATATTTTCAACATCATTTCGAGAAAGACACTTCCTGTCTATCTACTTTGTATGGCATGAAAATCATTTTTTTCCTTTCATTTAACCAGTAACAAAACAATCTTGTGCTGTAATGATCTAAGTTAGATGGCTTTTGAAAACATTGTGGAAAAAGGAGAAAATGCTGGTAACCAGCATTTTCTCTTTTTCCCATGATGTTTTTACCCTGCCTAAAAATATCATTGTTTTAGCTACATTTAGTTTGTTGTCTGCAAATGCTTTTAATTTGGACAGGTCTGAAATTTTGTTGTTTGGTAAAGAATTAAACAATTGCTCTTTGTGTAATTTGCAATATGATAATAATAGTTTTTGGTAGCTCTAAGGAAAAAGTCAGTACAGAAATGGGTTAAAATTCCCAGTATAGACATTTTAGGAGCAGACTGCTATGTTATAATCACATAAATTTTGCAGGAATGATATTAAAGTAGGGAGGCTAGGAAGGCAATTGATGGGTTTAAGATTCCCAGATAGTTTCTTGTTAGGTTAACTAGAGATCTTTACTAGACAAAAAAATTTTAGACTTGTCCAAATTAAAAGCATTTGCAGACAGCAAATTAAATTTGGCTCAAATAATGGGATTTATCTTTAACTCTTTACCACACAATGCTGCCTTTTAATGACCCTGGAAAAGAAGCCTTTTAAAAACACTGGGAAACTGAGAAAATGCTGGTAACCAGCATTTTCTCCTTTTCCCACAATGTTTTCTACCATATCAAAGAAAAATTGCACCATTTGAGCCACATAGAAATTGTTGTCTGCAAATGCTTTCAATTCGGGCAAGGCTAAAATTTTCTCGTCTAGCATTTTCTTCTTTTCCCACACTGTTTTCAAAAGCCTCGATTGTTTATTGAAGGTTTTGATGATGACCATAGAATGTGGTAAATGGAAGGAGAGATGCTGGTTCATGGGAACGCTAGAAGATGAACCTTTTACTCGTAATTCAATAGATTTGAAAATCAAAAATTGAATATGGATTCCATGGTTACCACTTGTTTATTTAATTTCAGTTTGCCCAGCTAATAGAAATTCAGAACCGTGTTGGAAGAGAAAATTTTCCTCTAATACATCAAGCCTATTATCCAAACCATCGTGAAATGGTGAGTAAGCATTAAAGTTGTGCGGCCTCGTGCAGACATTTTCTTTTCTTTTATAGCAGACCTTTTTCAGAATCATCATGGCTGAAGCATAATAAATTGTTTGTCCTTAGCAGGAGCCATGCAGGACCCTTTGAATACCAAATAAGTGTGATGGGACTTTGTAGCTGGTAGAAGACCTACATGGCTGTAATCTTTTTTTGTGTAATAGAATGTCTGTCAAAGTAACAGCATGTATTTGATCAAAGATTATCTATCAGACAGCACTTTCAACTCTTTACCAAAGGACAAAATTTTTCACCAGACCAAATTGAACACATTTGCAGACGACGGTTAAATTTTGTTGAGATGGGGATTTCTGTCTTTAATAGGATAGAAAAAGTCGTGGGAAAAGGAGAAAATGCTGGTTTCCAGCATTTTCTCTATATCTCACAAGGTTTTCAAAAGCCTGCTCTTTCAGAATTGTTAAAAGTTTGGATTTTGTAGTAAAGGGTTAAAAGCAGCTTAAACCTTTATTACACAATCCCGAGTTTTAACGACCCTGGGAAAGGGGCCTTTTGAAAACATTGTAGGAAAAGAAGAAAATGCTGGTAACCAGCATTTTCTTCTTTTCCCACAATGTTTTCTACTCTTTCAAAGAGAAATTTCAGGTTTTGATACACAATTGATTTGTCGTCTGCAAATTCTTTCAATTTGGACCAGCCTAAAATTTTGTCGTGGGGTAAAGAGTTAAACCTTTACCACACAATCAGGTTACCCTGAAGAAGGCTTTTGAAACCATTGCCGGAAAGGGAGAAAATGGTAGAATCCAACAATTTTCTCTACTCTTTTATGGGCCAATTCCATCACCTTTGCCTCATTTTATTTCTCATCTGCAAAATTGTGTTGTCTGGTAAAGAGTTAAATTGTATGCATAGACAAGTCTGATTTTTCATCCCTCTGCAAAAAGTGTCTAAAATTGTCCTGAGCGTCCTAAGAGTAATAAAACTGCTATTGCCTTAAGCTGCCTTTTTACAACCATAGTCACCTTTGCGGCCAGTGCGGAAAGTGCAGTCTGATCTTTGATCTACACCATCCCCTTTACAAGGACATTTTTGACAACAGCATCTTTGAAATAGCAATTTTTGGGGGATCTTTTGCCAGACTAAAAGTATCTGTTGGGTTTGTTTGGCTATAAACATTTGAGCCATGCTCTGGCAAAAGGGGGCTTTATGCATCTCCGTGATACATAATACCAAGCATGTCATTACATACTTATAGATCCATTTTGTGTAACAACCGACTAATTCACGGGGTACACTGATCCTTAGACATACAGAAAATTGACCAATAGCGAAAAGTTTCGGCCCAGGTCAGCTGCGCGGACTGCGCAGGCTGACCTGGGTCAGTACTTTTTGCAGATGCATTAAGCCCCCTTTTCAGAGAGCATGGCCCATTTAGTTTTTGTTGCTTCCGATTTTACATGAGCAAGACGTGGTAATTGCAACCACTCTTTAGTAAACTGTCTTATATGTGTTGGCAATCTTGTATGTCCATCTGTATGCATCTGTCTAGATGTGTAACCATAGCTTTGTATTTTTTTAACCTAAACATGCCATTTATATTTTGAAGAAAAACATCTCCTTATCGGACAGTGAAGATCCAAGATCAGACTGCATGATTTGTGCAGTCTGATCTTGATCTACATTGTCCGCAAAAGGCCATGGAGTCGCGCTTAGCAGCTTAAGGGTTAACACTTAGGCAATGGTCTTTTGCAGACAGTGTAGATCAAGGTCAGACTGCACATTCTGACAGTGTAGGTGAAGATCAGACTGCACAGAATGTGCATTCTGATCTTGATCTACACTGTCCAATATGTTGATTTTTTTTTCCAGTAACAATAACTTTGTAATCACATGTTTCGGTAAATAGTAATGGTTGGAAATCTTCATCCTATTTATTTAGCAGTTTAACTCTTTACCGAGTTTTATCAATTCTGAAGAAAAAGCCTTTTGAAAACACTGTTGGTAGAGGAGAAAATGCTGGTTATTAGCATTTTACCCAGTTCCCACATGTTCTCTATCCTAATAAAGACAAATTTTATCTTTTGAGTCACATTTAAGTTGTCATCTGCAAATGCTTCTATTTGGACTGGCCTACAATTTTGTTGTTTGCTAAAGAGTTAACCCTTCTAGTGCTGAATAAACCTAAGAGACATCTTGAGTACTGAATAAACCTAAAAGACATAGTGATTTCATAGTTGCTTTGGTAGATGATGTTTCAGCTCAGCAGCGAGTGCAGGTCAAAGATCAGACTGCATGTTTTGTGCATCCTGATCTTGATCTACACTTGCTGCCAAGGCAACTATAGTTGTAAAAGGCACTTTCACAGGGTTAGTAAATCTCGGGATTGTTTGGTAAAGGGTTAAGTCAGTGCTTTAACTGTTTAGCACACAATGCCAAGTTTAAATGACCTTGAGGAAAAAGGCCTCTGAAAACATTGTGAAAAAAAGAGAAAATTGTGGTAACCAAGTCCAGAATTTTGTTGTATGTCAGAGAGTTGACCCCTTCTGGGACAATTTCGGACTTGTTAATATTGCGAACTTTTGCAGACAACAAATTAATGGTGACTTGATTGATTTTGTTTGTTTCTGAAAGGTTAGAAAACATGGTTGAAAAGGAGAAAATGCTGGTAACCCAATTTCCCACAATGGTTTTGTCCCTGCCAAAGAACAAATTTGAATTTTGAGTCACACTTAATTTGTTGTCTGCAAATGCTTCAATTTGGACAATTCTAAACTTTTATTGTTTTGTAAAGAATTAAAAAGGTTTAAAGAATGAAATAACCCTTTACCACACAATCCCGACTTTTAACGACCCTGATGGAAAGAGCTTTTGAAAACATTGTGGGAAAAGGAGAAAATGCTGGTAACCAGCATTTTCTCTGTTTCCCACAATGTTTTCTGTCCTTTCAAACAAAAAGTTCCTAATTTTTGCAACATTTAGTTTGTCGTCTGCAAATGCTTTCAGTTTGGTCAGAGCCAAAATTCTGTCGTTTGGTAAAGAGTTAATGTGTTTTGAATTCTGCAATCTATTGTGTACATATTCACTGGACTTGAGTACCCATAATATAGGCTTCAGAAAGGAGCTTTTCAAATATAAGCCTTAATAATTCATGAAAAGCCATTTATTAAATGTTGTTTTGAGCTTTGATAAGATTTATGATGATGTCGCTTGCAATACTGCCGAGTGTTTAAGTTTGCCTTTGTATGGCCACGGCTCAGTTTCTAGGAAAAACTTACATAGTCTTTTATTTTTCTCAAATGGGCTAACGGATCCATTGTCAGATTTAACCCTTCACCACAGCAAAGTAATGGACTGTTTATTTTGCTGAGTTGGGTATGAAATGTTTTGACAGCTCAGAGCACAACGAATGTCAGAAAATTAGTCTGTTATTGGATTTGAGCAAAATAAGAGACTTGAGCTTTTATGTGAAACTCGACCCTGGTGTTTACATACAACATACTCATTTGTATTTGAATTTGAAATTTGAATGATATTTACAGCTGATCACTCCAAAGTTTCCTGTTGTGGTGAAAATTGGCCATGCTCACAGTGGGATGGGAAAGGTAAGAGTGGGACTGTTACAGGTTTTGTCTATTGTTATATGCCTATAATTATCTGACTGAAATATGATTGTTAATCAAAACACATTATATAACTACAACAGACTGGAATATGTTTTCTGTATCATAAAAACTACTAGAATTAATGTAAGAATATATGTTGCAATAATGGCAGTTCAGGAGACTTTCCCAAAAAACCTATTATTTACACACTATTTTTAGACCTACCAAAGGTTAATAAGAAGTACTCAAAGGATGAACTTTTAGAGGGAAAGGAGACCATTCATATTTGAAAGTTTTTGAAAATATCATGGGAGGATGAGAACTACTGTCCCTCCTCCTCATCATCATCCTGACCTTTCTTTTTGTTCTGTTTCAGGTAAAGATAGACACACATCATGCATTCCAGGATATAGCAAGCGTTGTTGCTCTGTCAAAATCTTATGCAGCCACGGAGCAATATATAGAGAGCAAATATGACATCCATGTCCAAAGAATTGGCAATAATTATAAAGCTTTCTTGTAAGTATTCTAGTTGCCTTCTCCAAACACAAGTTAACTCTTTACAAAGCAGTCCTGTGCTGTAAAGAAAAAGTCTTTTGAAAACAATGTGGGGAAAATGAAAAAAATGCTGGTAACCAGCATTTTCTTCTTTTCCCAACATTGTTTTCTTCCCTTGCATGGACAAATTCAGTGACTTGAGCAACATTTAATTTGCAGCCTGTAAAAGTTTTCAGTTTGAACAAGTCTAAAAACATGTTTGTTGGGTAGGAAGTTAAAGCCAGAGGCATTTTCATATGAAAGTGACTTTTTAGCTTGAATGTTTTTTCAAGGAAAACTGTTGAGTTATTGTCATAGGCCTGGCGTAGTCTGTGTCTACATCATTGTGCAAAAACTTTGACATCTTATTTTATCATTGTTATTACTGAAGATATTTATCTCAAAATTGAACAAGTTATTAACAATCAAAAGGGAACCCATGCAACAGGGACTGGTAACCAAGAAAAAAATTTTGACACAGTTATGCCCCTTTTTCGACCTAGAATTTTCACTGAAAAGCAACTGCGGCCTAGCATTGGGACCTGCATGCATTGCTCTTGTTTTCCTCTTGAAGAAGACTATATTTGAAAATATTTTGGCAAAAGTAAAATATTTGCTATTAAACCCTTTTCCAAACGACTTATAATTTAGACTCTTCCGAATTTGAAGCGTCTGCAGACAACAAATTCAAAATTGGTACAAATGAGCATAAGTTCTATGATAGGATAGGAAACATTGTGGAAAAAGAATAAAATGCTAGTAAACAGCATTTTCTCCTTTTTCCACAATATTTTCGTAAACCTTCCTGCTCAGGGTCATAAGAACTTGGGATTGTGTGGTAAAGGGTTATATGAAAGGAGGATTTAGAATTGGATCATATTACGCATATGTAAAAAATAATGTTAAAGATACAGCTAGCGTCTGCTTCGACAGTTTTTGTGGAAAACATAGATCAAGATCAGACTGCAGCAAAATATGTATTCTGATCTTGGATTCAAGTCACCTGCTACCTGTTGGTAAACTGCAACTAAAATTAGCTTAATTCATTGAAGTAGTTTTCTGCTAAAACTTGTAAAATTCAAGTGTATATACATGTACCAGGTAGTTGGTGGCAAAAGAGTAACTTTGTGTCAAACAAAAGGGTATATTCATGTAAGGATACATTTAAGATTCTGGGTCCAACCAACCATTTTCAATCTTTCTCTATATCTGAATCCCAACACTAGCAATCTGATTGGTTGAGATTTTCTATCTCTGGAAATTGTTTGGTTTGTCTTTTCACTCAGAAATTAAAATGAGATTTAGAATGGTATGGCAAGTACCATTATGATCTAATATTTATATATTTAACATCTTTACCACAATTCTGAATTTTAACAACCCAGTGGAAGAAAGCTTTTGAAAACATTGTTGGAAAAGGAGGAAAGGCTGGTAACCAACATTTTATTCTTTTCCCACAATGTTGTCTGCCTTATCAAAGACAAATTCCATCATCTAACCCTTTACCAAATGAAAAATTTTTGGACTTGACCAAATTAAAAGCATTTGAAGATGACAAATTAAATGTTGCTAAAATCATGGTTTTTCTCTTTGATACAGTAGAAAACATCATGGGAAAAGGAGATAATGCTGATTACCACCATTTTGTCCTTTTCCCACAATGTTTTCAAAAGGTTTTTCCACAGGGCCATTAAAAGGTGGCATTGTGTAGTAAAGGGTTAAGCCACATTTATATTGTTGATTTCCATTTAGAGGAGTCTATATTTTTATTGTGTAGTAAAGAGTTAAGTATTCAGGTCTCTGGCCCATCATACAAAGCTGACAGGCATTTTCAATATTCCAATGTCTCCCATAATATCGTTCAAATACAATATTGTCTCTTGTTTTAGTATTTGCTAAGCAGTACTCTGTTCCAAACAACCCACTATATTTGCAACCCTGAAGGAGCCTGTAGGAAAAATAGAAAGTGCTAGTAGCCAGAAATTTCTCCTTTTTCCAAATTATTTACTATCGTTTCAAGGACAAATTCCATCATTTAAGCCACATGAAATTTTTTGTCTAAAATTTTGTTGTCTGGTTAACCCTTTACCACACAAATCTGAGTTTTAACGACCTGAGAAAGAAAACTTTTGAAAACATTGTGGGAAAAGGAGAAAATACTGGTAACCGCCATTTTCTCCTTTTCCCACAATGTTTTCTACTCAATCAAAGGCAATTTTCATCATTTGATTAGTCGTCTGCAAATGCTTTGAATTTGAACATGTCTAAAATTTTGTTGTTTGGTAAAGAGTTAACCCTTTACCACACAATCCCGACTTTTAACGACCCTGAGAAAGAAGCCTTTTGAAAACATTGTGGGAAAAGGAGAAAATGCTGGTAACCAGCATTTTCTCCTTTTCCCACAATGTTTTCTGCCTTCCCAAAACCAATTTCAGTTTTTTAGCCACATTTATTTTGTCGTCTGCAAATGCTTTCAATTTGGACTGGTCTAGACTATTGTCATTTGGTAAAGAGTTAAGTGTTAAGAAGTATCATATTTTCTATTTTTTCAGGCGCAAGTCTATATCAGGCAACTGGAAAGCCAATACAGGATCAGCAATGTTAGAACAGATACAGATGAATGATAGGTAACTTTCTAAAAGTTTAAATGAGCCATGCTTCAGCAAAAGGGGGCTCTATGCATCTCTGTGATGCATTTTACCAAGAAAGTCATCGCACAGTTATGGATCCATGAAATCCATTTTGTCTTACAACTGAATCCTGAGCTAGACTGGTCCTTGGATATGCGGAAAAATTTACAAAGAGCAAAATATTTCAACTCATGTCAGCCGGTGCAGACTGTGCCGGCTGACATCAGTTGATGCTATTTGCAGAGCATGGCTCAAATTTTTAAGAACAGTAGGACAGCCAACTTGTAAAATTAGTGCTAAAAATTAAGCAGTTTCTGTCACAACACATTTTTGACTATCGAAGGTTCAATTTATGTTTTTTTCATCAGACAGATGTGTGCTTCCATTATAGAACAAAAAAAACTTGGAAAGTTAATGGCTTAATTTTTGTCGATCAATGTTTAACTTGATACCTCCTGGAACTAAATGAAATTTGTAGCAGATGACTTTAAAAACACCCTTATCCCTTTACAAGACAACAAAATTTCACCCTTGTCCAAATTGAAAGCATTTGCAGATAACAATTTCAATTTGGCTCAGATGGTGCAATTTCGGGTAGAAAACATTGTGTGAAAAGGAGAAAATGCTGGTTACCAGCATTTTCTCTTTTCCCATAATGTTTTCAAAAGGCTTCTTTCCCAGGGTCGTTGAAAGGCGACATTGTGTGGTAAAGGGAATATGAGTGATATGAATGAAAGTTTAACCCCAAAAGGGCCTTTTACTACTAAAGTTGTCTTTGCGGCCAGTGTAGATTCAGATCAGACTTCACAAACTGCAAAATGCATTGGTCTGAAAGTTAGGTAACAGACTTTATTTCTCATTTTTTGTAATTAGGTACAAACTTTGGGTGGATGAATGCAGTAAAATATTTGGAGGTTTAGATGTACTGGCTGTAGAAGCTATACAGGGTAAAGATGGGAAAGAATACATTGTTGGGGTGAGCATACATTAACTCTTTATCAGGCAACAAAAATTTGGACTGATTCAATTTCAAAGTATTTGTAGACAACAGATTAAATGTAGTTCAAATTTTGGAACTTTTTGTTGAAAGGGTACCAGCATTTTCTCCCTTCACCAATTTTTTTTTTTTTTTCAAAAATATTATTTCTAAGAGTTGATAAAACTTGTAATTGTGTGTCAAGAGATTACTACAGTGGATTTGATATAGTGTGTCATTGGAAATAGACCTTCTCTATTCAAAGGTTGAAAAAAAAAATCAAACTAGCTTGAGAAAGCCATCATGAGCCTTTTTATAGACAGTATATGACCTTGATCAGACTGCACAGAGTATGTGGATCTGCCCAGTCCAATATTTTGTTAGATGTTATACTAGCAGTATTTTGTATTTAGTTTCTTTTAACCCCTTACCAAACAGTCCTTTGTTTTAAGGACCTTGAGGGAAAAAATCTATTGAAAACATTGTGGTAAAAAGTAGAAAATGCTGGTAACCAGCATTTCTTCTTTTTCCCACAATGTTCTCAACCCTTTCAAGGCAAATCCCATTATTTGAGCCATATCCAAGTTCTCATCTGAGAATGCTTATAAGGTCTATGGACAGGCCTAAAATTTAAGGAGTTAACTCATTAATTTGTAAAATATCATTATATTCTTATGGGATAACTCTTTAATTTGTAAAATATCATTATATTCCTATCAGGTCACTAACCATTCCAACGTTAACCCTTTACCACACAATCCCAAGTTTTAATGACCCTGAGGAAGAAGGCTTTTGAAAACATTGTGGGAAAAAGAGAAAATGCTCCTTTTCCCACAATGTTTTGTACCTCTTTAAGTGCAAATTTTGTCATTTTTGCCTCATTTAGATTTTTGTCTGCAAATGCTTTTGATTTGGACCAGTCTAAAATTTTGTTATTTGGTTAAGAGTTAATTCAGTATTTCAAGACTAGGTATCTGATTATATGAGGGGGTCCTGTGTGGCTCAGTGGTAATGTGTAGGAATCATAACCTTGATACCCTGGGTTCAAGCCTCACTGGAAGCACTTGGTGTTTAGTTGGAGTGTCCTTGGGCAAAACACTTTAGAGCCCTAGTCTTGAATGTGTGAGCTGTCACCACGATTTTACTGAAACAATGTTGAAAGGGATGTAAAACATCACTCAGAGAATCAGAACAGTGCTAGGAATACAAATGCTGGTTTCAAGGTTTACTTTGGTAATTTATTTTTTATCCTTACTTAGATAATTTATTCTTTATCATACATGGATGACAAAATTTTAGATGTGTCCATATTGAAACTGTTTGTAGACATCAAATTGAATGTGGCACAAATGATGCAATGTACCTTTAAAAGATTGAAAAACAGCATTTTCATTGGTCATGAGCATCTCCTCCTTTTTATCCAATTTTTTCAAAACTCACCCTCTTTAGGGTTGTAAATACACAGGATTGTTTGGTAAAGCATAGATTGATATTTGTACATTTTCAGTTGAATGGTTCAGCCATGACTTTGTTAGGAGAAACCCAAGAAGAGGACAGGAAACTTATCTCGGACCTGACACTTTCTAAAATGCAAGCTTTTTTGAGACCAGTACAAACTCCAATGTAAGTTGCTATATTAAGAATGTGATGTGTATGGACAAGCACTATAAACGGGCCATTCTCTGTGAAAAGGAGGTTTAATACATCTGCAAAAGGTTTCAACCCATGACAGCTGGCACAGTACGCATGGGTTGACAGGGGTCGAAACTTTTTGCTATTTGCAAATTTCCTGTATTTCCAAGGACCATTCTACCCCAGGATTCAGCCGGTGCTAGACAAACTGAATTTCATGGATGCATCATTATGTGATGTCTTGCTTGGTATAATACATCAAAGAGATGCATTGAACCAATATTTGACAGAGCATGGCTCAGATGCATTATTTTTAGCTCACCTGAGCACAACGTGCTCAAGGGGAGCTATTGTGATCGGTCATCGTCCGGCGTCCGTCCGTCCGTCCGTCTGTCCGTCCGTCCATCTGTCCGTCCGTCCATTAACAATTTCTTTAAAAATCTTCTCCTCCTAAACCAGATGGCCAATCTTGATAAAACTTGGCAGGAATGTTCCTTGGGTGAAGGTCTACAAAAATTGTTAAAAGAATTTAATTCCATCAAAAACTCTGGTTGCCATGGCAACAAAATGGCTGAAAATTGAAAAAATCTTTAAAAATCTTCTTGTGACAAACCATAAGGCCGAGAGCATTCATATTTTGTATGAAGCATCATTTGGTGACCCTTTACCAAACTTGTTAAAATTATTCCCCTGGGGTCGTATTTGGGCTTTGCCCGGGCGCACCATATTTTACATAGAAACAAAGAAGGAAATCTTTAAAAAATCTTCTGATGACAAACCATAATGGCTAGAGCATCCATATTTGGTATGTAGCATTATCCGATGATCCTCTACCAAATTGTTAAAATTATCCCTCTGCGGTCATATTTGGGCTCTGCCCGGGCGCACCCTAAATTAAAATCTTAAAAAAATCTTCTTCTGACAAAACATAAGGCTGAGAGCATTCATATTTTGTTTGAAACATCATTGGGTGACCCCTTACCAAAATTGTAAAAATTATTCTCCTGGGGTCATATTTGGGCTTTGCCCGGGCGCACCCTATTTTACATAGAAACAAAAAAGGAAATCTTTAAAAAATCTTCTGATGAAAAGCCATAATGGCTAGAGCATTCATATTTGGTGTGTAGCATTATCTGATGATCCTCTACTGAAATTGTTAAAATTATCCCTCTGGGGTCATATTTTGGGCTCTTCCCGGGCACACCCTAAATTAAAATCTTTAAAAATCTTCTTCTGACAAAACATCAGGCTGAGAGCATTCATATTTTGTTTGAAACATCATTGGGTGACCCCTTACCAAAATTGTTAAAATCATTCCTGTAGGGTCATATTTGGGCTTTGCCCGGGCGCACTCTATTTTACATAGAAACAAAGAAGGAAATCTTTAAAACTTCTTCTGATGACAAACTATAATGGCTAGAACATTCCTATTAAGTATGTAGCATTATCTGATGATCTCTACCAAAATTGTTAAAATTATTCTTCTGCGGTGATATTTGGGCTCTGCCCGGGCGCATCCTATTTTAAAATCTTTAAAAATCTTCTTGTGACAAACCATAAGGCGGAGAGCATTCATATTTTGTTTGAAGCATCATTGAGTGAGCCTTTACCAAAATTGTTGAAAAAATTCCCCTTGGGTCATATTTGGGCTTTGCCCGGGCACACCCTATTTTACATAGAACCAAGAAGGAAATCTTTAAAAAATCTTCTTCTGACAAATCATAATGGCTAGAGCATTTATATTTGGTATGTAGCATTATCTGATAATCCTCTACCAAAATTGTTAAAATTATCCCTCTGCAGTCATATTTGGGCTCTGCCCAGATGCACCCTATTTTAAAATCTTTAAAAATCTTCTTGTGACAAACCATAACGGCTAGAGCATTCTTATTTTGTTTGAAGCATCATTGCTTGACCCCTTACCAAAATTGTTGAAATTATTCCCTTACGGTCATATTTGGGCTTTGCCCCGGGTACACCCTATTTTACACAGAAACAAAGAAGGAAATCTTTAAAAAATCTTCTTCTGACAAATCATTAATGGCTAGAGCATTTACATTTGGTATGTAGCATTATCTGATAATCCTCTACCAAAATTGTTAAAATTATCCCTCTGCGGTCATATTTGGGCTCTGCCCAGATGCACCCTATTTTTAAATCTTTAAAAATCTTCTTGTGACAAACCATAACGGCTAGAGCATTCATATATTGTTTGAAGCATCATTGCTTGACCCCTTACCAAAATTGTTGAAATTATTCCCTTACGGTCATATTTGGGCTTTACCCGGGCGCACTCTATTTTACACAGAAACAAAGAGGGAAATCTTTAAAAAATCTTCTGATGACAAACAATAATGGTTAGAGCATTCATATTTGGTATGTAGCATTATCTGATGATCCTCTACCGAAATTCTTAAGATTATTCCTCTGCTGTCATATTTGGGCTCTGCCCGGGTGCACCCTAATTTAAAATCTTTAAAAATCTTCTTCTGACAAAACATAAGGCTGAGAGCATTCATATTTTGTTTGAAACATCATTGGGTGACCCCTAACCAAAATTGTTAAAATCATTCCTGTAGGGTCATATTTGGGCTTTGCCTGGGCGCACTCTATTTTACATAGAAACAAAGAAGGAAATCTTTAAAACTTCTTCTGATGACAAACTATAATGGCTAGAACATTCCTATTAAGTATGTAGCATTATCTGATGATCTTCTACCAAAATTATTAAAATTATTCCTGTGCGGTCATACTTGGGCTCTGTCCGGGTGCATCCAATTTTAAAATCTTTAAAAATCTTCTTGTGACAAACCATAAGGCGGAGAGCATTCATATTTTGTTTGAAGCATCATTTGGTGACCCCTTACCGAAATTGTAAAAATTATTCCCCTTGGGTCATATTTGGGCTTTGCCCGGGCGCACCCTATTTTACATAAAAACAAAACAGGAAATCTTTAAAAAATCTTCTGATGAAAAGCCATAATGGCTAGAGCATTCATATTTGGTGTGTAGCATTATCTGATGATCCTCTACCAAAATTGTTAAAATTATCCCTCTGCAGTCATATTTGGGCTCTGCCATGGCCCACCCTATTTGAATCTTTTAAAATCTTCTTGTGACAAAACATAAGGCCGAGAACTTATATATTTTGTTTGAAGCATCATTAGGTGACCCCATACCAAAATTGTTAAAATTCTTCCCTTTGGGTCATATTTGGGCGTATATCCGCCCTGCAGTGAAAAGAATAGCCTGCCCTTAATAGACCATATAGGTTACAAATATACTCAGGTGAGCGATATAGGACCATCATGGTCCTCTTGTTATTTTTATTGACCATAATTTTTTCCTGAATTACTCAGGGAAAATATGATGGAAGAATAGCTTTTGATCTATACCTTCATACAAGAATTAAGCTCTAGACTGCTGTAATAAATGTAAATGACATTCAAGATCATTTATCTAGCCAGTGAAAGATTTAGAGAGACAGCTTGTCTCAGAATTTAGAACCAGATCAATATTAGAAAATTTGAGGTGGATCAGCTATATTAATACGGGCTTTTTTTTTTTTCACTATTTCAATGGTATACTGCAGAAGCAATTCCGATTTCTTACACCGTGCAAAATAACTGAAATGATGTTGAAAACACTGTTAAATACCATACAAACACACATACAATCTGATTGCTCGCATGACCAATTGGAATTGCTGAGCTACATTTTGTCCAGACGATACAGATATTGTTAAGCAAAAGCTTATTTGACTTGCATATTTAAATTACCTTCTGGACTTAATTTTCAGCAGATGACATTAGAGGCATCCTTGCAAAAACAGGATGATTAACTTTTTACCAAGCAGTCCCTTTGTTTAAACCATGGAGAAAGATACTTCTGAAAACATTGTGTGAAAGGAAGAAAATGCTGATAACCAGCATTTTCTCTTTCCCCACAATGTTTTCTACCACTTTAAAAACCATATCCAATCGTTTAACTCTTTACCACACAATCCCGAGTTTTAACGACCCTGAGAAATAAGCCTTTTGAAAACATTGTGGGAAAAAGAGAAAATGCTGGTAACCAGCATTTTCTCCTTTTCCCACAATGTTTTCTACCCCTTCCTGAAACAAGTTTTAATTTTTCATTCCCATTTAATTTGTCGTCTGCAAATGCTTTCAATTTGGAATAGTCTGAAATGTTGTCGTGTGGTAAAGAGTTAAGCCTTGTTTAATATGTCCTCTGCAGATGCTATCAATTTAGACTAGACTCAGATTTTGTCGTTTGGTAAAGAGTAATAATGAATTAAGATTCAATATGTGAATGCTTTTGAAAACATTGCAACACAGTATTAATTGCTTGTCTAAAGGTGGAAAGTAGTTCGTTAAGACTTTGCCATCATGTTTCTCCAGGAAACAGTCTAACACAAGTTCTGTAATACACCACTACACAATGAATGGTAACGGAGGCAGTTTTACAAGCCCAGCCACTAGTGCGGGCCCTTCTCCTGCTAGACAACAGACTTCTGCAAGTAATCAACCAACACCACAACAACAACACATTAGAGGAATACAGGTCAATTGTCTATACATTTTACTGCCATCAGTGACTTGAATAGCTTTGTGGGATCATGATCAGACTGCACAGAACCCACAGTCTGATCTTGGATCTACACTTTCTGCTATCTTATACCAAACTATGACTTTGAACTACAGTGTTATACTGTACTTTCAGACCTCGAAAAAAGTAGGATTAATCATTTACCATACAATCCTGATTGTTAACAACCCTGAAGAAGAAGACAAATGCAAACATTGTTGGGAAAGGAGAAAAAGCTAGTAATCAGCATTTTCTCCTCTTCCAAATTTTTTTTTCCACCATTTCAATATCAGAAATCATCTTTTGAGCAACGTCCAATTTATCATCTGCAAATTCTTTCATTTTGCTGGAGTCTATAATTTTGTTGTGTGGTACAGAATTAATTGGTTTGCAGTGAACCAATACTCAGGCTGGCCATTATGTTATACTGTTGAGCCTGTTTCTAAACCTACTGAAAACTTTTAGAAATTCCACAAATAAAAAACATTCGAAGGAAAGGATATTTATGGCTTTGGTTTGATTGATTGCAATGGAGTTTGATGCCCTTTTAACAGCTTAGGGCATATCACGGTGGTCAGTGCACTATGCATGTGTTTCCTGGCTCTCTCATACCAGTACTGACACAACTTTCTTTCAAAGTCACTGACTACTTTTCTCACATGCATCAAAGAGAGGTGAAAGGCGAAAAATAGCCGTTAAGAAAGTTTGCCTCAACCACATATCGAACTCACAACCACCATGTCACAAGTCAGATACGCTAACCACTGAGCTACCTGTGTGGGCTATGGCTTTGGACACTAAAGAATTTCTTGTGGAAATAGGTACATTGGTTTGTTAAAAGGGGATTCTCCTTTTCCTACAATCCCATTTGAATAAGTTTAACCCTTTACCAAATGACAAAATTTTGGACTGGATCAAATTGAAAGCATTTGAAGATGACAAATGAAAGGTGACTCAAATGATGTTTTCTGTCTTTGATGCGGAAGAAAACATTGTGGGAAAAGGAGAAAGTGATGGTTACCAGTATTTTCTCCTATTCCCACAATGTTTTCAAAAGTCTCCTCCTTCAGGGTTGTTAAAACTTGGGATTGTGGGGTAAAGAGTTAAAAATGAAATTCTTCAGAATTACTGGCATTATTTTGAATGTCTTAAAAAACAAGATTTTTATACACCAGCTTCTTGTTTACACAATACAGAATGGTCGTCAGGTTGACAACAGACCAGACCCTCGCCAACCACAAGGACTTCAAGGTCAAGGTCAGACATCACAAAATCTTCCACAGAATCCAACCCAACAGCAGCAACAACAACAAGGTCTACCGCATGCACCCCCACCACAAAGGCCTCCACATCCCCAGGGCCCAAAGCCTGATGGCCCACGGTACGTAGCTCTCTGAATACTAAACTCTTTATCAAATAACAGAATTTTAGATCTGCACAAATTGAAAGCATTTGCAGACTTCAAATTAAATGAGGTTCAGTGATGCAATTTTTTATTGAAAAGGTAGAAAAAAAAAATATGTACTTGTAGCAATGTACAATTCTCCTAATGCAAAGATAGCCAAATACAGGTATTTTCCTTGGGCTGTATTATCCATTCATTATAAGTGTTGTTTCTAGTGCTTTACTCCAAGGGTAGCCAGCAGAGTGCCTCAGCCACTTAATGGCAGATCTTTAATTTAGAATAAGAATTCAGTTTAGAATTTTTGGTTATTTTGGAAAACTTAGTGCTCTCAAACTTTATCTTGTGTACTTGGATGAGCAAATACTTGACCATCTTGATCTATTGTTTATGTGTAATGAGAGAAGTACTGTGTGAAATTTACTTGCATTGCAGCGGACCACCCCAACACAACATGGTGCATAGACAGAATGCCCCGATGCCACATGAAGGTCCGCCACCAAGACAGATGTCAAGAGGAAAGTCTGGGGAAGAAGATGATACCATGAAAAACCTGAGGAAAACATTTGCGGGAATATTTGGCGACATGTAGTTCCAATAAAACTTGATAGAAAACACAGCAGAGATTCAGATAAGGGGAGTGTTAGTTCTTTACCAGACTTTAAACTTTTTGGACTTGCTCAGATTGAAAGCGTTTCCATTTGAAAAATTGGATGTGACTCAAATGTTAAGGCCTGTCTTTGAAAATATAACAAAAACATTGTGGGGAAAAAGGAGAAAATACTGATTATTGGAATTTACTCTATTTTCCACTGTGTTTTCAAAAGCCTTCTTCTTTAGATGTTAAAACTTGGAACTGTGTGTAAAGGGTTAACCCTTTACAACACAATCATGAATTTTAACAGCCTTGAGAAAGAGGCCATTTGAAAAAAGGGTGGAAAAGGGTTACCACCATTTTCTCCTTTTCCCCGCGATGTTTTCCGCTCTATCACAGACAAATTTCATTGTTAGCGTCACATTTGATCCGTCGCATTTGATCTGCAAATGCTTTCAATTTAGACAGTTGTAAAAATTTTGTATGATAAAGATTTAAAGGTTTAAAGTCATTCTATTCTTTAAGTTCTTCAATAAAATCTATGCTTTAGGTTTTCATTAAAATTGTCCTGAAGAGACAGTTATAAAGAGTGTTTTTGAAATCAAAACATTCTAGCTGATCTGGATCTCTGGTCATAAAATTGTAGAATAGTTAATTACTGTTTCTGACTGTTTGTTGGATCATGTTAATTAAAAATAGTGTATGTATGTGTGTTAACCCTTTACCACACAATCCAGTGTTTTAATGAATCGGAGAAAGATGCCTTTTGAAAACATTTTGAAATATGCCTTTCAAAAGTATTGTTGGAAAAGGAGAGAAAATGCTGGGAAGCTGATGTTTCTACCTTTCCAAAGACAAATTCCAGGTTTTTTTTTATTTGGTCATACTTTATTTGTCATCTGCAAAAGCTTTTAATTAGGACAAGTCGAAAATTTTGTCGTTTAGTAATGGGTTAATTCTTTACTAGACGACAAAAGTTTAGACGGGTCCATATTGAAAGCATTTGCAGATGACAAATGTTGCCCAAATTATGAATTATTATATCTCTGGAAGGGTCATAAACATTTTTGAAGTAGGAGAAAATGCATTACAATGTTTTCAAATGCCTTTCTTCCTCAGAGTCATTTAAAAAAGTCTTTACCAGACAAAAAATTTTGACTCAACCAAATTGAAACCATTTGCCGATGACAAATGTAGCTCAAATGGCATCCATCTTCGATAGGGTGGAAAGCATTATTGGAAAAGGGCAAAAGTGCTAGTTACCAGCATTTCTCCTTTCCCCACAATGTTTTCAAAAGCCATCTTCCTCAGGGTCTTTAAAACTTGGGCTTGTGTGGTAAAGGGTTAAACCATTTGAGATGGTACATTCCTTCTTTAACTCATTACCACCTACAGATGATTTTTTGCACCCTGCAACAGACCACTTGTTAAAACATTATGCTAAAAGAAGAAATTTAAAAAGCGATATCCTCTTTTAAAGGGAGCTATTCAGATTTTTTTTATCAAACAAAACTTAAAAATATTTTATCGATGAATATAGTAAGGCAATAGCTAGCAAAACCATACTAATATATAGAATGAAAAGAATAAGAAAAAGAACTTCTTTAATGGTACATTGTATTTCTTTAACAGCTTACATAGCCTTTCAGGATAATGGTATTTTTAGATTTTGTTCATTTTGTGCATTTTGCAAAGACTTTTTGGAATGTCACATGATCAGTGGCATCTGTCAATTATTTGGGATCGTATTCAAATAAGAATGACAAGGTCATATCTGATCTCATGAAAATAGATAAAGTTACTAACTGTATCTTGACGCTCCTGTTATTCAAACACTTATTTTGTACCTTTTTACTGAATACAATAGCTATCCCGTTTCTTTACACTTACAGAAATGTAACGTGTACAGTATTTATCAATGTTTTACAAGAAATTTTGATTTACAGCAAAGAAATCTTAATATTCCCCTTTAAGTTGACTATCCATATTTCACAGGAATGTTTCCAAATGTTTCTGAAGCCATCTTCTGCATAAAATCTGTATTTGTTGGTGGTAAAGAGTTAATTTTGTTCCTGAGATTTTTTCCCCGGTACATGTATATTATGTGTAGAACATAGCATAGTATAGTAGTAATGTACATGTAATGATTTATTACTTAAAGTTGAAGTCCCAAGTAAGCAATTTATGTTTGTCCTATACTTTAGATGAAACATATATTATTATATTTTCTGTTGATATTATATTAATTTTCCAAATGTAGTATTTTTGAAATACTGGAAAAAACTCAGACACATACAAAAAATTCTCATAATTAGATACACACATGTATTTCTATATTTTAGTATTTTTTGTAAATGTATAAGACCTCTGGCATTAAAAAAAATCACGAAAAAGACAATTAATTACTGAGACACAAATGGGAAAATTGTAGTATTTTACCATCTTTTTTTGGTGGCTAATTTCTTCATTTTTCACAGTGTTTTCTTACGTGAAATGCCACAGATCTGTTGTAACATTCCACAGACCTATTTCCATATAATGGATAGCCTAGATGAGTGATATCAGTTGTCTCTCAATGTATATTACAGTCCATATTCACCAACCATTCTAAATTGCATTCTTAGGCGTATTATAGATTTAAAAAGTAATACAACTGATTACGGGCTAAACAATTTGAGCCATGCTCTAGCAAAAGGGGGCTTAATGCATCTCAATGATCCATGTTACCAAGCAAGTCATCACTGTGTTATGGATCAATAAAATCAATTCTGTCAAACAACCAACTGAATCATGAGGTACACTGGTCCTTGGACATACAGAAAATTGACCAATAGCAAAAAGTTTTGGCCCAGGTCTTTCGGCTGACCTGGGTTGATACTTTTCGCAGATACATTAAGCCCCCTTTTCACAGAGCATGGTTCATTTGGTTTAGCCAGTCAGAAATTATGTTACTTCCAAATTTATAAAATTCTTGACAAAAAAATGATATTAAGAATGGTTGGAGAATATGGACCCAGTATACATCTTGGTCTTTCTTTGTTTTGTTGGCCTGCTGTTGTTTTATTGTTTATTTGTCTGACTCATTTCTTATCAAATGATAGAATTTCAGACTGATCCAAATTGAGAGCATGTGCAGACCACAAATTGAATTTGGCTCAGATGATGGAATCGTCTTTGGCACATTTGGAAAACATTATGGGAAAAAAGAGAAAAATGCTGGTTACCAGCATTTTTTCTTTTTCCCATGATGTATTCAAAAGCTTTCTCTCTCAGGGTCGTTAAAACTCGGTATTGTGAGATAAAGTGTTAGTTCATGTGCCACCGACTAAACACCATCCTCACTGACCCAGTTCCGATGTATTCCATAAACTACATTCATCGCCCTTGGTTTATCTCGCGTATGTTTTCTCATTCTAGTGAATTATTCATGAGGCATGAGATTAGTAATCTCAGTTTTTCAGTGAGATTTAGTCAACAATTTATTTTTTATCAACCATATGCCATCATTTCTATTTTTACCTGGTCTACAACCTATCAAATCGCTTGTTTCAAATCAAGCTTGACGATACTTTAAATATGGCTGAGGCCGTGAACATCCTTGACAAAAGTTTACAAAAAAACATTCCACATCACCCTGAAAAAGTTGCAGCTCACTGCCCTGGCAGCTTTGGTTAGAGAACAGGATGTGTTTCTGTCGACAAGAACAATGCCACAGAAGGAAGGCCCATCATATTCGTTGATAATGATATGGGTTTTACCTGGTTTAGTCATAGAAAGGGAAGAAATGTGATTATCCTCCACTACAAGAGAGTATCATTATGTTATTGACAGCAATTGGCTATTAGGTGTAATTTGAGATGAATATGCATAGAAATGACAGTTTCGCAATCGAATGTCCCAGGGGTGATGAATGGTAATACTTCACACCTGGGTTAACGAGGATGACTAAATACATGTAGAGTTAACTTTTTCAGGATCTAGAAGTAGATGTCCACTGCATTTGGAGACAATTTTGATCATAGTGTTACTGAACCCTTTACCACTCAACGACCCTGAGTAAGACAGTTTTTTGAAAACACTGTGGGAAAAGGAGAAAATGCTGGTAACCAGCATTTTCTCCTTTTCCCACATTGTTTTCTACCCTATCAAAGACAGATATCATCAGTTTAGCAACACTTAATTTGTTGTCTGCAAATGCTTTCAATCTGGTCCTGTCTAAAATTTTGTCATTTGGTAAAGAGTTAAGATAGCAGACAGTTTAGATCCAAGATTAGACTACATATTCTGTGCAGCCTGATCTTAGATCAATTCTGTGTGCTACTAACAATGCCACTGAACTTGATAGAGTTAAATCTTTACCACATAATTCCAAGTTTTAACAACCCTGAGGAAGAAGCCTTTTTGAAAACATGGTGGGAAAAGAAGAAGATGCTGGTAACCAGCATTTTCTCCTTTTCCCACAATGTTTTCTTACCTTTCAGAGACAAATTCTATTACTTGAGCCACATTGAATTTGTCGTCTGCAAATTCTTCCAAATTGGAGCAGTTTAAAATATTGTCGTAAAGGGTTAGTAAGTGAATCTGTTGTCAACTGTATTTCATGGAAGTTTCTTGTACCTAGCTTTGTGTTCATGGTAATATCATTACTAGTGCTGATTTCTTTCAAAAACCACTGGCTGCTTTTTCACATAAATAAGAATCTAAACCCTTATGCGGCTAAGTGCGACCCACTGACCTTTTGCGGACAGCCTAGATCAAGATCAGACTGCAAAGAATGTGCAAGCTGATCTTTGATCTACACTGTCCAATAAGAAGATACATTTCCTCCAAAAATACCTTTGAAATAGGAAAGTTTGGGCTCATGCTGTTGGTTTGAAAGTTTCATTTCTTTTATTAAGCAGGATACGGGTTAAGAGTTTATTTAATATTCTGCCGTGATAGAGTAAAAAATTCTTTTGTAGTGAAGTTCTAGCCTGGGTTCCTGACTGATCAGCTTTTCCTTCTAAATGCAAAAATGATGACATCATTTTGTCAAAAATGTAATGATTACGGAGCAGATTAACAATTTATTGCCACTGAGACAGAGACTCTTATGTGGGCTTATGAACCCATTACCACACAATCCAATGTTTAAACCACCCTGACAGGGAAAGCTTTTGAAAACATTGTGGGAAAAGTAGAAAATGCCATCCTTTCTACCCTTTGGAAAAGAAATTTCATGTTTCTAGTAACAATTAATTTGTTGTTTGCAAATGCTTTCAATTTAGTCAAATGTAAAATTTTGTCTTTTGGTAGATAATTAAGAAACTATTATCACCTGGATCCAGGCTGGTGGAGTTAGCAACTCTTGAGGTTCCTGCAGCTATGTTTATCTAAGGTCCAAGTAATTATATGTTTTTATAATGCTGTTACTTGAATTTTGTTATCACTTGACTGAATATGTGACAGACATGTACTTACCAGTAGATCAATATCAATGAAATTTCACAAAATTCTGCAGCAGGCTAGAGCTTTCTTAACCCTTTCCCAAACAAGCCCTGGTTTTCACGTGGCTGCAGTACAAGTCTTTTGAAAACACAGTGGGAAAAGGAGAAATTGCTCGTAACGAGCAATTTCTCCTTTTCCCACCGTGTTTTCTACCCTTTTTGAGACCTTCCTGCCATTTTTATCAAATTTAAAATTGTCGTCTGCAAACTCTTTCAATTCGGACCAGTCCAAAATTTGTCGTTTGGGAAAGGGTTAAATGCACTCAGATGGATTATAGATGTATTACAACCTTTTTGTTTCACTGTCATAAATTTACTGCTCATGATCAATGTCTTTTTGATACTTAGATTTTCATTTAAGTTTGACATGTATTTTATTAATGAATGCCAAAATTCAGTATTTTCTGTAGTGGTTTTGCCACTTGTGAAAATATCCATTTTGGTGTTCACTTAGTAGAATTCTATCCCAGAACAGCTACTCTCCTTATCAGATGTAATCTGATAATGGCAAAATATTTGAGAAGTAATTTCTAAGCTACTTGTGGTCTCAGCAAATTATCACCAACTGATGATTTTTTGTTAAAATGACCTTGAGCTCTGAAAAACTTATTCTAACTGCTAGATAAATCAATATAAATTGAATATAATCACATTGTGTTCATTCTATGAAGAGATTAATTATAGAACTATTGTGAGATTATTACCAGATTTACTAGCCAGATGACAAAATACATGTCTTAGTCCTAATTGAAAGCATTTGAGCCATGCTCTGTGACAAGGGGGCTAAATGCATTTTCAACCCATGTCAGCTAGCTCAGTCTGTGCAGACTGACCTTTGCCAAAACCTTTTGCTACTGGTCAATTTTCTGTATGTCCAAGGACCAGGCTACCTCATGATTTAGTCGTTTGTTAAAAAAGGTGGATATTATGGATCCACAAGTACGCAATGGCTTGCTTGGTATGATGCATCACGGATATGCACTAAGCCCCCTTTTGCCAGAGCATGGCTCATTTGTATTCGTCAAATAATTCATCTTCCATTGGGTAAAAAACATTGAAGGAAGAGGTAACCAGCATTTTTGCCTTTTGGCACAATGTTTTTGAAAGCGCTTTGCTTCTGGATCTTTTAAATTTGGGATTGTTTGGTAAAGGGTCAATTGAGTGTTGTTACTTCTATTAGGGTCAAAGCTGTGAAACCTATAGAGATTCAAACCAGGAGACCCAAGATCTGTGTCATCAAAGATTTATTTTTTACAAGACAACAAAATTTCAGACTTGTCCATTTTGCAAAAATTTTTTTGTTAGGCCATTTTTGAAGGAAACATCAAGGTATTGTCATCACCTTGTTGTCTGTACCATGTTATAAAAATACTTTGACATATGAGACATGGTCTGTGAAAAGGGGGCTTAATGCATTTGCAAAAAGTATCAACCAAGGTCAGCCTGCACAGTCTGCGCAGGCTGACCTGGGCCAAAACCTTTTGCTTTTGGTTGATTTTCTGCATGTCAAAGGACTAGTCTACCTCATAATTCAGTCATTTTTTAGACAAAATGGACTAAATGGGTCCATGATCATGTGATGGCGTGCTTAGTATCATGCATCTCAGAGATGCATTAAGCCCCCTTTTGCCAGAGCATGGATCACATATTGGTATCTCTGTCATTACTGAAGATATTTGCTTCAAGCCCATACTAGTTGTAAACTATCTAATCAAAAGGGAATTCAATACAAGAAGGGTAAATAACTTTTTTTTACACAGTTATGCCCCTTGTTTGACTATGAAGTTCTACTGAAAAGAAACTGCAGCTGGGTGTTGGCACCTGCAAGCAGTGGTCATGTTTACCTCTCCCACACTGATTTTTTACTCCTTCAAAGACAACTACTGTCATGTAAGCCACATTTAACCCTTTACCAAATGACAAAATTTTGGGCTTGAACAAACTGAAGGTATTTGCAGGCAACAAAATGAATGTAGCTTAAAGATGATTGCTGTCTTTGATAGGATGAAAAACATTGTAGGAAAAGGGGAAAATGCTGGGTACCAGCATTTTTTCCTTTTCCCACAATGTTTTCCAAAGCCCTTTTCTTCAGGGTTGTTAAAAGTTGGGATTGTGTCGTAAAGGGTTAATTTGTAATCTTCAGGTGCTTTAATATTGACAAGTCAAAAATTTTGTCATAAAGTGATAAATTAATAACCCATTGTCTTACAATTTTTTTGTGATAAAAAGGAGTACATCATTCTGCCAAGAAACATTCTTCCTTTTCCTACAATATTTTTGATATCATAAATAGACCCATTTTCCTTACTTATTGTTTCACTGAACTAATTTGCCCATAAATTGAAAATAGCATACTGTATTCAGATATAGATGAACCCTTCATCAGAGGATCCCTTGTTTTAGGACCTTGGGGAAATAAACCTTTGGAAACATTGTGGACAGAGGTGAAAATACAGCTATAACCAGCATTCTCTCTTTTTTCTACCATGTATTCAAGCCTTTCAAAGACAATTCCAATCATCTAAGTCCCCAACTTGTTTTTTATCTGAAAATGTTTTCAGCGTGGGAGGGTCTAGTATTTTGTCCCCAGGTACAATATTAACCAAATGTTTATGTAAAGTCTATAACTGATGTTGTATTAATTTATTTGTTCCAGATAATCTAGTCTATTTCTTTGTTTTTATTAACTCTTTAACTCTTTACCAAACAACAAAATTTTAGACTGGTCCAAATTGAAAGCATTTGCAGACAACAAAATAAATGTGACCCATAAGTTAAAATCAGTTTTGGGATGGGTCGGAAAATTGTGGGAAAAGGTTACCAGCGTTTTCTCCTTTTCCCCCAATGTTTTCAAAAGGCTTCTTTTTTAGGATTGTTAAAAGTCAGGATTGTGTGGTAAAGGCTTAGCAAACAACAAAAATTTATATACAACCAAAATGAAAGCGTTTACAAATGAGGCTTAATTGATTATTTCTGTCTTTGAAACGATAGAGAACAGTGTGGGAAAAGGAGAAAATGCTGGTTACCAGCATTTTCTGCTTATCTCCACCATGTTTTCGAAAGCTTGCTTCATCAAGGTCGTTAATTGTGAAATTGTTTGGTAAAGGGTTAAAGCATTTTTAAGTTTTTGTTTTTCTATTTTCTAATGCCTGCTAAAAAATGGACCATGTTTTTCATTTTTGCTAGCTATAGGATAATTGAATAAAAGAATAATAAAACGAAAATAATTTTTCTTATTAATTTATTGACCCTTTGTAAGGGATGCTCCCATACACCCATAACCAGACAATCCTATGATTTTAAAAAGACAATGCTTTATACAATTTCAAAGATAAAATCTATCAGTTGCACCAAAATTATTTTATCTCGGATGGAATAAAGGCATTGGATTTGTATTCTGGAAACCCTAGTTTGATTTCTCCTGGCTAAAAGCTAGTTACCTGCTGTTGCCCTTGGGCAAGATACTGAAGAGCCCAGGCCAGTGCTGGTGAAACCAAGAAAAGACATGAATAAGTGAGGTGCCAATATAACTTCATTCATTCATTCATTCATTCATTCATTCATTCATTCATTCATTCATTTGTTTGATCATTAATTAATTCATTCATTCATTCATCACCTGAGCATGAAGTGCTCAGAATGAGCTATTGTGATCACTAACAGTCCGTCGTCGTCCATCCGTCTGTCCGTCCGTCGTCCGTCCGTTCACATTTTTTTGTTTACAGTCTAGCATCTACAAATATTAACCAATCAGCACCAAATGTTCGATTATGGGTCTAATCGGACCAGAACAACTGGACTTATCTGCCCTTGAATTAGAAAAATTGCTATATTTGACTTTGTTTACACTCTAACATCTACAAGTATTAACCAATCAGCAATAAACTTGGTCTAGATATATATGACCATAAGATCTCGGATGAGTTCGATTATTGGTCTAATCGGATCAGAACAACTGAAGTTATCTGCCCTTGAATTAAAAAAAATGCTACATTTGACTTTGTTTACACTCTAGCATCTACAAATATAAACCAATCAGCACCAAACTTGGTCAAAATATATATGACCGTAAGATCTCGAATGAGTTTGATTATAGGTCTAATAGGATTAGAACAACTGGAGGGATCTTCCCTTGAATTAGAAAAATTGCTATATTTGCCAAATTTTACTTAAAGATAAATAAGGAAATGTTTTTAAAACCTGTCCTCAAATCATAAGACCTAGAGTTATCAAACTTTGATTTTACAGAAATTGATTAAATTTTGTCTTGTTATCCATTTTTGTGAGCTGGACGCATTGAAAGGTTGGTGCAAGACTATTGCAAGTGTAAATACATTGTTTATGCATTTACAATAGCAATTACCCATGAACATTTCCCTGGACAACCAGTGTAGTTGTTAGTGTATTTAACAACATTATAATACTAACTTGTATAGAAAGTCTTGAATCGGCAAACATTCTCTACTAAGTTTGTTCAAATCAGGCAACTTTTTGCCACACACCAAAAGGCCTAGGGCTTTGTTATTATTCCTTTAAAACTCTGTTCTGGAGGTATATAGGAGTCAGCTTGTCGGTCCATCCATCCATCCATCCATCCATCAGTCTTTCTGTAGCATTTTCTTGTCAGAGTTAGTTCTCAACAACTACAGGACAGATTTTATTCAAACTTTAGAGAGACTCAGTGCCAAGCAAGAATGTGCATATTATATTTTGGTGATGGTTCATTGAACTTTTACAAAGTTATTTTCCGTTGATAAAATTTCTTGTTCTCCCTATTTTTCAACAACTATTGGACAAATATCATTCAAACTTCTCACAAATATTTATATAACTGGGTTTGGTTAAGAAAGATTATCTTCTTGTCTGAACCAAGAAGACCTAGAGCTGTGATACTTTGCATAAAGCATCACCTTGTAGACCTCTACAAATTTTGAATATAATATTGAGCCTGGGATCATTACAGGCCCTGCTCTGGGCTCACATGTTTGTACGTAGCTTTATGTCAGGCAATTATTAAAAATTTCTCTGGGTAGCCTAAGGGCCCAGACCTCTCTAACAGTTGTGAGATTTCTCTTTGTTTCATTATCATTTGGCCTTGCACTTTGATATTTGGTATTTAACTTCATTGTAGACCTTTACTGCTTGGTACTCAGGTGAGCGATATAGGACCATCACGGTCCTCTTGTTCATTCATTTTTGGTTCGTTCATTCATTCATTCGTTTTTAGCTTAACTGTTTTGGAAGAAACTGTCAAGGTATTGTTTTCTTCTTGTCATCACCATTGTCATCAGAAAACTTTGACATTTTCTCATATTTGGACTAATTGGAAAAGCAAACCAGAAAGGCAGGTAATCCTCAATTTATTGTTGACACAGTTATGCCCCTTTTTAAAATTAGAATTTTCACAGAAAAAGCAACTGCAACCAGGTCTTTGCACCCACTTGCGGTGCTCTTGTTTTTCCCTGTACACCATAGATTATAATTAGCGCTATACCAATCAACCAAAGTTTTGATGACCCTGAGAAAGACTGCTCTGAAAAACGTCAAGGGAAAAGGAAAACAGTAATGTTTATAATCAGTATTTTATCCATACCCACAATTAATATTTATGAAATCCCCAGTCTTCCTCAGAGTCGTAAAATCACAGGGTTGTTTGGCAGTGAATTAATCATGCTTCTCAGTACAGGCCTATTAGCTATCTTCTGAACAATGAGGGGAGTAGCCAGGGGGAAGCCTTGAATCAAGGGTTTCAACATTCACTGTAGCAAGTACTTTATTTTGAGGAGAAAAAAAAAATGCAAAAAGCAGAATGTGAGGAGGCTCAGCCCAGGCTTTAGTCATTGGCTTAACCTTTGCTTCATTCCTGGCTATGCCCCAGACAAGGGTTGCAGGAAATGCCAGTGAGCCATATTCTTTGAAAAGGGGGATAAATGCATCTGCAAAAATTAGTGATGCAGGTAAGCTTACAGGCTGACCTAGGTCGAAACTTTTTCTATTGGTCAGTATTTTGCATGTCCAAGGACCATTCTACCTCAGAATTTAGCCAGTTGTGAAACGAAATGGATTTAATGGATTCATAATTATATATTAACCCTTTACCACACAATAACAAGTTTTAACTACTCTAGAAAATTATACTTTTGCAAACATTGTGGGAAAAGGAGAAAATGCTGGTAACCAGCATTTTCTCCTTTTCCCACAATGTTTTCAACCCTCCAAAAGGCAAATTCCATAATTTGAGTCAAACTTGAATTGTTTTCCACACAGGCTTTCAATTTGGCCAAGTCACACATTTTGTTGTTTGGTAAAGGGTTAAAAGGATTGAATGGTGTTTTACACCTTTTTTTTTTCATTATTTCAGTCATATTACTATGAAAGTAGACTAACTCATGTGTGTCGTTGGTTTCATCAGTACAAGCCTAGTGTTCGGAAGTGTTTTGTTCAAGGACACTCCCACCAAAAACCAGGTGCCTCAAGTGAGGTTTGAACCCAAGGCCACCAGGTAATGAATCCTAACCTTCACTACTGAGCCATGCAGGACCATGTATATATAAGAACACATACATGGTGCAAGAGTCTGTTTTGTACATGGTGGTCTTGAAAGGGTCTTAGTGAGCTGGCCTACAGATTTCTTTTATTTAACCCTTTTTTTTTTATATCATACCCATTTTTAAACCGTGGAGCATATATTGCTGTCTGATCATAAATTATTAGCTAAACCCAATAGTCCAAAGAATTAAATAGATAAAAGCCAATAGCTGCTTGCCACATCGCTTAATGTCACATGGTGAGGGTAAAGAAGACAAAGGAAAAGGAAGCAAAAGTCTGGACCAGAGTAGTTGTTATACAAGATAAAATGAATCTATAGAGAAACAAGACAATTTAGACAAGTATATGTTCAGTTCAAGACTATTTTAGCCCGTTGTTTTTCAGAAAGACACAATTTTTTAGCAAACAATATCCAAGCCAAGATGAAGTGTAAAATAGCCAAACATAAGAAAATTTTGAAATAGGCTGATTCTTTTAGTTAAAATTAATGTTTCTCATTTGACCGCATATCGCGGGACACTCCGAAGTATAAACCGTGATCATGTGACTTTTTTTGTCGGTGGTTAATTACTTCCGCTTTCTGTTTTACCTTAACAATGTCTCATCAGACTGGAATTACAGGTATTTTTTCTTTAAACCTCCATTTTATGATTAACTTTTGATTGCATTTTTTAAACGCACGTGAATTGATATTTTACTGCTCCTTTAAAACAAGATAAAATTAGTGGTATCCTGGTGCCCCTCCCCCTCGACCTGACATAGTGGAACAAGAATTTTTCTTAGGTTAACAGGAATAGAAAACGCCGGACGCCACTTAGATAGGATACTGTCCCTACTTGACAGATTCCACATATCTTATGCATGACTTCAAGACTCGTTTTGTCGTTTCTGAAACTTCTACCGACTTGGATGGACATTATTCAATCTTTATCAAGCCTTAATCTTTAGTAAATTCGGGCTAGTCTCAATGGTGACTGGACATTTCGGCCCATAACAATTTCGGCCCATCACAATTTCGGCCCATAACAATTTCGGCCCATACAATTTCGGCCCATTACAATTTCGGCCCATGATTGGGGTATCATAAATATTGCACGACCTGAGGAATCGTTTTACTAACTGTTTGGTGCATAATATTGCACTTTTGAATATTGTTTGTTTTGCATCAATCAACATTTTGGATATTTGTTTTAGGCCTGGTAGAGTGTTTGCACTTGGTAAAAGAGTGTGTACAATATGACCAAATGAAAACCAATATAATCATATGGCGGATGTTAAATCTTTGTTTGTATCGAAGATCAGACTGTAAATATCATGTGTAATTCGGTCTAAACCTACGCTTTCAACAAAGGATACGAAGTCGCCATCGACAGTTGAAGAGTTGAAAACTAATTTTACACTCTCATAGATTTCAGTCGAAGTTCGAATTATCTAAGTTTAGCATCAGGTAGTGGACGTTATAAATCAGAGATTATTTTTTATTTTTAAAGTACAATCTGATCTTCATCTACGCTCTCCATGACGGATACTTAGGTCTCCGTCGGCACTGAAAGGGTCAGGTTAAATGCATCATGTATTTATCTCTTTACCTTTTGTTGCATACGAATTTGATCATACATTATCATGAATTCCTTTTTGGGGAGGGGGGTCTTCCTATTTGGGTTAAGGGTTTAAACCATCCAGTATCCGTATGGCCATATATCGTCTGAGATATCCGTCAATTTTAGGTTCACGCTTCGTCGCGTTTTATTATCGTGGTAGTTGTCAAACCAGTCTCCTTGACAACCAAGTACATGTGAAACGGGTATTTTATAATCATAATATACTAATTAGAAGTACGGAGCGATGTAATTAGTAATAACACTGCCTTAATTGCCTTTACTGATGACCAGAGACAACTTATATCAATAAAACTTCCAAATTCCTGACTTGTATACTGTAACAATTTTGTGCTAAATTTGTTCTCAGAAATCACTTTTTTCTGGGGTCTTGAAATACTTACATCACAATGTAATTATGATTTTCATTTCTTATTGTGTATGTGAAAACGCACCGTTCTAAATGCTTTTTAAAATATTACCCGGCATAAAAAAATATATATGTGTGTGTGTGTGTGTGTGTGTGTGTGTGTGTGTGTGTGAAAACTCATGATAAACCAAGTATCATATTGATATCGTCCGATCATAACCCCTTCAAACTGACTTTTTTTAACTTGATAACAACTTTCAATTGCTGACTTGTATAAACTCTGTATAATTCATGATGTGAGAGCTGGAATATCAATTACTACGAAAAAGGTAAAAAAATTCTTATGAAATAAAGTCTATTTTCGTAGATTGGAAAAGGGGAGGGGATGAGGGAGAGGTGTTTACTTGTTGGCGTGAGTGCTCTAAAACTTGTGTAAAAGACAGGGGAATAATTGAATGGATGCAACTTCAGTAATTATTTTTAAATAAAATAATAATTGGCACAATAAGTCTTGTTTTGTACGTTTCTTATTGGCGATAATGGATTTTTTACCAAGGATTCACATTTTTAAAAGAAATTGTAAGGCAACTGTTTTTCAATTTATTTCACTAAGCATCAAGATCAGAGAAGAGTTTAATTGCTTAATAGCACTTAATTTTTCTCCTGACCTCAGTTAACTGTATAGATGTTGTGGGTACCAACTCATATTGTCTACCTGTAATAAAATTTTCTAAACAACACATGGTTTTTTGAAGGATTGCATAATGCTTTTCATGCTGAAGCCTAAATTATCACTTTCATCTGATCGCTGGTAAAATTGAGGGAAAAAATAGATTTGTGGTATTGCCGAAGTATCTATAACTTCCCGAATTTTCATAAAAAAGAATTTTAAAGTGAGATCTGGAATTTCGAAATTCCTAGAATTAGTCCTTAATGAAAGCTCTGCATAATGAAATATCCTTAGAAAACATACGTTCTTTTCTCTGCATATGTACTGTATAATTTTCGGGTTACTTTATTTTTGCACAAATATGTCAAATCTACATATGTGTACATGGAATGCTACTGGTCTTATGTCAAGCGCTTATTACCTGAGTAATATGCTTGAGTCCCGGTCAATTGATATATGTGGGATTTCGGAACACTGGCTGTATTCTTCAGATTTACATTTTATTAACAGCTTGCACCATAATTTTACTGGTATCGGAGTCAGCGATTCCGCTTTGAATATTCACAGTTCTAGAAAAGTAGGAAAAGGGGGTGTGGCAATTATGTGGAAAAGGAGCTTGAATAAGGCTATTACCCCTCTCTGTATAGAAAGTGACAGAATTATTGGAGTTCAGATGCGTTTGTCATATGAAACATATATTTATATTATACAAGTCTATTTGCCCAGTTCAAACCATAACATAGGGGTATTTCGTGACATTATAGAACAATTATATGATATTGTCAGCATGTATTCCCAGTTAGGCAAAGTTGTTTTGATGGGAGATTTTAACGCTCGTTTAAATGGTCGTGTTCAAAATCGACATATCGATTCGCGGGGTAATGCTTTGAGGGAGCTAACCGATCTTTTTGATATGCTGATTATGACCACATTACCTTCATGCACTGGAGCAGATAGTAGTTACGTATCATATGATGGTAATTATAAGACCTTGATTGATCACGTGATTATCTCCAGCGAGCTTCAAAGTGGAATAAGGCATTGCGAAATACTTGATGATGATTGTATAAATGTCTCGTGTCATCGTCCAATTGTGTTTAGCATCGTTTTTCCTTGTCAGTTAAGCTGTATCCATGATGAAATATTATCTGTCAGATGGGACAAAGTGACTGATGTTCAAAAATTGCGCTATGCTACCCTTTTGCATGACAGACTTAAAGTCAGTGTTGACCAGTTATCCACGAATGACATACACGGTTTCATAGATGGTCTTCATGTCAGTATCGTCAATAGTATTCATATTGCTACAAATAAATGCCTTCCTCGTACTACTTATCGTTCTTACTTAAAGCCTTACTGGTCTGGCAGCATCAAGCAGTATCATGCGAATATGAGACATAAACGCATGATATGGATTGATTCTGGCAGACCTAGAGGTGATGAGCATGTGTCGCATAGAGAATACAAAGAGGCAAAACGTGAATTCCGAAAATATCACAGAAAATGTTGTTTCAATTATATGCAGCAGATCAATAAGGATATAGATAATGCATCTGAACTTGATTGTCCCTTATTTTGGAGATTGTTTAATTCTAAGAGGAAGAAAATGCAGAAAAATGTTTGCAATGAGATTAAGTTCAATGGACATAGTCTACGTGATCCTGAACTGATTTGTAAAGAGTGGGGCAGGCATTTTTCTGCACTTTACTCCGACACGGATTATGATCTCTATGACCGTAATCATTTTGATACAGTTACGAACTGTATTAATTCTCTCAAGGAAGAATCCATTATTGTTGATAGTGATCACATCACTCACGAGGAGGTCGTTCAGGCATTAGGCACAGTAAAACTTGGAAAAATGTGCGGTTTTGATCGCGTATCTAATGAGCATATCATATATGGTGGTACTTTGTTAAAGCATTACTTGACTCTGTTGTTTAATTTAATGTATTGTAACAGTTATGTGCCCTTAGATCTAAAGCGTGGGGTAATTTTGACGTTATATAAGGGCTCTGGGAAACCAAAAAATGACTCAAATAGCTATCGAGCTGTCACTCTTTCGTCGTCGATTTTAAAAATTTATGAAAGAATTTTACTTTCTAGGCTCGAATCTTCAATTAATCGACCACTGAATGCACTCCAGGGGGGCTTTCAATCCAACATGGGTAGTCAAATGACTTCATTCATTTTGAAAGAAAGCATCTCCTTTTGTAAAGAGGCTGGAAGCAAATTATTTGCATGCTTCCTTGATGCTCGCCAAGCTTTCGATCGTATCTGGCATGACGGACTTATTTTTAAACTTAGAGAACTTGGTGTAAATGTTAAACTTTTGAAAACAGTAATAGCAATGTTGTCCGACATGAGTAGTTGTGTTTTATATAATAGTTACTATTCCGAATGGTTCCCGGTTTTACAAGGTACCAGGCAAGGAGGGGTGTGGTCCCCCTTCTTGTACCTAGTGTACATTGATTCACTCTTAGAGATCCTTACTGAGAGTAATTTCGGTTTTCAGATTGAGGGGACTAGTTTTTGTGCCCCGTCCTTTGCTGATGATATGACATTGTTAGCACTATCCGCTAGATCTCTTCAAGCTATGATTGACATTTGCCAAAGTTATTCATGTACATGGAGATACCAATATAATCCTGAGAAATGTGCTGTTGTCACTTTTAACGAAACAAAACGAGCATCCAAACGTTGCCAAAGGTCGTGGTATATAGGAAATCACGCTATTATTGAAAAGGCAGACTATACGCACTTAGGCATTATTTGTAGCAAAGACTCTAGTACATCTACTGTTGTTAAATCTATGGATAGACGGCTAAGAGGTGCTTTTTTTGGATTAATTAAAGATGGTTTGTATAGTAATGGCCTGAATCCTCTTACTAGTCTCAGAATCTATAACTCTATTGTTGTTCCCAAAGGTGTATTTGGTTGTGAATTTTTGCAGTCGCTTTCCAATAGTGACAGACTGACGCTCGAAAGGTCACACCGGCTTTGTTTAAAGCACATTCAAGGTTTGCAAGTAAGGTCAAGGACAGATATTGTCCATGGGCTTATTGGCTCTCTTCCTTTAGAGGCTGTGATTGAAAAAAGAAAACTGACATTTCTGGGTCAGCTGTGTCGATTGGAAAGGGACTGCTCAACAAAGAGATTATTTTTATTACGTCTAATTTCTTGTCAAAATGGCGTATCAAAAATTGGTTTCATCCCAGATGCTGTAGTTTTATTACGAAAATATGATTTGAATGATGTTTTACTTGAATATATCAATTTTGGACTTTTCCCAAGCAAATGTACGTGGAAACGTTGTATTGACCAAAAGATAACAAGCCATTTTATTAATGAATGGGAAGTTCGAACCATGTCAGTTGAGTTTGTTCGGTATAGACAAATTCAGCAGCAGTTTTCGCACAGTCCTGTTTGGACCTATGCACGGAATAATCCTTCCATGCTGCGCGCATGTTTCTCTATTGCACAGTTAATTGCATATTTGGCTCTTTTTGATTCAAACTGTTCTAGATGCAATGAAAGTAATATTTCTGTTAGTCTAACAGACCATATTTTAACACAATGTACCAGCGTTCAGAATTGCAGACGTTTATTTTTTCATAATGTTGTTATCCTGTATGGACATTCTGTACAACGTGCCTTGCAATCGTTAGATGAGTATATGTTTGTGCAAACTTTACTTGGTCTAAACCAAGATTTTGATAAGGAAATAAGGTCTGTTTACGATCATTTCTATAGACATATTGCTTGGTTTTTACACTCCATATGGAGTTGTTATAAACAGATTACTTTTCCTTAGTTTTTTTTTTTTTTTTTTCCTTCCTTAAGTAAGCATCTCAGATGTCTGTCTTTCTGTTCGTCTGTCTTTCTGTCTACCTGCCTGTTGTCTGCCTGTCCTTCCGTCCGTCTGTCTGTACGTTCGTCTGTCTGTCTGTCCGTCTGTCTTCTGTTTATCGTTTGTGGATTGGGTATATATGAATACATGTTATTGTTGAATGTGAGGGTTCCTTGCTTCTGTGCGTATATATTAGTTTAATGTTATGTATGCATCTTTAACGTATATGTAATTTTTTTTTTTTGTGTGTGTGAATTTTGTAATCTTCAATTATGGAGGAAATAAAGAATTAAATTAAAAATTAAAAACTAAAACTGAGTTTAAAATTAGTTATGATTGGCAAGTTCACAGGTCTGGAAATACCTTTGTGTTATTTCAAACGATGACACTAATCTTCCCTTGCCCAATACACAACGCAGCTGTTTTGTTTTACAAACCTTCGAAGGTGTATGGCCGGCTAAACAATGTCATATAAAAGCAATCAATCAACACACAGAGTGATGGCCAGACATGTAGGAGAATGCAAGCTGTCAGACAAACATGCAAGGAAATATTCAAGTGCCGTTTGAAATTGGTATACAGACTATGGGCCAAAATTGTAATGGGCCGAAATTGTTATGGGCCGAAATGTCCCGGAATCGTCTCAATAATGAGACGTTTGCGATGCTTCTTTTTTTAGCTGGGCATTTACTGTGCACTACACCATCTCAAGTCCATTGTGAAGTTTTTGGTAGCAAAGCTACAGTGCTGCACTGACTTTGTGTTATGTTAGTTTAATCTGTATTGCAGCAAATCCTACAGATAACTGTCCCCAAATGCAATTTTAGTTTTTGATTGGTCACATCCGAGTACAGAGACGATCGTAAAAAAAAAAAGTTGAAATCTGCGCACAGATTTTGTGTGCACATTGAAACTCTCTTATTTTCACAAATAGAGGACAAAACTAGAATTTGAACATATCTGTTGCATAAGTATTCAGTAATCCTTCGTTTCAAACACAAACACTTCCAATTTAAACGCTACACAGTGAAAAAATAGTTTAATTCATCTGTCACAAGCACTTTTGGTAATGAAATGTTTAATATTTTGTCCTTAGTTATGTGTGTTATTAAGAATTAATTGCATTTTGCTGTAGTACAGATTAACTGACGAAACAGTAAGTCAGTACAGCGCTGTAGTTTTGCTACTGAAAAATTCCTGATGGACTTTAGAGGGTGCAGTGTACAGTAAACGTCCAAATGTGAAAAGAAGCACTGCAAATGTCTCACTATTGAGACTATGCAGCAAAATGCAATTAATTTTTGGTGACACACATGACCAAGGACAAAGTAATAAATGTTGCATTAACTAAAGCTCTTGCAGAAGTCTTTTATATGATGTAAATCTAAAAAAAAAATACCTAACAAAATTTATAGTATCTGGTGGCCATTTTGTGTGTATTTTGGGGAACATAAACACCTTGAGTAACATAAGAATTATACATTTTTTCATATGTTTAGCGTTTAAATTGAAAATATTTGCATTTGAAAACAAAGGATTATTGAATACTTAAGCAACAGGTATGTTCAAATTGCAGTTTTGTCCTATATTTCAACTGACTTTTTCATGATCCTCTCTGTTGAGGCAACCAATGAAAAAATAAGATAGCCATTGGAGACAGTTATCTTTTCGGGCCTAACCTCAAAGTGAAATATTACGGTAGGTATGTGTCTAGCCATGGTCCTTGGATTCAGGGGGAGTGTTCTATTGACTGAGCTACCTAGATTGCTATATTCCCCTTGTAATGTTTGGAGCTTCCCTACTCCCAAGCAAAGGTGAAAGTTGCGTGATTGAAAAAAAAAATATGAAATTCATGTTTCTATAGAATTTTAAACAAGGAAGTACCTGGATTCAGTCAACGTACATGAAAAAACTACCACAAAACATATAAAAATCCTAGAACTGTGCGTTTTATCAAAGTTACATATATTTTTCTTTAAAACCAGCATACATGCATGAGCACAATTACGCTTTGATGACTTAACTAAATCTTAAAACTTTATGAATGGTCAGGTCGCCGAGATCTGACCAACATAGGTGTACACAATTCACCACCAAATTATGTTGAAAATAGAAACAGACTTACTTGTAATAGTTCAATTGTTTCTCAGTCAAAAAATCATCAATTTGAGGTGCAGTAAATGATTTTTTCGAGATCCACTCTGCAAGCCGTCATCAGCAAATTTCCAGGTCATCCATTTTGATAACAGAATGTTAGCAGATGAAGAAAAATCATTTGGAAAAATTGTTTATTTCATTTCAACTTGAGGAACTATCAATTAGTTAAAAGCATGTATGCTTCTATTGATTGCATGCATATTTCAAAAGATTGGCATGTGATTAGGTGCATTTTCAGTTTGTCGGTGAATTGTGTACGTCTATGTTGGTCAGATCTTGGCGACCTGACTGTTCATAAAGTTTTCAGATTTAATTAACTCATCACAGTGTAATTGTGCTCTTGCCTGTATGTAGGTTTTTAAAACTGTATGTATCATCGATAAAATGCATAGTTATAGGACTTTAATATGTTTTGTGGTAGTTTTGTCATGTACATTGACTGAACCCTTGTGGTTCATTGTTTGGAGTAGCATGCCTTTCTATTTTTGGAAATACACATTTTAATTTTTTTAATCAGGCAATGGTCACCCTTGCCCCCTAGGTGCGTAACTAAGAGCCCCTGAATTTTTGCATTTTCAAGGCAATTTTCATCCAAAAGATATAAACATAGCTGATGGTGTAGATCAAGATTGCATTGCTGCCGTAATTTTGTGCAGACTGCATCTTATTCTGCAGTGTAGTGTTCACTGTCCAGAACAGAAATTATCTTTGTGAGAGAGTTATTTAATACATTATTTACCTTTTCCAGCATCTGATGACCTTAAAGCATTTTTAAGTAATGCTAAAGATGGAAACTGCAGGTTGATCAAGATCTCGATTGAAGATGGTAAGGCATTATTTTTAGTTTAACTGTCTACCAGTTAGTTCCATCTTTCAGGCTTTTAGCCCTTTACTAAACAACCCTGTGATTAAACAACCTTGAGGAAAATGACTTTTAAAAACATTTTGGAAAAGGAGAAAATGCTGGTAACCATCATTTTCTTTTTTTTCCAACAATATTTTTTATCACATTATTTAAGCTAAATTTGTCATCTGCAGATGCTTTCAATTTGGTCACATCTAAAACTTTGTCATTTGGTAAAGACTTAATGGCCTTAAGGACTCATTTATGTGCCTCATTGAAGTTGTTGTCTGCAAATGCTTTCAATTTGGACAGGTATAAAATGTTGTCATTTGGTAAAGGGTTAAGTAAACTTTTTACCTCCTACAGATGACTGTTTTTGTCTTACAGCCGACCACTTCTGCCTCATTTTTTTGTCCACTAATGTCTCAAACCTTATCGTTATCTTTTATATTTCATACATGTATTGATGTTTGCAAGGTGGTCTGCTGCACTTTTATATCAGCGGTTCAGAAGGTAACAGTATACCAGATTACAGAATTTTGTATTTGTCCAAATTCAAAAGCATTTCCAGATGACCAATTAAATGTAGCTCAAACTGTGAAACTTCTCTTTGAAAGGGTTGAAAACATTGTGGAAAAACTGAGAAAACGCTGGCTACCAGCATTTTATGCTTTTCCAACAAATTTTCTTTTGTGGTCAAGGGTTGAAAGAATAACCATCTAAGTTATAATATTTTTCTATTACAGAAAAGCTGGAACTCACCAAAAATGAAGAGCCATCTGGAAGTTGGGAGGATGATATCCTTTTTAGAAAATGATGACCTTTCAGGTCTCACATTATTTCAACAGTCAAGCAGAAATCCTGTTGCAACGAATCACTCCTCTGTTTCAAGAAAAAAGGGTCCTTGTAGATTCATGAACATGCACATCTGTGTCATTTGATATGTGAAAATAACATGCAGATTGCAATTTTGTGCAAACCAATTACACAGACAATGAATGTCAGAGTTAAATGTCCTAGAATTAGCTCTAAATTTGAACTGGCCTTGTTTTGCAGCTTGGACAGGGCCTAGCTTGTAAAGTGTACATTGCATTTGAAAAAGTAAGAGAAAACCCCGAAACACTCAAAAAACAGCCTGAACTACTGCCATTACACTCCAAACTACTTTCCTAACACCTAAAACCGCATGCAAAATCCATAGAAACACAATTTAAAGGGAAATAGTCATGAAATAATGCTATCAGTGTTAGTAAAAATGTTGTCAACCATTCGATGAATTAATTTTAATGATATGGTCCACTGTAAAATCCTGTTTGCAAATTTCTACCATCACCTTCCATTAGTACTATCAGTACTTTGATTTAAATATCCTACAAGACAATACAGCTTTTGACTTGTCTGAGTTGAACGGGTTAAATTTTGTCAATTATGATGAATGTGTTCAAAATAACAGGATTTGTCTTTGAAAATGGCTATGTATATTGAAAATACATTTGACCCGGGCTCTGTGAAAAGTGGCTTTAATGCATCTGCAAAAACTATCGACCCATGTCACAGTGCACACAGGCTGATCTGGGTCAAAATCTTGTGCTGTTTTCAATTTTTCTGTATTTCAAAGGACTATTCTACCTCATGATTTAGTCAGCTGTTCAAAACATAATGGATTTCATGGATCCATAATTATTATGATGAATTGCATGGTACAATGCATCATGGAGATACATTAAACCCCCTTTTCCCAGAGCATAGCTCATGTAGATATTTCGCAGCTGTCTTGCAGATGATAAGTCCTTAACTAGATGTACATTATGATTCTCTTATTTTGCCTCAACTGGAAGAGAAACAGCCATGTTACATAATCTACAGACTGGATTCCAGAAATAACATCGGTTTTGAGTGGATTTTTATATCCTGGTCACCAGATCATTCACCTGTAAGTTTGTTTCCTTTAACCCTCTTCCACACAGTCCTGAGTTTTAACAACCCTGAGGGAGAAGCCTTTTGAAAACATTGTGGGAAAAGGAGAAAATGTTGGTAACCAGAACGTTTTCTATCCTTTTAAGACAAATCTTGCCATATAAGCAATATTTAATTTGTTGTCTGTTAAATGCTTTCAATTTGGCTAATCCTAAATTTTGTCGTTTGGTAAAAGATTAACCCTTTACCGGAAGACAAAGTTTTAGACTGTCCAAATTGAAATCATTTGCAGAAGACATGTTAAATGTGACTCAAGAGTTGAAATTTGTTGGAAGAGGGATAGAAAACATGGTGTGGAAAAGGGAGAAAAGGATGATTACCATCTTTTTCTCCTTTTTCCACAAATTTTCGAAAGTCTTCTTCTTTGAGGTTGTAAACACCTTGAGATTGTGTAGTAAAGGGTTAATCCTTTGCCAAACAGTGCCTCATATTTATCAACTTGAGGAAGAAAACTGGTGAAAACATTGTGGGAAAAGGAGAATTCCTGTTTACCAGCATTTTCTCCTTACCCTGAAATGCTTTCTGTCCTTTCAAATACAAAAACCAACCTTTGACTGAGCCCATCACCAGTCAAGCCTTTCTTCGAACCAACCTGAGGAATAAAACTTTAAAAAAAAAAATGGCAACCAGCATTTTCTGTTTTCCCAAAATGTTTTCTATCCTTTCAAAGATGAATTCCATCATTAATTTTGACAGAGCCACAATTGATTTGTTGTCTGAAAATGCTTTCATTGTAAAGATGTATACAACTTTGTTGTTAAAGATATCTGTACATGTTTTAAGCCATTTTATTCCTATTTCATCTTTATTTCATCAAACTGTAATAATTTTTGTATCTTCATGCCAAATGTTTCTGCTGATGGTTGCAGGGTTGCAGAGATTGCAATCGATAGAGACTGCATTCCATTTTCTTGGCACCATTAAATAAATCACTGATGTGATGTTTCCAGTTTGAAATCAAAGATTTCTGATATATGTATTTAGCCCTAAGATCATATATTTTGGTAATTTATCTATGTTTACACAGCTGACAAAATTTTTAACTATTCTACAGTCTATCAAATTTTTACAGCTTTTCTCCTCTCTGGCTGTAAGAATGTATCTTTAACCCTTTACCAGACGACAAAATTTTTAGACCTGTCCAAATTGAAAGCATTTCCAGACAACAATTTCACTGTGGCTGAAATGGTGCAATTTTTGTTTGATAGGGTAGAAAACATTGTGGGAAAAGGAGAAAATGCTGGTCACCAGCATTTTCTCCTTTTCCCACAATGTTTTCAAAAGGCTTCTTTCCCAGGGGCGTCAAAAGGCGGCACTGTGTGGTATAGGGTTAAGTAAAGAGCCATTTATACCACTTTTTTGCATGTCTAAAATTTGCCTTCACAGTAATGAAGTAATTGATTGATTGATTCTTTGGATGGTGTTTTAAACTGTTTTCAGCATTATTTCAGCCATATCTTGGCAACAGCTCACATATTCATGTGTGTCCTGATTTTCACCAGTATTCACTCTTTACCACACGAGAAAAATTTAGACTGGTCCAAATTGAAAGCATTTGCAGACGACAATTCAAATGTGGCTCAAATAATGGAATTTGTCTTGGATAGAGTAGAAAACATTGTGGGAAAAGGAGAAAATGCTGGTTACCAGCATTTTCTCCTTTTCCCACAATGTTTTCAAAAGTCTTCTTCCTTAGGGTCGTTAAAAGTCAGGATTGTGTGGTAAAGAGTTAAGCTAGGGCCCTTAAATGTTTTGCCCAAGGACATTCCAAAGAAAAACTCAGTGCTTCCAGTTAGGCTTAAACCTGGAGCCTGTAGGTTACAAGTCCGACTGTTGCATGATAATAGACTACTGGAAGTATAGCATTGCTACATATTTCATATTTAACCCTTCACTACACAATCTTGTGTTTTAACGACCTTGAAGATGAAGGATTTTGAAAACATTGTAGCAAAAGAAGAAAATGCTGGTTACCAGCATTTTCTCCTTTTTCCAGAATATTTTCAAAAGCCCACTCTGTAAGGGTCGTAAAAATTCAGGACTGTGTGGTAAAGGTTAAATAAGACCACAGGCCTTTGAAGCTCCAATGGTCTATCACGGAACACTAAAATTTTCCTTGGTTGATCACTTTTGTACATTGGTGCATTGCCTGTATATCACGGAATACTCAATTTTTCATTTACACCATTACTATAAATAGCACATTGGTGACTGCCTACTATATACAATATAGAGGCAGTCGCTAATGTGCTATTTATAGTAATGGAGTCCAATGAGGAAAATTTCGTTATTCTGTTATAGACCAGTGGAGTTTCAGTTGCCTACGAATAGACTTGCCTACATATGTTCACTTTTACTTTAGGTTAGAGAGAAGATGTTGTATGCAGCTACAAGAGCCACACTGAAAACAGAATTTGGTACAGGACTGATCAAAGAGGAGCTGTTCGGAACGAATCCAGTGAATCTTTATTTAATCTATTTATCTCTGTATTCATTTGTTTATTTGTTTGTTTTAAAATGGCAGCAGGACATGGGAGTGTAAAGTGAGACAAAATCACATTAGACGGAGATTGCCATTATCTCATTGATTCCAATTCATCTATTGATTAACTATTTACCAGACAACAATATTTTAGACTTGCCTGAATTCAAAGCATTTGCAGACGACAAATTAAATGTGGCTCAAATGATAGGATTTGTTTCTGAAAGGTAAGAAAACATCAGGAAAAGGAGGAGATACTGGTTACCAACATTATCTCCTTTTCCCACGATGTTTTCAAAAGTCTAATCTCCCAAAGGCATTAAAACTCATCATTGTGTGGTAAAGAATTTAAGAATGTACCAGGCTATCAAATCCAGAGAGACAAGACAGACAAGGGAAACAAAATACCCTTACCACACTCCTACTAAACAATTGTTTTCTGTGATACACTGGAACCAGCTGACCTCTCTGTCTCCACCAATTGATGGACATGCACATTGCACTTATGAGCCATGCTCTGGCAAAAGGGGGTTTAATGCATCTCTGTGATGTATTATAACAAGCAAGTTATCTCATAATTATTGATCCATAAAATACATTTTGTGTAACAACAAACTGAAATTTGAGATAGAATGATCCTTGGACATGCAAAAAAATCACCAAAAGCAAAAAGTGTGAGCCAGGGCAGACTGTGTAGGCTGACCTGGATTGATGATGTTTGCAGATTCATTGAACCCCCTTTTCACAAAGCATGGCTCATATTTATTTATTTATTTTTTTGTTTTCAGGACGATGTAAGTCTATCAGGTTTTAAGAAACACTTGTTGTCTCAAAGTGCTGATGCACCTCTCACTAATGCAGAATTAGAACTGGAAGAGATCAAGAAAAAGGAGGTTTGTACTGTCAACTGTGTATGGTTTTTAGCTCAACTGGCCAAAGGCCAGTGAGCCTATATCATGGCCCTGTGTCCATCGTGCGTCCATGCATGCATGTGTTATCTTTTATTTCAAACATTATCCTCTCTGAAACTACTCATCCAATTTTGATAAAACTTAACAGAAATGATCCTGCGATGGTCCTCTTCAGAATTTCTTGTAAGAATATAATTCCCAGTAAAATTGTGGTTTCCATGGCAACAAAACTGAAAAATTAGTTTACTTGGTCAACAATTCTTTTTGAGGATTAATGACAGTCATTTTGGAAAGTTATTAAAATAAATCTCATGTTTTGGATACATTTTAGAGTTCTCTCAATGAGTATCCACAACATAGGTTTCAAGTAAGAAACAATGTCTGTAGGAGTAGAACATTCTGACTTTGGTGGATTTCAAATCTGATGTATAATAGGGTTTTAACCTTTACTGAACAATCTAGACTTTTAATGACCCTGGTAAAATGGGCTTTGACAACATTGTTGGAAAAGGAGAAAATGCTGGTGACCAGGATTTCCCCTTTTTTAGCTCCACTGGCCGAAGGCCAGCGGGCTTATGTCATGGCCCGGTGTCCGTCGTGCGTCCATCCGGTCGTGCGTCCGTCCGGTCGTCCGTCCGTCCGTCCGTCCGTGCGTTAACTTTCATTTCAAACATCTTCTTCTCTGAAACTACCCATCCGATTTTCACGAAACTTCACAGAAATGATCCTGACATGGTCCTCTTCAGAATTTCTTGAAAGAATTTGATTCCTTCAAAAACTCTGGTTGCCATGGCAACAAAACTGAAAAATATTGGAAATCTTTAAAAATCTTCTTGTCTGAAACCATAAGGCATAGGGCTACCAAATTTGGCATGTAGCTTTATGTAGTAGACCTCTATCAAGTTTCTTCAAATTATAGCCCTGGGGTCAAAATTGGCTCTGCCCCAGGGGTCACAAGTTTTACATAGGCTTATATAGAGAAAACTTTAAAAATCTTCTTGTCTGAAACCATAAGGCATAGGGCTACCAAATTTGGCATGTAGCTTTATGTAGTAGACCTCTATCATGTCTCTTGAAATTATAGCCCTGGGGTCAAAATTGGCTCTTCCCCAGGGGTCACAAGTTTTACATAGGCTTATATAGAGAAAACTTTAAAAATCTTCTTGTCTGAAACCATAAGGCATAGGGCTACCAAATTTGGCATGTAGCTTTATGTAGTAGACCTCTATCATGTTTCTTGAAATTATAGCCCTGGGGTCAAAATTGGCTCTTCCCCAGGGGTCACAAGTTTTATACATAGGCTTATATAGAGAAAACTTTAAATATCTTCTTGTCTGAAACCATAAGGCCTAGAGCTACCAAATTTGGCATTTAGCTTGATCTAGTTGGAGTCTACCAAAAGTGTCCAAAGTATAGTCCTGGGGTCAATTTGGCCTCATACTTGGAGGGGGAGGTTCACAAGATTTACATAGGCTTACATAGGGAAAACTTTTAAATCTTGGTGTACATAGCCATAAGGCTTAGGCTACCAAATTTTGCATATAATTATAGCATTATTTAGTGGACAGTTACAAAGAGGGCCCAAGTTACAGCTCTAGGATCAAGTTTGGCCCTGCACCAGGGATCACAAGTTTTACATGGGTTTATGGAGTGAAAAGTTCAGAAACCATCTTGTTACCAGCCATAAGGCCAAGAACTCCCACATTTGGCATGTTATTCTTCTAATACAATATTCCCCATTTAGTCAGACTGTAGCCATGAGGTCAAAGTTTTATAAGGGCTTATATAGTGAAGACTTTTCTTCGTGGTTTATATTTATAAGCCAGTGGAGCGATACAGGGCCATCATGGCCCTCTTGTTTGAGAATGTTTTCTACCCTTCAACAGACAAATCCCACCATTTGAGCAATATTTAACCTTTTACCACACAATCTCAAGTTTTGACGAACCTGAGAAAAGGAGCCTTTTGAAAACATTGTGGGAAAAGGAGAAAATGCTGGTAACCAGCATTTTTTCCTTTTCCCACGTTTTCTACCCTATCAAGGGCATATTTAATCCTTTGAGCGACGTTTAATTTCTCATCTGGAAATGCTCTCAGTTTAGGCAAGTCTAAAATATTTTGGTTTGGTTAAGAACTAATGTGTTAAACAAGAGTTAAACCTACCAAACAAACTCTTGTTTTATTAACCCATGGAAAGAAGAGTTTTGAAAACAGTGTTGCAAAATGGAGCAAAAATTTCCAGTCTGTGAACATCAAGATCAGACTTGTAGTCTGGTCTTTGATCTACTCTATCCACTGCTTTGCCAGGTTCTCTCACAAAAATAGCTTTAAAATCACAATATATGCATCTTTAGTATGGACAGAGAATGTGTATTTCATTTATTTAGCACTGCAAGGGTTAAGATATATTTTCTTTTATGCTTTTTAGTACTTTATAGAAATCCAACAGTGAATTATATCCTAATAATTCACTGGTGAATGTTATAATTCACCAGTGAATGTTATAACTTTTATTTTTGACATGCCACAGGTATTTATGGAACATGAATGAATTTTTAAGCGGGTGAATGTCAAGTTTTATGACATAGTCTGCATCACTTATGAAACCATTACTTCAGCAAGTCCATATCTGACTAGATTAAATAGATCTATCTGGCTTGAAAAATGTACGTATTGTTCACGATGAGCAAAAATTAGACGTGAAAAGAAAGGTTAAAGTGAAGAGCATAAAAGAAAAGGGATAATTGTTTGTTTCAGTGTATGATCAAAATTTCTTTCATCTCATGAAAAGCAACGGCCATATTTTCATTCATGGCTTTGCCACTTGTGAAAATACAGCCTTTGCTTTTTCACTCAATGAAAGATATTTTGATCATACGAAACAGACAATTGTCCTCTATATGATATGGGCAATTCAGTACTGCAAGGTAGTTTCTAGGAGTGAATGTTAAAAGTGAAGTAAAACTGAGATTTGTTTTGAATATAGAATCTACATGAAGAATGTGTAGGGATGTATGTAAGTATTGATCAGTCTGAACTGTTTTAACCCTTTACCACACAATCCCGACTTATAATGACCCTGGGAAAGGAAAGCCTTTGAAAAACATTTAGGGAAAAGGAGAAAATGCTGGTAACCAGCATTTTCTCCTTTTCCCACAATGTTTTCTACCCTTCCCAAAACAATTTCAGTTTTTGAATTTATTGTCTGCAAATGCTTTAAATTTTGACAAGTCTAAAATTTTTTTCACTTGGTCAAGAGTTAAGTCTCTTACTTTCTGCTATGAGATATAACCTTTCTTTTTTTCAGCATAGCAAAACTTTGGCTCATATGAATGTTTGTTTGTGAACTGGCTCTGGCTATTAGGATTTTTATTTTAGCAGTTTTTCACTATATGTCTATTGTACAATTCATAGCTGAGCCCTCTAGCCCATTGTATAGAAAACAGGGCTTGGCACCATAGGGTAGCTGGTTTGATTGTGAGCTTTGCCACATTCTTTCTCAGGATTGGTGATTGTCATTACAACAGGATTCATCCCACATTCACCGCTAATCATTGTTTGAAGAATGTTTGTGTGGGAAAACAGCTGATAGTTTATAAGGAATGTTGTGCACAGTACTTGTAAAAGAAACTACAGGAAAACGTGCACTTGTCAAACATGCATTTTTTCATTTTCCACATAATATTTTCTACTACCCAAAGACAACCTATGATAAGTCATGTACAAGTTAGATAAAGACACTTTACTTGAAAAAAACTTTTCAGATGTTTAACTCTTTACCAAACAACAAAATTTTAGACTGGTTCAAAATTAAAGCATTAGCAGAGGACAATTTAAATGTGGGTTAAATAATAAAATTGGTCTTTGATAGGGTAGAAAACATTGTGGGAAAAGGAGAAAATGCTGGTTACCAGCATTTTCTCCTTTTCCCACAATGTTGTCAAAAGGCTTTTTTCTCAGGGTCGTTAAAAGTCAGGATTGTGTGGTAAAGGGTTAAACTTTAGTCATTTCTAAGTATATGATGTTTGTTTGTTCTATAATCATGCTGGATATCTTCAAGTGTACATGATGTAAAGTCTGTGCAAGAGGGTTACTTCCTTACCACAAAACAGAATGTAGACTTGTCCAAATTGAAAGCATTAGCAGAGAACAATTGAAATGTGGATTAGATGATGGAATTTGTCTTTGATGGAGTGGAAAACATCGTGGGAAAAGGAGAAAATGCTAGTAACCAGCATTTTCTCCTTTTCCCACAATGTTTTCAAAAGGCTTCTTCCTCAGGGTTTAAAAAAAAAAAAAAAAAATTGTACCGATTTAGTGATACTTTTGATATCCTATTCATAGATTCTTTAATTAGAAATGTTCAGTATAAATAAGAAAAGAATTCTCCAAATTTTTAGACTTTTCTTTCACTTCTAAATTAACTCTATACTTGATATTGTTTGCTGACAGGTAAAATGTATGTACATGATGTTTTCATGCTCTACATGCAGGCTTATGTTGATGATACATGAACTAAAATCTCTGCATGAATCCAAGCATATCATGTCAATCTCTTTTTAACCCTTTACCAAACAACAAAATTTTGGACTCGACCAAATTGAAAGCATTTGCGGACGACAAATTGTTGCTCAAATAATGGAATATGTGTCTGAAAGGTAAGAAAACATTGTATGAAAAGGAGAAAATGCTGGTTACCAGCATTTTCTCCTTTTCCCACAATGTTTTCTAAAGGCTTCTTCCTCAGGATATCGTTAAAACTTGGGATTGTGTGGTAAAGGGTTAAGGCTGAAGAAAGATTTTCATCTTATAGGCTTGATGTAAGAAGCTGATGGTATAGATCCAAGATCAAACTTAACTGTACATTAAGTACAGTCAGATTGTGACCTATGTCATCTGCAAAAGCCCATGTTTTGCCTTTAACTCAGAAAGTGTTAAAGCACTTACTCTATCTATATAGATGCATTGCATGTGCATTTAAGGCTTTTTTCATGCATACATGACTTATAAAAAGATATCCGAAGAATTTCTACCTTTTGTCACAGTGATTCATACTCTTATCTGTCTTTTGAATTCCATCTGCAGGCTTGATTTTGGCTTTATATTCTTTCATTTGATTTCATAATTATACAGTCATGTGGTGTGAAAATGTGAAAAAGTAGTACTCAGTATGCCAGGACTTACATGAATAATGATAACTATTAAGATCTATAACTGAAATCTTTATATACATGAATGAGACTGACTTACTGATTCAACTCATTATCACATAACAAAATTTTAGACTACTGCAAATTGAAAGCATTTGCAGACAACAAATCTAATGATTGTATTTTGGAAATAATGGGTGCACATGCAGTGCTTTAATCCTGTACCACATAACAAAAAAGCAGACTGGCTCAAATTGAAAGCATTTGTAGATGACATTTCAAACATAGCTCAAACAATGTAATTTGTCGTTGGTACAGTAGAAAACATTGTGGGAAAAGGAAAAAATGCTGGTTACCAGCATTTTCTCCTTTTCCCACAATGTTTTCAAAAGGCATCTTCCTCAGGGTCATTAACACACAGGATTGAGGTGAAAGGTTAAAAGAAAATTATATCACATTACGCACCCTTTGATTTCACAAAATCTTATCTCAAAAGTGTGTGAGATAAGAAAATTTGTATTTGCTATATTACACTGGAAACGATGTATGAAAACGATACATTACGATACATTACATACTTAGCCCATTACCACACAGTCCTGAGTTTAGCGTCGCTGAGAAAAAGAGGCTTTTGAAAACATTGTAGGAAAAGCAGAAAATGCTGCTAAGCAGCATTTTTAGCTCACCTGAGCACGAAGTGCTAAGGTGAGGTATTGTGATCGGTCATTGTCTGGCATCCATCTGTCCGTCTGACCGTCTGTCTGTCTGTCTGTCCACCATTCCTTTAAACATCTTCTCCTCCTAAACCGCTGGGCCAATCTTGATGAAACTTGGCAGGGATGTTCCTTGGGTGAAACTCTACCAAATTTGTTCAAGAGATTGAATTCCACCCATAACTCTTGTTGCCATGGCAACAGAAAGGAAAAAAATAGCAGAATCTTTGAAAATCTTCTTCTCTGATTCTAGAAGGCATAGAGCTTTTATATTTGGTATGTAGCATCTTCTAGTGGACCTCTACCAAGTTTGTTCATATGATGCCCCTGGGGTCAAAACTGGCCCCGCCCCGGGGGTCACAAGTTCGAACATAGGAACAAAGAAGGAAAACTTTAAAATTCTTCTTCTCTGAAACTGGAAGGTGTTGAGCTTTGATATTTGGCATCTAGCATCTCCTAGTGGACCTCTACCAAGTTTGTTCATATGATGCCCCTGGTGTCAAAACTGGCCCTGCCCCGGGGGTCACAAGTTCGAACATAGGAACAAAGAAGGAAAACTTTAAAATTCTTCTTCTTTGAAACTGGAAGGCGTAGAGCCTTGATATTTGGCATCTAGCATCTCCTAGTGGACCTCTACCAAGTTTGTTCATATGATGCTCCTGGTGTCAAAACTGGCCCCGCCCCGGGGGTCACAAGTTCGAACATAGGAACAAAGAAGGAAAACTCTAAAATTCTTCTTCTCTGAAAGTGGAAGGCGTAGAGCTTTGATATGTGGCATCTAGCATCTCCTAGTGGACCTCTACCAAATTTGTTCATATGATCCCCCTGGTGTCAAAACTTGCCCTGGCGGGGGGGGGGGGGGGGGGGGGGGGGGTCACAAATTCGAACATAGGAACATAGAAGGAAAACTATAAAATTCTTCTTCTCTGAAGCTGGAAGGTGTAGAGCTTTGATATTTGGTATGTAGCATCTCCTAGTAGACCTCTACCAAATTTGTTCAAATGATGCCGCTGGGGTCAAAGCTGGCCCTGCCCTGGAGGTCACAAGTTTGAACAAAGGAACAAAAAAGGAAAATTTTAAATTCTTCTTTTCTAAACCTGGAAGGCATAGAGCTTCGTTATTTGGTATGTAATGAACCTGTTCTAAGTTGTTAGCCCACCTGAGCACAACGTGTTCAGTCAGTTTGAAATTGGGTCACCTGGGTTCATGAACTAGGTCACTAGGTCAAATTAAAGTAATACCTTGTGGGCACTCTAGAGGCCACATTTAATGCTCAAATGACCTGAAATTTGGTCAGAATGTTTGTCTTGGTGAAATCTCACATGAGTTTGAATTTGGGTCATTTGGGGTCTTAAATTAGGTCACTAGGTCAAATTAAAGAAATAACTTGTGTGCACTCTAGATGCCACATTTATTGTTCAATTGATTTGAAAATTGGTTAAAATGTTTGTCTTGATGAAATCTAGGATGGGTTCAAAATTGGGTCACCTGGGGTCATAATCTAGGTCACTAGGTCAAATTAAAGAAATACTTTGAGGGCACTCTAGAGGCTACATTTCTTGCTTAATTGACTTGAAAATTGGTCAGAATTATTGTCTTGATAACATCTCAGAGGAGTTCGAATTTGGGTCAACAGGGATCATAAACTAGGTCACTAGGTCAAATTAAAGAAATACCTTGTGGGCACTGTAGAGGCCATATTTTTTGCTCAATTGACTTGAAGATTGTTCAGAATGCTTGTCTTCATAAAATCTCTTGGAAAAAATCAAGGATGAGTTTAAAATTGGGTCACCTGGGTCATAATCGAGGTCGCTAGGTCAAATTAAAGAAATACCTTGTGGTCACTCTTGAGGCCACATGTCTTGCTTAACTGACTTGAAAATTGGTCAGAATTTTTGTCTTGATAAAATATTGGATGAGTTTGAAATTGGGCCTAACATCATATTTATTTGGCATGTAGTACTTTCAATTATGACCCTGTAGTGAAATTCCGCCTATTGACTCAGGTGAGCGATCCAGGGCCATCATGGCCCTCTTGTTTGCTTTTCCTACAGTGTTTTCTACCAATTCAAGCACAAATACTATCATATGAAGAACATTTAAATTGTGCTTAGTAATTTCCTTCTTTTGGATGAGTCTAAAATTTTCCCACATGGTAAACTAAGAGTTAATCAAGTCACGGAGGAAGAGTAATGAGAAGTACAAAGTCCATCTGACTTCATTACTAACACACACATATTGTAATACAGGGAGTTGGGAGATCAAGTACTTGCCTTACAGGGTAGTTTCTCAATCTTATCTTAGGTGATATCCTTTTTGTTTTTTCAGACAAGATCAGAGATTGGTATTAACACTCAACATGAGACAATGAAAGGCCTTTCGTTCCCCATATCAGAAGATGCAGCTCATAGACTTGTAGATTTCAGGGAAAACAAAATATCCTATGTCCAGTTTGTAAGTTTCTTGACTTTTATGAAAGGTTACACTATAATATTCATCAGCCATTCATAAAAACTAAATTAAACTGCCCTTTAACTCTTTACCAAACGACAAAATTTTAGACTGGTCCAAACTGAAAGCATTTGCAGACGACATAATAAATGTGGCTCAAAAACTGAAATTTCCCATGATGTTTTCTACCCAGTCAAAAAACCTTAAGTTCATTTGTACCACTTTCAAATTTGTCGTCTGCAGATGCTTTCAATTTGGGAGGGGCTAAAATTTGTCGTGTGGTAAAGAGTTTTGGAGTGTTATGCTGAGACATTCAGGCTGAAAGTAAAATCAGTTATGTGAGTGTTTGTTCCTGTCTTGAAATTTTGAGTTCTTTCATTTTGGTGCTCAAAGTGATAGATTGTTGTATTTACAGAATGCACAATCTGATCATGGATCCACACTGTGTGATATTTTGTGAGGTTATGCAGGATATTCTTGAATTTTTTTTTTTCTTTCCAGAAATTGGACTTAAACGGTGAAAGTATTGAACTCGCAGATTCAGGGAACGTTACTACTGCAGAACTGCCGTCTAAAGTGCCTATGGACAGTGCTCGGTATCATCTGTTCAACTTCAAACATACTCATGAAGGGGACTATTTAGAATCGAAAAGTAAAGGAATTTTTATTACTTGAATAAGCAGGAAGTTGCCAGTATCTTTTTTTTTTTTTAAATATTTGCTGGAACTGACTTGTCTATGTTCAACTGTCAGATCAAAATTGCTGATATACTTCATATTTATAGAAGACTGGAGTTAAATGAATTTTTAATATTATTGAAGTTTAAAGATTATTTTTTCCCTTTTATGTACACAAGGGGCAGGCTCTGTAATGCCTTGCCCAAGGACACCCAAATGTGACAAGCGGATCACTATTGAGGAAACCAGGAATTGTTACTTTCAAGTCCAATGCCTTAACCATCAAGACACGGAGGAACTTGGTAAAGGGAGAAAGTTCTTATGACAAAGCAATTTCTCCCAATTCTGTGATGTTTCCACATGCAATTTCATGTATATTAAACATTTTCATTGACTTACTCAAGCATGCAAACTCTTAATCTGGGTGTTGGCTCAAATGCACATGTGTATCAGTGGGGGTAATTGTGTAACAGCAGATGTGATTGCTTCTGTAAGCAATTAGATTAGCTACTAAACTGTCTTCCCAACATTTATAAATCTGGGTATTTAGCAAACAATCCTGAGTTTTGACGACACAGAGAAATAAGGCCTGTAAAACATTTTGGGAAAAGGAGAAAATGCTGGTAACCAGCATTTTCTCCTTTTTTCACAATTGTTTCTGCCATTTTAAAGATGAAAACCATTACATTGGCCACATTTAGTTTGTTGTCTGCAAATGCTTTCAAAATGGACGACTCTAGTAAATTACTATAGTTCATGTAAAGAATAGTTACATAATAATCAGAACACAAATTTCATTACTTTTATTTTATTTCATTTATTTCAGTATTTATTTACTCCATGCCAGGATATAAGTGCCCTATAAAAGAACGTATGCTTTACTCTAGCTGTAAAAGTCCTTTTATAAGTCAAATAGAACAACACTTAGAGCTGGAAATAGCTAAAAAGGTATATTTTTACATACTAAAACTTTTATGAAGCAGTGTTTTCTTTTTTTTTTTGTGATTAGAGAAAATTATAGAAACCAGCATTGTATCCCTTTCCCTTTTCAAAGACAATTGCCATCATTTGAGCCACATTTGATTTGTCATATGCAAATGGTGATGAAGATAACAATTTGTCATCTGGTAAAAAGTTAAAAGGTATGAGTTAACCTGCTTGTATACCAGCAAATTCTGGACCAATTTAAAACTAAGTAGAAATAACAGAGAGGAAAATTTATTGAACAGAAAGGAAAATGTCACTTTTAGCTCCAGTGGCCTTAGGCCAGCAAGCTTAAATCACAGTCTGATGTCTGATGTATTTCCATGCATTAAAGATACATCTTGACAGGCAGAGAGAAAAACGCTGTTAAAACTTGAGTGTGTCGAATGGTTCAGAATTCAGTTCGTTGTGTATACAGACACAAATAATTAATATATTTCAATATCAATTATTTGTCTCTGTTTTTAGCTCACCTTAGCACAACGTGCTAAAGGTGAGCTATTGTGATCGCCCTATGTCCGGCGTCCGTCGTCCATCAACAATTTCTTTAAACATCTTCTTCTCCTAAACCACTGGGCCAATCTTGATGAAACTTGGCAGGGATGTTCCTTGGGTGAAGCTCTACCAAAATTGTTCAAAGAATTGAATTCCACCCACAACTCTGGTTGCCATGGCAACAAAAAGGAAAAAAAAGCAAAATCTTTGAAAATCTTCTTCTCTGAAACTAGAAGGCGCAGAGCTTTGATATTTGGTATGTAGCATCTCCTAGTGGACCTCTACCAAGTTTGTTCATTTGATGCCTCTGGGGTCAAAACTGGCCCCGCCCCGGGGGTCACAAGTTTGAGCATAGTAACAAAGAAGGAAAACTTTAAAAATCTTCTTCTCTGAAATTTGAAGGCGTAGAGCTTTGATATTTGGCATGTAGCATCTCCTAGTGGACCTCTACCAAGTTTGTTCATATGATGCCCGTGGGGTCAAAACTGGCCCCGATCCGGGGGGTCACAATTTCCAACATAGCAACAAAGAAGGAAAACTTCAAAAATCTTCTTCTCTAAAACTAGAAGGCATAGAGCTTTGATATTTGGCATGAAGCATCTCCTAGTGGACCTCTACCAAGTTTGTTCATATGATGCCCTTGGGATCAAAACTGGCCCTGCCCCGGGGGTCACAAGTTCAAACATAGGAACAAAGAAGGGAAACTTTAAAAATCATCTTCTCTGAAACTGGAAGGCGTAGAGCTTTGATATTTGGTATGTAGCATTGCCTAGTGGACCTCTACCAAGTTTGTTCATATGATGCCCCTGGGGTCAAAACTGGCCCCACCCCGGGTGTCACAAGTTTGAGCATAGTAACAAAGAAGGAAAACTTTAAAAATCTTCTTCTCTGAAACTTGAAGGCGTAGAGCTTTGATATTTGGCATGTAGCATCTCCTAGTGGACCTCTACCAAGTTTGTTCATATGATGCCCCTGGGGTCAAAACTGGCCCCACCCCGGGGGGTCACAATTTCCAACATAGGAACAAAGAAGGAAAACTTTAAAAATCTTCTTCTCTAAAACTAGAAGGCATAGAGCTTTGATGTTTGGTATGTAGCATCGCCTAGTAGACCTCTACCAAGTTTGTTCATATGATGCCCTTGGGGTCAAAATTGGCCCTGCCCCGGGGGTCATAAGTTCAAACATAGGAACAAAGAAGGAAAACTTAACTTTTTTTTGTCTCTTAAGTGGGAAGGCATAGAGCTTTGATATTTGGTATGTAGCATCTCCTAGTGGACTTCTACCAAGTTTGTTCCAAGGATGCTGCTTGGGTCAAAACTGGCCCAGCCCCTGGAGTCACAAGTTCAAACATAGGAACAAAGAAGGAAAACTTTAAAAATCTTCTTCTCTAAAACTAGAAGGCATAGAGCTTTGATGTTTGGTATGTTGCATCTCAGAGTGGACCTCTACCAAGTTTGTTCATATGATGCCCCTGGGTCAAAACTGGCCCCGCCCCGGGGGTCACAAATTCGAAGGTAGGAACAAAGAAGGAAAACTTTAAATTTCTTTTTCTCTTAAAAGGGAAGGTGTAGAGCTTTGATATTTGGTATGTAGCATTTCCTAGTGGACATCTACCAAGTTTGTTCATATGATGCCCCTGGCTCAAAACTGGCCCAGCCCCAGGGGTCACAAGTTCGAACATAGGAACAAAGAAGGAAAACTTTAAAATTCTTCTTTAAAACTGGAAGGCGTAGAGCTTTGATATTTGGTATGTAGTGATTCTCTTCTAAGTTTGCTTGACCATCTAAGCGCAACAAGTTCATTGAGTTCAAAATTGAGTCATCTTGGGTCATAAACTAGGTCACTAGGTCAAATTAAAGAAATACCTTGTTGGCACTCTCGAGGCCACATTATTTGCTCAGTTGCCTTGAAAATTAGTTTGAAAGTTTGTCTTTATAAAGTCTCACATAAATTAATTTGGGTCAACTTGGGTCATAAACTAGTTCACTGGGTCAAATTAAATAAATATCTTGTTTGCACTCTGGAGGCCACATTTATTGCTCAAATGACCTGAAATATGGCCAGAATGTTTGTCCTGATGAAATACCAGATGAGTTTGGATTTGGGTCACCTGGAACCATAAACTAGGTCACTAGGTCAAAATAAAGAAATACCTTGTGGGCTCTCTAGAGGCCACATTCTTTGCTTAATTGCCTTGAAAACTGGTCAGAATGTTTGTCTTTGTAAAATCTCACATGAGTGTGAATTTGGGTCAACTGGGGTCATAAACTAGGTCACTTGGTCAAATTAAAGAAATAGCTAGTGGGCACTCTAGAGGCCACATTTATTATTCATTTGATTTGAAAATTGGTTAAAATGTTTCTTCTGATATAGTCAAAGACCAGTTCAAATTTCGGTCATCTGAGGTCATAATCTAGATCACTAGGTCAAATTAAAGAAATATCTTTAGGGCACTCAAGGCCACATTTTTTGCTCAATTGACTTGAAAATTGGTCAGAATGTTTGTCTTCATGAAATATGAGTTTGAAATTGGGTCACCTGCGGTCAAAAACTAGGTCACATGGTCAAATTAAAGAAAAACCTTAAAGGCACTCTACTAAGGTGAGCGACCCAGGGCCATCATGGCCCTCTTGTTTATTATTTTAAAGACAATTGTCATTATTTAAGTATTTACAACACAATCACGAGTTTTAACTACCCTGAAGAAAAAGCCTTTTGAAAACAATGTGGGAAAAGGAGGAAATGCTGGAAACCAGCATTTCCTCCATTTCCCACAATGTTTTCTACCCTCCCAAAACAAACTTCATTTTTTCAGTCACATTTATGTTGTCGTGTTCAAATGCTTTCAATGTTGACAAGTCTAAAACTTTGTTAAGTTTCATTTACCTGGTAGTATGCAAATACCTTTAATATGGAAGAGTCTAAAATTTTGTCATGTGGTAAAGATTTAACTCTTTACCAAATGACAATAATTTAGACCGGTCCAAATTAAAAGCAGTTGCAGACGACAAATTAAAGGTGGCTCAAATGACAAAATTTGACCTTGATAAAGTAGAAAATATTTGTCCACAATGTTTTCAAAAGGTTTCCTCAGGGTTGTTAAAACTCGGGATTGTGTGGTAAAGGATTAAATAGTGTTAGTCAGAGTTCATTGATATTTAACATAAAGATCCTTGTGTAAACCGTAGACCTGGATAGGGCTTTTTCCCATGTATGCCACATAGCTTTCAATGTTTCTGACATGATGTGTGTTTTCAGTTGGAAATCGATGAACCATCAGAATTAACAGAAGAGTACTTGTACGATGAATTACACCCCAAGAAAAATATAGCAACAATGAAGTTTGAGAAGCCCAAAGGACCGGCAAGAAAAGGGCCCAGAAAACTTCTGAAGACCTCAGAGTAAATTATGGAAAGTTGAGGGTGATTTGTTAAATGTTTTTATGCTATTAACAAATAAATACAAGTATTCAAAAACCCCAAGTAGGTGGCTTTTGGAAAGATCATGGGAAAAGGAGCAAATGTGTGCAAGATAAAAACCTGAATTTAGGAATATAACCATGTCTAGTCTAGTAACAAAGCATTTTTGCAATCTTTGATGAAAATCTGAATGCTGTATATCATAATCAGTCTCTAGATCTTTGTATTATTTGAAATTTTAGTTACTAGCATTTTTGTCTTTTCCCGACAATGGTTTCAAAGGTCTCCTTCCTCTGGGTTGTTGAAACACTGGATTGTTCAATAAACGGTTAAGAGATTGTTGCAACATTTACAGATACTTACCTTTGGAACTAGAAGTACCAGACCTTATTCATCAATCTATCTAATTAACCCTTTCCCAAACAAGCCCTGGTTTTCACGTGTCTGCAGTACAAGTCTTTTGAAAACACTGTGGGAAAAGGAGAAATTGCATGTAACGAGCAATTTCTCCTTTTCCCACAGTGTTTTCTACCCTTTTGGAGACCTTTCTGCCATTTTCATCAAATTTAAAATTGTCGTCTGCAAACTCTTTCAATTTGGACCAGTCCAAAATTTGTCGTTTGGGAAAGGGTTAATGATTAGTCTTGCCAGAAGTAAGAAATTTCCAAAGAATTTTAGGGTTTTTTGCAATACTCTCCAAAATGATTACAAGCATGAGCATGATTTACTTCCAAGGTCTTACTGCTAAAAAAGGAAAATGTTTGTGTTTAAAAGTTTTGTTAAAAAAAAAAACTGACTGTACTTTAATGTAGGTTTTTAGACCTGTTTCATTGAAGTTTTAAAGTTGGCCGATTCCAAGGTATTGAGTGCAATACATGATTTTTGATTTTAGATGGGAAACAATCCCTCCACCTCGAAAGTGTATGATGTGTCATTTGTCAGGTGTAGATCTCTAAAAGTATGCACCTACCTGTTTTAAAAGGGCATAGAGGATTAAGGTGTCCTATATTTCACCATTTGTTTTTATTGTGTATGATTTATAATTAAATATAAGCTTCAATAAATGAATTTGAAATCTATTTGCTCTTTCTCTGTATCCATCCTCTTTATAAAGGTATGTTGGGTATTATTTTAGTGGTTTTTGCCCCACTTTATTTTGACGCCTTAAAGATATCTATTAGTTTTAGAAAAACACAAATTTTTACTAAATCCAGAGACAAGAACATAGTACAGTAAAAATTCATCCCAATCCTTTATACTGCCCTGTGATAGTCCGAGTTTAGACACATTGTGGACCAGGAGAGATTTCTTGCAACTTTGCTCCTCCCTTTCAAAAATGCTTCCTAAGTCACAAAACATGGATAATAATGTGCCTTTCCTCTTCCCAAAGTTTCTCTCATGTCTCATTTTAAACACTTGACAGCCGAGCCCCGGTAGCTCAGTCTGTAGCATACAGGATTTGAGAACAGGGTTGCTGGTTTGTTCCCTGGCTTTGCCAATTTCTTTCTGAAGGTTGATGATAGTCATTGTGAAAGGATTCATTCCTCTCTCAAAGCTGACCATTGTTCCAAGCATTGTTATGTGGGAAAGCAGCCAGTGGCTTAGAAAGAATATTGCATAGTACAGGTAAAAGAAAGTCCAGGAAAGCATGGATAGGTGCAATGGCTGCTACGATAAAACTGAAATCATGTTGAAACAGCGTTAAACACCATACAATTAATCAACTGAACAGTTGGCAGCATGTATGAAAAACAAATAAATATTTTAATGAAATATTTCAACGAATCTCATAAGATTTATTCACGAATTTATTTGATTACCAATGCAATGATTTTCCAGGGATGTATGTGAGTAACAGCTTAAGGTCTTTCTGAAAGAAATAGAGGAAAAAAATATCAGTTTACTGTATAATCAGGTAATACAAGGGTATAGCACATTACTGTACAAAGTGCAATTTTTGGCTCCCCCAATGCTGACAGCCGCAATATATACATTGTGCAATTGCTCCTTTCCTCAGCTGTTAGCTCACCTGAGTATGAAATTCACAAGGTGAGTTTTGGTAATTAAGCTGTCTTCATCTTTTATTGTTATCACCTTCCTCACCATATCCTATCTTGGAGCCACATTTTCAGCCTTATGTGCATGAGAGGGAGTTGGAATGTTTGTCTTGATAATACTCTGAATATATGTCCAAGCTGGAACACGGATCATGAAGTCAGAAATTAGACTTCAGGGTCTTATCTAAGTAAATACACTTATTAGAAATTAAATTTTTGCCCATGTCCGTGAAGCTGGGATTTACTTTCTTTTGTTCTCTCAAAGGGTTCCTCTCAATGAAACACAATCCAGGGCAATCATGGCTTTCTTTCTATTAGCTCACCTGAGCACGAAGTGCTCAAGGTGAGCTTTTTTTATCGTGCTGTGCCTGTTGTCTGTCTTCAAGGTGTCAACAATTACCTCATGTGCACTCTAGAGGCCACATTTTCAATCAGATACTCATGAAACTTGGTCAGAATGTTTGTCTTGATAATATCTTGGACAAGTTGGAAATAGGATCATGTCGAGCCAAAAAGTTGGTCATTGGGACAAATCTTAGAAAAACTTGTGTGCACTCCAGAGGCCTCATCGTTAGTCCAATACTCATGAAACTTGGTCAAAATGTTTGTCTTGATGACATCTTGGACAAGTTTGAAATTGGGTCATGCTGGGTCAAAAAGTAGGTCACCAGGTCAAATTTTAGAAAAACCTTTTGCGCAATTTAGAGGCCACATTTTTAGTCTAGTACTTATGAAACTTGGTCAGAATACTTGTCTTGATGATTTCTCAGACAAGTTCAGAACTGGGTCATGTTGGGCCAAAAAGTAGGTCATTTAGACAAATCTTAGAAAAACCTTGTATGCACTCTAGAGACCACATTTCAGCCAGAAACTCGTGGAACGTTTTCAGAATGTTTGTCCTGATGATATCTCTGAAATTGGGTTATGTCGGGTCAAAAAGTAGGTCACCAAATCAAATTTTAGAGAAACCTTGTGTGTATGCTAGAGGCCACATTTTTAGTCCAATACTTATGAAACTTGGTCAGAATACTTGTCTTGATGATGTCTCGGACAAGTTTGAAACTGGGTCATGGCCGGTCAAAAAGTAGGTCTCTTTGACAAATCTTAAAAAGAACCTTGTGTGCACACTAAAGACCACATTTCAGCCAGAAACTCATGAAACTAAGAATGTTTGGATGATATCTCTGACAAGTTTGAAATTGTGTCATGTTGGGTCTAAAAGTAGGTCAGTGCCAAATTTTAGAAAAACCACGTGTGCACCCTAGAGGCAAAATTTTGATCCCGATACCCATGAAACTTGGTCAGAATGTTTGTCCTGATGAAATCTATTATAATTTCAACATTGGGTCATGTCAGGTCAAAAAAGGGGGTCATTGGGCCTGATCTTAGAAAAAACTTGCGAGTACTCTAGAGCCCACATTTTCAGACCAGTTCTAATGAAAATTGGTCAGAATGTTTGTCTTATATCAGACAACTTCAAAATTGGGTCATGTTTGGTCCGAAAGTAGGTCACTGGGACAAATCTTTAAAAAATATATATATTATGTGCAATCTGGGGACACATTTTCCGTTCGATAATCATGAAATATCGCCAGAATGTTTGTCTTGATGATATCTTACAAGTTCAAAAATAGGTCAAGTAGGTCAAAAAGTAGGTCACGAACAATCATGTGTTTTACATCATTACAACCAGGATCTCTTTAGCTTTACCAATCATACATGACTTTACTCAGGTGAGTAGTTTAGGACCAATGGCCCTCTTGTCACAATCTTGTAAGATGTTATTTTCCACTTTCCTTTCATCTCAATGTTTTTCCTTTATATGAGTTACGTAATAATCTTTTACAAGTAGCTAATTAGAGGACACATTGGCTACCTGTCTTTTGTTAACCCTTTACCAAACAATCCCAAGTTTTAACGACCTTAAAGTTACGGGAGTTTTAAAACATAGTGGGCAAAGGAAAAAATACTGGTAACCAGCATTTTCTCCATTGCCCACAGTGTTTTATCAGTTTAGATAAGCCTAAGTTTTTGTCGTCTACTAAAGTTTACAAAATACTATATACGGGAATAATACTTAACATAATTTTCTCCATCATCCGGGATTCAGTGGTGACGACCGGAAGGATTTGTGATCCATTCCCTGATGGCGACGGTTCACGAGAGCGATTCTTTGGTCAAAGTACTGCAGAACCCCTACCAGAATAAAGGCGATGCAAAAATTTTGTTGAAAAGGTGCAACACATATTTTTTCAAAATATTATCGTCTGGTAAAGAGTTAACCTGATTACAAAGACAAATTGGTAGCCATGGTGCAGGTTACCGAGTCTTGGACAACGTTTCCACCCAAAAAAAACGATTGTTTAACCCTTATCCTGGGGAACAAGACAGTTCCCCGATACAAATTTTCGAGACAGTTCCCCGACACTTACGTTCTGTGTCAAATGGTAACGTCGGTATTTTAAATGGTTGATGAAGGATTGTATGGATAAATGATGATTGTGATTGATTGAAACGTTTGTACCAGTTATTGATGAGTACATTTGGTCACGGAAATACATGTATGTTGACTAAAGCGTCCATACTTCCGGTCGAACACAGTCTTAATGCCTGGCCAATGTATTGGCATAAATGTGACTCCGCATTTTCTACTTTTTCCACAGAGATGAATTACGTGAATTTAGTCGCGTTCGATTCGTCGTCTGCAAATACTTTTGATTTGGACAAGTCTAATTTTTTTTTTTTTGTCTGGTAAAGAGTTATTTTACAACATTTTCCGGGAATAATTATTGTCGTTTTCAGGAGCATCAGCTGGCAAAAGAGAAAACTATGAAACGTGATACGAAATATGAACGAGGAAAGTCTTCAAGTAGATCGTATTGCGATTGTTTGGCTAGATTTAAAGGTCGGATTTACAGAAAATGGAATCGCGCATTTGAAACTCTGATATTTACCCCAAACTTTCACTTAGTTTGTTAACTCTTTACCAAACGGCAAAATTTTAGACATGTCAAAATTGAAAGCAATTGCAGACGACATAATAATTGTGACTCAAACATTGAAATTTGTTTTGAGAAAAGTAGAAAACATTGTGGGGAAAAAAGAGAAAATGCTGGTTACCAGCATTTTCTCCCTTTCCCACAAGGTTTTCAAAAGTTTTTTTTTTTCCTCAGGGTCCTTAAAAGTCGGGATTGTTTGGTAAAGTAAATAGGTTTACGACAGTTAACCCTTTACCACACAATCCCAAGTTTGAATGACCTTGATGAAGAAAGCTATGGAAAACATTGCTGGAAAAGGGGAAAACGCTGATAGCCAGCATTTTCTCCTTTTCTCACAATGTTTTCTTCCCAGATATTTACCCAAAACTTTTACTTACATGTAGTTTGTTAAATAGGCTAACAGTTTCTCTATGTACAACAATTTATTCTTTTCCACACAATCCCGAGTTTTAATGACCTTGATGAAGAAGGCTTTGGAAAACATTGCGGGAAAAGGAGAAAATGCTAATAACCAGCATTTTCTCCTTTCCACACAATGTTTTCTAGCCTCCCCCAAACAAAATTAAATTTTTGAATCACATTTATTTTCTCGTCTGCAATGCTTTCAATAATTTTTTCTACCCTTAGAGAGACAAATCCCATCATGATAGTGAATTATTATACAAACTGGTTAAGCAATTGTTTGCAGATGATGTTTTCGCTTTATTCCTCGTCAATCCATTTGTCTATCTTTCTATTTCGTTTCGAACAAGGTGGACACTGATGGAATGACGGGGAATTATGTCTTAAAAGGATAACTGAGTTACCTTTATGATATTGGAATATGTTCGCCATATTGTATTATACTGTTTTATTATGTTTCATATACCTCATGGATCTATGACCTTCTGGTTCAATAAACTTATCATCATTTTAGATGTATTTAATTTGTCGTCTGCAAGCGCTTTCAATATGGACAAGTCCTGGATTTTGTCCTGTGATTAAAAGAGTAGAAAGAAACAAGATCTGCTAAAGTTAGTATTACTCTTGATTTATGTACTGTAGGCTTAATCTTTGTTGTTTTTATGGATTGATTAATAATTTGAACGGTGTTTTACGCCACTTTCAACATTAGTTCAGTAATATCACAGCGACGGTTCACATTTTCATGAATGTCCTGGGTTTCACCAGTACTAGGCTGGGGCTCTGAAGTGTCTTGTCTAAGGACACTCCCACGAAAACCCCAATGATTCCAGCGAGGCTTAAAGCCGGGGCTTCCAGGTTACGAGCCCCACTCTTTATCACTGAGCCACACAGAACCCTTTGTTTTCATAGACGATGTAGATCACATCAGATTGCCTTTTTGCGAATACGTAAATCAAAATCAGACTGCACAGATCAAAGCCAGCATTTTCTGCTTTCCGACATTGCTTTCTACCCTTTCATAGAAAAATCCCACCATAAAGAAGAAGACTTGAAAATACCAGCATTTTTTTCTTTTCCCACAATGTTTTCTATCTTTCCAAAAAAAAAAAAAAATCGATATTTAGTCAAAGTTATTTTGTCGTCTGCAAATGCTACCATTTTGAACAAGTCTAATATTGTCGTTCGGTAAAGACTTAACCCTTCACCAGACGACAAAATTTTAACCTTGTCCAAACTGAAAGCATTTGCAGACGACAATTTCAATGTGGCTCAATTTTTCTTTGATAAGGTAGAAAACATTGTGGGAAAAGGAGAAAATGCTGGTTACCAGCATTTTCTCCTTTTCCCACAATGTTTTCAAAAGGCCTCTTTCCCAGGGGCGTCAAAAGGCGGTATTGTGCAGTAAAGGGTTAAAGAGTAAGAAGGACCTCCTCTCTAATCCTGCATATGTTGTTCATGGAAACAAGGAGTTGCTCTAAAATACCCAGATACAGCGGTGCAATGACATAAAGCAGTTAATGATTCTGTGTAATAACTGTTAAACACTTATTTCCGCCGTTCGTACTTTTGTCCATGAACAATTTTTTCCATCTATCACTACACTTTTAAAGAGAAGCATTCTTCAGATGTATCCATCGCATTGTTCTTGACGATATAACACACTTTTTACGGTGTTAATCACTTGTTGACAAATTCGAAACCAGTCCTCTGGCTTTAATTATTTGGTAAACACTTTTAATTCTACCAAAGGCAAAGAAAAGTACGACGCCCTGACCACAGTTTGAAACAATAAAAATATACTCAAAGATGTCGTATGGAATTAACTCTGACATCAAGCCGAAAAGCCACATGACCCCAGTGACACATGACAGCCGTGCATAGGCCCGGATGTAGAATCTTTGTGTCCTCAGCAGTTGAGAGTCAGCCCTTGCCTTCACCATCAACCATACAAAGAAGACGTAGGCGGCTATGTTGAGGGCAACAATGACAAATATTGGCACAGCGAAGAAGGCAATGCGGTTTCGGGAGGAAGAAATGTAGCACAGACCGTTCACGCCTTCTCCGTAACCTATATTCATGTGGGCACTCCCTAGTCTGGATACAGTAACGTTCAAGATAATAAATATTAATGGAGTTCCATAGATATATAGAATGTGATAAACGACTTTAGAATACGATAAGGAAGAATTCGAAATTCCTCTCCTTATTTTGATGACCACACCAAAGACAAAAGCACTCATGGCTAGAGCGTGAGATATCCATAGATAGTGAATAATAACACCGATTGTTATACACAATAGTCTTCGAACTTTGGCCCCAATACCAAACTGAAACACGATCTGTGCTAATATAAGATTAATGCACACCATCTGTAAGATATACTTTGGTAGGCTGTGAGCTCTGTCAAAGATTTGGTTGACTGTAACAGTAAACACAGAGCAAGTGACAGAGAGAATTGTGCAAACCAACGACAAATATCCGCTAAAAGAGCCTACTGGGCTGGTATCGTGTTGCAACTGAATTTTACGCATGATTTCTGCGTAAACATCGAAACAAAGCTTGGAGTTCCCGTCTGAGACAGCAGTATTTTCTCTTAGTACACCCAACAGAGGATCTTGTTTTGCAGTTTGTATATCATATTGGAGATTGACTGTCATGGTTTCATTCAACATAATACTTGTACAAAACGTAACTGCGGTCACCGGGATAACTTCAGATTGGAAGATGAGGTTGTCACTTTCTATATCAACTTCTTGTGTACTTCCATCTGATCCTGTATCAGAGTCATACCAAACAGGTGTCAGTATATATGTCGTATCGGACACATTGTCAGCTGTTACAACTATTCCAGTCTGTTTTAGGTAGTCTATAAAGAAGGCTATCTCCTGGTCCTGACAGCCCATAATAGTGTATATTTCTAGTTGCCATAGCAATGAGTCCAAGTTTTCCCTGTAAACATATTGCCATGCTTTTTCATTCGCAAATGGACATGTGATCATCGATTTAAGTCGGACTTTTGCCGCATGAAGGAGAGATTTGGCCTCAGGGTCGTTGCTCTGATTTTGTAGGACGCGAGTCGAGTTTATGTTTAACCCGATTTGAACTCGAAACGGAATGTTGAGCGAGTCTAGAATAGTCCGAACGCATTGTCCATTTTGTGGGGAGTATCCAAATCCACAAGACAACTTTAGACATCTTTCCTGAAATACACAATGGGAAAAATACGGAAATGTTACAAGGCGTTCCGTGTAAAGAACTTGATGTGTTCGAGATGTTTATTCAAGTGGAAATTGTAGTTTTATAGTTTTTTTTGGTCAAAATGAATTTCAGCTGTATCCAGCACGAAACGCCTTTTCTCCTTTTCCAACAATGTATTCGGTATCTTTCTGTAGGGTCGTTAAAATTCAGGATTGTTTGGCAAAGCGTTAAATTGCATAAGGAATGATACTTCCTTGGTTTATGGTAGATAATTATTGAGCGTATGCAGTCTGATTTGCGATGTCAGTCATTTTGTTAGATATTCTGGTCAAAAGAGCACGGACATTGCAGCATCAAAGCTGTTGGGCCTACTCACCCACAATTCTACCTAACAATCTTACTCTAAACACAGAAAGTACCGCAATATCTGATTGGTTAAACCATTTTGTTTTGCTAATCAGAAATTATATTACATTTAAGTTTAGAAAATTCTTGGGAATTAGACGAAGAATGCTATTCAGAATGGAAAGTGAATAAGTGCCCTAGTTTTGTTGTTGTTGATAAGGTAGAGAATGTATATACATGTATCTGCTTTATAAATCTAGGTATATCTTTCTGTGGCTTGATAAAAATCAGCGGAGTTTTTTACCTTAAAAGTATCTAAAACCTGATCTGATTCACAAAGTCTTGGTGCCACACCGGTTTTTATTCCTGCAGTGTTTAGTATCATAGTAAAGGGAACCGTCCCGAAACTTCGAACACCAATAGCCGGTGATGTTGAGTACTGTTGACAACTTGGATTAATGGTATCTATAGTGCCTCCTCTCAAGAGTTTGAAACAAAGGTAGCAGAATATATTCCGGTAATAACCGCCATCGTAAAAAGGTATCCGATATTTTTCACACAGGTTGTAAAGTTTCTGAAGTGTGGAATTATAACCGGACGAATACGGACAATGTATAGACATAAGCGCATTGTCTACAAAACACATAGAATTATTGTGTATTTCTGGATTAGGTCTAACGGAAACAATTCCGCAGTTTTCTAGAGTTTCAAATTCACCAAGTAGACCGTTACTGATCTCCTGACATCCGCCTGTGCGTGAATTGTCCACTGTAGCTTTACCTAGGGTCCAAGCATTGTAGTCCATTACGTCGTTACATTCTGCACAGTAACGATTCCTAAACACACGTGTGTTGTTTGTATCCGACACATAAACTGCTTCCGTTAGTTGTCGCGGATCTGTCTCTAACCCGCAAATTATCGCTGCAACAGTGGCGCGGTTTTCCGGACACGTATCAACTACAAAATAATTGAACGAAGCCTTTGATAGTTTGCACCCTACAGATTGCTCCTTAAAAGAGTACTCTACGTCGGGACAACAGTTCCCTCGGTCCCAACAGTACTCGTCACATGCGCAGGGAAAGCAACAGGTCTGATTCACAGCTGGCACAATATTTATGGTGTTGTTTGTAGATGTTGTACAAGTCTGTATAGAAGGACAGTACATACGAAATATATCTATCTCAGACAGGTTAGATGTGTCCGTAGTATAGAGTAACGTTACTGGTAACTGTACACAGCACAAAAGATACAAGATTGTTTTGGGGTGATACATTGTTTCCCGTCAAAAGTGACTCTAAAACAATTCTTGTTTTTCACTGCTTTTATATAGGCCTACCTCGAGTAACCATAATCCTTATGTATCGCCGACTCCTTTGTCTTTTGACAAAAGTGCTGACTATCATATGGTTAGATTGCATGACTGTACTTGGATAATATATTGTTTCCCAGAAAAAATGGGACACTTTCTCTCGAGCGTTCTTTGATTTCTAGAAACGCTGCCTTTTCATATACCTCGAGTAATTTCTTCTTGTGTATCGCGAACTTATTTGTCATTTGTAAAAAAAGTGGTGATCAGATTGCATGATTGTATTTTGATGATACATTGTTTCCCGGAAAGTAATACAGAAGAACTCTATGGTTTACCCTGCCCTTCTATATCGGCTGCGCTCTGGGAAAATGGGGTTTATTGCATCTCCATGATGCAGTATACCAAGCAAGTCATCACATAATTATGGATCTGTAAAATCCATTTTGTGTAACGATTGATGAGCCATGAGTTAGAATGGTCCTTGAACATGCAGAAAAAATGATAAAAAGTTTTGATTCATGTCAGCCTACGCGGACTGCGCAGGCTGACATTGGTCGATAGCTTTTTGTAATGTACTAAACCCACTTTTCACAGAGCATGACTGATATGTCCCTGATAAAAATCTGATCCTACTCATCGTAAACTCTCATACATCCATTGCAAAAAGTGTTCACGATCTGTTTTCAGACTGCAGATTTGTGCAGTTTGTTCTTTGTATACAATCTTTATTTACCCAATCAGTTGTTTGACCCAATGTTGCGCAGGATATTTCATCGCCATATCGATTATTGTTATAAGTAACACATAGAGGAATTCTTTGAAGGAAAGGATATTTTTTTTTTTATTTAAGAGATGGAGACATTTGTGGCGAAAACGAGCAATTGCTCGATACAAGCAATTGCCTATTTTCCCACAATAATTTCAAAACGTAGTCTATATCAAAAATGAAAAATATATTCATATACATACAATGATTGAAGGATGAAGCTGGACTCTTCAAAGATTAAATAATGGGTCCCTACTATGCTTTGTTTCGACCATTCAATCAAGTCAGGGAGTGCAAGAGTGAAATATTCATGTATATTCCGTTTAAACCAGTTACCAAACAGTTTCGCGTGAAACAACCCCATGGGAGGAGCTTTTAAGAAAAGATTGTGGAAAAAAGGGAGAACGTGATGGTAACCAGCATTTTCTCTTTTTCCCCTTATCAAAATCTGTCAGAGACAAACGCCAGTATTTGGAGTTTTTGAGATTTGAGATTTGGAGATTTGTAAGTATTTTCAGTGTAGAAGTGTCTATAAAATGTTGTTGTCTTGTAAAGAGGTAAATACAGGTACAAAGTGCAGAGCGCTAATAATGCATTTTTTTCTCACAGATTGCGGAAGAATCGCCTTGATTATGACAAATCAAACTTTGTAACCTTCTTACATTAATTTCAAACTTTGACTTGGCATCTCTTTTTTTAGGGCTGGGGAAGGGTGCTAAATAATGTCCATACGACGCTGGAAAAGGTACAATTAAAAAAAAAAAAACATTTGCAAGGAAAGGCCACATCTGGCCTAGTCTCAATTTACCAAACGACAAACTTTTAGAACTGGTCCATACTCAAAGCACTTGCCGACGAGAAATGAAAAGTAACTCAAGTGATTGTATTTTTACTGAAAGGGTAAAAAACATTATGGTAAAAGAGGACAATGCTGGATTCCACCATTTTATCCTTTGCCGAAAGCCTTCTTGCTGAAGGTTGAATGAAATGATATGGTTTAGGGGAGAATAGTCTACGAAAAGGGAGAAACCCCATGCTCCCATCTATTTCTGTTGGCTGAAATATCTTTTTCGAATTTGAATGACTGATATAGGTATGCTTTAACCGTTTACCAGATAGTTCCGAGTCGTAACGGCCCTTAGAAATAAAGCTTTTAAAAAAGTCGCTGGAAAAGGAGAAAATACTGGTAACCAGCATTTTCTCCAAAAACCCACAAAGTTCTATCAACAAAGCCATACCTAACTTGTCGTCTGCAGATTCTTTTGAAAAAATTGACAAGTCTAAAATTTAATCGACTTTAATTCTCCATTATATTTCTAACACTTTCCTTCATCCATTAAGCATGAAAATTTCAAACAAGAAAAATATGGAAAACTTGCCTACCGCAGATTTTTCTGGATGTATTACCCCTTATCCTGCTGAATAAGTCAAATAAAATTTTCAAACCGGTTGTAAAACCCGAATAATACTATTTCAAACTTATTTTCAGGGAAAAAAAACTCTTTATCTGACAGTGTAGATCAAAGGTCAGACTGCACGTTATGTGCAGTCTGATCTTGATCTACACTGTCTGCAAAAGGTCAGTGAGTCGCCCTTAGCAGTCTAAAGGCTATGCGGCGAGTCTAGATCATGACAAACTTCCGCAAGTATGCAGTCTGATCTTGGTCTACACTCTCTGCTTTGGTAGTATTTGCTTCAGTTATATAATCCTGATTAACCGAAAGACCAAATTTTAACCCAAATATTGATGAAAAATTAGAAACTTTCTGGGGCAAAAGAGCTGAAGATCTCAGTCAAGGCAGTAAACATTATGGGGGAAAAGGGAGAAATTGCTTATTTTCCCACGGTGTTTTTAAAAGCTTTCTCACTCATCTTTGTTAAAACAGTGATATTTTTGGTAACGAGTTAAAGGAGTCAATTAAAGCCACGAATTTAAAGGAAATATCTTTGATGATTTGTTCTTAGTTAACTATAGGAAATCGACAGGATACCGGTTGATAGTGACCAGACGATTGCACCATTTTTGTCACCGCATGCCAAATATTATCATTTCCATGAACACTAAACTTAACTGTTTTATCCTGATTACCGTTCAATGATGCCAGTGACTTAAGAAGAATATTGTGCGGAGTACTGATTATAAGAAACTCCATGAAAACATTGATAGGTGCACTGGGCGCCGTAATATAACCGAAGTAATGCTGGAAGCGGCGTAAACACCATGCAAGCAAACATGACTCTTTACCAAACGACAAAAATTTACACTTGTCCAACATGAAAGCATATGCCTACAACAAATTAAATGTCGCTCAAAAGTGGTTATCTGTCTTTGAAATGGCTGAAACGTTGTGGGGAAAGGCAGAAACCGCTGATAACCAGCATTTTATCCTTTTCCCACAACAGAAACTTTTTAATATTAGTATCGTGAAAACACGGATCGTTTGGTAAACTGAGGTGGTTACTAAGACTTACATTATTCTTTCAATAGCAGTTGTATGTACATGTAATCATCATCACAATCATAATCATCATCATTTCGAAAATTATGACGGCAACCATCTTCATAGATTTCTCTTGTTGCTGTTGTTGTTTGATGACAATACCACATCCCTGGATCCTGATCAAGGGTGCTGAGAGCAAACTTTTATGTGGAAACCATCAAACACGATTTATATTCCTTAAGTGTATATATTTGCACATTTTCCCGTACATATCTGTTATTTAAACTATTTCTTGTATGGACAAACACGGTGATGAGAAGTACTATAATTGCATATGTCTTTTAAGTTCCGCAGAACAACTATAAGCTGCATATTTTTTTCGAACCCGTAAAATAAACTTTTCCTAAAACTGGGCCCCGTTTTGAATCCCGCGCAAACAGAAGTCGGAAACCTTCTATACTCTCTACAAAGGAGAATGTCGTAAAATTGCGAATGATTAATTTACTCAAATGTTTGCGTAATTAGCGAACGATTTCGCATTTTATCGTCAATTATTCGATATGGATATTACAAAACCACGATAACTTTACATTCGCCTACTGGCAGGTTAAAATATATAGATGGTAAACATGATTAATTCTTCCAATTAGCTTTCAAGTTCGAAACAGTCTCTCGTTAAAGAGAACTGGGCGAAAATGGCAATAGACTAATAATATTAACAATCCGATGATAAAAATAATCAAAGTGCTGTAAGTGGTATGCTATTTAGAAAAAGGTTTAAGACTTTGCATTTACCTTATCTGTGCAAAAGCGAGTTTTAGATGCAATTGCAAATGGCGGAGCTCGAGAATAGACTGCACAAGTGCAGTCAGATCTAAATCGAAATTGCTCGATATTTGTGATGGGCCCTTTTTACCAACAACAGTTAAGATGACATTTTATTTGGCAAAACGGTTGCAAGATAATGATTTATACATTTGGGCGTGGGGTTCTGTGTTTTTATCGGACAAAATGTTGGCTTGTTGTGCCAGCCGCCTGTATTCCGACGCCAGTGCACGCATAGCTTTTTTCAGTGGTCATAGGAAACAGAGTAAGCATACTAAACTAGGAAAATGAAACTTGCACTTTAAACAAGTAAGATGTGCTATTTTGTTATGTTCCTCGTTTAGGTGTTACTTTTTAAGGTGATTATGAAAAACCCATGTAGGCCTACATGTAACACATTGTTCAAGATAAGATCTGAAACATTATGAGATGGAACGCATTTTGCATACGAGCATGCAAAAATTCAACTTTCCAGTTTGTACTTCGAAGGTCAAGACTGCTTTACACGCTAAGGCATTTATTTCCGTCGGCGTTTTTGGAAAGGCATAGCACGTTCTCCACCCTATGTGATTCAGATAGCCATATTCAGCAACTATGGACTAACCAATTTTGCAGTTATCGCTTTCTTTGTCAACGCCAAAAGTGTTTGGGTTTCATGATGCATTCGAGTAGTACAAACTCTCAGTCTTGATGCGAGTGAAAATAAATGGCAGAGGAGGAATTGTAAATGAGAAATTTTATCTTCAAAAACGATTTTAACTATTTACCAAACGACAAAGTTTTGGACATGTCCAAATCCAAAGCATTTGCATACCACAAATAAAATGTAGCTCAAATTGTGGTTCCAAACTATCTTTAAAGTCGTAGAAAACCTTGTTGGGAAGGAGAAGAATGCTGGTTACCAGCATTTCCCATTTTCCCACCATGTTTTCAGAAGCTTTCTTCCTGAAGGTCGATAAAATTTTGATACTGCGTGGTAAAGGTATAAAGGTATACAACAGACCTGTATAAAAGATAGGATAATCTACCTAATGACTCATACAGTACCAATGCAAAATGATGTAAGAGACAAAATCAAGTGTAATTGTAAATAAAATATTAAAATAGTCCAGAAAAGAAAGCAAGAAAAGAACATTTTGCTTGTTGTAATCTAATGCAGGAGTTCACGCTGCTTTCCACATTGTTTCAGTCATCTTACGACCACATCTGTCTTATAAACGCGTGTCTTGAATTTCGCCAGCACTAAGCCAGAGTTCTGAAATGTCCTGATCAAGGATATTTCCACAGTGACAAAGTGCCTCCGGTGGAGGATCGTACCCGGGACCTTCAGATAACTAATTCTACACCTCAACCACTTCGCCATGCTGGACCCTACATGTAAGTTTTGCTTGAATGGTATTTTACGCCGCTTTCAACTACATGTACAATATTTATAATCATGTGTATGTGAAGGATTGTACATAATACAGCCTAAACCCTTTACCAATTGATCTCATCTTTTAACGACCCTGGGAAAGTTTTTTTAACGTTGTGGGAAAAGGAGAAAGTGCTTGTAACCAGCGTTTTCTCCTTTTCTGTCAATGTTTTTAACTTTTAAGATATAAATCCCATCACTTGAGTCATATCTTGTTTGACGTTTCTTTTTTTTTTTTATTTAAAAAAGTCTAAGGATTGACGAAAGTAATTGCCACAAGGTTCATTTCTATCTCACCACTGATCATTGTTTCGACTATGTTCATATGGAAAAGTAGCCAGAGACATATGCAAATATTGTCATGGCATAAGAAACTCCAGGAAAGCATGGATAGCTGCACTAGCAGCCACCATCTCCCTGTAATAATGTTGAAAACGACGTTTACGCCATGCAAACAGTAAATGAAAAAAAAAATGAGTATAAAGCATCGAAATTTACCGGAATAACCGTTCACGGTATTCCACGGGATAATCATGATAAAATGTGTAGTGTACTGTGGCTGTTTTATATATGTTTATGTGATTGTTTTTTAGACTACAATATTGGCCTTAATTTCTCCTTTTTTTTTTTTTACATTAGAATAAAAAGAGTGTAATAATACATGTATCTTAAAAAGGACATATTTAGTATAAATATTTTTATGGACCTAAGTGTAATGAAGGTAGGTGGTGAGTTTTGTCGTTCTGATAAATGACTGAAATGATTTTTGGGGGCGGGGTAACGGGTACTTTTCTGGCTTTTGAATTTTTCACTAATGCAATCTTGACACTAAATCATCATCATATGGTGAACTGCATTTTCTCTCTTTCCAGCAATGTTCTTTTTCTGCTCTGTAAATGGAATTTAAGTCGCAGATTTTTGTTGAATTTGTCGTCTGCAGCATACTTTCAATATGGACGATTTAAAAATGTTTTTGTCTCGTAAAGTTTTAACCCTTTACCACACAACCCCGAGTTACAACGACCTTTAGGGCAAATGCATTTGAAAGCATCGTTAGAAAAGGAGAAAATGCTGCTAAGCAGCATTTTCTCCTTTTCCCACAATGTTATCTATCCTATCAAACACAATCGCATCATCATTGAATTTGTTGAATTTTGCAAATGCTTCCAATTCGAATCAGTCTAAAATTTTGTCGTGTGGTAGAATTAAAGCATCCAATTTATCTGTATTGTTAGTTTAGTTTGGTTAGATTAGTTTAAATATATTTTATTTCGTAAGTTGAAATGGGTTTGAACCACAAGTTCTGTCAACTTAGAATCGGTCCTTTCCCTACAATACAATTTCAAAAAGTCTTTAAATTAACAATGGCAAATGCAATGATTTGTTATTTTAAGTACATACAAAACACGGTGAAAGAGATGAGGAAGGGTTCTGGTGGAACAGGGAAAGAGAAGTGAAAGAAAATGTGATGGTGCTCTCTGTTGGGCGCTTGGGCACCCGGCAGATTCAGCACTGTTACAATAGTCGATCATAGTTACTTAAAACGCTTTGACTCTTTGATATACTTGTGAACTGCTTCAAAAAGTGAACAATTTTGAACTAAGTTTAAGTCGGCACTGCCAAATAGTAATTTATAAATATTTAAATCTGTATTGTTACTATGTTAGGCTTTTTTTTTGTACCGCGGTCTAGAAAAGGGTAGAAAAAAAAACAACTTATAACCACATCGAGGGCTGTTTTTCCGGACAGTGTAGGTCATGATCAGATTGCATAGAATGTGCATGCGATCTATGATTTTTCCTGTTCGATATTTTTTGAGACATTTTTACAAAAGCAGACTTGGCATAGCAGCCTTTGGCAGCCTTTTGTCTGTAAAATTCAAAATGTCGTTAGCGCTTAAAACCCTTTTCCATTACGACATTCGGAGACAACTCTTTAAAGCATTGAAAGGAAATGGAGAAAATGCCGGATTTTTTTGGACATTTCTTTTTCCCTAATAGGTTCAAAATAGTCCCATTCTTAGTAAGGCTTGGCGTTTGCATATATTTTGGGGGTAAATATTTCGGTATGTGAGATAATGGAAAACTCGCAGTTTTCTTCAATTTGTGGCATGTCTATATAAAATTATGTTCTCTGGATAAATGTTAGTTGTTATGTATAATTTATTTTTTTTTTATTCGTATCAGTTTTAACACTTAAACTGCTGAATAAATGAAACGAAATTTTCCAAACAAAAGTAAAAACACCAGATATTGCGATTTCATATTTGATTTCACCGGAAAGAAACACTGTATCGGACAGTGTACATCAAAGATAAGACTGCACGTTTTGTGCAGTCTGATCTTGATCTACATTGTCTGCAAAAGGTCAGTGAGTCGCGCTTAGCAGCCTAAGGGTTAAACCCTAAGAAGCTAAGTGTAATGTACATGTATATGATATTGGGACAAATCCTTTGCATTGTGAACGATTTTGGAATTTATCGTTTTTTGTTTCATTTGTTGTCGCACCAAATAAAACTATAGACAGTTGTTGTATCTATGTTATAGATTTGAGAATAAATGTATTTGTCTGTCTTTCTTACAAAAAGATGGTTAAAAAAGAGGAGAAAATGCTGTTAACCAGCATTTTCTCCTTTACCAACAATGTTTTCTATCTGTTCAAGCACAAAGTTTATCATTAAAGTCACATTTATTCCGTTGTCTGCAAATACTTTCAATATGGACGAGTCAAAAATTGTGTCGTGTGGAATATGGTCAATTTTTACCCTGCCGAGATAAATCTTTAGGATAAATCTTTGTGTTATAAACGATTTGAGACTGTAGGCCTAATTTTTTTTCATTTCATGTTTCAAATGGTATCAAATAGGACAGTACTGAAGTTTATTTTATAAATGAGCCATGCTCTTGCAAAAAGGGGGCTTAATGCATCTCCGTGATGCATGATACCTAGCAGGTCAACACATGATCATAGACCCATAACTTCCATATTTTCCAACAACCAACTGAGTCATAAGGTAGACTGGTCCTTTAACATGCAGAAAATTGACCGGTAGCAAAAAGTTTCGGCCCAGGTCAGCCTGCGCGGACTGCAAGCTGACAAGGGTCGATACTTTTGCATGTGCATTAAGCCCCCTTTTCACATAGCATGGCTCAAATGCATTTTTGGGGTGTATAGATTGTATTTTGAGTTGTTATCAGACGAAACCATTTTAGACTCGTCTGTCTTGAAAGCAGGTACAGACGACAACTTGAATGTGGCCCAAATTATGGGATTTGTCTTTGAAATGATAGAAAACATCGTGGAAAAAGGAGAAAATTTGATTATTAGCATTTTCTCCTATTTCCACGATGTTTTAATACGTCTTTTCCACCAGGGTCGTTAAAATTCGGGTTTGTACTAAGCCATTAAGTTACTTTTCACTTTTTAAAAATAGTTTCGAATCGGGTGATACCAATATAGGTGTACTTGTTTTCGACTTATTTCGAAATCTTTGCAAACGACAGTGAGTGTTGCTCCATCGATGAGATTTGTCTTTGAAGTAAAAGGAAACATGGTGGGAAAAAGGATAAAATGCTGGTTACCTGCATTTTCTCCCTTGCCTACGTTTCTTTTTTTTACCTCTTCACCACACAACAGATCACTCCACTCGTCCAAATTAAGAGCAGTTGCTAGATACAACTTAACTCTTTACCAAACGATAAAATTTTTGACCAGTCCAAATTGAAAGCATTTGCAAACGACATACCAAAAGTAACTCAAATGATGATTTCCGTCTTTGACGAAATAGAAAACATTGTGGGAAAAGGAGAAAATGCTGGTTACCAGCATTTTCTCCTTTTTCCACATTGTTTTCCAAAGGCTTCTTTTTTTCAGGGTCGTTAAAGGTAGGGACTGTGTGGTAAATTGAAAGCTTTTGCAGACGACAAAATAAACGTTACTCAAAAATTGAAATTTGTTTTGGGAAGGGTAGAAAACATTGTGGGAAAAGGGGAAAATGCTGGTTTCCAGCGTTTTCTCCTTTTCCTGCAGTGTTTCTTTTTTAAAATACCTTCTTCTTGTGGGTCGTTAAAGCCCGGGAAAATGCAGTAAGGGTTTAGGTTTCACAAAGTGCGTGTAGCCCAATCGACGGGATCAGTCTTTAACTGGGAGAAAACATTGTGGGAACAGGAGAAAATCCTGGTTACGAACATAGTAAACAGTCCCACTAATTCAGCAACATTTGTCATCTGTGGGCTAAATGCTATCGATTTGCAATTTGGAAAAGTCTAAAAAATTGTCGTTTGAAAAGGAGCTAGTTAATTAATCTTATTGCATGCGCATGCCTTTTCGAACATTGTGCAGCAGCAGTTTGGGTTGCTTATGCGAGCAATAAGAAACTGCCATCGCACTTTTTTCTAAGATAGAGGATTATTCACACAACGGACTGATGTGAAGCCCTAAGCTGCTAAGCGCGAATCACTGACCTTTTGCGGACAATGTAGATGAAGATCAGACTGCACAGAACATGCAGCCTGATTTTGGATTTACACTGTCCGATAAGGAGATATTTCCCCTCAAAATGCCTTTGAAATTGCAAAATTTGGTATTTACTATTGGCTTGAAAATTTCATTTCACTTATTCAGCAGGATAAGGGTTAAGTGTGCATCTATACCCTCACACTTTACCAAACCTGCCCAGTTCTCAAACCTATATCACGGTTCTCTAGAAACTTTTTATTGTATGAGGAAAAAGGGGGGGGGGGAAATCTGCAAACTTAAAAAAAAGAACAAGTTGCAGATTTTGCTTTTCTCTCTTATTATTAGATTTAAAACAATTCTCGGGCAATATTTTACGTTGGTCTTGTTAAAAACAAACTGGTTTTGATTGGATCAAAATAAATCCGTGTTTCGCGGGTTTACTTTTTTTTTTTTCAATGTTTTTACAAGACATTGTATTCAAATAGAAACTAAACGCATATTATATAAGGCTCCAATTTGGTCTAATGGCCAAGAGCGTGGGGCTTGGACTCGGACGAAGCGAGATCGAGCCGCACCCGAGGATGGAAAAAAAAAAAGCACACCAAGTAAAACAAAAAAAGCACAGGGGGAAAAACAAGGAAGACAGCCCGCAGACGGAACGGGGGAAAACAGAGAAAGACAGCCTGGTGAGAGGACGGGAAAGAAAGATTGATATGTAGAGGGCTGTGGGGATCCAGGGAAATTACCTTTTACCATACTGTATGATGTTAATTATCAATTTGAATAAAGTCTATTTTATTATATTTTTATTTTCAAGTTGTTTGTTCTGAATTGTTTTTTAAAACTTATTTCTTAATTTCACTTAGTTCACCTATTCATGTTTCTGATTTCAAGAGTACTTTTAGACACTGTCTATGGGAAAATTTACTTTCTTGGACATTTCCACAAAGCTTAAGTACCATTTGGACTGAAGCTGCTGAGTTCAAGTTCAGAATAAGCAAAACCACACAAGCGTATTTTTTTCCATTTTATTTCTCAATCACAATCTGTAAATATATATGAACCTTGCTCTGAAAAAAGGAGGCTTAATGCATCTCCGAGATGCATAATACCAATCAAGTCATCACACAATTAGGGATCCATAAAATTTATTATGTCTAACACAACTGTATCATAAGGTAGACAGGTCCTTTGACACACAGAAGGTTAACCAATAGCGAAAAGTTTCCGCCCTGGTCAGCCTGCGTTGACTGCGCAGGCTTACATGGGTCGATACTTTTCGCAAATATACTAAGCCCCCTTTTCACAGAACATGGCTCAATTATACAACTCAACCATTTATCATAGAAGCTGTAGGCCTTCTTTCACAACCGATGTAAAATCTAGCAAGTTTATCTCATCAAACCACAAATTTTTAGGCTCATCCAGAATCGAAGAATTTGCTGACGACAATTCAACCCTTTGCCACACCATCCCGACTTTTTAACGACCCCGAGGAAGAAGGCTTTTTTAAAACACATTGTGGGGAAAAAAGAGAAAAATGCTTGTAATCGGCATTTTCTTCTTTTCCCACAACGCTTTCTTACCAATCCCGAGTTTTAAGCACAAGGAGGAAAAGGGCTTTGAAAACATTGCGGGTATAGCAGAAAATGCTGGTAAACCGCATTTTTTCCTTTTCCCACGATGTTTTCTGCCCTGTCCAACAGATTTCACTTTTTCAGTAACATTTATTTTGTCGTTGCAAAAGCTTTCAATTTGGACAAGTCTAAAATTTTGTTGTTTGATTAAACATTAAGTGTAGCTCAATGAAATTTGTCACTGAAAGGATACAAAACATTCCGGAAAAAGGAGAAAATGCTGGAGACCAGCGTTTTCTACTATTCTCACGATGTTTTTCAAATCTTTATCAGGATCCTTAACACTTGGGACTGTTTGGTAGAGGGTCAAACTAATAAATCAAGTATTTGTGCCATGCTCTGACAAAAGGGGACTTACTGCATATCCATTACACAAAGCATCACATAATTATGGATCCATAAAATCCATTTTGTCCATTAACCGAATGAATCACAAGATACACTGGTCCTCTAACATGCAGAAAATTGACCAACAGCAAAAAGTTTTGACTCCGGTAAGCCTGCATGGACTCCACAGGTTGACCAGGGTCAGTTAGTTTTGCTGATGCATTAAGCCCCCTTTTCACAAAGCATGGCTCATTTCATAGCAAAAGCAATGTATAAATGATCCATGACAACTGTGAATACTGGAAAACATAGTACATGTACAATCTCCAACTAGGCTGTCAGCATGGGATACTAAAATTTATCTGAGATTAGGCTTTTAGCATATCTTTCACCTTCTATCAGGTCACTTTTGAAAACATTCTGGCAAAAGGAAAAAAATGCTCATAACAAGCAATTTCTCATTTTGCCACAATGTTTAGACATGTGACAAATCTTATGTAGATCTAACAATCACCTGTTTTTCCAATGTTTCTTTAAGGTCTATTACACAATGTTTGTCTACATACAGCTACCCTGAGCCAGTAACACAATATCAACAATCTAAGAAAAAGTATTAACTCTTTACCAAACAAAAAATTTTAGACTTGTCCAAATTGAAAGCATTTGCAGACAACAGAATAAATATGACTGAAAAATTGAAATTTGCCTTGGGATGGATAGAAAACATTGTGGGAAAAAGAGAAAATGCTGGTTACCAGCATTTTCTCCTTTTTCCACGATGTTTTCAAAATGCTTCTTTCTCAGGGTCGTTAAAAGTCGGGATTGTGTGGTAAAGGGATAGACATAGAAAACACAAGTTCAATGAACTGTATTAGAAATATTAGTACATGTACATGTATAAAGTCGAGTTGAAGAGCAGCTCCCCCAACCCACTCTTCCTACCGTATTATTATCCTATCAAAATCTAATCAACATACATATTAGATCACTGGATCAAGTGGTGCATTAAAGTCTACCAGTTGATATAACTTTATCACTGAAAGAACTTGCAGCAAACAAAACTGAAAAGAGGAGATTTGTCTTTGAAATGACAGAAAACATTGTTGGAAATGCAGAAAAAGCTTGTTAACAGCACTTTATCCTTTTCAAACAATGTATTGAAAAGCCCAACTCTTAAAGGTTTGTAAGGACATGGGATTGTTTGCTAGAGGGCTAACCCTTTACCACCTAATCCTGAGTTTTAATAACCCTGGCATTTACCCTGGACAAATGCATGTTAAAGACATGGTGGGAAAAGGAGAAAATGCTGGTAACCATTGACTGGCAGTGAGAGAAAAGCAATCCTGTCACCTGTCACGATGACCATCATCAATCCTTGGAAAAAAATTGGCTGAGCTGAGGATTTGAACCAGCGACCCCCTGGTCTGAAGTACTGTCATTGGCAGTGAAAGAAAGAGTTAAATGCCAGTATAAGAAACAAAAGAAAAGGGAGAAACTGCTTGTAACAAGCAACTGCTCTTTTTTCCATAATGTTCTTCATACTAGTGCAAATCAAGTTTCCTTCATATGTTTTCCTCCACTCTTTGCCAAAAAAACCCCAAAATTTTACACTAGTCAAAACTGAAAGTATTAATTTTGCAGATGAGAGTTATGCCTCAAACAATGTGATTTGTCTTTGAAAGGATTGAAAACATTGTGGGAAAAGGAGGAAAATGCTAGTCACTAGCATTTTCTCCTTTTCCCACAGTGTTTTAAAAAATTTAGCTTTACAGGGTCAGTTAAACTTGGGACTGTGTGGTAAAGGGTTACAGGGAGTCTGAATTATTATCTTTGTAAGTCTTAAAATGCCTGTGCAATAAAAAATTAACCCTTTACAAAACAACCCCAAGTTCTAACGACCCAGAGCTAGAAGACTTTTGAGAATATTGCGGGAAAAGGAGAAAATGCTGGTTACCAGCATTTTCTTCTTTTCCTAGAATGTTTTCTACCCTTTAAGAGGCAAGTCCCATCTTCAGAGACCATTATTCAACTGTTAAAAAAAAAGTTTCAATTTGGGCAAGTCTATAATTTGGTAAAGAATTCCAAATGAAAGTTTTTGTTCAATTATTCCATCCTTATCCCTTTACCACACAGTCCTGACTTTTAACAACCCTGAGAAAGAAAGCTTTTGAAAACATTGTGGGAAAAGGAGAAAATGCTGTAACCAGCATTTTCTCCTTTTCCGACCATGTTTTCAACTCTTCCCAAAATAAATTTCAATTTTTGAGTCACTTTTATTTTACAGTCTGCAAATGCTTCCAATTTGGATTGGTCTAAAATTTTGTCGTTTAGTAAAGTTATAATAAAACTTTCACGAGGAGATGTCTTTGTATAAAATGTTGGAAACCAGCCTTGACAGCACACCAGCTTTTTCAAGGATGCATTTCGGTGCTTTGTCTCTCCATAGAAATTAACTCTTTATCAAACAACAAAATGTCAGACTTATCTATCTGAAAACACAAGCAGACAAAAAACGTTAATTCGGTTCAAATAATGGAATTTGTCTTTACAAGGGTTAACGACATTGTGGGATGAGGAGAAAAAGCTGGTTACATCACCCTTTTCTGTGTTTTCATAAGCCTTCTTTCTCAGACTTGTAGAAACAAATGATTGTTTGGTAAACAATTAACCCTTTACCAAATGAAAAAATTTTAGACTGGTCCAAAATGAAAGCATTTGCAGATGACAAAATAAATGTGACTCAAAAATTGAAATTTGTTTTGGGAAGGATAGAAAACATTGTGGGAAAAGGAGAAAATGCTGATTACCAGCATTTCTTTTTTTGCAACAATGTTTTCAAATGTCTTCTCCCCATGGTCATTGAAAGTCAATGTTGTTTGGTAAAGGGTTAAGTGACTTCATTCAAGAAGATGACCTATGAATGTACAATACAAGTAACAATCAACTAATTCCATGCTGAACAAAAAATGAAAAAAAAATTACTCCATTAAATTTGGATAACCAAAATGATTTCAAGTTTAACTCTTTCCCAAATGACAAAATTTTAGAAAAGTCCAAATTGAAAGCATACGCCTGTGACAAACTAACTGTTGCACAAATTTGGAAATTTTTCTTTGAAAGGGTAGAAAACATTGTGGGAAAAGACAAAAATGTTGGTTACCAGCATTTTCTCCTTTTCCAACCATACTTTCAAAACTTCCTTTTCCTTGGGCCATTAAAACTCTGGATTGTGTGGTAAAGGGTTAATATAAGTACTCCTGTACAACATCTGGTATGAAGAGAAATTGCTCTTTTCAAGCAATTTCAGTTTTTGCTAACATGGTTTAATTAGGTGTTTTATTGAAATACACAAAAAGTTGTCTAGAAATTCAGTAGAAACAACCCAGAAAACATTGCAACAAATTAAGAAATTGTTCAATGTGAGGAATTTTTCAACATATAAGAATATTTTCTTATAAATCATTGTCATTCTATTTCTCACAATGTTTTCTGGTATTGTCATCCAATGCAGGGTCTGCAGAGAAGGAAACAAACCTGAGGAAAATATTGAAACAAATGAAGAATATGTTTTTTGAGTATTTCTTACTGATCCAGAAATATGATGTCTGCATGAAAATAAAAGCAAGAAAACATTAATACTCTTTACTACACAATCAATACTAAATGCCCAAAGAATAAAGGCATCTGAAGATATTTTGGGAATGGGAGAAAATGCTGGTAAACAGTATTTTCTCCTTTTCCTAAAATGCTATCTTTTAAAAGACAAGTCCTTTTATCTGAGCCACAATTATTTGTCATCTAAAAACTAATGCTTTTATTATTGGTAAGTCTAAAACACACATGCATCAAAAATATTACAAACAATGTAAAAATAATTCATTTAAAACCAAGTGCAAGCAACCATTTCTCACACCTGCTGTAGACAATTCTTGGAAGTATTATGACAAAAGTAACAAGCACTTGCTGTTTCCTCCAATATTTTCAAAACCATTTAAAATGATAATTTTGTTTCTTTCATATTACTCTACATGTCACCTGAACAGTTTCATTACCAATATGTATACATTTTCCCATAATGTTCTCAAAAGCCTTCTTCCTCAACGTAATAAAAAAATGAGAATTGCTTGGTGAAGGATTAACCAGTTACCTTTAACCACAAAATCCTCAGTTTTCAAAACCCTTGGCAAACAGGGCTTTCGAAAACATCCTAGGAAATGGAGCAAATGTTGGTAGACAGCATTTTCTCCTTTTCCAACAATGTTTTCTACTCTTTCAAAGCAAAATAGTATCCTTTCAGTCAGACACATTTGCTGCTGTCTTCAAATGGTTTCAATCAAGACAAGTATGTAACATTGATTTATCCTTCATCAACCAATTCCAAGTTTTACAGACCATGCGGAAAATGACTATATGGAAACACTGTGGGAACAAGACAAAATGCTGGTAACACACATTTCATCCTTTGCCGACAATGTTTTCTATCATTCACAAAACAAATTCAGTCATTTGAGCAACAGGTAAAATGTCATCTGCGAATCATTAATGCTTTCAGTATGGTTGAGTCTAAAATTTTGTCATTTGGTTAAGGTGCACCCATAACAGCACAGGCTAGTTTTAGACCTACCTAAAACCCCTCACACATTATACCATTACCATAGACAAAGATTTTAAAGAAAAAAAAAAGTTTTTAAACCCTTTACAACACAATCCAGAGTTTTAACAACCCTTTCAAGTTTGAAACCAAAGTGGGACAAGAGGGCCATGATGGCCCTGGATCGCTCACCTGAGTCAATAGGCCAAACATTCTGACCAAATTTCACAAGCATCTGACTGAAAATGTGGCCTCTATAGCGTGCACAAGGTTTTTTGATGATTTGACCTAGTGACCTAGTTTTTGACCCCACATGACCCAATTTTGAACTCATGTGAGATTTTATCAAGCCAAACATTCTTACCAAGTTTCATAAGTATTTGACTGAAAATGTGGCCTCTGGAGCATACACAAGATTTTTTGAAGATCTGACCTAGTGACCTTGTTTTTGACCCCACATGACCCAATTTCAAACTCGTCCGAGATTTTATCAAGACAAACATTCTGACCAAATTTGACAAGTATCTGACTGAAAATGTAGCCTCTAGAGCACACACACAGTTTTTCGAAGATTTGACCTAGTGACCTAGTTTTTGACTCCACAAGACCCAATTTCTAACTCGTCCCAGATTTTATCAAGACAAACATTCTGACCAAGTTTCATGAGGATCCAACTGAAAATGTGGCCTCTAGAGCGTACACAAGGTTCTTCGAAGATTTGACCGTGTGACCTAGTTTTTGACCCCACATGACCCAATTTCAAACTCGTCCCAGATTTTATCAAGACAAACATTCTGACCAAGTTTCACGAGTATCTGACTGAAAATGTGGCCTCTGGAGCGTACACAAGGTTTTTCGAAGATTTGACCTAGTGACCTAGTTTTTGACCCCACATGACCCAATTTCAAACTCGTCCCAGATTTTATCAAGACAAACTTTCTGACCAAATTTCACAAGTATCTGGCTAAAATTGCGGCCTCTAGAGCCTACACAAGGTTTTTCGAAGATTTGACCTAGTGACCTAGTTTTTGACCCCACATGACCCAATTTTAAACTCGTCCGAGATTTTATCAAGACAAACATTCTGACCAAGTCTCATGAGGATCGGACTGAAAATGTGGCCTCTAGAGCGTACACAAGGTTTTTCGAAGATTTGACCTAGTGACCTAGTTTTTGACCCCACATGACCCAATTTCAAACTCGCCCCAGATTTTATCAAGACAAACATTCTGACCAAGTTTCATGAGTATCTGACTGAAAATGTGGCCTCTAGAGCGTACACAAGGTTTTTCGAAGATTTGACCTAGTGACCTAGTTTTTGACCCCACATGACCCAATTTCGAACTCGTCCGAGATTTTATCAAGACAAACATTCTGACCAAATTTCACAAGTATCTGACTGAAAATGCGGCCTCTGGAGCGTACACAAGGTTTTTCGAAGATTTGACCTAGTGACCCAGTTCTTGACCCCACATGACCCAATTTCTAATTCGTCCAAGATTTTATCAAGACAAACATTCTGACCAAGTTTCATGAGGATCGGACTGAAAACGTGGCCTCTAGAGCGTACACAAGGTAAAAAGTTGACGACGGACGACGGACACAGCACGATCACAATAGCTCACCATGAGCACTTTGTGCTCAGGTGAGCTAAAAAAGGATGAAATGCTGGTGACCAAGATTTTCTCCATCTCCCACAATGTTTTCAAATTTTCAGAGACAAATTCCATCAATTGAGCCATATTCACCTTACTGTCTGCAAAATTAATGCTTTCATTGTGGACAGTTCTGAAATTTTGTTGAGTGTAAAAGGGTTAACAGTGTATAGAAACTGTGGGAACAGAAGCAACTGTTTGCTACATGCAGAAATTCCTCTTTCTACAACATTTTCCCCCAAGCTATCAATAGAAGGGGTGTAGAATGTCATAAGAGTGCAGATACAGCTTACCACATGACAAAATCAAAGTCTTGTCCAAACTGAAACCATATGAAGTCTTCAATTTAAATGCGGCTCAATTGATGGATTTATCTCTGAAGGTCAAAAACTTTGTGGAAAAAGGAGAAAATGCTGGTTACAGCATTTTCTCCTTTTCTCACAATATTTTCAAAAGGCTTCTTCATCAAGGTTGTTGAAACTCAGGTTTGTGAGGTAAAAGGTTAACCCTTCACAAAACAACTTAAATTAATACAAGTCCAAATCGAAATCATTTGCAGACAATTAATCAAATGTGGCTCATGGATATGGTTAGTCTTTGCAAGGTAGGAAAACACTGTATGAAAAGCAGAAAATACAGGTTCCATGCATTTTCTCCTCTTCCCTAAATGCTTTCCTTTGTCAGGATTCATTGAAACATGGGGGGGTGTTTGTGTGGTGAAGGGTTATTCTACCATCATACAGCCAAAAATTTGAACCTACAGGAAAACTTGAACAAATGACAAAAAAGTTAAACATAGAAACAGTCAAACATAGAAAATAGTCAAACACTGTTTTGTACTTGGAAATCCTGGATGGAAAGGGAGCAATTGCTTCAGCAATTAACAATCTACCAAACAATCCTCTGTTTTAACAATCCTGAGGAAGCTGCCTTTTGGAAAAAAATGTGGGCAAAAAAGAAAATGCTGGTAACCAGCTTTTTATCCTTTTTCCCACAACATTTATTTTCTACATTTTCAAAGATGAAAATTATCAGTTGGCCACATCAGTCATCTGCACATCCTTCCAATTTGGACCAAGTGTACAACTTTGTTGTCTGGTAAAGCATTAATCATTGCTCCTATTCCCTCCATGTTTTGGATGGTTTCAAATTACTAGAATGGCATATCAGTATCAGGCAACAGCATCCTTATTCATGGGTGTCCAGGGTTTCACAAGTACTACACTATGACTCTGAAATGTCTTGCCCAAGGACGCTGATAAAAACCACAGTCCCTGAGGATCAACTCTCAGACCTGTAGGTTTCAAATCTCAACACCTTCACTGAGGCAAGCAGGACTCCTCAGACCATGCATACAAATATATCGATTTTGGAAGCACTAGTAAAGGTCTAGTTTAAATGCATGGTTTAATTCTTTACCAAAAGACAAAACTTTATACTTGCTAAAATTCAAAGCATTTGCAGACAACAAAATGAAAGTAACTCAAAAATCGAAATTCTTCTAAAAGTGACAGAAAGCATTGTGGGAAAAGGAAAAAAGTGTAGTATCTGATGTCACTTCCTCTTGGTCAGCACCACTGACTTTGGAATAGTGTCAGTAACATAGAAACTACAATTATTACACTGTTAGCTGTAAAACTCTTCAAGGTGCTGTTCTTGATGATAGGTTTCCATAGCAAAACTTCCACCTGGTCTCAACCTCTGAACTTCTCACTTGGTACAGTTGGTATATTGTCAAGATTATGTTACCTACATTACAGCACTGTAAGCTGTGAAGCTGCTTCCTGGGCTACATATGATGGTAGGTTTCCATAGCAACATATCTGACTCCTCCCCTTGGTACAATGCCAAGAATCCAATTACAGTACCACTGGCAGAAAAACTGCTTCAAGAGGCGGTGCTCATCAACTGTTTCCAGAACTGGCTGACAACCAACAACAGAGCTTTGAGTTGGAAGTATATTACAAGATTTAAATGACCCCAAAGTCAAATGGACTACAGCCAGCCAACTTCAGACCATCATACCTGAAACAAAGAAAAGAAATTGGATGAAATCACAATACTTGGTTTTATTCAATATCTGGTGGAATTTTTCATTCAATGCTTTTAGCAGTTTCAGGCTTAATTGTGAGGATAGAGTTCTTCTATGACATGATAAAAGACTGTCTTGCCTATTCCCATTTTATCTACATAATGCAATTGCATACTGTGCATTTTAGCAGCAACACCTTTGTTCTCAGCTGTTTGATCTTATAAACTACACTTTAAGCACACCAAATGTTGCTATTTGTATCCTTTATGTTAAATGTGCTTGCAGCAAAGTCCTGCATGATTTGTTGGTCCAATGCATTTTTAAGCATTACACACTGATGGCAAACTTCCATGGGAGTGTATCTATGTATATATAGGTGTATCAATTCAAAAATGGATTACAGATGGTCTTATTCCCATCATTTATCTTTCCTCTTTATCATTCATAACTAAATCCTGAATCATTTAAATTAGAGCATTGAAGGTTTCCTTGAAACATGTTGTAGAGTGATCTACTGCCTTTTATTTGAATTTTCTGTCAATATCTGTGAACAAAACTTATGCCTTCGTGATTTCATGGCCCTTGATGTAGTCATTTTTATTATTTTGGACGGTAATTTATGTTTTTGCCATGAAAAAAGAAAGAATCGTACCGGATTAGAGCCGATGACGGGAGATTTTGCTTGAATATTAGGTTCATATTCTTGATACTGATCTTTGCCTCCATTTTCTATCCCATGATACATTTGAACATATCAACTGTTTAATCTGCGGCACCGTGGATGGATTTCAATACATCATGTGAATTCAAAACAGTAGTTTTCAAAATTAAAAAAATACAAAAGCGTTGGTTTTAATAAGTAACTTGAGGGATTTATATTATAGGTATTATTATGGCAGATAAAAGATTTCTACCGTTTTATTCATACATCAAGTAATTGGCCAGTTGCATGTGCTTTGGTTTAAAAACATAATGAGCTTCAAAGTTCCCCAAACACATAGGCTACTGGCACCGTTGTGACAAATTAACAGAGCCGTGGTCAGGGGCCTGCCAGTCCATGTCAAATAATGTAGCACTCATTCAGTTTACCTACTCTGCCATTTCACTATCCAGTGATTATCAATCGAAACAGATATGAAGCAAATTATCTTTTCACACAGGACAAACTTTAGACTATTCCAAAGTGAAAGCATCTGAAGAGGACAAATCCGAAAGTAGTGCCAATGAATTGACATCCTCAGACAGGATAGAAAAATGTGGGAAAAGGAGAAATGCTGCTTACCAGCATTTTTTCCTATATGCACTATGTTTTTCGAAAGCATATGTCTTCAGGGTCATTTAAACTCAAGATTGTTTGGTAAAGGGTTCACATAAGGATTGAAAATGAAAACAAAGGTTATTTAATAAATGTACATGATTTCCTGGTAAAATATTGTAACTGACATTCACAGTGAGCCAAAAATAATTCTTAGCGATTTCACATTTTACCACAATGTTTTCAAAACTGGTCCGCAGCAAGTCCTAGGGAATTGTCTGCAAAAAGCTTTTGAATTAAAATTTACAAAAACATGCCACTTTTTATGACCTTTAACAAGAGAATCTCAGGAATTTGGAAAGTTTGTAAGGAAAAGAAGAAAATGCTGGTAACCAGCATTTACTCCTTTTCCCTCAATGTTTTCTACCCTTGAAAGACAAATACCACCATTTGGCTGCATTTACTTTATTATTTGCAAATTGCAGACTGGTCAAAAGTTTTGTTTTCTTGTAAAGAGGTAACTCTTTACAAAACAACAAAATTCTAGACTGATCCAAACTTAAATCATTGCCAGACAACAAATTAAATATGACTCAAAAACTGAAATTTCTTTTGGAAGTCTGAAAAACATTATGGGAAAAGGAGAAAATTATGGTTACCAGCATTTTCTCCTTTTCCCACAATGTTTTCAAAGAGCTTCTTCCTTAGGGATATTAAAACTAGAAACTGTGTAGCCAAGGGTTTAACAGGTTGATCCTTCATTTTCTTAACCCTTTCACAAACAAGCCCTGGTTTTCACGTGTCTGCAGTATAAGTCTTTTGAAACACTGTGGGAAAAGGAGAAATTGCTCGTTATGAGCAATTTCTCCTTTTCCCACAGTGTTTTCTACCCTTTTTGAGACCTTTCTGCCATTTTGATCAAATTAAAAATTGTTGTCTGCAAACTCTTTCAATTTGGACCAGTCCAAAATTTGTCGTTTGGGAAAGGGTTAACAACTTGTTGCTTGATAAGAATATTTGTAAGTTCTCATATATATGCACTCGTAATAAAACATCGGGAAAGTGCCAATCCCTCATATTACCTGAATACAATGGAAGAAGGAAATCTTCACCTTTTACCAAAGAATCACTTGTTTTGAAAAACACTGCGGGAAAAAAAAAATGCCATACAATGGAAGAAGGAAATCTTCACCTTTTACCAAAGAATCACTTGTTTTGAAAAACACTGCGGGAAAAAAAAAATGCCAGTAACCAGCATTTTCCTCTTTTCCCTCAATGTTTTTGACCCTATCAGAGACCTGAAGCTTATTTGTAGAAATTCCAAATATGTCATCTGCAGATGTTTTGAAACTGGAAGTGTTTAAAATTCATTGGTTGGATTGCATTGCCAAAGGCTTGTATTTCAAAATACAGTGGTGTAGATGCAAGGTCACACTGTAGGGTCTGTTTAGGTTCTAGTTTGATCTTGATCTACACTGTACACCAGGACGCCAAATAGGTCCTTTGCATTGTTTGGACCTTCTGTCTTGGGTGAAAATATTTGCATGGAACAGGTAATGACACACTGGAGAAATATTGCCCCCCCCCCCCCCCCCGGACATTTCTGAAATACTGTGAAAAAAGTCATTAACACTTTCTTTACTTTGCCAGATGACAAAACTGTAGACTTGCCTATATTATTAGAATATACAGACGACAAATCAATTCAATAGATCAAATGTGATCCAAATAACACCGTGAGAAAAAGAGAAAAGGTTAGTTCCCAGGATTTTCTACTACCATGACAGTGTTTTAAAAGACATTCTTCTTTAGGATCGTGAAAAACAGGATTGTTTGGTGAAGGGTGGGGGTGGCTGAACCCTGTAAAAAGCCTGATATAAAAGATCTTGGCAAAAACAAATGACAAAAAATCAGGTTCATGTTCTTATATGAATTCAATCGACATGATGCATGTATTTATATTTGCTCAACAGACAACAACAACAACAATAATAAATCAACATACTGATAATACAATGTTTTTTCTCTAAGAATTAACTCTTTACCAAACAACCAAATTTTAGACTGGTCCATACTGAAAGCATTTGCAGATGACAGATTAAATGTTGCTTAAACTGTAGGACTTGTCTTTAAAAGAATAGAAAACATTGTGGGGAAAAAGGAGAAAATGCTGGTTACCAACATTTTCTCCTTTTCCCACAATGTTTTCAAAAGCTTTTTCTGTCAGTCATTATTAAAACTTGAGATTGATTGTGTGGTAAAGTGTTAAAATAGAAACTTGTGATGATACAAAAAAAACGGCTTTAACTCTTTACCAAACAACAAAATTTTAGACCAGTCCAAATTGAAAGCTTTTGCAGACGACAAAATAAATGTGACTCAAAAATTGAAATTTAAATTTAAAAGGTTAGAAAACATTGTTGGAAAAGGAGAAAATGCTGGCTGCCAGCATTTTCTCCTTTTCCCTCAATGTTTTCACAAGGCTTCATCCTCAGAGTCATTAAAAGCCAGGATTGTGTGGTAAAGGGTTAACCATTTTCCCAACCAATCCCATGTTTTGATGACTGTTACCAAGACTTTTGAAAACATTGTGGGGAAAGGAGAAAATACTGGTAATCAGTATTTCCACCTTTGTTCAAATTGTTTTTCTACTCTTTCAAAGACAAATCCCATCATTTGAGTCATGCTTAATCTGCTAATCTGTTCTTTTCTGTCTTTACCATTTTTTTTCTATTAACCACTACCACATGATCACAAGTCTTATCATCCCTATGAAGAAGACTTTTGAAACAAATTTTCAACTTTTCCCACAATATTCTCTGCCCTTCCAAAAACAAATTTCAACCTTTGAGTCTAAAATTTTATTGTTTCGTATATGGTTAACTACTTTAATGGCCCATAATAAGGGACTACCAACGTATGAAAAAGCAAGTTTTGGTAAAAAACTGAAATGTAACTTTTGCATTTCAATGACATTGTGTATATGGTATGATTTTCTGGCCAAAACCTCATTTATGAGGAAAATAAAAAAAAACCACTTGGCTGTAATGCTCTAATCATGTCTCTCACCAAAATATTCATTGGCAAAAAATATCCTGCATTGTTTTTAGATTTTCAAAAAACCATTGTTTCCCTTACTAGATTTTTTTTCTACATTTAACATTTCCACTTTACAAATAATACTTTGCAGAAAATCAGATATAAACATCTCTCTCATTAACAACCTCTACAGTTTTGTGGTGGCAATAATAATTAACCCATTAGTACAAAAACAAACCTGGTTCTAATAATTTCATAGATCTATTAGATATGAATTATAAAATAATGCACTAATCTTAAATATAACAATTAATATATCAATTAATAAAATTGATAAGGAACCGAGACAGACATGAAAAACCTTGTAGCAGCATTTCTAAGTGTTTAAAAGCTGCTGCTGCACTATTTTCACTGAATAAGGTAGATTTGATTAATGAGAAAATGACATGTAACCATCCTCTGTATGCATAAAGTTCAATGTGAATTTCAGTCTCTTTGGTGTTTAACACCATTTACATCATGTCAGTTATATCATTGCAGCCAGTGCATCTGTGCATGCTCTCTTGGATTTTTTTAACAAGTACTTTGTACATACTTCTCAGAACTGGCTCCTTTCCCCCATAGATATTATTGAAACAATGTTCAGCAGTTAGAGAGGTACAAATGCTGTCCTATTGACGATCATCAGATCTCGGACAGAACTTTGGGAGTCGAACCTGCGACCCCTTGATTACAAGCACTGTATGTTGCTAACCAAGCTACCAGGGTTGGCGCAACTTATATACTGGTAATCTGTAATGGCTTATGATTCCAACTAATTTATTTGCACTTTGAATTATTCTAATTAAGTTATGTGTAGTTTTTAAGCCAAAGTAGTCCAGAGAAAAAAATAGAATATTTTAGACTTGTCTACATTGAAGCATTTGCAGACAAGAAATAAAGTATTGGAATTTAACCCTTTACCACACAACAAAATTTTAGACACACCCGTACTGAAAGCATTTGCAGAGGACAATTTCAGTGTGGTGATGCAATTTTTCTTTGATAGGGTAGAAAACATAGTGGGAAAAGGAGAAAATGCTAGTTTCCAGCATTTTCTCCTTTTCCCACAATACATGTATTTTCAAAAGGTCTTCCTTAAGGATCGTTAAAAGTCGGGATCATGGGGTAAAGGGTTAAGTAAAACATGTTTATTTTACATTAATTGTGAAATAAGTTCTGACAACCTATCTTGATCTCTCTCAGTGACTGTTTACTGAAAAGCTCAACAAGTACTCTTGCCTTGTCATAGTTTGTTCTAAAGCTTGACTCTGTTCATCAGAGGAATCAAACTCGGAACCTTTGATGTGAGAGGCCAACTCTCTACACCTCGTACACTATACTGCCCACAAATTATAGGATTTACCTTTGAAAGAATAGAAAACATAGTGGGAAAAGGAGAAATGCTAGTTAACAGCATTTCTTCAATTTCTCCACCATAATTTCCAAACTCTTTCACCTTAGGGTAGTGAGAATATGGGATTATTTGGTAAAGGATTAACCCTTTACCACACAATCCCGACTTTTAACGACTCTGAAAAAGAAGCCTTTTGAAAATATTGTGGGAAAAGGAGAAAATGCTGGCAACCAGCATTTTCTCCTTTTCCCACAATGTTTTGTACACTTCCCAGAACAAATTTCAGTTTTTGCGCCACATTTATTTTGTCGTCTGCAAATGCTCTCAATTTGGACTGGTCTAGAATATTGTCGTTTGGTAAAGGGTTAAACAGAACCAGAATCATTTACGATTTACAATCGTACACATAAACAGTGAATATGACCCTGCAGCTCAAAACATGAGACCTTTTCCTTGCAATGCATTTAGTGTACTCTACAGATTGAATAAAACAAGCTACCAGCATGATCTCTGTGACTTTTGTATGGGGGCAGCAATTGAATGACGCACAAAACCACAGACACAATTTCAATAAAATACAGCTTTGGTAAAAAATAATTACATGTACTTGGGTAAAAATTTAAATCATTCATTAATTCTGAAAAGAAAAAAAAATCTCTATCTCCCTCGTTTAGGGTGACAGAGATAGAAAATGTGTAAATGCACTTGACACATGGATACTTCTATTTGAGCCATGCAAAAGGGGTCTTAATGCATCTGCGTGATGCATTATACCAATCAAGCCATCACATAATTATCTCCGTGATGCATTATACCTATCAAGCCATCACATAATTAGCTCCATAATGCATTATACCTATCAAGCCATCACATAATTATCTCCATAATGCATTATACCTATCAAGCCATCACATAATTATCTCCGTGTTGCATTATACCTATCAAGCCATCACATAATTATCTCTGTGATGCATTATACCTATCAAGCCATCACATAATTATCTCCGTGTTGCATTATACCTATCAAGCCATCACATAATTATCTCCATAATGCATTATACCTATCAAGCCATCACATAATTATCTCCGTGTTGCATTATACCTATCAAGCCATCACATAATTATCTCCGTAATGCATTATACCTATCAAGCCATCACATAATTATCTCCGTAATGCACTATACCTATCAAGCCATCACATAATTATCTCCGTAATGCACTATACCTATCAAGCCATCAAAAAGTTATGGATCCATAATAGCCACTTCTTTCCAACAACAGACTTTATCATGAGGTAGAGTGGTCCTTGGATCTACAGAAAATAGACCAATAGCGAAAAGTTTCGATTCAGGTCAGCCTGCGGGGACTGCACAGGCTGACCTGGGTCGATCCTTTTCGCAGATGCTTTAAGCCCCCCTTTCACAGAGTATTGCTCATACATACTTTTGAATTTACTCTTCCCTAAACAGTCCTGCATTTTTAATGATCCTGTGGGAAAAAAGGCATTTGAAAATATAGTGGGGAGGAGTGAAAATGCATTTTTTCTTTTTATAACAATGTTTTCTACCCCTTGCAAAATAAATTCCACCCTTTGAGCCACATTTTCTGTAACATGTGCATATGCTTTCAACTTGAACAATTCATCAACTTGAACAATTCAGTTAAGAGTTAATGCAAGAAAAATTGGAATCAAGTCCTTTAACCCTTTACCAAACAGCCAAATTTTAGGCTGGTCTAAATTTAAAGAATTTTGTTATTTATGACAAATTAATTTGTCAAAAATGATGGAATTTGCATCAGAAAGGGTAGGAACATTGTGGGAAAAAAGGAGAAAATACAGGTTACCAGCATTTCCTCCTTTTCCAACATTTTTTTTTTTCCAAAGCCTTTTCTCTCAGAGTCGTTAGAACTCTGGATTGTGTAATAAAGGGTTTAACATGTACCTATACATGTACTTTTATCCATTTCTGTCACAAAGATTCAACATCATGTATTTTATACATGTACTTTTGCACATTCTATTACAAGAATAAAGATAAGAGGAAATGATGTACCTTATACATTCAACAGTGTACATGCACCGTTGTCCATTATCTTACTGCAGGGCAGATCAAGAAACATGTACTTTATTTACTTAACTCATTACCAATCGACAATAATTCAGAATGGTACAAATTCAAAGCATTTGCAGACGACATATTACAGGTGGCTCAAATGACGAAATTTGGCCTTGATAGAGTAGAAAACATTGTGGGAAAAGGAGAAAATGCTGGTAACCTGCATTTTCTCCTTTTCCAACAATGTTTTCAAAAGGCTTCTTTCTTAGGGTCGTTAAAAGTCCGGATTGTGTGGTAATGGGTTAACAGTGTACGTACACCTTTGTCCATTATCTTACTGCCGGGCAGATCTGCAAACATGTTCTTTATTTACTTAACCCTTTCCCAAACAAGCCCTGGTTTTCACGTGTCTGCAGTACAAGTCTTTTGAAAACACTGTGGGAAAAAGAGAAATTGCTCGTAACGAGCAATTTCTCCTTTTCCCACAGTGTTTTCTACCCTTTTGGAGAACTTTCTGCTATTTTCATCAAATTTAGAATTGTTGTCTGCAAACTCTTTCAGTTTGGAAGGGTCTAAAATTTGTCGTTTGGGAAAGGGTTAAGATGTTTACATGTACTTTTGTTCATTGCAGTACAGCAACACAGATTGGGAATCATGTACAATGTACCTTATACCTGCATTTATCATCTTTTGTCCATTTTATTACCGCTGGGAAGGCTGGGAAGCAAGCAGATGTAAACTTGTACCTTTAGAATACAATCTCTTGTTTTAAAGACCCCGACAAAGACACCTTTTGAAAACATGGTGGGAAAAAGATTAAAATGCTGGTTACAAGCATTTTCTCCCTTTCAAAACATGATCCCTTCTCTTTCAGAGACAAATCACACAATTTTAGCCATATTTACTTTGTGATCTTGAAATACTTTGGATTTGGACAAGCTTAACCCTTTACCAAACAATCATGACTTTTAACAACCCTGAAAAAGAAGCCTTTTGAAAACATTGTAGGAAAAGGAGAAAATGCTGGTAATGTTTTCTACCCTTCCAAGAATATATTTCAATTTTTCAGTCACTTTTATTTTGTTGTCTGCAATTGCTTTGAATTTAGACCAGTCTAATGTTTTGCCATTTGGTAAAGAGTTAAATCTTTTATGTTTGGTAATGGTATAAGCATCTCTACATCTCCTTCTTCCACTATATTACATAAAAAAAAATTAAAAAAAAAAATTATATGCTTATCAGAGTCATGGTTACATTTACAGTAACATGTACTTTTATCAATTGCACTACTGTAAAAAGACTGGAAATGACATATTTTATAGAAATCTACATGTTCAAATGTCCATAAATGTAAATGTAAATCATTGGTAGTTCCCAGGAAATCCATTTGCTGTCTGAGTTTCCTCACTATTTTCTGTATGTTTACTTGTTGCATCAATGAGACTTTCTTTATTCTTATCTGTATAATATTTCACTGATGTTGAATTGAGCTCCATTTTTTCTCCAGATCTTTGGGGTGGTTTAGGTAGAAAGACAAAAGAAGAGCGTGTGGATTCTGAAAATGAAACATAAGAATTAACACTTTACCACATAATCCCCAGTTTTAATGACCCCGACAGAAATGCTTTTGAAAACATTGTGGAAAAAGGAGAAAATGCTGGTAATTTTCTCCTTTTCTCAAAATTATTTTTACCCTTTCCAAGACAAACCCAACCTTTAAAGCATAATTTAAATTGTTGTCTGCAAGTGCTTTCAATTTAGACCAGCCTAAAATTGAGTTGTGTGGCAAGCAGTTAACAATAAGTATTTCTTAATTTGTCTTTGCCTTTCTCTTTACCAAACAATCCCTAGTTTGAACAAGTCTGAGGAAGGAGGATTTTGTAAACTTTGTACCAAAAGGGTAAAATGCTGGTAACCATGCTGGTTTCTGTATACACTTTTTGCACTTGGTGTTAAGCCACATTAGAATACATGTATCAGATTAGTGTTTGCAAAATGAAATAGATATTTTTCAGTCAATAAAAAGGCAAGAACATGCCCTATTTTAAGGGTGGTTATTTTCTTTTTGGTGGATTTTTTTTTTTCAAAATATTGGACACTACATGTTCTGTGCAGTCAGAGGTTAGTCTACACTAATGGCAAAAATATCTGACTCTGTTTTCAAGAACACAAAAAGTTAGAAACATGTAAATGTACATAAGACACAAATACATAGGCCATCTTTTCAGAAGTGGTCTATTGTTTGATGAAAAAACTTCATTTGTAGATGATCTGTCAGTCAGTTTATATTACATGTACTATATTTGACTATTCAAAAGAAGAAATTGCTGATTTAATGTAGAAATTGAAAGACTAGTACACACCTCTAAATTTAGATGTATCTCTTCCCACAAGGAATAAGATCAAATATAGAACAACTGCTATGACCACAATGGTGAAACAGAATGCTAGGAAACTAACTGGCTCTGTACTGACAAAAAGCTGAAATAGGTAAGATATGGAAATGTTAATACATGTATTATGTAGATGTAATACACAGGTCATTTGACCCTTTACCATACAAACCCAATTCTTAACAACCCTGAAGAAAACAGCTTTTGAAAACATTGTGGGTAAAGGAGAAAATGCTGGTATATTTCATGATTCAGTCAGTTACCAGACAAAATGTTTTTTTATGGATCCATAATTATGTGATGACTTACCTAGTATAATCCATTATAGAGATGCAGAAAATCCTCTTTTGCCAGAGTGTGGCTCATATATATTAATCACAAAATACAGCTAAGGCCAGCGGAAGAAAACAGCTTTTGGAAACATTGTGGGTAAAGGAGAAAATGCTGGTATACTTCATGATCCAGTCAGTTGCTAGACAAAATGGTTTTTATGGATCCATAATTATGTGATGACTTGCTTGGTATCATGCATTATAGAGATGCATAAAACCCCCTTTTACCAGAGTGTGGCTCATATATATTAACCACAAAATATAGCTCAGTCCAGAGGTCAGAGACAGGGTCTGTGTTCTACTGAAAACACTGCTATGCCATCTGGATAATTTCCTCATAAAACAGCTACACTTACATTTCCTACAATGACTGGACAGATAGTCTCTCCGAGGGCAGCAAACACAACCATACATGATGTTATTGGCGCTGAAAGTAAATCAAGGGAAAATGTCTAGGTTAGCCCCTAGGGTGCTAGGCTGACCTTTGGCAGACAGTGTAGATCAAGATCAGACCACAAAGAACTGTTCAATAACAAGACATTGTTCTACAAAAAATATGTTTGAAATAACATCATAATGTATAAATTTGGGATTTTACTATTGGCTTGACAGTTTTATTTAACCCTTTCCCAAACAAGCCCTGGTTTTTACAGGTCTGCAGTACAAATCTTTTGAAAACACTGTGGGAAAAGGAGAAATTGCTCGTAACGAGCAATTTCTCCTTTTTCCACAGCGTTCTCTACCCTTTTGGAGAACTTTCCGCCATTTTCATCAAATTTAAAATTGTCGTCTGCAAACTCTTTCCGTTTGGAAGGGTCTAAAATCTGTCGTTTGGGAAAGGGTTAAATTATTAGCAGGCTAAAGGTTGAGCTTGGAAAATAGTGATCCTTCCAAAGTATAAAGGTCAATATTTGCCAACTGTTATACTCTAAATTCCAAGACCTGCCATTTGAATGGCAGAGGTAGAAGATCTGTTTTAGAACTCAACAATAGCAGTCACTGATACTGATAGATATTAGTGGTTACAGTCCCTGAGCTCTCAAGTTTTGAAGGATACAGGGTTCAATATGTTGTGACAGATCTACATAATTATCACCTATATATCTAAAAAGTGAGTCCACAAAATTTACAACTGAACGAGAAACATTCAGAGATTTCTTTGATATTCAACTTCAATAAATAACAGTCAGTTGTGAAATTTCAATAGGCTGTTTTCTTCATCAGTTACCCCCGATTTGGTGGTAAGCTCAGATACTATTTTTGTGCTTGTGTCTCTGCTAAGGAGCGGATAGGAGAAACAAAAACACAAATAACATCTAAGCTACCTTACGCATCTTAGGATACATCAGGCTCAATAAAGTCTGTCAATACAAATCCAAGTTTAATCTGTGACACGGATAAATCTGTGCATAAATAATAATAATAATAATATAACGCGTTATAAATTTTTTGTAGAGCTCTCCTGGAGCATGGAAGTTTTTCTTTAAGCCATGCTTTCAAGTACGAGTTAACGTTTTCCAAATTCACAGTTCTGTTCTCGCACCAAGCAATTAATTCAGTACCTCCCTATTGAAGAGGCTTTGTTGTTGTTGTTGTGTTCCAAGCATATTCGGCACTAGGTAATTTCGAAATAGTTTGGCTATTATTATCTATTTTTTATCCTTTTTCAGGTAGCTTTTTCTTTATCGAGTTACCCTCCCCCCCCCCCCCCCCCTTGACCCTTAGTGCCACAATAAACAAAATAGAGTTTAGAAAATTAATTATATTGGCAGTGGTGCTTTTGTAAAAAAAAAAAGAACCTCCACATAGCGGACAGCTCTTAGATCAGACTTCATGTTTAATGCAGTCTGATATTGCAGAGAGATGTCAGCAAAAGCAAATAAATCGGGCGAGGTGCTTTAACCCTTTACAAAAATAAACGTGTTTTAATGACCCTGGAGTAAAAGGCTTTTGAAAACATTGTTGGAAAAGGAGAAATTGGTGGTTACCAGCATTTTTTTCATAGTATCACAATGTTTTCTTCTCTTGCGCAGACCAATTCCATCATTTGAGCCACTCTCTATGTGTCGTCTGCAAAATGTTTTGCATTTTGACGGGTCTAAAGTTTAGTCACTTGGTAAAGGGTTAAGGACGTTAGCATTTCTTCACATAAACACAATAGGAAATACATTCCCACCAGGAAATCGTCCTTAAAACTATACTGCATTTTATATTCCCAAATATAATATACTAGCTTCTATGCAGTTTGATGGCAAAAGACACGATTCTCTAAAATTTACAACATGGTGATAGAATTGTGAGTTGAATACCAAACGAAAACAATTTAAACCGAATCATAAAACTTCATAGCACAGGTTCCCGAGAGAGTTACTTGTCACAGTCTTTGACGCGAGCAATTTACCACAGTGTTGGAGAAAATTGTCGGCCCTTTGCATTATTATGCCAATCCAGTGTCTTGCAGATTTTTCTTTTTTTTGCATGTTGTTTCCGTTTATATTTCTTACAAACTAGAAAAAAAAAATACCCAATAAACTCTTTACACCCCTTCCAGAGTTTTCACAGCACCATCGAGAAAAAAAAATGTGTCGTTTGGTCAAGAGTTTATGAGGCCCCTCCCCCCCCCCCCATTAGAACAAGTGCACTAAACCTTTTACGACAAAATCTCAAGTTTAAACGACCTTGAGGAAAAAAGGCCCTCGAAAACGTTGTGGAGAAAAGAGAAAATACTGGTAACCAGGATCTTATCCAAATATTTTCTACCTTTCCAAAAGAAATTTCAGTTTTTGAGCCACACTTAATATATCATCTGCAAATGTTTTCAATTTTGTCAAAGATTTTGTCGTATGATAAAGGAATTAACCCTTTACCAAATGATCCAGTGTCCAAACGGAACGTAGGTTTTGAAAACATTGTGGAAAAGGAAGAAAATTTCTATTTCTAGCGTTTTCTCCTTTCCGAAAAATGTTTTCTACCCTGTAGATGACGAAGTCCTTCATTCGAGCAAAATTGTCACCCGCAGATGCTTTCAATATGGATGAGTACAATTTTGTTGTTTGGTAATTAGCTGTAGCAAGCGTAAATGATTGAAAAATGTTCTCTATTCATTGTAACTTTTTTAACTTTGCACTTGAGAAGTTGAAAAGATTCCTTTCGCATTTTGCATCAGCTTTTTAGACAAAGCAAAGTAAAATTCTGTATCGGAATTAGGAGGTTTCCCTTGAAGATGAAAGATATTTTCATTTACTGTATGATAATACCCGTGACTTTATGAAAACATTGTGCGAAAAGAAGAACTTGCTCGTAATCGATGGAGCCAACGAAGCCTTATTTTGGCCGCGAAGATGAGTATTTAACCCTATGCTGATCTTTCCCTGACAAAGCGAGAGTGCTGATGTTTATTTCTCTGAAATGTATGCCCATAGCATCCACAAAATGGCAAATATAGCTTCATGAAGAAAGAAAAAATTTCCAACGATCCTGTAAAATCACAGTAAAAAGAGTCCCTCACTGGTTATATGCCATGTTTCAAAATGTGGTTACATACACCAAAATAGTTCCCAAAGAATAACGAAATTATGCTATACTTTCAAAAATCCCCTGATCAATGTCAGAAATACGTTTTAGACATGTCCTTCGATATTTTTTTTTTTTTGACATAAAACATGGTAGCAGAAGCGCTTCATATGAAATTTTCAAGTAGGACCACTTTTGACACTGCGACCCGGTAGCATTTCGTTCTGTTGTTACACTTATTGGACCACTGAAGAAATTGTAGCGCACGAGCTAAAACTGTCGCGCGCTAAACCAGAAAATTTTCGACTTGTCCATATTCAAAGCGTTTGCAGATGAGGAACTTAATGTGGTTCAAATAATCTGATTTCTCTTGGATAGGGTAGAAAACATTGATAGAAATGGAGAAAAAGCTGGTATCAGCCTTTCTCCTTTTTCCACAACTCAAGGGCCTTCATTAGGGCGTTAAAACTCGAATTTGTTTGGTAAAGGGTTACTCTATATAACATAACGAATTAAAAAGAGAACCTACCATTAACGTTGATAAATTGTTCAGTCAGAGCCATTGCGGTTGGAGACATGCTTGACAGGAAGAGTCCGAGTGTGACTGTACCAAAATAAATGGCCGATCGACTCGATTGCCATAGAAGCGTCACTATCAAAGCAAAGACACAACCGCTCTGTAAAAGTACGATATAATATCAATTTCATATTCTAAAGCTAGAAAGTATTTTTTGGTTTCTTTCCTTCGCTCATGCGTGGCTCAGGGGTAAAGTGCAGGACCCGTAACCTCCAGGCCCTTAGTTCGAGCCTCACTGAAAGCTATGGATTTTCTCGTGGGGTTGCCTTTGGTCAAGACACTTCAGAGCCCTTGCCTAACGCCAGTAGCCTGGGTTCCAGTCCGATCATTTTTTCCATTTATATATTTGGATGTTACTCTGTCAAAAATGAGGCCTCAATTTTGACAAAGCAACGCTCGAATATATAGAAGGAAAAAAAAAGATCGGGCTGGAACCAAGGCTAAGCGCCGGTGAAACCCATGACATGCATGAATTTGTGAGCTGTCGTCGTGATATGCCTAAAATGATGTTGAAAGTGGCATCAACCAACCAACCAACCAACCAATCAATCAATCAATCAATTAACCAATCAATCAAATAATCAATCCTTCGGTAAGTCAAAGCTGACCTGTATGTCCTATCAGTATACGACCAGAGTCCATCATACACTAGGAAATCTTATTCATGGTTTATTTAATAATGTTGGCTTTCCCAGCGGATTCAGTTTAATTTATGATATCATTATAACCTTGGTTGTTCTTGTAAGATTTCACAGAGGGATTCCTCATGGCTCCGTGGTTCAGGCGATGCATATGTAATTAGAACCACCAAAGATCGATTATCGCTGGAGGCCGTGGTCATGTGGGATTTGTTTTGTTTTGGGCAAATCATTGCAAAGACTAAGCCTAGCATTATGTGTTGGGACACCCAAGAAAAAATGAACAAGTGAGCAGTGAACGTGGTATGACGTAAATTTTCTTGAGAGAAGGGTTTAATCCATTTAACCCTTAAAGCACTGACTTAACTATTTAGGCCTGTTCAGTTTGGGGAAAACAGCGCAATTATTCCTCAATCAAGGTTGTTTCTGTCAAAATACGTAACAAAATAGCGGGCAGTGTAGATCAGAGATCAGACTGCACATTCTGTGCAGTCTGATCATGATCTACACTGTCCGCAAAAAACAAATTACGCTGGTCCCCAGTGCTTTAGGGGTTAAACAAAAGATAAAAGACAAATAAAGGTACCACATTCTAATACAGTAGCTTTACTTACCAAGTTACACGCCAGAAGAAATGCAGCAGACAGCTTTGTTGACAATATAACCGCAATAAGTCGACCCAGTGCAAAGTTACCCTTAAGATATAATGGAAATATTCTAGATGTTTAATAATGATAATAAAGACAAATAGAGTAGGCATCAGCACAAATCAACCAAATTCATTCATTCATCTAACCATCAGTTAATCCGACCATACGCAAGTTCACCCATTCATCAAACCACCAATCCACGTATCCAACCACCCATCCATCCACGCACCTACCCGCATGCATCAATCCACGCATTCGTCCGTCGGTCCGTCCGTCCGTCCATCCATCCATCCATCCATCCACCCACCCACCCATCCATCCATCCGTCGACGCATCCGTTTGTTAATATCCATCCATTGCGACCAAGGAAGAAACTTAAAAAAAAGTTCTCCTCCTGCCTTATAAATTAGATTATTTTGTTTTGGTCACAATGTTGTCAAAAGTGAGACGAAAACGAATCTTCCGCCGGAAGTGGGAAGTTTACAACCCCGCATGATGAAAGATGCAATAAGAGAAAATCCCACAAATTGAAATTTCCTGCTATCGCTCTTCATACAAGGCAATGTACTATGGAAAAGCAACAAAATGAGAAAACGCGATAATCGGCTTAGGAAAGCTCGAATGACAAATGCAAATTTACAGAGAGCGCGTAGGAACAATAAAACCGGTAATCGGAAAGAAAAAAAAAGTAGTGCCCAGAAAATAAAAGAGAAAAGGATCGGAAATACCTCGCTTTCTCCCTAGTTACATTTATTAGTTTCGTTCATGCGCATCTTTTTTCTTTCTCTGTACAAATACAATTTGTTTCTACGTGTGAAATTAATGCATGTGAAAGCGCGATATCTGATTCTCTAGGATTTTTCTTGTCTTCGTATTTCTGTACTTTTACACCGCTAAATTAAGTAAATGAAAATTTCCACGTCATGGCAAAGACCAAATTGTTACAGGTTCGCCGAAAATTTTCGTCATATCGGACAGTGCAGATCCAAGATCAGATTGCACGTTCTGTGGAGTCCGATCTTAATCTACTATGTCCGCAAAAGCGCATTGAGTGGGGCTTAGAAGCCTTAGGGATATAATAAAAGCTCCATTATTATACCATGGTTCATTTGGTGTGTAACGCCGTTTAAAATACTCTATGTATCTTCAGTTATATCACGGCCACTGGTGCACATATTCACCCATCCCGTGAAGTTTCTTTCATCGCTCCTATCAACCCTATCATCGCCATAGGGGAAAAAGAGGCTTTCGTGGACGGCATAGATCAAGATCAGACTGCACGTTCCGTGCAAAAGGATCTTGGATCTATTTCGTCCGCTTGTTTAGTCGAGCCTGTAAGATAAAAATCTTTCTGAGAACCAATGGATTATGTTTTCAGACATCGACATAGGCCGAGGTTATATGATCCGTGCTCTGGCAAAGGGAGGCTTCATGCATTTCCGAGATCCATGATACCAAGCAAGTCATCACGTAATTAGGGACCCATATAATCCATTATGTTTTACAACTGACTGTATCATAAGGATGACTGGTCCTTTGACACACAGAAAATTGACCAATGATGGAAAGTTTCGGCCCAGATTAGCCTGCGCGGATTGCGCAAGCTGACCTGGGCTGATATTTTTCGCAGATGCATTAAGCCCCCTTTTCACAGAGCTACATACATTGTGCTGAAAAAAAAGGCCACTGTCTGTTGTCCGATATTAAAAAAATAGATACTATACTTATCGATGAGGAGGGAATGAATCCAGTCTCAAAGACTTTCAATGATCTCCCGAGAGAGGTTTTTTTTTGGCCAGATCAGGAGTCGAACTAACAATGTCTGGATTACTAATCATGCTCGAGCTTCTCCCTACCAGGAACTACATACACCAACCAATCTAAATTTGCATTCTTATTCTCGAGAATTATCTTAATTTCAAAGTAACACAATTTCTGATAGGTTAAACAATATGGTTCAACCAATCAGAAATCACATTACTTTCTAAGAGATATAGACTGGTTGGTGACAATCAGCGAACCCAAGGTCCGTATTTCACCGACACTTCTTTATTCCATTCTATGTCTCATTCTAGATTTAAGAAAGTAACGCAACTTCTGAATGACTCAAAAATTTGGTTTAGTCATTCGGAAAATGTGTTACTTCAACTTTAGAAAACTCTTGAGAATAAGACTAATCTTGAATGTTCTTGAAAATGGTTGGTGAATATGGACCCAGAGCCAGTACATTCATACTCTTTAACTTTTTTACCGTCCGGGGCAGGCAAAGTTTATTTTGTGAACAATGTAGGTTAAGACCAGACTGCTAAGAACGTGTAGTTTGATCTTGGATCTACATCTTTGAATGCTTCAACTACACTCTAAACTGAGACTAAAGAAAATGACGACCATACTCGTAAAATCTGCCGTGTTCTGCGTGACTCATTGCTGAAGATATAGAGATCGTAGAAGGATCGAGGTTTGATCCTCACTTGATGTGCTGATATTTCATTAGAGTGTCCTTAAGCAAGACTCGTCAGAATTTCTAGCCCAGTACTGGTGAGATTCAGGACACACATGAATAAGTTAACTACTGCTTTTGTATAACTGAAGTGATGTTGAAAGCGACATAAAACAACATTTGCTCAATTCAAATCCACAAAAAAAAAACCAAAAGCAGAGAAATTTGCAAAACACAGACAGGATTTTGACGGCAGTTTTCCGAGATTAAGCTGGGCTCATAAATTGACGATTGAGACAGATTTACACGATAGCTATAACAGATTTAAATTGTTTTTCCGATTATTTCATGTAACCTTAAGACCAGCGCTTTATTTCAGCGCTTTATTTCACTTTTATTTCTATCCAGCTTTTCCTCTTTAGGCAACCTTGAGCTGCTTAGCTTTATAATCACACTTTTATTCCAAAAGAAGAAATTTCAGACTGGCCAATAATGAAAGCTCTTGCAGACAACAATTTAAAGTGGCTGACAATGATGATATTTGTCTTGAAAGAAAATTTTGCAGGAAAAGAAGCAAATGCTGGTTATAAGCATTTTCTCTTCTCAAAATGCTTTCAAAAACTTTATTCTTCAGGGTCGTCAAAACTCTGGATTGTCTGGGCAAGGGTTAAACTGTTATGTACAACTTAATCCGCTTTTGCAACAAATATAGATCAAGACAAGTGTGCACAGACAGAGCGGTCTTCTCTTGAATCTACACTGGGCGATATTTTCTATGTATAGATTATGGACTAAAACAGCCTTGAAATTACAACTTCTGGGACTTTTTTTTGTTCGCCTCATGAATATTTTGTGATGAATCGTCGCTGTTCTCCAAAACCTTGTTACACAGAGACAGGATGTTGTGAGCATACGCTGATGTTAAGTAGTTCTATAGCTGTATGCAAAATCACTGTTCTTCATTTATTTGTACTAAAGCGTCTTACAAACCGATATCCTCAATTGTTAAATACAACAGTTCTCCTGGGCTGTTTTTGTTAGAACACATAAAAAAACCGAACAGTGAAGATCTCAAATCAGACTGCATGCCCTGTACAATCTGCTTTCGACCTGCTTTGTTCTATAATGCAACTAAAAAAAACTTGTCTCCGAAATAAATTTCGGCCCAAATTACTAAGCTAAATTATTAGATTCTGTTGTGTGTTGTCATAACGCGACATTGGGCCAATAAGTTTATGCACCCCTTGAAGTGTCATCAAAGCTAATTTTTTACTGAAATATATATTTTTTAGATCGTTCCGGAAATACACAGCACGTATTGGTTTTCTACGGTTATTGCTTTAAAATATACGTTTACATAATTGTTTTTATTAAAAATCAAACGTCTAGACAAGAATTAAAGAAAAATAAATTCAAAACAATAAAAAGAAATGGTGAGCTTACCCAGAAACAAGAGTTCAAGACAGCCCCTTCTCGCCGGTCGAGATTCTCAACATTTTTCTCAGCGTAGGAATATATATAGTCCGCGTATGAAGACTGGAAAAGAAAATAGTTGATGAACGAACGAACGAACGAACGAACGAAGATAAGCTATTTACCCTAAAAGATTATATACGTTGGAACACAATTCCGTTCAAGTTTAGAAATATGAGAAAAATACTGACAGATGACGGGTAGAATGTGGGGGGGGGGGGGGTCGTATGCAGCAGGAGGTAATACAATTGGGCATCTTGTCCTATATGACCAGAACAGATCAGAAAAGAATTTTAATGCTGTAAGTAATTAACAATACTTTTATATATGAAAATGCAGACGTGGAAGGTTAGCAAAAGGTTCACAACGAGAAACTATTTCGTATATAAATGATGCTTTACAAATTACTTTTGTTCTAAAACAGCACACCCCCTCCCCCCGAAAAAAATATAACAAAGTTTTCAGTCAAGAAACGAAAAAACAAGGATAGGGTCAAGACAGGATCGCATATTTAGTTCAGTCCAATCTTGATTCACACTGGCAACAAAACATAACTATAACGACAATCCCAGAGCGCTTGTTTGGTGTATATAAAATCTAAAAAAAAACCACACACACAAAAGTAGATTTGAAGCTGTTTAACCCTTTCCCAAACGACAAATTCTGGACTAGTCCAAATTGAAAGAGTTTGCAGACGACAATTTTAAATTTGATAAAAATGGCAGAAAGGTCTCAAAACGGGTAGAAAACACTGTGGGAAAAGGAGAAATTGCTCGTTAGGAGCAATTTCTCCTTTTCCCACAGTGTTTTCAAAAGACTTGTACTGCAGACACGTGAAAACCAGGGCTTGTTTGGGAAAGGGTTAAGTTCGGAAATTTCCACTTTAGTGGACAGTACAGAAGGTAGACAAAACTACACTTTCGTGCAGTCCGGTCTCGGGTCATACTGGACGCAGACTATAGCTGTATATAAGCAGGTATAGAGCGCTAGGTAAGTACATGTATAAAGACCCATGAATAACGATCCTCTTAACCCTTATCGTACTGAATAAAAGAAACGAAACTTTCAAGCCGATAGGATAAGCCCCAAACTTTCCTGTTTCAAAGGGATTTTTGGAGGGAAGATATCTCCTTATCGGACAGTGTAGATCAAAGATCAGACTACACGTTTTGTGCAGTCTGATCTTGATCTACGCTGTCCGCAAAATGTCAGTGAGTCGCGATAAGCAGCCTAAGGGTTAATCATACTTCGGACAGTTCCGACACAACCGGTAGTCTAGGATCAGGATTGGACCTCACCGTTGGTGCAGTCCGATCTTGATTTCCCCCGGCCGTAAACACATGTAAGATAATTTTTTTTAAAACGAAAATAGGACACATGAAAGAATATCTTCCTAAACTTATTCTAGCTAGCAAAATTTAACATAGTGAACAGTGTAAAGTCAAGATATATACAAGTTGGCTTCTTTAAAAAAGAAGCCAGGAGAGGTCAGCATCAATGTTTTCAAATAGCTTATTGCTTTTAATTTCAATATATTTTGGTACATGTAAACAAATAAATAAGGCATTATATGATTGCCGCTGTGTAAAAAGAAGAAACCTCTTCTGCATTACATGACAGACACGTGACCTTTTCCCCACGTTTTCAAGTCGCGTGATCTTTTCCCGCGGTGTTCTCTTTTTTAACGAAATTCTGTGTGTGTGTGTGTGTGTAGCTTTATTTGTTTAATGAAAAATTACAACCACTGGAAAGGTCATTTGCAATCAAATCAATATAACAAATCCTTTTTGAAATCCGTCAAATAAAAACAAAACACGTCTATTTCCTATTTCAGTTTTTTGATTTCGGTTTGTTTATAAAACCATGACGAAATAGACTGTGTATCAGAACGATTTCGCAGAAAAGCATGGAGTTAGGCAGCAATTTCTGAGGCAGTCTGCCTTTTAAACTCACCACTGTTGGAGAGGTCTGATGACCTCTCCAATTATATATATAGTTACAAAGCCAAATTTGTCTGTGTGCTATAGATCTTAGCCTGTGAGAGGTCTTTGAACCGAAATAAATTTCAAAACTCTGAAAGTAAACACACAGGAATCGATCAAAACCACGTTAAATGTAATAATTTCTATTTACAGCCCGAGGGCTGGCAAAACATTTGTAATTCTTGGAAAGAGTCGAAAAAACGGTTCCCTTGTGACAAAGTTTTCATTAATTTTCAAACGCGTAACTCTTTACCACAGGACAGCCTCATAGACTCGCCGAAATCGAACGCATTTGCAGACGACAACTTGAAGGTGACTCAAAAGATGGAATTAGGCTGCGAAAGGATAGAATACATTGTAGGTAAGAGAGAATAATGCTCATTACTAGCATTTATCCTGTTCCTATGATGTTGTCAAAAACAATCTTCCACAGGGTTAGAAAAACACGTGATCAGTTGATGAAGCGTTTAATCCGAGGAAATACCACTGAGGACATCTTTATTGCTTTAACATTATTGCCAAACGATCCCTTACTTTTACGATCCTGTGGAAACGGGTTTTTGAAAACATTGTGGATAAAGGAGACAATGCTGGTAAACAAGCATTTTCTCCTTTACCCACAATATTTTCAACGCATTTCAAAGACAAATCCCACCATTTGAGCTACATGTAATTTTGTCGTCTGCAACTGTCAACAATTTGGACAAGTCTAAAAGTTTGTCTTCCGGTAAAGAGTTAACGTTATTGCCAAGTTTTATTTTGCTGTTTGTGAATACGAGATGACGATTAATCCTTATCCTGTTAAATAAAACGAACGAAACTTTCAAGCCGATAGTATAAACCCAAAAGTTTCCTATTTCAAACGTATTTTGGGCGGAAAGATTTCTCCTTATCGGACAAGTTCTGTGCAGTCTGATCTTGATCTACGCTGTCCGCAAAGGGTCAGAGAGTCGCGCTTAGCAGCCTATGGGTTAAGCTTTGTACGATCTTAACTCGTGCGCCCACGCGCCGCCCCCCCCCCCCCCCCCCCCCCAGTTTGTATACTGTTTGTTAATTTTTAAATGCCGCCTACTTTTATTCCCATAGTACATGTATTAGCATTTCAGAAATGTACGAGGTAAGGGTGGGCAAGTGCATCTATCCATGAATTCCTGGAGTTTCTTAACCCGTTCCCAAACGACAGAATTTGGACTAGTCCAAATTCAAAGAGTTTGCAGACGACAATTTTAAATTTGATAAAAATGGCAGAAAGGTCTCAAAAAGGGTAGAAAACACTGTGGGAAAAGGAGAAATTGCTCGTTACGAGCAATTTCTCCTTTTCCCACAGTGTTTTCAAAAGACTTGTACTGCAGACACGTGAAAACCAGGGCTTGTTTGGGAAAGGGTTAAGCAATACAACACACACAATTCATTTAAAGCTATCGGGATGCTTTACCACTCGGGTCTAAACAAGGACAACATTATGTTGAGAGAGAAATTACTTCAGTCCGAGTAACCGTCCATCAACCCTCGGAAAGAGTTTTGCCATGGTTGGAAATCAAGCTCACAACATCTGGATTACCAGCTGTGTGTGCCACCACTGGACTACACCGGTAAAACGCCCACCCGCCTTAAAATGACAGACACGGGTCTTAGAAAGTGACACTTTCTTTCATATATAATTCCACAGTCCACATTTTCAGAAACACAGAGAATTACAGACTTTGTAGCTTACAGTAATTTTCTACTCTAAAGTACTTGTTTTTTGACATTTTGATGTAAATTTGCATTTTTAAATACCATTGTACTGCTCATTTTCTACTGGAACCCATGACCTCTACTACTGTGTGCTTGTAATGTAAAGTCTTGACTATGTTTAGAGAGATACAAACTATCACTGCTTGTACACGCACCTTGGGGCAAAAGGCCCATGTCACTCCGGGGGCAAAACGCCTACGGTGGGCGTTTTGCCCCATTCACTGGGCGTTTTGCCCCGAGCTTTCTTTTCTCGTCTGTTATGATTTACCCTTTATAAGCCTTACTTGTAAAGGACTTATTGAACAATTTATGATAATCCGCAGAAATTTTCGTTTGTCAACATCTCCGAATCCATTTCTGGACACAGATCTTAATGAGTATTCAAAGAAAGATCATAATACTTTCAATGGAACATGTAAGTCTCGTATTTTAATTTCAGCGATATCTCAGTCTCTCCATGAAGGCAACTCTTTATTTCTCTAGCACGTTGCTCACAGTGCCTTGCACGGCCTCAGTATGCGACGTAAGATTTTACCGGAATTGACATAAAGCGGCTTATGTATGCCTCGCCAAAACAATAAAAACATTCAACAGCTTTTTAACAGAAATAAGCAAAGGTCGGGTAGGAGTGGGTGCAGGTATTCATGCTGCATCAGAGCCTGAATCTGTGAAACCCCAAAGAAACCGGCATGGCCAGCGCCCTGGCTTCAATAAGCATCAGGTAAAGGAATCTTTTGGACTGTATGATTGAACAATTAGTGAGCATTTTATCCTATCAGAACGACGTTGTCTGAGAGGACAAAGAATGGTCTCACAGCAAGATATGGGACCAGAGGACTCTGAAATCAACCGGAAAGTACGCCAAAGTCGTGCAAAGGATCCAGATTGCAAATATATCCATTTAGGGAACAGTCCAGTCAAGAATTTTGCGCTCACTCTTCTCAGCCATTAGTGCACCGGAAAATCGTGGACCACATCTATCAGTCAGTCATTTCCAATTCAAAAACATAATCATTAAATCTTCGACTAAGACATTCCGTCGAGGAGATTACAGGTTTCAGTGCTTGCTACACCAAATACGACCAGAATAAAGATCGCAACTGTCCACTGAACATCCTGCCATCCATGTAATGTCTCAACAGCCAAGCGGCTAGTTCAAAATACAAAACGGACTTGGTTTCACCCATTTGGAACCAGTTCCCGTTGTCAGGGATGATTGCTCTCTACTTACAATCATGTGAGAGAAATAATGACGAGGACCGACAAACTGAATTCTTGAATACGGAGATGAGCCACTGGCAACAACGGGACAGCAGTGAGGAGGCAGACTGACCGTGCCTAATATGCACAGAGCCCTGTCTATATAGTCGTACTTTTCCCTGAGATACCTGGATTAAATGTCAAGCGTGTCGCGACTGGGTCAACGAGAAACGCCAGTTTAAGACCTAGTCATTTACGCTAATTGTGACGGACGGTTCTTGTTAAGTGACCGCTCATACTTTTCCATTCTGTAAAAACAGGCAGGTTACCCTGCTTCCTCCGGGGTAAGGTCAAGACATCTATTTTCATGTCCCTTGATCGAAAAACGGGGGCAGATTTTTTTTGTCTGTTGATCAGTTTGTCTGTTTGTTTGTCTGCATAACTTCGTTTTCTTTAAATAACTTCAATGTTTCAAGACAGATTCTATTCGAATTTTATCAGCCTATTTATACCAATAATATGTTAAATTCGGTCACGGTCAAAATGCAATTATGTTTAGAAAAGAAACTGGACTTTAGAATTGTAAATGTAACTCTGTTTCCGTCTAGAATAAATTTAAATTTTAGCGTCGGATTCGTGTCTCTATATATAGAGATGCAGGTTCCTTAGATTACCCGTTAAGTCTGGACTTTTTCAAAACGTGAAAATTGCAATATTTCTTGTCCTTGTTAAACTTAAATGGTTTTGTCAAGCTTATCCCCAATTGTGTATGTGTTTTTATGTTAATGACATGAAGTTTCTATTTAGTTAAGTTTATTGTCAGAACAAATCAAACTTGACCATGTCTTAGTATTGATAAGGCTGGCAAAGACATACTGGTCAAATCCATTTTTTTTTTTTTTTTTTGAGGGGGGGGGGGGGGGGAAGAGCCACAGGACTTTGACAGGGAGAAAATTAAACAGATAAAATAATTTTCATGAAATAATTTAAACTTGAAGTTTACAGTCAGATTCAGTCCAACTTCAGTTAACGGCGTTATGTCAACAAGATGTCAGATGAGTTAGATTAGAAGGGAAGTCTGATTGTTGTGAAGAAGAATTTAGACACCTGAAGTCGTATGAAGTGGGATTTTTTTTTTTTTTGTTAAACTGTTTCAATATCTATTAGCCGAATTTTAACTCAGTTTCACACATAGCCTTATTTATATTCCAATTAACTTATGTGATTGAAGTCAAATTTGTCGGAAAGGATCTTGGAATTGTAAAAATGAGAAGGTCTTGTTTTCATTAAAATTAATAACTATTTAGAAACTGATGTTTTGTGTTTTTTTATCATTGAGAGACTTCATAAGTTGAAGCGACGATCAAATTCTATTGATTTTTGGGACTTAGATATAAAGATTCTTGGTTTTTGTCAATGTACTACAGCCATAATAAGAAAATTAAGATCAGCTTTGTAATAGGCTTTAAATGAAACTAGAACTGTTGCATGGCGGATAAATACACCCCACCGCTCCCTTTTCACTGATGCAGCACAATCAGAGAACAGAAATGATTTTCAAAACAAATTTCACCTGTGACCTTGACCTTTGACTCATGTGACCCAAAAACAATAGGGCACCTCCTTGGATCATGAGCAACACTTGTATAAAGTTTCAGGGTCCTAGGTCAAAGGGCTTTTGAGTTAGAACAAGCAAACGAAAAACTCTACAGACGAATGAATTAACAGACAGACAGACAGACGGACAGACAGACAGACATGGTGAAACCAGTATACCCTTTCTACTTCACAGGTGGGGTATAATGATGTGAGAAAATATCTAATTTCTTTGGGCAATCATGTTTTGCCACACATTAATGATTGGCTACCGTTCGTGTGTATAGCATTTCTCAAACAAATCATTTTTATCACAAAGTCTAGTCTTGATGGATTTTCAGTAAAGTTGAAATTGACTATAATTTACGTTTTGGTTGTAAATTGGCAATGCGACAATTTGTCTAGGACACAAATAGGTAACGATGGGGCAAAACGCCTACGGGGGCTTTTTGCCCCATCAAAAAGGGCGTTTTGCCCCGTGGGTGGGGCAAAACGCCCAATTGGTAAGGAAACAAAAATGTCATTTTTATTCTTATGTCTTGTAATATTTCGTCATTTTACATTTGTGTTATGAGAGAGCAATACCAGCCCTACATGAAAATTATATATCCATCATTGTCATTCAGTTTGTGAACTTAATATAAGCAAAAGTCCTTAAGGTAGGCGTTTTGCCCCACCTTACAATATTCATCTCATTGTTACTACACGAAGGTCCGTATTCATTAACCATTCTTAAGAACATTCTTTGTTTAACCCTTTCCCAAACGATAAATTTTAGATTGGTCCAAATTGAAAGAGTTTGCAGACGACAATTTCAAATTTGATGAAAATGACAGAAAGTTCTCCAAAAGGGTAGAAAACACTGTGGGAAAAGGAGAAATTGATCGTTACGAGCAATTTCTCCTTTTCCCACAGTGTTCTCAAAAGACTTGTACTGCAGACACGTGAAAACCAGGCCTTGTTTGGGAAAGGGTTAATTATAGACTTAGAAAGAACTCCTGATTGGCTGTACCATTTGGTAAAGCAATCAGACTTTGTGTTACTTTCAAATTTAGAAAATTCTTGAGAATAACAATGTTCTTAAGAATGGTTGGTGATTACTGACCCAATTCACACAGGTCGAAAAGTCGGGGAGCGGGAACGTGGCTCGTATACTCCAGCCACTGTGAATTACATTCCTGGTCTAGTTCAAGATTCAGGAAGTAACACAATTTCTGACTGGCTAATCCATTTGGTTTAGCCAATCAGAAATTGCGTCACTTTCAAATTTATGAAGTTCTTGAGAATTAAATTAAGAATATTATTAAGAATGGTTGGTGAATACCGACCAAGGATTCCATATCGAACTCGAAAATACGACTGGTGTGAAACTTCAGCTCACCTGCAAACCGTCGTAAATAAAGAGAGACGCTGACGTTAGTCCGGTGATAATAACTATTTCTTTGGTACCACAACCTAGACATCGTGTTAGTGCGGAAGAACCCGAGTACTCCCGAAACTGCTCCGAGCTATCTGCAAAAGAAGTAGATCCATATTGTTCGTCATGAAAAACATATTTTTGTGCATAAAATTCAATGCAGAAAACGTTTATAGAAGCAAGTAATACTTTCTTCGAATGTTATGTAGAATACAAGTATAAAACAAATGATAGTCTATGACTGCACAATGGAATATCAAGACTACGAAATTAAACCAAATAAACTTAAAACGGTCCCATATTGTCAGAACTGCACTTGACAATATTTTGAAAATTTCCCAGTAAGTGGAAACATTGCCCATTTCTGCTCTGCATTGAAGATTTCAAGCCTAAATTACTGGTGAAAGATAGGAAACACTTTAACAGGTCATCCAACGTCGTGATATGATCGAAATACTGTTTGAAAATGGCGTAAAATCGTCGTCAGACGAATAAACAAATCACAAATTTACAACACACACCGGTATTGTTTTTAAACACGTTCCATTCTTAATTTCAGTTGATCGATCGCCGCTATCAATCAAACAAAGCGACTGACCAATGGTGTGAGGTGTCCGTAGTTGTAAGGTAGAGCGTCGGCCTCGTAACCATAAGGTTTAGAGTCCGATGCCCAGGTGTGAACTTCAGGTCTGTTCATTGGCCCACACATTCTGCGCGAGCAATGGTGTAGTTTCCAGGAAGCAGAATCGAGAGAGAGATTAGTGTAAGTTGCAAGAACTTGTTTCTCAATCGATATAAATCGATATAAAATAAATATGTTTTAACTAAATTGACCAATCAGAAAACGTGGTTCTGTCAGCCATTTTCTCCGACGCTGACACATACATGCTAAAAGTACATGTAGGCAGCGTCATCCCGATTACAGTTGGCTTGATTGAATTAACTTTAAATTTGTGTTAAAATAAGGGTCCTCTGACAAATAAAGAGTGGTTCAACAAATGGGATTTGTCTTTTGAACGGTAGAAAACATTGTAGGAGAAGAAACCTCATTTTCTCCTCTACACACAATGCTTTCGTAATCCTTTTATCTCAGGGTCGTTGTAGGGTTGAAATCCGATCGTTGAACCATGTGTTTGAAAGAGCCCCAAAATCTTCCAGAATGTTTATTTACCATTGAAGGAGTGACTTCCGTGTAAACCCGTGGGCGTCGTTGTCGGGCTGTATAAAATATCCCACTTCTTTTCCAGTGCTATCACAAAGTATACGATGAGCATGGTAACAAACTGTAGGAAAGAAAAACAGCAGACGACATTTTTGGGCAGACGATATATTTTTGGCGTAGGTGAATGCCCCGGCTTTTGACCTACTTCTTGGTACTGATAAAGAATGAATAGATGGTAAATTGCGATTGGTAAAAAATGTGCATATGCTTATTCAGCGGACCACTGCTGCCACATTTGCTCGCAAATTTATGAAAACGTTATTTACAAGCATTGCTACCGCTAATAGATACCCCGGGACCTTGATTCATACCATAGCAAAAAATGTAGTAGAGAATGATTCTTTTTGGTGCTATTTGGAAATTTAATATTTTCATAGGCGTTACTCAATAACCCAATACTGCTTTTCAACAAAATGAAAAACAGTGGGGAAAAAGAGACAACTGATCGTGAGGTTACTTTTCATTATTTTACTTAATATTGAGTCACAAAAGAGTTTCAATATTCATATTCCAGTATCTCTTCATCCGTCTATCTGTGTAAAAGATATTTTTTGTCTAAGCTGTTATGAAACTACTCCCTAGATACAGTATTATAATTTTGTTATCTTAAAAAACTAAGACTCTTTTTCTTCCAGTGCTATCTCAGAATATACCATGAGCATGGTCTCAAGCTATAAGAAAAATCACCAGCAGACAGTTCTTGGCAGACGATATATTTTCTAAGCCGTTATGGAACCACTCCCTAATTACCGAATAATTATTTTGTTCTCTAAAAGATAAAACTTTTTCTTCCAGTGCTATTTTAGAATACACCATAATCATGGCCACAAACTGAAAGAAAAATCGCCAGATGACAGATAGAGTTTCACAACAGCTGCTACATTTGAGCCATGCTCTGGCGAAAAAGGGGCTTAATGCATCTCTGTGGTTCATGATACCAAGCAAGTCATAAAATGATCTTGGATCCATAAAATCCATGTTGTATAACAACCGACTGAGTCATGAGGTCAACTGGCCATTTGATACACAGAAACTTGACCAATAGCAAAAAGTATAGGCTCAGGTCAGCCTGCGCGGACAGCTCAGGCTGACCTGGAGCGATGCTTTTTGCAAATGTATTAAGCCCCCTTTTCACAAAGCATGGCTCATTTTTATTTTCCTTCAGTTCAGTTTCTTAGCGGTTACGGTACCAGTTGCTACATTCATATTTCGAAGATACATTTTTCTTAATTTCTCCAGCGTCATCACAAAATACGTGACAACCATGGCAACAAAACAGAAAGAAAACAAAGTAGGTGACATTTTTTGGCATACGATACATTTTCTTAACGGGCGCGGAACCAGTTTGACGTATTATATTATTTTTCTTCTAGCAGCTATCACGAAATGTAAGACGAATATGGTAACAAAACTGCAAGAAAAAAAAAAACATTTCCTAGGCAGACGATTATACTGCATTTTCCGGGCGATCCTTGATTCGTAATGCTATACTTTTTCTTTCGTCATCATAAAATATACAATGTGCACAAAATGCTAGGTAAAAAAGAATGTCGTGCGACATTTCCTAGACGGAAGATCAGAGCTACATACATAAGTTATAGTATACATAGTGAAAAAAAGTTTTGCACCCCCTGTGCTTTTTAACGGGTTCAATTTTCTGACGTGAATAATAGTAAATGAGGTAGAAATTAGAATCCGGCTGGTGCATACATCAACACACCAGTCTTTTGCCTATGAACTGAACTGAACTGAAGTATCCCTTGACCTGATGGTAAGAAGGAATTTTTTCCTTAGATGTTGCTTCCGAATTTAAGAAAAACAAGAAGCTTTTAAGTTTTGTTAAAACTGAGAATTTCATGTTATATAAAACTTCCGGCAGGTTGAAAATGAACTGCAGAGAACAGGAACACACAATCAGTCAATATTGCGTTCTTTCGCTCAGGGCTTGCAGAAAAGCTTGCAGTCTTCGTCTCATACCTTTCACAAGAGGTTGAAACAGCTCGATCAGTGGCCGCCTCAGTTCAATTCAGTTCAGAGGCAACATACTGGGTTATTGCTGTATGCAGCTGCCAGATTCTAATTTCCACCCAATTTCATATAATTCACGCCAGAAAATCAAAGCCAGTAAAAACACCGGGGGGGGGGGGGGGGGGGCTGTGTGGCAACACTGTTTTTACTGTGTAGAGCTTACTGGTTTACTGAGCCTTTACGAAACTATCCTCAGTTCTAACTCTTTATCAAACAAATTTCAGACCTGTCCAGATTGAGAGCATTTGCAGACGACAAAGTAAGTGTGTCTAAAATGTTCAGGCATGGCTTCTAAAGAGCAGAAAACATTTGGGTAAGACAATAATGTAAAACCAAAATGTTTTCTACTCTTTAGAAACCATGCGTGAACATTTTAGACACACTTAATTTGTCGTCTGCACTTGCTGTCAATCTGGACAGGTCTCAAATTTCTTTGATGTGTTCAAAAGCCTTCTTCTTGAAGATCGTGAAAACACAAGATCGTTTGTACAAGGATAACGACCCTGGAACTTTTGAAAATATTCCAGGAAAAGGAAACACAATGTTTTCAATCATATCAATGACAAATTCCGTCCTTTTTAATTAATACGTGGTCTGCAAACGCTTTAAAAAAACAAAGCACTTGTAGACGACACAATAGGACTACAATGATGAAATTTGTCTGTAAAAGAGTTACCAGTATTTTCTCCCTTTTCCCACAATGTTATCAAAAGCATTCTGTCTCAGGGTCGTCAAAACACGGGATTATTTAGTAAAGAGTCAGGATGTCTTGTTTCACTACTCTCTATTGTTCTAAAACAAAATCAATGCATTACAAACAAGTTGGCTTCTTTAAAAAAGAAGCCAGGAGAGGTCAGCATCAATGTTTTCAAATAACTTACTGCTTTTAATTTCAATATATTTTGATACATATAAACAAATAAGTAAGGCATTATATGATCGCCGCTGTGTAAAAAAAAGAAACCTCTTATGCATTACATGACAGACACGTGACCTTTTTCCCACGTTTTCAAGTCGCGTGATCTTTTCCCGTGGTGTTCTCTTTTTTAACGAAAATTTTTTTTGTGTGTATGTAGCTTTATTTGTTTAATAAAAAATTACAACCACTGGAAAGGTCATTTGCAATCAAATCAATATAACAAATCCTTTTTGAAATCCATCATATAAAAACAAAACACGTCTATTTCCTATTTCAGTTTTTTGATTTCGGTTTATTTATAAAACCATGACGAAATAGACTGTGTATCAGAACGATTTCGCAGAAAAGCATGGAGTTATGCAGCAATTTCTGAGGCAGTCTGCCTTTTAAACTCACCACTGTTGGAGAGGTCTGATGACCTCTCCAATTAGTACCAACAATCTAGTTTTAAACAATTACATTTTCTTTTTTATACTACATAAGAAAATCCGCATTTATTTAGATAATTGCAGGAGACATAGTTTCTGAAGAACTACGCAAACGGTTGCCATATCAACAGGTCTAATATGACCCAGACGATATATAAAAAGAAAACTCTTCAGCTTGATACATTTTGACATGTCGAAACATTTAGCCTATGATCTTCAAAGCCAAGTATTTCTTCTATGAAAGGAGGCAATGATGTGGTGTATTTTGGCCAAAAACTTCGATTTGCTGTATGTTAATTTGGTTTCTAGGCCTATTCTTTTTCGCGTGTTTACTTTATGCAAGTTATGTGCAATCAGAGTCTGTATTCACCAACCACTCTTAAGAACATTCTTAGTCTTATTCTCCAGAATTTTCTAAATTTGAAAGTAACACAACTCCTTATCGGCTAAACCATTTGGTTTAGCCAATCAGGAGTTGAGTTACTTTCAAATTTAGAAAAGTCTTAGGCATAAGAGTAAGAATATTCTTAAGAATTGTTGGTGAATACGGACCCTGATTTCAATCTAAACTGTGCGCAGAAGGCATTGTGGTTTTGATCAACACTGCCTACAAAAACAACTTAAATTGTGCTTAGCGCTCGAAGGGTTAATTCCCTCAGCGTCTCAGTCTTATTTCTAAATATTCGGCGACTTCAATAAGCGTCTAATGTTCTCTAATTTCTCCATCTATAATTTGCAATGTGAAGACTTGGTGATTTGATTAAAGCCAAATTAATGTAAATGTAATTCTGTTGCTTTTAGATAACAGATTAAACGCATTTGTCTTCTAACCAAATATAACATCAAAAGTCATTTCATCGTTTATAGCACTATTTGACTCATTTGATATTATTCATACTACATGTATTTTGTCCGGGATGTACTTGCAGAACTCTGACAGTTTTCGTAAATCAAACTAAGCTACCCTCATTTAACCATTATCCTGCTAAATAAGTTAACTCTTTACCAAACGACAAATTTTGGACTGGTCCAAATTGAAAGAGTTTGCAGACGACAATTTTAAATTTGATGAAAATGGCAGAAAGTTATCAAAAAGGGTAGAAAACACTGTGGGAAAAGGAGAAATTGCTCGTTACGAGCAATTTCTCCTTTTTCCACAGTGTTTTCAAAAGGCTTGTACTGCAGACACGTGAAAACCAGGGCTTGTTTGGGAAAGGGTTAAATAAAACTTTAAAGCCGACAGCAAAAACCCGAAAATGTTATTTCAAACCTATTTTTTGAAGAAAAACATCTTCTTAACGGACAGTGTAGATCCAAGATCAGACTGTACGTTCTGTGCAGTCTGACCTTGATCTACACTGTCCTCAAAAGGTCAGTGAGTCGCGCTTAGCAGCTTAGGGGTTAAGTAGTATGACCTCTGCTGTCGACGGGCCTTAAAAACTCCTGATCCCTTCCCTAACCTATCCTACACTGCCTTGCCAACCTTTGTCTGGTTTTTGCCAAGGCTTCTTTCTCTTTTTCTTTCTTTCTTTCTTCATTCCCCCACCCCACCCATCCCGCCTCGCTCACTCACTCGCTCGCTCGCCCGCCCGCCCGCTCTCTCGCTCCCTCGCCTGCCCGCCCGCCCGATCGCTCGCTCCCTCCCTCACTCACTCACTCACGTAACAGTCATTATAAATTGCACTTTAACAATTATCAAAGTACGGTATATTTGTAGATTTACCTGTATTGCCCCTAAAATGAGGAATGCTTCTTTGGAATGGGAGAGATGCGTTGCTCGATTAACCACTCTGGGTTGTGGCGATACTGTGATTGTCACGTTGCTCGAACTTTCGACCGCCGGCACAGCGGTGTAGCCGTCGATGAATTTGGAACAGTCTATGTTTAACAGAAATGGCGACGCTATCATTGGACTGACGAATGCGCCCAGACCGTAAAAGAAATGCATTGCCTGAAATATGAAGAAATTTATGAGTAGCGTTAGTTCATATTAAATGAAATTAACGAAGACGCACTTTTCTACGTCATTCGGGAGACGACTATTGAAATATTGTGGCAAAAAGAATAATTGCTGATATCAAGCAATTAGGCCTACTGCATTTACCACAATATTGTCACTTTTGCCAGGTATTTACGATTTCATGTAAAAGCTATTTTTCAGTCTCGTAAATAAGTACTACAAATGAAACACAAACGACAAAACATTTAAAGGGAAGGAAATCTTGATTTTCAATGGTATTAAACAGGAGTTTGTAACAATCGAAAACTACAAATAATCAGATTAATTCGAATTTTCACATGTTTTAAAGATTCCTGTTTTAATCATTTTTTTTTTTTTCAATTTCGAAATACGTAATTGACTGAACTTTTTGCTCTGGCATATAGACGAACAAAGTATGGTTATCTGGTCCGTTTATACCAACTATTCGAAGTATTATTCTCAGTCTAAATTCCAAGACTAGCTATCTGATTGGCTGATACGTTCTACTATATACATGTAGTTGAAATGAGCGGTTTTTTTTTTTTATCAGGAAAAAGATTCAAATACAGTGACAGGGCTTTTAAAAACATTGTGAGGATAGGAGAAAATGCTGGTAACCAGCATTTTTTCCGATTCCCCCAATGTTTCCTTGCCTTCAGAAACAACTCGAATCATTTGAGCCACATTTAATTTGTCGTCTGCAATTCTGGACCAGTCTAAAATTTTGTAGTAATGAGATAAAGGTCATCTCCATTAGGCAAGCCGTCTGTATTAAGAAAGCAAGTATAGAGTTTCTAAAGGTGACATATATGATGAAATATATCAACCTTAAGCAAACACCTGTCTTAACAAGCACTTGCTGAGTGTCCGTTGGACAGAGTAGATCACAGATCAGACTTCACGTATCGTGCTGTCTCATCTTGATATACACTGTCCAGAATGAAAATTAAAGTTGTTCTCGATATCTAAAGCTTAAAATTTTCAATCAACTATCCACAGTACTCACCTGTAAGAAAGGTGTAACATGTGTGCCAAATCGGAGGATCATACGCAGGTTCGCCACACAGTCCACACAACCCATAAACCAGCCCATAAACATCAGGTTAATGAGTAACTGCCATAAAACGGTGCAGGCCGGGATTAAAAACATCGTGATAGGTAAACCCGTCATTCCAATACACAAAAGAATATGCGCTGGTACCATTCTGAAATAAACAAGGTGCTGATAGGTCAGTTCTTTAAGTTAAAGGCACTCTTGTGCTTTTTTTTTTTCCACAGTGGTCAACAGTATTTCAATTATAGCACAGCAGCGACCGCTTTGAATAATGATAAAAAGTAAAAATAAATACTTGTGTTGCTTATCAAAAACAATTGATCCTTTTCTTGAAATATTCTTCCTCTCATATCATTTTAACATACATGAACAGATTTGCATTTTTTGTTCATACCGACTACACCACTTCCTCGATTTTTCTCGTGGTTACATTGTTAAACTCTTGGCCAGGACACTTAATTTTAGACCTGTCCAAACTGAAAGCGTTTGCAGATAACAATTTAGCTGTAGCTTAAATAATGGAAATTGCCTTTACAGGAATAGAAAACATTGTATGATGAGGAGATAATACTGGTTTTTAACTCATTTCATCTTTATTTTATGGCAATATAATCATTCTTTCATCTTTATGCCAAATGTTGCCCCTGACGGTTGCAAGGTTGCACAGATTACGACCGATAGGAAACGCATTTCATTTTTTGAAGTGATTATCGTTGTCGTTTCCAGTTTTTGATGAGGGGAATTCCTTGAGATTCACTGTCTCTTATACCCTATATATTGCTAATTTATCTATCTTTACACAGCTGACTAAATTCTGAGCCATTCTACACACTTTCAAGTTTTTACATCGTTTTCCTTCTCTCTCTTTCTCTCTCTCTGGCTGTAAGGATGTATCCTTCAGGATCGTAAATACACGGATATTTTTGGCTAAAGCCTTTTCTGTTTTCCAAAGGTTTTCTTCGAAATTGGAGGAAGTTCTACCGACACGTTTAAACCGTGAACAAAGTCAGAAAGAAAGAGAACAGGAACAACCCGAAAACGGATTCTTTATCAAATTAAGTGAAACATGTCTGTCGACGTGTATAAATTAGATTAGCTTTAAGACAATTCATCGACTTTCAGTACAACTCTTTATTGGTTTTTTTTCCTGGTCCAGAAATCGGATTAGCCTTTCTTACAAAGGAGGAAAATATCATATGAGCTATGTTCTGTAAAAAAGGGGCTTAATGCATTTGCAAAAAGTATCGACTCTGGTCAGCCAGCGCAGTCCGCACAGGCTGACCAGGGCCGAAACTTTTTGCTATTAATCAATTTTCTTCATGTTCAAGGACAACTCTGCCTCATGATTCAGTCGGTTGTTAGATAAAATGGACCTTACGGATCCATCGTCGTGTGATGACTTGCTTCATGTATAACGGAGATGCATTAAGCCTCCTTTTGCCAGAGAATGATTCATATTGTTATCCTTTCTTTAAAAGGAAACGGAAATGGATTAGACGAGAGCAATCGTAAAGTATTGATTATTGTATGAAATACGTAAATCATCAATATTATAAACAAATAGGAAAAATATAGCGTCAGTATCTTTGACCCAGCGAATAACTATCTTATACAAAATTATCAGGTACTCAAAAAAAAAAAACGGTTTAGCGTCAATACCTAGGACCAACAGAAAATAATCTAAGACAACACTATCATGTACTCAAGAGAGAACACTTAGCCTCAATATCCTGGACCTAAGAAATACTTATTTCCTTCAAGCTTATCAAGCGTTCATGAAAAAGGAAAAAGAAAATAGCCTCAATGCATTGCAGCTAAAGAAAAGTTATTTTATACGACAATTACATTTATTGAAGAAGGAGAGGGGAAATTTAACCCCAATATCTCGGACCGAAAGAATAATAATTTCTCAAGTTAAACATGATTTACTGAATGAATACAGAAAATTTAGGATATACATGATTATAGGATCTGGCGTGAGCTGGTGTTGGAGATAAAATTTTATGAAACGAGTCTACAAACATGTTAAGCGAGCCTTTGGCGAACTTAATAACATTTTTTTCTTTATTGTGGACGAGTTTAATAATTTTTTTACCTCAAACGCCAACCAACGTAAGGTTTTTTATCACATAACTGTTTAACAAGAATTATAGTCCATGATGTGTTAAAACATGGCATACATGTACGAGCAATGTGTAATCAAATTTACGTGAAGCCTATCCCCTTCTTTGATATGTACTTTACGAAAAAAAAATATAGTTTGAAATAAGCATGCATAAATATAATGATTTTGTTTTGAATCTAAAAGTCATTAAATTTGCAACTTTATCATGATTACCAGTTTTGACCGTTAGTTTTACACAAGATTCTAGATCAGTAATGTTTTAGAATGAGGTACATTTATATAATTTATATAATTACCTCATTTATAATTAAATAAACATGGCACTATTTTCTTATCTCAAACTTGTGTGGGACAAGAAAATTCGTACTGGCTGTATTACATTGAAAACAAGGGGATTTATGTGTCTTCTTGCATTTATACGCTTTTATCATTTCAAACTAGTTTTGTAGACCTTTGAAAAAAGCAGTTCTGCCTCGTGTGTCCTCGGCCGAGAGCAATACAGGGGAAGGCCGTTTTATGCCGCGTTAACCGTGGCTATAAATGGAAGACGCGTGACCCACATCATCGTGTGAGCCTGGACACAAAGGCATTTTTAATCAAAATATATAGCTTCAATTATTTATTTCATGATTTAATAAAAGAGGAGATGATTAATTACAAAGTTCATTTTATTTCACAGATACAAAGCCGGGTGTCATGGATGTATTTCCTTTGCGAAAATGCCCAAGTTCGTTGGGATTACTTTTGACTGCGCAGTGCTTTTTTCTATTGAAAAAAAAAATGGGCTTTATAGTATTCATTTTTTCGGTATACAGTAACTTTCTCTATTTGGCCATGTAGCAAGCTGTCTGTGATGTCATGGCTCTTGTCTAGTGACAACCTCCTGAAAATGTACAAATAGCTCTTACTGCTCTCACTGCTTTTTAGCCAAGCCCCCGTAGCTCAGTCGGTAGCGTACAGGACTTGAGAACAGGAGGTCGCTGTTTCGATCCCAGACTTGGACTATTTCTTTCCGAGGATAGATGATAGTCATCGCGACAGGATTCATTCCTCTCTCACCGCTGACCATTGTTTCGACGATTGTTATGTGAGAAAGCAGCCAGTGGCTTGGAAAGAATATTGTGCGGAGTACTGGTAAAAAGAAACTCCAGGAAAGCATGGATAGGTGCACTGGCCGCCGTGATATAACTGAAATAATGTTGAAAACGGCGTTAAACACCATACAATCAATCAATCAATCACTGCTCTTTAAATCCAAAGAAAAACGAATCAGATTTGCAATAGAACTTATGATCTAATGGATATGTGTACGTAACCTTTTCACACAAATATCTAAAAGTGACAAAATTGTACGAGACTTTAATGGAAAGAAGCCATATGGATGCTTTCTCCTGACGTTTTGTAATGATACTGTGATGTATGATTATTACTCTGTCTGGTGGTTTTAAGACGACATTGGAATAGGATACTAGTTGTAAAAACCTCAAAACACATTAAAAGAAAGATAAAAAAGAAACAACATAACTTGAGAGAGAGAGAGAGAGAGAGAGAGAGATGTACAGGGTTGGGAGACAGTGGTGTAGTAGTAGAACGCCAGTTTCCGGTCCCTCACGGGTTCTTGTTTTGAGCGGGGTCAACATTCGTAGCTCTCTGCACTATGTCCCGAGAACTTGGCCCGTAATAATCAACCGGTCTGAGTGACATTCTTAGACTTTTCTCTAGAATTCTCTAAATTTCAAGTGAACACAATTTCTGACTGGTTTGACCAAATGGTTTATCCTAATCAGAAATGGCGTTACCTTCTAAATGTAGAATTAAACTAAGACTGCTATCTAGAATGGTTGTTGAGAGAATAGGTCATCTGCTCCATTTTTTTTAGGCTTTAAAAGGGCATTAAACCAGACTTTGGAGTGGTGCAGACAAATTTGATATTTTGCGAAAAAATATTAGAGGACGTAAATGTTTTTCCGTGGTTGGGAAAAATGTTGAAAAAATGTCTCCGGTGGGACTGAGACCAACAATTTTCAAACAAAAAATAGTCAGCGAATTTACCACAGAGCCATTGAACCAACTGACATGGGTCAGTGTGAAAATGTATTTATTCCTTGTTATGCAATAACAGCTATACCGTTACTAACAGAGTGGGGGTTTTTACAGTAAAAACTCATAACACTCGGCAATTACTCGTGTTTTCTACACGTATAAATTTCTATCCAAGGTTTAATTTTAAAGCCATCTTGCACGCGAATAAAAATTGGCAGCCCTTACTATTAGGATATTCTGAAAAAAAAAAACGCAAAAACGAAATCGAGTTTAAAATCCTTAGTAAAGTAGCTTAACTCTTTCAGCGCCAAATATGAAAACTCGACCGCTTTCTACGGCTGAAATGACACTGTAATGAAATTCAGACAGAATTTTATCTTATAGGCTTGACTTGACAAGCGGACGGTATAGATGCAGGATCAGACTGCACGTTCTGTGCAGTCTGATCTTGATCTACACCGTCCGCTAAAGCTCCTGTTTTCGCTAACCGTGTATGCAGGAACAGGGAGGGGACAAAGCCATCAAAGCTAGAACAGAAACCTGCCCTTTCATAAACGTGTTAATATATGATTACGACCGTTCACTGGGACCCCCTCGGGAGATCGGCGATGATATTATCAGGCGATAGACAGTATCTCGATAAATGAGCTACAGTCAGATATTGTTTACATGAGGCAAAAAAACTATGCTATACTATGCTATGCCACCGTCCTTGTTTAATTCTCAGACAAATTCAACCAATTGGCGCACATCTAATATGTCGTCTGCAAATGCTTTCGATTTGGACAAGTCTAAGTTTTAGCGTCTAATTAAGAGTTAAAGTGAGATATTCTGCTATTTTCGTCAAATTATAAATGTCTTCTTTTCCAATGTCTCCTTTTCCCATGATGTTTCCATGTCGTCGACGATCTGAATGCTTCATTTCTTTCAAAGTTATCGTTTCTCTGTACAGTTTTTTTTGTAATGTACAAAATTCTGAAGATGAGCTCAGTGGGCTAATACATATGAGTCATGCTCTGTGAAAAGGGGGCTTAATGCATCTGCAAAAAGTATCTTTTTATTGTGTTTAGTCAAAATCTAGTTTTACGCAGCTAAAATTATATGACCAACGCTCTGGGGAAAGGGTGTCTACTGCAACTCCTTGATGCATTATACCAAGCAGGTCATCACAGATTAATGGATTCATACAATCCAGTTTGTGTAACAATCGACTGGATCTGGAGGAAGAATGGTCCTTTGCCATGCAGAAAATTTGCAAAAAGCAAAAAGTTTCGGTCCATGCCAGCCTGCGCAGTCCGCGCAGGCTGACATGGGTCAAAACGATTTGCAGATACATTAAGACCTTTTTCACAGGGCATGGCTCAAAACATATTTTTTTAAATCAATGATTTAAAGCAGTATTTGACCTACATAACAATTTATGTAAAGTGGATAAAAATATATTTTCATAACAGCTACACCCATCTAAAGCGGGATAATTAAACTTGCAAAAATATCAAAAAATGGGACATCCTTTCATTTTTTGGCGTGTATTTACAGTGAATACTTTGGCGTATACAAATTATTTATTTCTGTAAATATCTGTTGTACAAACTTTCCGGGTCGCAAATCTGGTTGAATGACCCTGTAAAGTCATGTAATAGTGTATGTCCAGCGGTTTTTTTTTTTCACAACAAAAAGTATACATCCATCTGGCAACAGATGCTTAGGTAGGCCTACATTACTTACTATCCTGTCAACCTTGGAGGTGCTTTGGGTGGAGTGTAGGTAAATATCAGTCTGATCTACGTTTATACGCTCTGCTTCTTCTCCCATGAAATATCAATAAAATTAATGACAGCTATTTTGGTGAAAGTCAACAATGTACGTGTACATTCTACACTTTAATTGGTAAATAATAATTCAGTTCATCTTTTTTCCGAGATCTAAAAAGGAAGATTCAGCACCAAACTAAAACTACACTGTCATGAATGTTTGGACTGAAGTATAGGAGGGTATAGCTCCAAGATCAGACTGCACGTTCGGTGCAGTCTTCTCTTGATCTACATTGTCCGTAACTGCCCACATGTCGTACAATGAGGCGAAAATGGTTTAAGGTTACATTTGTACCTACGCTTCACTTTCCGATTATCTAAAAATAAAGGGTCTTTCGCAGTTCAGGGATTAAGTTGTTGGGGTTTTGATCAGGAAGTCCTGGTTCAACATGTTGCTAACAGCACTGGTCACGTGCGCGTGTCCTTTGGCAGGACAAAGTACTAATGTAACCCAGAAAAAGATGTAAATAAATGAGATGAGGCCATTACGGACATATAACTGAATACTGGTGAAAACATCAAGAAAACACCGCCCAAACAATTCACCTTCATACAGTCTGATAATAGCGGACATCAAATAGAAATCATTCAGTGAATGGATAATTCAACGACCAAAGAAACAGGACAGAGTAATCAGTTCACCTCACCTCTTTACCATGCTTCCCCCATCTTTATGGAAGTCTGTGTTTTCTATATCCTATAACGAAGGTCGAATGTCCACCCACTGTCCAAAACAACCCTTTCACCCGTGTTAGTAAAGCTGCGACCTGAATATGGATACCGTGCTCTGCCGGAAGTACAGGTCGCATTGCCTTCAACAAAACTAATCGCCGCGATGAAAAGTAAATCTTTCAAAGTCGTGGTTTGTCTTCGTGTGTTTCACGCCGTTTTCAACATTATTCCAGTCATATCACGGCAGCCAGTGCACCTTTCCATGCTTTCCGGGAGGGAGTTTTGTTTACCAGTATACTTCGCATAGTATTCTTACCAAGCCACTGGGTACTTTCCTACAGAACCATCTTCGAAATAATGATCAGCAATGAGACAGGAATGAATCATGACGCCATGATTATCTTTTCAAATTCGTGAAATGATAGTTAGAACCTCGAGACTTCCACTTTTTCACAGGTCATAGTTGTATGTTAAAAATGATTGAATTTGGAAGCGACTGACTATGAAGGGCTTGTAATGTATCTGCGAAAAGTATCGACCCCGGTCAGCCAGTGCAGTTCGCGCGGGCTAACCTTGGGTGAAACTTTTTCCTGTTGTTAAATTTTCTGTATGTCAAAGGACCATTTTACCTCCAGACTGCGTCGGTTGTTAGACAAAATGAAATGTATGGATCCATAAATATATGATGACTTGCTCGGTATGATCCATCACAGTTATTCATTAAACCCCTTTTGCCAGAGGATGGCTCAATCTTATGGGTACATGTATGTTGCCAGTTTGGTCTGAGACGTTCTTGCCTTTGAAATGATTCAGCAGTAAACTGTAAATGGTTAGTAATCGATGCTTATATTTCATGAGTCAGCAGGGCAACAGCTGATCTTGTGTATATAGTATACAATTGAACAATGCTCTGTAGAAGGGGTTTTAATTCATCTGCGAAAAGTATCGACCCATGTCATCCTAGGCAGTCCTCGCAAGATGAATTTGGTCGAATCTTTTTGCAGTTCGTAAATTTTCTCCCTGTTCAAGGCCCATTCTACCTCAAAAAGACAAAAAGAATTATATGGATCCTTAACTATGTGATGACTTGCTAGGTATAATGCATCACGGAGATACACTCAACCCCCTTTTCCCACAGCATGGCTTAAAATAATGAAAAAAAAAACATATTCATGTGTGGCTTGTTTTGTATTCTAAAGATAAATACAGCATTGGTTGGACCTTTTCCGGGTAAAACCAGTTACAGAAATTCTGAAAGATCATTATTACGGTGAACATAGTCCCTAGACAAATACTGTTTCTTCGACCATCTAGCTTGACTAATAGTTGGATGGATGGATGGATGGATGGTGGATGGATGGATGGATGCATGGATGGAATATGGGTGGATGGGTGGACGGACGGACCGACGGACGGATGGACGGAAGGATGGATGGATGCATGGATGACGAATGAATGGAATGGTGGAATGAGGGATGAATAGATGATGGATGGATGTCATTTGACAGGTTGTGAATTGAGTAAATGTATAGATTGTCCGATGAATGTATACATAGACAAACGAAGAGACGGACAAACCTCTTTGAAGACGGACGATTAAATGGATCAAATGGATTTTGCTGGTGTGATGTAGCATTATAGTGAAATAAAAAAAAACCACAAAAATCGATGCATGCCGCCTCATTTTTTAATATAATATCTATGTAGTTTTTATTGACATCAATTAGGAATGAGCGGATATTAAGTCTATTGGGACTTTGAAACAACCCTTTGAACTAAACATTTAACAAACTACATCCTGAAACTAATTTCTAGCAAAGGACTTTGTAAACATTCTTGTAGAGTTGTGGATATGGATAATTGGTATGAATTGAGATTTGTTGCATAAATACAATAAAATACACTGTGGCATAAGGAGAAATTGCTTGTGACGAGCAATTCCTCCTTATGCCACAATGTTTCTAAAATTTGTCAGGATTTTCTCATTTAGCCACAATGCTTTTTATCAACTCAAAGATAAAATCCCATAATTTTAGTGACGCTGATTTTGTCGTCTGCAAATGCTTTCGACCTGGATAAGTTTAAAACTGTGTCGTGTGGCATAACGTTAAGACAATAAATAAAAGCACCGAGAGCACTGAACGCCTATTATGCATCAAAATGATGGTCTCTAGAGATAATTATTTCATAATGTTTGGTATTTTAGATGATTTCAAGCGATGCTTTAAATGATGACGGTGATTATTATACTGATGATAATTGAGACTACAATAACTAAATCAGAAGCAGCAGCAGCAACAAATCTAACTAGTTCTACTACCACAGCTACTATTACTACTACTAATACAATCACTTCTGATACTACTATTATTAGTTTCCCTCCTGCTACTAATACTTTTACTACTGCTATTATGACTACTCTTCTACTACTTTTGCTACTAATACTACATTTACTACCACTACTAATAATGATAATACTGATATGCTTAAAACAGAACAACGTGTAAGCAAGAACGAACATATTTAACCCATATCCCCTTAATTTAGTTGACCTTTTACGAAATAATTCCGGGTTTTAAGGACCCTGAGGAAGAAGTCTTCTGAAAACATTGTAGGAAAAGGAGAAAAAGTTGGTAACAAACATTTTTTCCTTTTCCCACCATGTTTTCTACCTTTTCAGAAATACATTTCATCATTTGAGCCACATTTAATATGTCTGCTGCAAATTCTTTCAATTTAGACAAGTCTAAAATTTTGTCGTTGGTTAAAGGGTTGATCAGTTGAAAGAATCAGATGTCTGATCTTGATCTACTTCGTCCGCAAAAGCTTATCAAGTTTTGCCTGTCAGTCTAAGGGTTAATAAAGTACATGAAGAACTGAATGGTTAATAAGCCGCGTGGAGTTTCCATCTAAATGCAACAAATCATCGGGTCTTCAGTGATAACAAAAACTAACCACTGCTACTGGATCGATATCGTCATGGGTATTCGTGTTACAGTATGAATTATTAACTTATATTAGCGTTGTCATATCCTTTTCTCCTTATAAATATTTCACTCGTGAAAGTAACCAATCTTTATAACAACTTGTCAATACTTATAACTGCCCGTATAGAAGCTTTCAAACACGAACCAAAGTATCACTTAAGGCCTATCTTTTCGTTGGCAATTTTCTTCCTATCTATTTATTTGCTTGCTGCTTTAGGCTGTTTTCAACATTATTTCAGCCATATCCTGAAAGCCAGCATAAAACGAAGGCCAGCATAACAAAAAGGCCAGTATATCTCGAACCATGCTTTACTCGAACTTGTTTTACCAGTGCTTTGCAAAACACTCCTTCCAAAACACTGTCTCCTCTTCAACATAAAAAGAAGAACCAGTGTTAAGCATGAGAGAGGAGTGGTCTTTTCACCGTTCCTTGAAAAGGTGTTCGATCCCACTGTCCCGGATAAATAGTCTTGTAATTTACTGATCAAGTCGCCGGGCTCGGCTTATAAATACGACATATCACATAATTCTAAATTCCGACAGTACGACAGTTTTGTGTTTGGCGAAAGAAAACAAGAACGGTAACACACGGCACATATCAAACCCGTCGGAAATCAATCCAATACCAGTAACAAGCAACTAAACACTGTTTGACTCATTACGAACATATTGTTGCTTTCCCATAAAAAGGGAAGTAAAAACGTTTTCAGAAACAAATCTCGTGACAATGACACGTAGACCTATCAAGGCAACTAAATAATTCTAGCAAAACCGGTATCTGTACCCAGCAAATAGTATATCATTAGCCCTGTGTATTACTGTGCGCATCTCAAGTTTGGCCCAGTCTACTAAAATACCTATCCATTGCAGTTAAAACTGTGCGCAACTGTATATTGGCTCCCATTTATGGAAACAACAACCCATTGCAATTTAAACTGTGCGCAACTGGCGTGTGAACCCCTTCTATTGCTAAAACCGTCAAATGCAATTAAGACTTGCGCAATTGGGATTTGACTCTTATCTATTGAAATATCCATCAGTTGCCATTGATACTGTGCGCAACTGTGGTTTGGCTCCAGTCTATTGAAGTACCCACCCATTGCACTAAGGACCGTGCGCAAATGGGATTTGGCTCCTATCTATGGAAACACCCATCAATTGCGATCAAGACTGTTCGCAACTGCGGTTTTGTCCCATCTTTTGAAATATCCGTCAATTGCAATTCAGACTATGCGCATTTGGGATTTGGCCCCCATCTATTTAAGTATCTGTCAATAGCAATAAATACAAGCTAAAACAACATTTTGCTCTGTTTTCTCAAAATTCCTGTCTTTTTTCGACTTGAACATATGTCAGTGGAAAGCAATAGGTCGCTTTAAAAACCTGTTATGCACAGTTCTTGTACTAAAAAACAACAACTCTGGATAGAAACGCATGGATAGGTGACACGTAACCCGGCGAGTTTTATCTGAAATACTACTGAGAAAGGCATTCAACAAGCACACATAAAACCATTGTCAAAGCTTCCAGACTTCAAAAGGACGAAATAATAAATCAGCTTACGGTGTTTTGCAGACATCGCAGTTCCAAGGCGAGTGTTTTTGATTTGTTTTCCATTTAGTTCTCAGCATGTTTTCAGCTTTCAGCTCAAAGTTTATCAGCGCTTCAGAACGGGCCAGAGATCCTTCAGGCGCTGTTGCGGACAGTGTAGATCAAGATCATACTGCACAGAACGTGCAGTCTGATCGTGGATCTACACTGTCCGATGGGAAAAAATCTGGCTGAAACGTTGGTGAAATAGTGAATAATTGGCCATCTTTTACGTATTGGAAATATACATTTTATGTATCTACAAGACAACGTTGAAATAAGAACTGTTTTTGAAATGTAAAGAAGGCACTTGTCATTACCATCCCCAGCTAATTACGTGCATATCGAACTAAGAGGGACTTTTGTTACAAGCTTTATTGATTCCCTCAACACATTTACATTATGTTATATGAGGTAACAACAAAAACATGTATTTGTAATTATTGCACGTTCTACTTGTATGATTAGTTGCAGCACGAAGAGATTGGGCGATAGAAGCACAGCGAGTGAGAGAGAGAGAGCGACAGAGAGAGAGAGGGAGGGAGGGAGGGAGGGAGATAGAGAGAGAGAGAGTTTGGTTTGTTTGGTTTGTTATTTGTTTCAGTGTCAAACATATAAATAGTGGGCTGAAAATACAGTTCACTGAATCTCAGAACTTTTTTTATTTTTTCAGGCGTGACTGAACACGCGGGCCGTATGGGTCCTAGATTAGGCTGCACGTTCTTTGCAGACTGATCGAAGAAATGTAAAGGTCTTTCTTTTTTGTACTCGATTCTTTATCTTTATCGGTCCGTTCCAAAAGTGCCAAGAGCACGAAATACTTCATCATCATCATCATCATCATCATCAAATGAACATCTCCGGTCAGTAGTAAAATCCCAAGTACTACACATTCAAAGTTCTTTAAACTACAGGAAATAAATCCCATCTTATAGGACAGTGTAGATCTACGAAGATCAGACTGCACGTTCTATGAAGTCCGACCTTCAACTACATTGTCCGCCAAAGCATACTGAGACAAAAATCGAGTTAAGATTAATTATACACAATAGAAATATCCCGGGCCCATCTGCCCCACCACAATGATTACAGAAAGAGATATTTTCCATTACTCGAGTAATTTGTATCTATTGACAGCATGTTTTCTTCGTGTTTCTGTTCGGATAATAAATTAGACATTCTTTCTTTCACCTAGCTGCCTAATGAAAATTTGCAGCTGAAGATTGTGAGAACCTTTATCCCGCTAAAAAGTGAAGTGAAATTTTCAAGCCGATAGTAAAAACCAGATTTTTGCCATTTCAAAGGTATTTGGAGGGGAAAGATATCTCCTTATCGGGCAGTGTAGATCAGAGATCAGACTGCACGTTCTGTGCAGTCTGATCTTGATCTACACTGTCCGCAAAAGGCACTAAAGTCGCGCTTAGCAGCCTAAGGGATAAGAGAAAAAAAATCATAAAAAGGGATATTTCTGTAACTCGAGCATTCGTATCTTACTGACGATTATCTGGGCTTCTTTAACCCTTCACTACACAATTCCGAGTTTTAACGACCATGAAAAGGAAAGCTTTTGAAAACATTGTGGGAAAAGGAGAAAATGCTGGTAACCAGCATTTTCTCCTTTTCCCACAATGTTTTCTACCCTGTCAAAGACAAATCCCATCACTTGAGCCACAATGAATATGTCGTCTGCTTACACTTTCAATTTGGACAAGGCTAAAATTTTGTCGTTTGGGAAAGAATCAAGAAGCAGACAATGGTATGGATAGAATATTCTGCGTAAATCACGAGCAAAGAACAACAGCAGGTTGATAGGTGCCCTGACAGCCGTAAAAGAAAGAAAATACTGTTTTCACCGCACGATCAGCACTGCCCCAATATGGAGGTGTACAGAAAAAAGTTATTTTACAAGATTAATGAACTGGACTGTTGAAACGCACACGAAAAACAGTGACAAATGGAGAAATTGCTCGGTTGGAGCAGTTTTGCCATTCGTCACAATGTTTTCAAATGTCTATAACTGCAGAAATGTTAAAAAGCGCATAAGTAAGAGGTAATTCTGGGTTGTATCTGACTTGTATCTGACTCGACAAAAGTTCATTATCCCCGTACATTCAATTTGTGTGTTCCGTTTTATTGCAAAGGTTCGTTCATTAAATAATTCGTCAGGGTATTGATCCTACCTCCGTTAATCAAAATAATGGAATAATATATTTTTTCTTTTTATTTAGCAGGGTCACATACTGGAAACAAAATGAGGATTTTGTTGGAAATTGTTTTGTTTTCAAACGCCTCTTCATTATATAACAAACAGGCGTGTTGACCAACGATGTTAAGACCAAGGAAGTTTTAGCCCAGGACCTTTTGTCCAATGACAACTTGACCCCAGGAAGTTTTGACCAATGACATTTCTACCTAGTACGTAATGCACAATGGCAACTTGACCCCAGGAAGTTTTGACCAATGACATTTCTACCTAGTACGTTATGCACAATGGCAACTTGACCCAGAGAATTTGACCATGGACGTTGTGCATAACGATGTTTTAACCCAAGACGTTATACATAATGACGTTTTGACCAATTAAGTTTTGACATAGAACACTGTCGCTTCAACTTTCAGTGTTATAATTTGGGACGTTTTGACAACGGGCGTATAAACCCAGGAAGTTTTGACCCACCTTTTAGACATTGGATGATATTTTCAATGCTAACGTTTGACCTTCAGTATTATGATTTGGAACGCTTTGACTCAGGACGTTTTAACGTGGCGTGGAACATTTTAGACATTGCTATTTTGCCCTGTAATTTAATGACCTTTTTTTTTTAAACACTAGGTTTTTAAAACCATGCCGAATAAGAGCGATTTAACCTAGATCGTTTCGATCCACTGAGGCTTTTTGACCGTTGAAGTTTTGACATGGGACGTTTTCATCTAGGGATTTTAAAACTAGGACGTTTTGACCAAGGTGTTTTACCCAGGATCGCTTGCTGAATTACATTCTTATGACTTTAAAATTTCATGCTAAGCCGATTTGGCACTAGCCTATGCTGGTTTGATTTAGGCAGTTCGAGTCTAAGCTACTTTGGTCAAGGAAATGTCGATGGATTGAGAGTGTTTAAACCAAGGACATTCGACCTAGGGCGTTTTGATGCGGGACAATAAGGCCCGACAATTATTTTTCCTCCAACTGACGTTTTCTTAATATCTTCTTTTTTTTTTTATCTTTGTGCAACTTTGTCATTTTTCACATTTGCCGAAAAACAACATTTTAATACACTGCATTCGAAACAAAATGATTTCAAAGAAAGAAGAAAATATAATAATTATCAGCTGAGACGAAAAAAAATCATTGCCCTCTTAAAAAACTTTTTCAGCACGAAGTATATAAACGCGAACGCTTTCGACGGCTAAAAACACAATCCACAGAAACCAAGAAAGATTTTTATCTTATAAGCCATACTAAACAGATGGATGGTATAGATCCAAGATCAGACTGCACGTTCTGTGCAGTCTGATCTTGATCTGTGCCGTCCGCAAAAACCCCTGTGTTTCGCCTATGGTGCTGATAGGGTTTGTGAACACACCAGTCACTACAACATAGTTTCATGAGCGTGGTACTTCGTTCATTATTGTACAGCATATGTTGCCACTTGAAGTGGTAGTAGCAACAGCAAGTGTTGTTGCCAGAATTATCACTGAAATCAGATCTATACGTGTACATTTATATACCACACAAAAAAACTCTTTTCTGGATCACAAGCAAGTCTTTGTACCCTGAATCAAATATGGATATCGTGTTGGCTATGCACTAACTTTCCGAATAACAAACAAGAAGAACATGAAAAGTATTTATTAGAACGAATTCACATTAACTTTAATGTAGCTGTAGATGTATGCAGTACCACAAGGGAAAAGAATATTCCGGGAAAAAAAAAACGAAAACAATTTTCGAAATGGTCGAGGTTTTGATCGAGTCTGACAAACCATGCCGGAAGCCACCGGATTCCATGTGAATACAATCTCAATATACAACATGGCGGTACATCCGGTATATCGTAGACTATCATTCGGATAATTTCCGGTCTTAGATTGAGTTACATTATATTAAGAACGGAGTGGTCGCGTTTTACTCTTTACCAGACTACAACATTCTTTACCAGACCACAGCATTTTATCAAAAGCATGAGCTGACAACAAATTACATGTGACTCAAGTGCTGGAATTCGTCTTAGTACGGGTTGGAGTTATCGTTGGACAATGAGAAAATGCTGTTTAAAAACATTTTCCCCTTTTCTTACAATGTTATCAAATTTCTTTCTTCTTGAAGGTCGTAAAACAAATAATTGTTTGGTACAGGGTTAACACTGCTACAGAAAACCAATCTTTGTGTCAGCAGATCAATTACATAGTGTTCCTGCTTAACTCTTAGGCTGCTAAGCGCGAGTTCATGACCATTAGCGGACAGTGCAGATCCAAGATCAGACTGCACAGAACGTGCTGTCTGATCTTGGATCTACACTATCCGATAAGGAGATGTTTTTCTCCATAAGTTTGAAATAGCAGCATTATTCGGGTTTTTACTATCAGCCTAAAAGTTTCATTTATTTTTTTTAGCGGGCCAGGTATTAATCGAAACGTTCCCCTCTAAGGTTTTACAGCTTTCTATTCCTATCAAACACAAGATTTTTTTTTTGGAAAAGGGGAGGGGGTGTATGCAACTATATTTATACCAGACAAGTACCACTTAGCGCTGTTACGCTAGTAAAAGAAAGATAAAAAGTAGCTGAAAATTTTGGGGCAAAAGGAAAAAAAAAGTCGTAACTAGCCATGGCACCTTTTCAATTAAAATTACTAGAAGCCGTCGGCACCATGGGCGTAAATTTCCGGTAAAAATGTAAGTGTCTTAGAGAGAAAACGTGAACATAGCAGCACGTGCATTTATACTACCATCATTTTAGAGCCAAAGGGAAAACAGGGGATTTTGTTGACGGCATAGATAAAGATCTGACTGCATAGAAAGCGATCAAAAACTACAAATTGGCCGTTTATGAACCCTTTACTAAACAAGCACGTGTTTACAACCCTGTGGAGGTAGGCATTTGAAAAAGAAAAAATAGGGAAAAAAATGGTGGTAATCAGCATTCCCTGCTTTTCTCTTTATAATTCCTATCCTTTCATATACATAGCATATCAAGTATGGCAAGCATTGTATATTGTCTGCAAATACTTTCAATTTGGAAGAGCTTAAATCATTGTCCTTTAGTTAACCATTAAGCTGCTTGGCGTGGCTCACTGACCTTTTGCGGACAGTGTAGATCAAGATCAGACTGCACAGAACGTGCAGTCTGATCTTGAATCTACACTGTCCGATAAGGAGATATTTTTCTCCAAAAAATAAGTTTGAAATATCATTATTCGCGTTTTTGTTATCGGCTTGAAAGCTTTACTTAACTCTTTACCAAACAACAAAATTTTAGACTGGTCCAAATTGAAAGCATTTGCAGACGACAAAATGAATGCGACCCAAAAATTGAAATTTGTATTGGGAACGGTAGAAAACATTGTGGGAAAAGGAGAAAATGCTGGTTACCAGCATTTTCTCCGTTTCCCACAATGTTTTCAAAAGGCTTCTTTCTCAGGGTCGTTAAAAGTCGGGATTGTGTGGCAAAGGGTTAACTTATTTAGCAGGATAAGGGATAAAAGTTAAGAATTCCCCATCGGAACGAAGTACACCAGTAAGTAAATGCCTGACAACATGAATGAGAAATTACTTGGCTCTGGTAAATGCTGGCGCTATTTGAGCAAATTATCGCCAAACCACTACTGTTCCCCACCTAATTTTCAGAGCGTTCCAAAATTGCGCACCAAATTGCGCACCGTGTCAGCACTAAATAAACCAGCATTTCGTTCCTTTCGATGCCAAGAGCGGCTTGAGCCCTTTACCAACCAGTCCCGTGTTTGAACCACCCTGAAAAATAACACTCTATGTCCATCATATGAGTCACATTTAATTTGTCGTCTGCCGATGTTTTCAAATTGGACGAGCCTAAAATTTTGTTGTGTGGTAAAGTGTTGATTTCTAAATCGTTTTTAGGCTTTCAACAGTATATCAGTAATCTCACAGTGACAGTTCACTTGTTCATGTGTCCTGGGTTTCACCTGTGCTTGGCTATGGCTTTGAAATGTCTTGCTCAGGAACACTCCTAAGCCAGTGCTGATAATTTCTGGTTGGTCCCCTGATGATGGTATTTGCCAATGGCCAATACTTTTATCTATATCGCGTGATACTGTTGAAGACCAGGAATATGTCGGTGAAATTCTCCAAGTCTCCCGAGAGAATGGTATAATCTTATAAACACATTTATAAAAGGGCAGGTTTTTGATCCAGGCGTTATTGCTTTGTCAGTTGCCTTCTATATAACTGTGTTATTGTTTATCCTCTACGTACACACAAGTGAAATTGTTTTTTTTTTTATACACATCACTATATTGACTAATTTTAGACCTTTGCTAGCGCTCGACTATATGGTCTTTCTATGGATAGTCATATAAATTATAAGAGAAATCCTACCATTTAAAACCGCCAATATCCCGGGAGAACAACCTTAGTCATATAAACAAATTTATGAAGGGACAGATTTCGATACTGATGTTATTGCTTTCTCATAATTGATAATTGCGTTATTGTTTTTGGTCATACTTCAAACCCACCGAACAAACAGTCAAGTTATTACGTGCATTTTATATAAAAAAAACTGCTTGGATTATTATCGTATGAGTCATACTCTGGCAAAAAGAGGATTAATGCATTCCCGTGGTGTGTTATAACAAGCAAGTCATCACAGCATTATGGATCCATAAAATCCGTTTTTTGTCTAACAACCGACAGAATCATGAGGTAGAATGGCATGCAGAAAATTTACCCAAAGCAAAAGTTTCGATTCAGGTCAGTCTGCGCGGACTGCGCAGGCTGATCTGGGCCGATACTTTTTTTGGCAGATACATTAAACCCCTTTTTCACAGAGCATGGCTCATATATACCAGTTTTTAACCTACTAGTGCCATGTCCAGTTACAACGTTCGGCACTAGGGTCATATTGAAATCAGGATATTTCTAGATGTTTCTGGGTTACTGTATAATAACAACTGGCCAATGAAATGATAAAATCACTGTCGCGAGGGACAAAACTCATACATAATTTGATTGGCCCACCCAGTCTCACGAGCCTAATGCCTACATTATGGTCGTCATAAACGGAGTGTATTTTTCACGATTTGTGTACAATTACTCGCCCAGGTGGTCACAGATCTATTTGATTTATCGTTGCATTGTTGTCTAATGCTGCACACCTGATACTACATGATTTAATCCTTTAACACAAGATGAAATTATAGGTACGTCAAAATTCAAAGCATTTGCGGACGACAAATTAAAGGTGGCTCAACTTACAAAATTTGTCGTTGATAGGCTAGAAAACATTGTGGGAAAGGGAGAAAATGCTGGTTACCAGCATTTTCTCCTTTTCCGACAATGTTTTCAAAAGCTTTCCTTTTCATGGTCGTTAAAACTAGGGATTGTGTGGTAAAGGGTTAAAACTATACTCTTTGTACTGAGCAATTTGCGTGTTTGCCACAATGTTTTTTAATGTATTAAAATCGTAACTCGTGTGACCATCCAGATTTTACAAAGTGGTCGTCAGTGCTTTCAAAGCGGCCTGCTGCCGGAAGTGGTGGGTTGTTGAGGCAATATAATTTGACCAAGCCGACAGACTTGTTTCACATAATTTGATAACAAATATTTCCCTTGTTTTGCCAAGAAGATACTGTAACTGACTCCATGTGAATGGTTATTTCCGACCATTTTTCAGTCCTGCTCTTTCACACGTTATTGTACAAGCTATTTTGAGCCCCACCCACAACTATTAAAGATGACAAAAAAGGGCAAAAAAAAAAAATGAAAGGAGGGAAATATTCTTTTTCAGCCGAGCGGGAAACATTTTTGAAAGAGGAGCAATAGCTTTAACCCTTATCCTGCTAAAATGAGTCAAATGAAACTTTCAAGCCGATAGTAAAAAACCCGAATAATGCTATTTGAAACGTAGTTTTTGGAGAAAAATGATCTTCTGATCCAAGATCAGACTACTCGTTCTGTGCAGTCTGATCTTGATCTACGCTGTCCGCAAAAAGGTCAGTAAGTCGCGTTTAGCAGCATAGGGATTAATCAGGCAATGCATCCATTTCTCACAAAGTTTCCCATAACATTGATCTGCATAACTATATCATCTGCAGTTCTATTCAAAAGTGCTTACTAAAGGTTACATTTTTGTGAACTTGGATGGCTCACAAGAAAAAAAAAACATCAACCCTCTGCCCGGTACAATTACGAGTTTCTCTACTTCTGTGGTATGTAGCTCTGTTTGAAACGTTGTCTGAAAGGGAACTTGCTTCTATCAACAGTTTCTTATTTTTTCCTAAACGTATTCCATGCCATTCAATTCATGAAAAATATAGTATAATGCTCATTACGGAAGAGTACTGCAGTTAAATATCTGGGCTAACTGACAGGTAAATCTTTAACAAAACGACCCTGGAGAAAAGGATTTTAAAAACGATCTGGGAATAGGGAAAAAAATGGTGGCCAGCATTTCTCCTTTACCCACAGTGTTTTCACATATCCCATCCCCACAGTTGGTTTGTTGTCAACAAATGATGTCATATGGATAGGTATAGAAATTTGTCTTCCGACAAGAATTAACTCAAAATTTGATGATCCTTTCTGACTTAAGCTCAGCAGATTATAACTTTTTCGCTAATTGACTTATAACCTTTTTTTAATCAAACGATCTCGTGTTTTTATGACCCTGAGATAGAATGGATTTGAAAACAATGTGGGAAAAGGAGAAAATGCTGATAACCAGCATTTTCTCCTTTTCCCACAACGTTTTCAAAGACCCAATCATTTGAGCTACAACTGATTTGAACATTTTCATATGGACATGCACAAAATTTGTTATATGACAAAGGGTTACCTTGCAAGTTGATAAAACATGTAATTGATTGTCTGGTAAATTTTGAACATCCCTTTCGTTCTTTACGCGTAACTGATACTGACCCAAATTCTGATAATATTTTCTAAAGACAGATTTACCTTCCTGTTAAATATCCCGCCGTCAGAGATCCAATCATCGTCATCAGAAGTTGGACAAAAAACACCCAGTTCATCTGTTTTAAATCAGACTTCGTTTGGCATCCAAGGTCAAAAAGAGTGGGACCTAAAAAGGCCACGCCCATTCCAAATATCCCAAACACCAAACAATCCACAAGGACAGACATTTTGTGTTTCTTAAATAAACTCCAGAATGACACTTTTTCTTCGAGTGACAGTGGACTTGGGTCCGATCCTAGCACTACTCCATCCGGTCGTTCCACGCCGAGAACATTGTCCGTTTTAGACTGTTCCCGGAAGTTGTCGCTATGTTCCGGATATTCCTCCATCTTGTTTAATTGATCCGATTTATTCCCAAGGTCCTTGTGTATGACAGACGAGTTTTCCGAAAAAGAAATGTTATATTTCCGCAGTAATCTCGTTCAAGATTTTTTGACACTAATTGGAATATGCCGTAAATCCTCCATCCATGTTTCCCGTCGCTTTGGAGGGTTTGACAAGGCTTTTAATTTGGTTATAAACGACTTTCGCTTCTGTCACCACGTTTCGTCAGTAGCTTTCTTTCGTCTGGAAACCTACAGGAGGAAATAAAAGCTTAGCAAAAAGAAGAAAAAAAGAATAGCTGAAACATTTTTTTCAGAAGCACGTTAACCCGTCCAGCAATAAACAAAACTGCAATCGTTTTTTTTTTTTCGAATACCACAGATCAAGATCAGATGGCACAGAATGCGCAGTTTTAAAAGTATTTTCTGACAAAAAAAGTCTTGAAGCTGCAATATTTGAGTCTTTATTTTCCTGACTAAACTTGTCATATTAATGTACTTAATGATACTAGCATTTGCTTCTTTCTCCCCCAAAAGTTTTCGATATCGTTGAAAGGTTTTCTTTCTATAATCATTTCTCCTTTGTGGTACTTATATACTAATCTGCGATGCATCTATGAGTAGTCTATGTGGGAATGGGTTCAAATAACGAGGAAAGGGTCACTGCCCAGTTATTACGTTACAGGTCAGTCAAACTGCGGACAAAGAACTCCCGTTGCGAACGATTAACTAGTAAAATCTCCTAATTAAGTTATAACAAGCAATTCTCGTGAATACGGTCATGAATATGTATGAGACATATGATAGAGACAACACACAGGACCTTGAATCTAATCAAAGATGTACAAATACAAAGAGACCGACAGGGAAGGGTTGGGGACTGACAGCCAGCCAGCCGGCCAGCCAGACAGACAGAAACAACACCAGAGAAGGATTAGTTGTGACACTACACGTAGCCATTTACCAGACGACAAAATTTTAGACTTGCTCATATTGAAAGCATTTGCATACGACAAATTTAAGGTGATCACAATATTCGGATTTGTCTTTGAAAAGGTGGAAAACATTGTGGAAAAAGGAGAATCTGCTGGTTTCCAGTTGTGAAACTGCACTTATAATGCCTGTACAAGGGGACAAAATCTAAACTTATCTGTGTTGAAAGCATTTTCAAACGATAATTTACATGCCGCCAAACGTACAGAAACTGTCTTTGGAGGATGGAAAACATTGTGGGAAAAGGAGAAAATGCAATTTTTTAGCAATTTCTCATTTTCCAATAAAGTTTTCAAAGGTCTTCTTCCTCAAGGCCAGAAAAAACACTGCAATGCTAGATCTAGGCAAAGAGGTAAAATTGACCAAAATCTTTATTAACGCAAGCGCCGAAGCCACCAAGTGACTTCACATCTAGTCAAAGCACATTCCTTTTTCAAAAATCTGGGGCCGCATTCACCACGCATTCTTAAGAATATTCTTTGTCTAATTCTCAAGAATTTTCTAGATTTGAAAGTAACGCAACCTCTGACTGGATAAACCATTCGGTTTAGCCAATCAGAAGTCATGATACTTTCAAATATAGAAAATCTTGGAGAATAAGACTAAGAACGTTCACGAGAATGATCAGTGAATACGGACCCTGAATTCTTGTAATGAATATGACTTAAATATTTGTGGAAATGTGGGCATCCCCTCCCCTGTAACATTATTCATTCCTTGTTCATAATTCTAAAACTCTATAAAAGATCGGCTATAGGCTTATTTCAGTTTAGGACTGACTGCAACATCATATCAACAAATCAACACCTGAACCCGGTAGCTAAGTCGCTAATACACAGGAGTTGACCTCAAGGGGTCGCTGGTTCGAGTCCGCAGCGCGGCCAATTTCTTTCCAAGGATTGATGCTAGGACGTCGCGAGAGGATTCATTCCTCTCTCACCGCTGATTGTTGTTTCGACGATGGTTATGTGGGAAAGCTGCTAAGGGCTTGGGAAGAAAATTGTGCTAAGTACTTGTAAAAGAAACCCCGGAAAGCATACATAGGTACACTGTTCGCCGCAACATAACTGAAATAAAGCTGAAAACAGCGTTAAACATAAAATCAAAAAATATTCATGACAGATATTTGTTTATTTTCAGAACGTAAGATGCACTACTTAAGCTTGCGCTACAGGCAGCTCTAGAAAAAGATGTGGCAAATTGACAAAACTGCCTATAACTAACAGTTAATCAATGTGTAATAACGTTTTCTCGCTTTCTGTTCCTAATATATTTGAGCCGTGCTCTGTGAAAAGGGGAGTTAAATGTATCTGCAAAAAGTATCGTCTCTGGTCAGGCTGCGCAGTCCGCGCAGGCTGACCTGGGTCGAAACTTTTTGCTATCGGTCATTTTTCTACACATCTAAGGACCTTTCTACCTCAGGGCCCGTATTCACGAACCATTCTTAAGAATATTCTTAGTCTTATTCTCCAAGATTTTCTACATTCGAAAGTAACACAACTTCTGATTGGCTAAAGCAAATGGTTTAGCCAATCAGGGCTTGTGTTATTTTCAAATAAATTCTGGAGAACAAGACAAAGAACGTTCTTAAGAATGATTGGTGAATACGGACCCAGGATTCGGTTGGTTGTTAGACATGATAGATTATACGGATCAATTATTATACGATGACTTGCTTGGTATAATGCTTTACGGAGATGCATTAAATCACCTTTTGCAAGAGCGCCACTCATTTCGTTAGAAGGAAAGGCCTTTTATCCTCCTCCGATGTCCTCAACTTAACTCTTCACCGGTCATTTTTTCATTTACTCGTCCAAACTCAAAGCATTTGAAGGCGACAAAATGACTGGTACTCAAATGTCAGGATTCGTCTTTGAAAGTGTATAAAACTTTTGGGAAAAGGAGAAAATACTGCTGGTTTCCAGCATTTTCTCCTTTTTTTCCTAGTGGTTTTCAAAAGCTTTTTCCATGACCGGATAAACAAGGGATCGTTTTTTTACAGAGTTTAAAGATCTAAACCCTTGGCCTGCTCGGCATAACTTTAGTGCCTTATGGCGAGACAGTAGATCAAGATCAGACTAGACAGATAGGGTAATATAATAGTGGGTCCACATTGTGCGACATTTTTGAGGGCCATTTATGCCAAGACAGTCTCGTGATAGCACTCTTTGATTACATTCATGTTAACCATTACACTGGTTCCGAGTAATTTGTAAATAGGTTACATTCTTATCTAGGGAAATTGTTGCGTTAACCTTTAGGCCGCTAAGTGTGACCCACTGACCTTTTGCGGACAGTGTAGACCAAGATCAGACTGCACAGAACACGCAGTCTGATCTGGGATCTACACTGTCTGATAAGGAGATATTTTTCTCCCCAAAATAATCTAGAAATAGCATTAATCGAGGTTTTACGATCGGCTTGAAAGTTTCATGTAGATTATTTAGCAGGTTAATGGTTAACTGAAAATGATGGCAGATGCTCGTTACAAACAATTTGTCCATACAACACAACGTGTCCAAAAATGTTCTACCGCTGGACGAAATAAAAAAAAAAGCTGCATGAAGTAATGACTTCGGTTGAGCAAAGGGAACTTTGGTAACATATGGTGTATTATGTGACAAAAAAAAAACATCGCGGTTTGGGCGATGTAGACCAATACAGTCATAAAATATGAACCGTGCTCTTGCAAAAGGGGGTTAAATGCAACTCCGTGATCCATTGTACCAAGCAAGTCATCACATAATTGTAGATCCATAAAATCCATGGTCGAACAACCACCTGAATCCCGAGGTAGAACGGTACTTGAACGTGCAGAAAATTTACCCAACCAAAATGTTTTTGCATAGGGCCAATGCTTTTTGCAGATACAAAACCCCTTTTCACAGGACATGTCTCATGTACATCTGTACTCGTACGAATAATTACACTCGAACAGCATAGGTGAACAAACTTGGTCGTGAAAATTGGGTCGATAAGGATCAGGGCCCGTATTCACCAACCATTCGAAATTGCATTCTTAGATTTATTCTAAATCTAGAAGTAACGCTACTTTTGATTGGCCAAACCATTAGCCAATTAGAAGTTTCGTTACTTTCTAAATTTAGAAAAATACTTCAGAATTAGACTAAGAATGTTATAGGGACCCTGACGAAGAAGGCTTTTGCACAGAAAGCATTGTGAAATACAACATATTCTGCTTTACCCACAACGTTTCCTACCCTTTGAAAGAACCTTTTTGTGTTATTAGCAAAATTATGTTTGTCATCTGCAAATGCTCCCAAGTTAGACAAGGCTAAACTTTTGCCGTCTTGTAAAGACTTAAGTAACCCGACTATAACGTCAAAGAATCTTATTTCAACGTATATTACTCCTGTGATTCAAAAGGTCAGTGCCGAACCCGATAGCTCACTCGATAACGTACAAGGCTTGAAACCAGGGGGTCGCTGGTTAAAATCCTCAGGTCTGCCAATAGCTTGCGGAGGACTTATGTTAGTCATTGCGACAGGATTCGTTAGTCTCTGACCACTGATTATTATGTGGATGGATTTATGGAGAAGCAGCCAGTAAGAAAGAATATTGTGCGAACTACTGGTAAAATGGTAAAAAGAAATTCCAGGAAAGCATGAATAGGTGCAATAACCACTGCGATATAACTAAATAATGTTGAATACGGCTTTAAACACCATACAAACAAACGAACAAATCACAGGGCCCATTATCCTTGCTCCTTTATGAAGTCGCTTACCTATGCTAGACTTTATAAACCTGTATCATTCTTAATTGCAAACACCTTTTTCCCCAAATCCTACATTGACAAGGACCGTCTTGGACAGTTCTTATAAAAAAAGAATTTAAAGTTTGTTTGATTGTGCGTCTTGGACAATTCTTATCAATATAGAATTTAAAGTATGTTTGATTGTGTACGTTCAGTCTACAACGCTCTTTCACATCATCTACATAACAGAGGTACTGTGCGCAAAGTAAGTTATACTGCTAAAAATAACTGACCAATGAAAATAACAAAACAAACTGAAGACGTGAAAAAAATCTGATACAAGTTTTGATTGGTCAACCTAGCCCCAACGCTAAACTATTCACCAGACGACAAAAAAATAGATGTGTCCAACCTGAAATGTGGCTTACATTATGGAATTTGTTTTGGACATGGTAGAAAACATTGTGTGAAAAGGGGAAAATGCTGGTTACAAGCATTTTCCCCTTTTCCAACAAAGTTTCCAAAAGTCTTCTTTAGAGTCAATGAAATTCTGGGTTGTTTGGTAAAGGGCTAGACAGATGTACACGAATAACCTGGACATATTTGTACTTGTCGAAATTGGTCGCCCAGGTAATCACGGACTTTTACTGTAACAAAATACACTTGTGATTGCGAAAGTGCCAAATGGCATTGACGTTATCACGGTCTCAGATTTAACGCATTTCGTGATTTTTATAGTCTCTTTTAAACATTTGTATATGCAGTTCTTCTTTTCTACTGGTTGTAAAAGCTACCGTTTTACTCTTTGACAGACAGACATTTTTTCTTTTTGTCTCTGGCTTTTCGGCTTCGACAAAATGTGTTTTCGGGCATGCGCAAAGACATTTCGACTCACGCCATTGTCTGCCATTTCCCTCGAGGTTTATTAACTTTTTTTTTTCAACGAGCGCCCCCCCCCCCCCCCCCCCTTCAGACAGATATACGTAGGCAAATGACAAATTATCACCCACTTTTCCAAATCGTCTGATAAAAGAAGAAAAATATTAAATCAGTAGATGAAAGTGTTTTAAAAAGCCTCCCGAGACTTTGTGTTTCCATGGTAACCTATTACAGGCTCATCGTCTATATACATACATACATCGTTCTTACAGTAAAAGCTCCATTATTTAAATATTTGAAATATACAATACTTCGGACATACGAGTAAATTCTACATGCATTCAGATAAGTTCTTATTGCATGCTGCGCAGTCAGAACGACCATTTGCTTTCTCCAGGAAAACAGGACAATGGCACGTTTTTATGAAGATTTGTTAAACAGTAAAATCTGTGTTTTTGATTTTTTATCCATTTACCCAAAGAGCTCCAGATATAGGGAGTGATTTTGATTTCAAAATTGAAAATATTAATCTCTCTCTCTACTGAACCCTATGTTATGGGTGCTCATTAGAATCTTCTCATCGAGACGATTCTAATGAGTACCCACAACATTGGGACTGGAAGAGAAATAATGGATTTAAAACGCTATCATTCCTTTTATCTGGAGGTCTGTACCCATATCTCAAACAATCCCGTGTTATAAGATTCCATACAAAGATTTTAACGCTGTAGGCAAAGCAGAAAATGCTGGTAAACAAGGGTCCAGCATTTTTTTCCCTACAAGTCTGATGCCCAACCACTTGAGGTATTCCAGCTGACTCAAACCCAATAGGGTTGATATTAATAATTTATACTGATTAATTATATGAATATTGTTAAAGAAGGCATCATTGGAAATAATATTGCCGTAATTAATGTATCATTTTTACATTGATGTGTAATATTAATGATTTACCTTCTGAAAATAAAGAATTTATTATTATTATTATTATTATTATTATAGCCTTGATACGTCAAGGGCAAAGTCAGCGTTCACAAACTACGAATTAGCTTTTCTGGCAATCAGTCACCGTGAAATATTACTGTATTCCAGCCATTTTGTGAGCTAAAAACCATGGAAAATAAAACTGGTAAACTTTGGCTGAAAATCATTATCAAAAACACAACACAGATTTTCATAAATAATCATCTTCGCCAAAATCGAACACGTGAGTACAGTCCACTAATGAGATTTTTATCTCATTGGCTCGACTAGCCAAGCAGACGGTGCAGACCCAAGATCAGACGGCACGTTCTGTACAGACTGATCTTGATCTATACCGTCCGCAAAAGCCACTGTAAATATTATAATGTAACCATTATTCTCATAATAGAAGCTTCGCTCCTATTAAATTAATTCTTTCAATGCCAGTGGCGATCTACAATAGCTCTTACCAATAGTGTAGATCAAGATCAGACTGAACAGAAGGTGCTACACCGTCCGCTGCTTGATCCTACGTATATCCGAATTCATCTTCAAATAAAGTGAAAACGTACATTTAGAACTCTAAATAGTCGTATGTAATTTAACCCTTATCATGCTAAATAAGTGAAATGAAATTTTCAAACCGATAGTAAAAACCCGAATAATGCAATTTCAAACTTATTTTTTGGCGAAAAAATATCTCCTTGTCGGAATGTAAAGATTCAAAATTAGACTGCATATTCTGTGCAGTCTGATCTTGATCTATACTGTCCACAAAAGGTCAGTGAGTCGCGCTTAGCTGCTTAAGGGTTAAGTGACATCGAAGGAGTTTATACCAAAATTAAATCTTAATTAAAAAAAAGAAGCAAATAAGTAAACATGGCAATTTTGGAACGAAATTTTCTTGATAGTAACGTTTCTTTTTACCAAGAAAATTGACAATATTAATACTGCCTGAAATTGATAGTACTACTTTATTGTAGTAATTATCTAATATATTAAAACATTTTTACATGTATCAATAAACTGCAACATCCTAAAACATAATGGCAGCCGACTATCTTAGACAAAATAATCCGGACAGAATCTTTACAATCGACATCACTTATGACATTGTCTCCTTTAACAAATCTGCAGCAGACGACTTTGAAAAAAAAAAACTTTCTTGTAAAAATTCGATAATTAGCATTAACCCTTTACCAGACGACAAAAATTTAGCCTTGTTCAAAAATGAAAGCATTTGCAGACGACAATTTCACTGTGGCTCAAATGGTGCAATTTTTCTTTGATAGGGCAGAAAACATTGTGGGAAAAGGAGAAAATGCGGGTTACCAGCATTTTCCCCTTTTCCCACAATGCTTTCAAAAGGCTTCTTTCCCCGGGTCGCTAAAAGGCGGCATTGTGCTGTAAAGGGTTAAGTTTGGCGTATATGAAAAATACTTTGGCCGAAGGAGAAAATGCTCTCTGTCGAGAGAGAGGTCCAATAAATGTTGTTATTAAGTAGTAATACATGTATTAACACTTAGGCTGCTTATCGCGACTCACTGACCTTTTGTGTACAGCATAGATCAAGATCAGACTGCACAGAACGTGCAGTCTGATCTTTAATCTACACTGTCCGATAAGAAGATGTATCTTCTCCAAAAATACCTTTGAAACAGGAAAGTTTTGGGTTTATACTATCGGTTTGAAAGTTTCATTTCTTTTATTCAGCAGGATAAGGGTTAAGATGATGTTACAAATATATACATATGATATATTATTTCTTCCTAATACATATAACTTTGTTAATAATTGTAGAAAGTTTAGAAACATTTGCTTTTTTTTTTAATCACAGTAAAAGGAACCAACAAAGGTGCATACAACACCAATACACTTTGAGTATTTGAGTATTGGTAATTATTATCTATTATTACTATACATGTACTTATTTTCCTATAACATGACTTTTTAATTTGTTAATATGAATCTGTGTGAAATACATATATATGCATATACTTAACCCTTTCCCAAACGACAAATTTTAGACCCTTCCAAACTAAAAGAGTTTGCACACGACAATTTTAAATTTGATGAAAATGGCAGAAAGTTCTCCAAAAGGGTAGAAAACACTGTGGGAAAAGGAGAAATTGCTCGTTACGAGCAATTTCTCCTTTTCCCATAGTGTTTTCAAAAGACTTGTACTGCAGACACGTGAAAACCAGGGCTTGTTTGGGAAAGGGTTAAAATGAATAAAATCTGCCTATCAGGCACTTGCTTTCGCAAAAAAAAACCTAGCTTAGTATGCATTCACCTGTAACCTGCTAAATAAGTGAAATGAAAATTTCAAACCTATAGTAAAAACCTAAATTTTGCTATTTCAAAAGTATTTTGGGAGCAAATTAATCTCCTTATCGGACAGTGTAGATCCAAGATCAGACTGCACGTTCTGTACAGTCTGATCTTAATCTACACTGTCCGCAACAGGCCATTGAGTCGCGCTTAGCAGTTTAAGGGTTAAATTCCAAAGATTTTGTTACAGAAGTATAAGAAACAAAACAGGATAGAAGTCCTTCACCGAATCATAAGTATGCATAACGAAAAGTGACTAGATTATTTCATACGATTCCAAACAAAATTTCAAATTCCCTTGCACTCTCATCAGAAAATTACTTACATGGAATAGATTTACCCAGTATTTGAGCCATGGTCTGTGAAAAGGGGGTTTAATGCATATGGACAAAGTATTGACCCAGGTCAGCCTGCGCAGTCCGCGCAGGCTGACCTGTGTCGAACTTTTTGCTTTTGGTAAATTTTCTGCATATCCAAGGACCATTCTATCTCAGGATTCAGTCGGTTGTTAGACAAAATGGATTTTATGGATCCATAATTATGTACTGACTTGGTTAATATAATGCATCCGGGAGACGTATCAACCCCTTTTTGCCAGAGCATGGCTCATTTTATTTTGTCATAGAAGAGCACAAGTACAAGAAAAGACATCAAGTAACCGGATTATTTCAAATGACTTAACCAAATATTGCCTTGCTCTTCCGTACTAATACCTTTTTTTTCCCCACGGAAAAAAAAAACTTGCTTACATTTAATAAAATTCCCGTAAAATTTATTTTGTCACAGAAGTGCTTAAGCGCATTAAAGACGTAGTTTAAGACCAAGAATACACCGGCACAATACAGCGCAACGTATTACAGTGACCAGTTTATTATAAAAAAATGAATTCAGCTTTGCCTTGCTCTAACACACTCACATGCTTCTTACTCACGTGCAAACCAACTTGCCTAAATATTGTAACAGAAGTACATAAAACAAGAAAAGATTACAATTACACCGGTATACATTATTGTATACATGTGATAGACCACACATCGTACAGTGACAAATTGCTACAAATGACTAAACTGGCCTGCCCTCAAATTCTGAAATCTTTGTTAACCCTTTACCGCACAATGCCGCCTTTTAACTACTTTGGGAAAGAGGCCTCTTAAAAACATTGTGGGGAAAATAGAAAATGCTGGTAACCAGCATTTTCTCCTTTCCCACAATGTTTTCTACCCTATCAAAGAAAAATTGCAACATTTGAGCCACATTGAAATTGTCGTCTGCAAATGCTTTCAATTTGGCCAAGGCTAATATTCTGTCGTCTGGTAAAGGGTTAAGGAAGAAGTGATCACTGCCATGCAATCAAAATTTTCCAAGATATTGTAACAGAAATACATGTACATAAAGCAATATCAGTTCAAAACTTCCGCTGTTATAACAGAGAACACAATTTACAGTGACAGATTAATGCGAATGACTGACCTTAATATTGCTCTGCTCTCCGATACTTAAACTCTTTACTGTTTGAAAAAAAAAGTACTTATATGGAATAGAATTGCTCATATATCGTCACAGAAGAACATAAATACAAGTATTCGTAAAGATTTAAGTCTAAATTTACACCGGTACATGAAGATGCAAAGTAAAGTAACAAATTATTACGAATGACTAAACCAAATTTGGCGCGGCTCTCAGATTCCGACAGCATTTTCCGTGGAAAAAAAAAGAAAACTCATTCCTTGCAATAAGATATCCAAAAATATTGTCACAGAAGTACATAAAACAATATCAATCGAAAACGGCACAATAAAGCGCACAATTTACAATGATAGATAATTCAGCGACAAATTACTGAACCCAATATTGCCTTGATCTTAGATTCTGAAAAAAAAAAAAAGACTTAATCGTATGTAATTAAATTTCCGAAAATACACGTAATGTCATAGAAGTACATAAAACAACTAGCAAATGGCTGAGCTCAACATTTCTTCAATGCAAGATTCTGATATCCTTTTTACCAAAAAAATACTTATATTTAACTAAATTTACTCACAGAAGCATATATTTTTGACAATATCAATCCGAAATTTACATCCATGAAATAGAGAATTAAACTCAGAGTGAAAGATCATCGCAAATGATTTCAATATTGCCTTGGTCTTAGATTCTGCGATTCGTTTCATGAAAAAATACTTACATGCAATAAGATTTCCTAAAATATTGTCACAGAAGTACATAAAACAGTGTCAATCCAAAATTTACAACGGTACAATGGAGCGCACGACGTACAGTGACAGATTGTTGCAAATGACTATACCCAATATCGCCTTGTTCTCCGATACATTATCCCGATACCGTGCAAATATGTAACTTTTCTTCGTCCCTAGATTAAACGGCTTTTTAAAAGCATCATGGGAAAAGGAGCACTTGCATGTGACAAGTGACTGCTCCTTTAATCCCAATGCTTTTCTAATGTCATTAAAAAAAGAGACATTTTTCTTGCCTCACCTATTTGCTTCATCTGTTTCTCTTACACTGCTTTGTGATAAATTTACAATGGTTCGTCTCTATGGTAATGGGTTAGCTTTTTACAAAACGCTTGGCAAGAAGGCTTTTGAAAACATCGTTGGAAAAGCAGAAATGCTGGTAATCAGCATTTTCTCCTTTTTCCACAATGTTTTCTGTCCTTTAAAGGCCAGAATCGATCGCCTGAACCAGTCCCAATTAATTCTGTCGTTTGCAAATGCTTTCAATATGGACAAGCCCAATTTAGTCGCCTGGTAGAGAGTTAAGCATTCAACAGCTGACACGGCCAGCGCCAGCTTGTAAATAGAGACGTTTAGCCCGGTATGTTTTACATTAGCGGACCTCAAGATGAATTACTGTTTCGCAGGAATTTCTTATATTTAAGCCTTACTCTGGAAAAAGAGGGTCAAATGCATCTAAAAAAAAAAAAAAAAAAAAAGTATCGACCATGTCAGCCTGCGCAGACCGCGCAGGCTGACATGGGTCGAAACCTTTTATTATAGGTGAATTGTCTACATGTCAAAGGACCGTTCTACCGCATGATTCAGTCGGCTGTTAGACAAATGGATTTTATGGATCCATAATTTTGTGATGTTTTGCTTGGTATAATGTAGCACGGCGATGCATTAAACTCCCTTTTCCCAGAGCATGGCTCAATTATATAAATCCCACGACCGTTATTCTGTAACTTTACCAAACAATCCTGAGTTTTAACGACTCTGAGGAATAAAAGCTTTTGCAAACACTGTGGCAAAATGAGGAAATGCTTGTAACCAATAATTTAACTGTACCCACAATTTTTCCGACCTTTCAACGGCTAATCATGGCGCTTGAGCCACTTCTTATTTGTCGTCTGCAAATGCTTTCAATATGTACAAGTTTAAAACTTTGTCGTCTGGTACAGAGTTTTGCACTGAACAGCTGACAGAGACTTTTGGCCCGTAATAATTTACATTAGTGCACCTCACGATGAATTACTTTTTCGCAGGCATTTCTTGCATTTGAGCCATGCTCTGTGAAAAAGGGGGCTTGATGCACCTGCGAAAAGTTTCGGCCCAGGTCAGCCTGCGCAGTCCGTGCAGTCCGTGCAGGATCCAGGCCGAAACTTTTCGCTATCGGTCAAATTTATACGTGTCAAAGGACCATTCCACCCCATAATTTAGTCGGTTATCAAAAAAAGTGGCTATAATGGATCCATAATTATGTGATGGCTTACTTGGTATCATGCATCACACAGATGCATTAAGCCCTTTTTTCACTGAGCATGGCTTATTTACATATTCCCCGGCCGTTTTTCTTAACCCTTTACCGCACAATGACGCCTTTTGACGCCCCAGGGAAAGAAACCTTTGGAAAACATTGTGGAAAAAGGAGAAAATGCTGATAACCAGCATTTTCTCCTTTTCCCACAATGTTTTCTACCCTATCAAAGAAAAATTGCACCATTTGAGCCACATTGAAATTGTCGTCTGCCAATGCTTTCAATTTTGACAAGGCTAAAATGTTGTCGTCTGGTAAAGGGTTAATAACTTTTACCCAACAATTCTGAGTTTGCTTCCCTGGAGTTTTTTTTACCGTTACCTTCTCTCACCTCTGATCATTGTCTCGACGATCGTCATGTGGGAAAGTAGCCAGTGGCTTAGGAAAAATAGTGTGCGAAGGACTGGTAAACGAAACACAAGTAAAGCATGGACAGATGCACTGGCCGCCGCGATATAACTGAAGTAATGTTGAAAACGGCGTTAAACGTCAAGCAAACAGACAAACAAACATGTATTCATGTCAAAAACCTCAACAATCCATGTTTGTTTTAAGGCTTTACCACACAGTCGCGAGTTTTAACGACCTAGAAAGAAAAAAGAAAAAAAACTTTTGAAAAAATTATGGGAAAAAGAGAAAACGCTAGTAACCAGCATTTTCTCCTTTTCTCACAATGTTTTCTAGCCTAATAAAGACAGAAATCATCTTTTGAGCTACATTTGTCTTCTGCAAATGCATTAGATTCAATCAAATCCAAAATTTTGTTCTTTGGTAAAGAGTTAAAAGCTGTATGCTACAAATGTGTGTCGGGAAAAGGGGGGGGGGGGGGGGGCAATATAGAGTGAGCCCTGAACTCTTAACTTTTTACCAGGGGCCCAAATTTTTGGACTCGACCAAATTGCAAACATTTGCAGACGACAAATTAAATGTTGTTCAAAGGATGATTTCTGTCTTTGATCGGGTAGAAAAACATTAAGTCCTAGCCTGGTACTGGTGGAACCCAGAACGCACATGTGAGCGAGCTGTTGAAATGATATGACTGAAATAATGTTGACAAAGTGCAAATCACTATTCAAACCAATCAGTCAATCCTGTCCTCACTTGAGAAAATTCTCAATTCTGAAAATTGATGAAGTTATAAACGTTTATCTACCAGGGCCCTTCATAATTCTATATAAAAAATTACAGGTAAAATGGGCAGATATCGATTTTTACATGTCCGCGAAAGTTGGCTATGCTGCTGAATATCGGACAGTGTAGATCAAAAATCGGAATGTTTTCAAAAATATTCTTCTTTCGGTGATACTGTTGTTTTGGTAAAAGGTTAAGTCGCATGCAGAACTATTCGCTGTATTTACGAACAATTCAGATACAAGTCGGGATCCAGTGGTAAATGGTTAACCCTTTAGCTGCTAAGCGCGACTCCGTGACCCTTTGCGAACAGTACACAGTGCGTGCAGTCTGATTTTGGATGTACACTGTCCGATAAGAGAAACTGTTCTCCAAAGAAAAAGTTTGAAATAACATAATTCGAGTTTTTATCATCGTCTTGAAAGTTTTATTACAGTTATTTAGCAGGGTAAGGGTTAAGACCATTCATTTGTGCATCGCTTGTAAAAATAGGGTCCATTCCGGACATTTTCGCATCGTAAAAAAGGTGAAACTTGAACTTATCTTGAACTTATCTTGATCTACACTATCCAAAAATCAACTATGTATTATATATTTAACGTGAACATTTTCAGTAATTTCAGAAAAAAACTAAAATTTTAAAGCTTTTTTTTTTTGTTTGTTTGTAAGAATGACAAGAAAAAAGTATGCATAGAAATACAAGAGCATTTGTTTTTGATATATCAAAATAGAACTAAAAGGAAATCATGAAAGTTTTCTATGGCATATTCAGAAATGAAATGAAATCAGATCCCAGATTATGGAATCGTTTAATAATCTGTCATTTATACACAATAAAGCTAGCATTCGACATGAAATCATGACCTCCTCTAGAAACTAGTCGATCGAAGATTGCCTTTTCCTTGCTTTCCATACAGTTTTCATTGACAATTCCTCATGATTCAGTCAAGTGGTTACACAAAATGGATTTTGTAGACCCATAATCATAAGACGACTTTGTAAATACATCACAGGGATACATGGAAGTTATTTAGTTGTAACCAACATGTATTATGTAAATGATTTATGTGTCACTTTACCAAATAATCCCGGCTTTTAACGACCCTGAGAAAGAAGCCTTTTGAAAACATTTTGGGAAAAGGAGAAAATGCTGGTAACCAGCATTTTCTCCTTTTCCCATAATGTTTTCTACCTTTCCCAAATCAAATTTCAATTTTTGATTCACATTTAATTTGTCGTCTGCAATTGCTTTCAATTTGGACCAGTCTAAAATTTTGTCATTTGGTAAAGAGTTAAATAAACAACTACTGTATGAAACCCCGTTTGTCGAGAGCATGACTCATTTATTCAAGTAATTAAAAAAATGACCGGTCGATGAGCTTGACAATTAAAAATCTAAACTAAGCAAATGGATTGATCCTTATCCCTTTATCAGATGACAAAATGGTAGGCTCGTCCAAAATAAAAGCATTTTGTGATGTCAAACAAAATATGGCTCGAATGATGGGGTTTGTCGTTGAAAACATTGTGGGAACAGGAGACAATGCTGGTTAAATTCTCAATTCCACAAAGAACGCGATTTCCAGTTAACCAAACCATTTGAGCCATACTCTGGCAAAAGGGGCCTTAACCCTTAACAGACGACAAAATTTTAGCCTTGTCCAAATTGAAAGCATTTGCAGACGACAATTTCAGTATGGCTCAAATGGTGCAATTTTTCTTTGATACGGTGGAAAACATTGTGGAAAAAGGTTACCAGCATTTTCTCCTTTTCCCACAATGTTTTCAAAAGGCTTCTTTTCCAGGGTCGTCAAAAGGCGGGACTGTGTGGTAAAGGGTTAAAGCATCTCCATGATACATTGTACTAAGCAAGTCATTACATGATAATAGATCCATAAAATCCATTTCATGTAATAACCGACTGAATTCTGAGGCAGAATGGTCCTTGGACATGCAGAAAATTTACCACGAGCAAAAACTTTCGACACAGGTCAGCCTGCGCAGAGTGCGCAGGCTGACCTGGTCGATACTCTTTGCAGATGCATTAAGCTCCCTTTTCGTAGAGCGTGGCTTATTTGGTTAAAAAAAAATCTCGCCATTTAGACAAAGAGAGCACTTCAGAATGGTTGGTGAATACGGCCCTTGTAAAGAGTCATTTTATTAACAATACAGCCATTTCTTATCACATGAAAAATATCAGAACTTGTAATTTTATTTTATTTCGAATTCTATTTCTTTTTTAAAGGAAGTGAACATGGCTTTTTAGAGATAAAGAAAATATTTCTAGAAATAGGAACAGCTGCCTGCAACGAACAATCTCTCTCTCTCTCTCTCTCTCTCTCTCTCTCTCTCAAGAGCTGCCAACTGCAAGGGACGTGAAAGAACGTAGTCTGTAAGGGAATGAGGTCACTTCTTGGCTATTCAAACTGTTACCCCTACAGGATGTCACCAGTTCACACGTACAAGTCACCTCAAATCATTTATCAGTGTCACTACGAACGTAGCGTTTAAACACGTCACTCTATATTTGGTGCCAGCGTTTGCTCTTTTTCCTTGGTGTTTTCTCAACGCTGTCTAATGTACGTAATCGAAGTAACCTAGAAATATTTCTTTTCAAGACAGAAATTAGATTTCAGCAATATGTTTGGGTCAATGCCTCATCATGGTACCTGTCACAGTCATGTGATTTTAGACAGTGTGAATAGACTTCACGGGCAATATGTACTAGGCGACCAGGGCCAGAGCTTATAAACCTTATCCTGCTCAAGAAAGCTCGAAAACCGTCCTAAAAATTACACTATGACCTACTGATCAACAACCTTTCACCATGAATTCCGGACAAAACATGTCGGTAAATGATGATATTCAAGCTGGTGATAGCGATGATACCTAGAATTTCGAAGACGAAGTGGACAACGATGCTTCAACGACCATGACTAAGACATGAAAAACAGATGGAGTAAAAAGGGGAGAGAAAGGGAAAAGGGATGATGATTATGATGATACTGATGATGCTGATGATGATGATGAGGAGGAGGAGGAGGACGAGGACGACGAGGAGAATGGGGAGGATTGGGGGGAAGAGGATGAGGACATGGAGAATGAAAAGGACGACGACAAGGACAATGAAAAGACAAGATGGGGAGAACGACGACGAGAAGACAGGACGAGAGGGATGTCGAAAAGGACAACGACAATGACCGCGACAAGGACGACAACAGGGACGACGACAGGGATAGTGACAAGGACGACGATTAAGACGGCGACGAAGACGACAAGGACAGCTATCAGACGGCGACAAGCATGGCGACACGGACGACGATAAGGATGACGACAGGGACAGCGAAAAGGACGACGTCAGGGAGAGCGACAAGGACGACGACAGGGACAGCGACAAGGACCACGACAGGGACAGCGACAAGGACCTCGACAGGGACAGCGACAAGGACGACGACAGGGACAGCGACAAGGACGACGACAGGGACAGTGACAAGGACGACAACAGGGACAGCGACAAGGACGACGACAGGGACAGTGACAAGGACGACGACAGGGACAGCAACAAGGACGACAACAGGGACAGCGACAAGGACGACGACAAGGACAGCGACAAGGACGACGACAGGGACAGCGACAAGGACCACGACAAGGACGACGACAGGGACAGCAACAAGGACGACAACAGGGACAGCGACAAGGACCACGACAAGGACGACGATAAGGACGACGACAGGGACAGCAACAAGGACGACAACAGGGACAGCGACAAGGACGACGACACGGACAGCGACAAGGACAGAGACAGGGACATCGAAAAGGACGACGATAGGGACGATAACAAGGACGACGACAAAGACGACGACAAGGACAGCGACAAGGAAGACGACAAGGACAGCGACAGGGACGATAACAAGGACGACGACAAGGACGATAACAAGGACGACGACAGGGACGATAACAAGGACGACGACAAGGACGATAACAAGGACGACGACAAAGACGACGACAGGGACGATAACAAGGACGACGACAAAGACAACAAGGACAGCGACAAGAAAGACGACAAGGACAGCGACAAGGACGACGACAAAGACGACAAGGACAGCGACAAGGACGGCGACAAGCACGACGACAAAGACGACTACAGGAACGACGACCACTACGACAATTTTCATGAAGGTTTTTTTGGCAAATTTTTCCAAGACTTTACAAACACTGTCAATGACTCAGCTATCTTGCGCCGGTAAGAATCCTTTGACGGTGATATTACCCAGACAATGCCCACGATCAATTATTCATCGGCGTGTATGTTGCAGTTCCCATCGATCGACAGTAACCCTTAGGTAGCCAAAAATGACTTAAATTGCATCTGAAGACAGTGTAGACCTAAGATCAGACTGCACGCAACGTGCAGTCTGATCTTGGATCTACACTGTCCGATATTTTTTGAGATATTCAAGCAAAATCAGTGTTAAAATTGATCTGAAGAGGTCCTTTCATCTAGCTTAAAGTGTCAGTCTAAAGTTTTATCGCACAAAGGGTTAAGAACGGGATAATGAAGCGACTAATCACGCTTTCAGACCCTTTGTCTAATCAATTCACCCTTTTACCACATTCCTATAACACCTACCCTGGACTCTAGGTTAACGTTTTTTTTCCCCATTTACTTTTTCTGACGTTTCTTTTTCGAAAAAAAAAGGGGGGGGGGGCGCAATGATTCGGAGATACATTAACTTTCAGTTCCAATAGGCAGCGCTCTGGATAAAAGGGGGTTGAATTCATCTCCGTGCTGCATTTTACCAAGCAAGTCATCACATAATTACGGATCCTTAAAATCCAACTTGTCTAACAGTCATGAGGCAGAACATGCAGAAAATTAATTTTACCAACAGCAAAATGTTTCGACTTATAGACGACAATTTTAATGTGCCTCAAAATTGGAGATGTCTTTGTAAAGGTAAAAAACATTGTGGTAAATGGACAAAATACTGGCTTCCAGCATTTTCACTCTATCCTGGTTTCAAAAGCTTTTTTCTTCTCAAGGTTTTAGTGAAATCAAAGTCGTTTAAACTCGGAGATAATTCGGTTAGGGGTTAAAGCATTGCATCCTCAAGGTTAACTTTGGTCAAAATATCTTATTAAAATACCCAACAGTTCAAATCCATGATCAGACTACGCGTTCTCAGCAATTCGATCTTGATCTATACTATCTACAAGTAAAGTGCTAAATAAATCCGTTCTCGTATTTCAGTGAGTAGAGAATATTTTCAAACTGTTGCCAGGACAACGTTTTGAACTTGATATTATATGCTAGTCTTATTAATTTTTCAGCCCTTTGAGAAAATCACCTTTAGACTCAATAAAGAGCATAAAAGTTCAAAAGGAAAATCAGTAATTCTCGAGCTGCTAAAAACGGCTCAATGCGTTTTTGCGAATAGCGTAGATTAAGATGAGACTGCACAGAGCGTGCTGTCTGATCTTGGATTTAAAACATCTGTTGGGTTCTTGTTGTCGATTAAATTTTTTATTTATTTTACAGAAGTCAAAAGTTTACCTTGATTTTACCACCATCATCATCATCATCACAATCGTCATCATCATCGAAATCGTCATCGGAAAGAAAATACCGTATTGGACAGTGTGGATCAAAGATCAGACTGCACGTTCTGTGCAGTCTGATCTTGATCTACACTGTCCGCAAAAGGTCAGTGAGTCGCGCTTAGCAGCCTAAGGATTAAAAATGTCCGTTCACTGACCACGAAGAGCAAAAAAATTTTTAGACGGTACAAAATATGCTATCTGGTCTTAAATATACACCGCCGATTGTGGGATATTCAGACAAATCTGTGAAACTGTTCGCAAAATGTTGTCACTTTTAACGACTGCACAGGTTCTTTTCACGTTTATGCCATAAGAGTAGACCTATTATTGCAGAAAAATACAGTTTCTGGATTACTTTTTCCGCCGGGGGGTGGGGGTGTAAATAGGACTAGTTGCTTGCAATAAGCACACGAGTCGCGCTTTGGCTAAATGGGGCTTAATACATCTCCGTGATCCATGATACCAATCAATCAATCAAATAATTATGGATCCATAATAAACACATTTAAAAACAACAACAACAACAAAACTACTTAGTCATCAGCTAGACTGGTCCTTTGACATACAGAAAATTTACTGATAGCGAAAGGTTCCAACTCCTGTCAGCGTGTAGGGACTGCCCAAGCTGACACGAGTTGATACTTTTTACAGATACATTACACTACCTTTTTACAGAACATGGCTCTCTTTATGGGAAAAGGAGCAACCATTCAATCTAAAGTGCATTCATTCCTTTCCTTTTTCAATACTTTTCTTTTTTTTTTTTGTAATATGAGTAAATAGAATATGAGTCATGCTCTGTGAAAAGGGGACTTAATGCATCTGCGAAAAGTATCGACCAGGTCAGTCCGCGCAGGTGACCTGGGCCGAAACTTTTCGCTTTTGGTCAAGTTTGTGTATGCTTAAGAACCAACCTACCTCATGATTAAATCGGTTGTTTAAAAAAAAAAGTTGCTATTATGGATCCATAGTTATGTGATGGCTTGATTGGTACACTGCATCACGGAGATGCATTAAACCCACATTTGCCAGAGGGCGGCTCGCATGTTTTCCTTTCCTCTTTTTCTTCATGGTTTGACTATTGGTCATCTCTCCCTCTTTATATTACATGTATATTATTTCTCTTCATACATATTGTGTCTTGTTGACTAGGTTTTTTATGTAATTTCTATTATTTTTGCTTCTGATTGATAACTATACGTTAACACTTTTTTCTACAGTTTAGTTACTTCACTTTTGATATGTATATACACATGTGACATCATTCATTGAAAAGCTTACATTTTGACAAGACAATGTACTATGTATACGTCTAAATAAAATGTCTGTTCTGTTCTGTTCTGTTCATGAAATATTGACCCTTCGTGTCCCTGACGCAATTTTCAGTTTACCGGAAATACATAATCGTACAGTAATGGAATAAAAAAGTTAACATAGACATAAATGTATAAAAGTCAATATATACAGTACGTTTAGGGTCCCTGGGGAACAGTTTTGCTGATAGTTCGGCCTTCAACCATCGATTCTTGCACATTCCACCAAACTTTATAAATAATGCACGCACAAGTCAATACCACGTGACGTCATCTATCACGTGACCAATCAGGTTCGATTATCGTCATTAGATCACAAAATTCTGGGTACTTTACGAAATATTAAATCATCGGGAATGAAAACTATGTTGACAGGCATAGTCTGTGACTTTGTAATGTACATGACTCAAAATATACAGCCTTTTTACCAAACGACAAAATCCGGTCTTCTTAAGATCAAAAGCATTTGAGCCATGCTCTGGCAAAAGGGGGCTTAAAGCATATCCGTGATGCATGCTACCTACCAAGTCATCACATGATTATGGATCTATAAAATCCATTTTGTCTTGCAATAGACTGAATCATGAGATAGAGTGGTCCTTGGACATACACAAAACTGACCAACAGCGAAAAGTTTCGGCCCAGGTCAGCCTGCGCGGACTGCGCAGGCTGACCTGGGTCGAGACTTTTCGCAGATGCATTAAGCCCCCTTTTCACAGGACGTAGCTCATTTGCTAACGGCAAATTAAATATGGCTCCAATGGCGGATGTTGTCTTTGAATGAATAGAAAACGTTGTGGAAGAAGGGGAAAATGGTGATTACCAGAATTTTCTTTTTTTTTTCCATGATGTTTTCAAAAGCCTTCTCCGCAAGGGTGGGTAAATCTCTGGATTGAGTGGTAAAGGTTTCACAAGAACAACAAAATTTTAACTTTTCTGAATTTGAAAGCAATTGCGGACGACAAAGTGGTTCTGAAAAGATGGGATTTGTCCTTGGTAGACCGAGCCCAGTGGCTCAGTAGGAAATGTACAAGGCTTGAAACAAGGAGGTCTCCTGTTCGAATCCCCTATATTCTTTCTAATGATTGATGCAGGAATCATTTCTCTCACACTGATAATGATTCCGGTGGTTATGCGGGAAAGCAAACAGTGGCTTGGGGTGAATATTTAATCTTTAGGCTGCTAAGCGCGACTCACTGACCTTATGCGGACAGTGTAGATCAAGATCAGAATGCACAGAACGTGCAGTTTGATCTTGGATCTATTCAGTCCGATAAGGACTTTTTTTTCAAATAAATAAATAAAATAAACAAATAAATAAATAGATAAATAATAAATAATTTTGATTTGTTTGTTTGTATTGGGGTTTAACGCCATTTTAACAGCTCAGGTCATATCATGGCGGTCAGTGACGCACCTACGTGTTTCCTGGCTTTCTAACACCAGTACTGACGCAACTTTCTTTCCAAAGCCACTGACTACTTTTCTCACATGCATCAGAGGTGAGAGGCGAAAAATCGCGGGAAAGACAGTTTGCCTCAGCCGGGTATCGAGCTCACAACCAACAGATCACGAGTCAGATACGCTTACCACTGAGCTATCCGGGCGGGAAATAATATATTTGAAATAGCATCATTAGGGTTTTTACTATTGGTATTTAAATTTCATCTCACTTATTTAGCAGAATTGGGTTAACATCGAAGCACTATTAAAGGAAACTCAGAGAAAGTGTGGATTAGACCGATATTATTACAATTATAAGGTTGCTCTTGAACAGAATATTTCGGCTAAGCGGATAGTGTAGATCCAAGATCAGACTACACGTTCTGTGCAGTCTGATCTTGATCTACACTGTCCGCAAAAGGTCAGTGAGTCGCACTTAGCAGCCAAAGGGTTAAAGGAAACTCGTGGAAAGTATTGATTAGCGCACCGCAATATGCTTGAAGCAATGGTAAAAATGGACGGCACTAAACACCATACTATTTATGCAGATTGTCTTTGGCAGGATTGAAAACATAGTTTGATGAGGAGAAAATGCTTGTTCTTCATTTCCCCACAATGTTTTTACCATTTCAAAGACAAATCCATCATTTGAGCTACATTTCGTTTGTTGTCTGGAAATACTTTCCATTTGGACAGATCTAAAATTTCATGGTGACTGTCAGTGGTCACATACGAAAAACGGGGCAAGAGGGCCATGATGGCCCTCAGGGATTCCACTGGCTTAAAGAAAAACGAGTTGAAATAGGCATGGACAGGGACATTAACTCTTCCTCAAACGACAAAATTTTAGACTTGTTCAAATTGAAAGCGGTTGCAGACGATAAGCTGTATAAGACTCACAAAATATGGGATTTGGCTATGAGAAGGATTGAAACAAATCTTCCAAGAAATCTTCAGTGTGTGCAAACTAACACTGTTGCGGTAAAATTTAACTATTTTAAAATATGGTAGATAAATACTCACTTCGTGTGTAATCAGAACAAAAGTTATTTCCTTTTGACCCTTATTCAACTGAGTCATAGCGCCATAATCTGTCAAGAAATCATAAAAGCAGTCCACATAACGACCACTTATGCCAGTTCGCTAAGAACAGTCTTGGAGAAGAAAATTTTCATCGTCCCCAGGTTTTAATGGAAGATTTTTGACAGAATCCTCTCCATTAAATTTGGTCAATGATCGGTTCATTATGTTTCAAAAAGATGTTTGCAATATAAGTTAGGGCACGCACGCACGACGGACACCAGACCTTGGCATAAGCTTGTTCAGCTTTCAGGTTAGGTAAATATTATCCTTCCTCTAAAACAGTTGATGATCTAACCTTACAGAGATTTTTCAAGGTTTTTTTTCCATTGAAATCAGACCTCTAAATGGAATTTTTTTACAAAAATTACAAAGAGGACTGACTATAGTAGGAACACGCATGAAATTTGATTCAGATTTCGACAGTCGTTTCAAAAATAATGATCATAGTACAAGTTAACGCGGCACGCCTTCATGTACGCTCGGATGCACGACAGACACCGGGCAATGTCATCAGCTTTCTGACTTTCTGCCAGGGGTTCTAAAAAATGAAACGAACCTTTTGAGCTTCCATATGGATCATTGTAGCAGTTTTTTGAAAACGCTGAATATTCTAACCGTATCCTCCAATTGAATAACATTTGTATTGAAAAATGCACTTCTTGCTTGCTTCGTACCGTTTCACCGGAAAAAAAGCTCATAGCAGATACAGGTGCTCCTAGATCTATACCGCAGTAGCCTAACACATGTACCTATATAAGGTGATTTTTGCCCACAAAATGAACAGTGTTCACTTCCTATTACGGCAATATCCTTTGCGTACACTATGGCTTCAGATCAGACCGCACAGAAAGTACAGTCTGATCTAGAATCTACATTGTCAGTATTTATTATTATTATCATTATTATTATTCTGACGAAAACTGCGCGCTGATATAGCAATATTTAGGGTTGTTTTCATTGACTGAAACTATGAAGCACGAGAAAAGTTAACTATGTTTAACAAACCCTTTTAAGATGTAAAATGTGCTTCTTCTCAGGATTACAAAACTACTGGATCGCTTGGTATTTTAGGTGAATGATTTCGTTGAAGGTATACATTTAGCGGCAAAAATGCAGTTCAACAGCAAATGCAGCTACTCTATGTTCCTGATTCTGTCAAAACTTAGAAACAATACGTGGAATTAACCTATTGAAATATTATTGCAAACGGGTAAATAATTCATAGAGGTGAAATGTTGATTAACTGTTTTACAGATGACATTTGTTTGAACTGTTCAAATTAAAGGCATTTGCAGACGACATATTAAACATGTCAAGATTTGACTTTGACACGACGGTAGAAGACACTGTGGGAAAATTAGAAAATGCTGGCTACCAGGGCTTTTTTCCTCCAGAATCGTTGCTATTCTTTGGTAATGACTTAAAAAGCCCTATTGAGTACGGAATGGCGTTGGGAGTTTTGACTAGTATCGTTTGTCATCTATTTGTCACCTTATTTCTTCATAATATAATTAGATTCGTGACAGTTCTTTGAAGACTTATTTGAAGTTATTTCCTTATTAATTTCATTAGGAGAGGCTTTACGAATATTAAAACAGTCGGTAGAAATATTAGCGTGATGATATTAAACAATATTTACACAAACACACGAGTCTAACCCTTCACCAAACAATCCCAATCTCCTCGAGAAAATCTCATACATGCGCATTCTGATTTTGATCTGCACTGTTCCCAAATGCATTGAATATCGCCATATATCGATGGATAAAATACAATCCGCTAAGGTTACAAGCCGACGGTATAGATCTAGATTCAAAATCAGACAGCACGTTTTGTGCAGTCTGATCTTAATCTATGCTGCCCACAATAGCCCATGTTTTCGCCTATGGCGCTAAAAAGATTAATGATGAAAATGGTGCCATTGACTAACATCTTTAACCACGATGTTTTTGTTTGCTGCAAAAAGTCGTCTGCAGTTACAATTGTGTGAAACACTAGGACGAGGTTGATGATCACAATGATTAAAAAAATTAAAACGCTAGAACGGATATAAATTCAAAGTAATGATGATGATGACGACGATTTCAAAATTCAAAACGATGACAGTCAAATCAAACTTACATATTCAATTTGAAGTGTTTGCCCGCCGCCATCATTATGTCCGTGTGTAAAGAAATAAACATGTTTCCAAAAATAGATGAAGACTACAATGAATTGAAATTTTCAAAAAAGTAAGTGGACATATTTCTTTGTTAGTATAACCTCTTTCACCTACATTGTGTGTTTTACCCTTTACATTATTGGAGAAATTTAAAGTGGTCTTACGAACTTTGTAAATTATGGATAAACTGCAATGAACAAGCAGTCTGATCACTGATCTATACATCCTCGCTACTGTCGTATTCTTTTTATTTTTTGGCCAAAATACCAGGATCATATTTTTTGTTTTCCCTCTTAGAGCTATTTACAGGACATGACTTTAACCCTTTTCCAAACAATTTCGAGTTTTAATGACCCGTCTGAAGAAGGCGTTTGAAAACATTGTAGGAAAAGGAGAAAATGCCGGTAACCAGCATTTAATCTACTTTTCCCAACAATGTTTCCTACCCACTTGAAAGAAAATTGATTCATTTGAGCCAAATTTAATTTGTCATCAGCAAATGATTTTAGTTTAGATAGGTATAAAATTTTGTCGTTTGGCACAGAGTAAAGTGATGTTGTGGACAGTGTACGAGATCAGAAAACACTGCCTGATACCTTGTGATATTTTAGGGTAATGAAAATAGCTCCCAAAATTTTGTTAAATAGGTCTGTTCTTTTATTTATTTACTTAGGGTTAAGATTACATTGTTTTTATCATCTTTAAGTTATCTACGCGTTAACCATCCGTGTCAAACAACAAAATGTTGACTTGTCCAAATTAGAAGTATATGCAGACGAAATAATTAGATACAGCTCAAAGGATGGGATTTGCCTTTGGATGGACACAAACCATTGGGGAAAAGGAGAAAATGCTGGTTACCAGCATTTTCTCCTTTTCCCACAATGTTTTCAAACGCCTTGTGTCTAATGGGCGTTTCAATACATGTTTAGTGACGGGTGAGCATTCCTGTCGACACACATTTTGAAATCCGGGTTAACATAAAAGCTAATTGCGGAAATAGTAGTAATTTTTTTCAGTCCACCCCTGTCCTATTTAATTAACCCTTTACCACACAATCCCGAGTTGTAACCACCCTGACGAAAAAGACTTTTGAAAACATTGAGGGAAAAGGAGAAAATGCTGGTCACCAGCATTTTCTCCTTTTCCCACAATGTTTTATACTCTTCCTAAGGCAAATTTCAGTTTTTCAGTCATGTTTGTCGTCTGCAAGTGCTTTCAATTTGGACCAGTCTAAAATTATGTCGTTTAGTGAAGAGTCAAGTAACCAAATATATTTTGGTATATTTTTGTCAAACAGAATTTGTTGTTTTCTTCTCTCTTTCTTCTATAGAATGGCGGCGCTATAACTCACTAATTCCGTTTATATTACTAGGAGAGCTCGCCTATTTACGTGTTTGATGGGCCTTCCAATGCTTGTAGCAGCTGTTGTCACTCATATGAGCATGCAAGACTTCTGCTACACAACTGTCAAGGAATGAAGGTTATCGAAAGACGATTTGATTGATATATTGATTTATATATCGATCTATAGATTGTCTGAGTGAGTGACTAATTGATTGATTGATCACCAGCACTTTCGTCTTATTCTACAATTTTTCAAAAGCATCGAAACTCACGATCATTCGGTTAAGGGTTAAAGTTCATGTTAGTAAACACATATCAGTAAATTTAACCCATTGCCGAACAATTCAGTGTTTAAACGACCCCAAGTAAGAAAGCTTGGGAAAAGAAGAAAAGGCTGATACCCTTTCAAAAATAGCTCTGTGAAATGAGGGCTTTAAAACCCTTTACCAGACGACAAAGTTTTAGCCTTGTCCAAATTGAAAGCATATGCAGACGAAAATTTCATTGTGGCTCAAATGGTGCAATTTTCTTTGATAGGGTAGAAAACATTGTGGGAAAAGGAGAAAATGCTGGTTACCAGCATTTTCTCCTTTTCCCACAGTGTTTTCAAGAGGCTTCTTTCCCAGGGGCGTCAAAAGGTGGCATTGTGCGGTAAAGGTTTAAGGATCTGCAAATAGGATCGACCAATGCCAACCTGCACAGTCCACGCAGGCGGGCATGGGTCGAAAATTTTAGCTACTTGTAAATTTTCTGCATGGCAAAGACCACTCTACCTTCAGATCAAGTCAGTTGTTAGACTAAATGGATTTTATGGATCCATAAATATGTGATCACTTGCTTGGTTTAATGCATTAAACCCCCCTTTTGCCAGAGCACGGCTCAATATATTTTTTTTCTCTTTGGTCCCAAATTCTAATGGAACTAGTAGGCCAATCAAAACTTATGGATAACTTAAAGGAAAACATTTGGAAAAAGAGGAAAATAAGACTGACCAACAGAATGTAAAAAAATGTGATAAAAGGATAAATTGCTGGAAACATACTCTTTTCAAGTTTTCGACTGTATGCGCGTAAGAAGTCGTATTTGTGCAGCTATAAGTTTACTCTTTACCATAAGATAACATTTTAGAATTGTCCAAATGGAAAGCATTTGCAGGCTACAAATTTATTTTTATTCAAATGATGTGATTTACCTTCAGAAGGGTAGAAGACGCTGTGGGAAAAGGAGAAAATGCTGATTACCGGCATATTCTCCTTTTCGCACTATGTTTTCATAAGTCTTCTATTTCAGGATCGTTAAAACACGAGATTATGTGGTCAAGGGTTAAGAGCACTGAAACACGTATGTGGGAAATGATACAGAAGCTTAGAAAAAAAGAATGTCGCCCAGATATGAAAAACGAAACAATACAAATGCAGGGATAGGTGAACTGGCCTCTTTGAAATAGCGCAAATGCTAAAGAAAACGACTTGAGAAATAAAAAAAAAAAATCTTACGCTCACTGAAAGACCAGACCAGATTTCACTTAATTCAAGTCTGTCTTCCCATGACCGAAGGGTCACATCGCCCAGTTCTAACCTTTTAAATTTTTGACAATGTTTATGGTACGTGTAAAATTGTTAGTTTCACTTCACTTACCTTAAATAGTCATCAGTGTCCTTATCCTACTAGTGAAAAATATCTTTAAAACCAACAATTACCCGTACTTAGACAGACACAGGTGCACTGGACTGTTTATAGAAAATAGTGAGGGAAAAGAAGCAATTTCTTTCCTTCCTTTAGATATAAAAAAAATCCTATCTCCGGAAAGGCTTTACTTGTGTCAGTTGAACTAAATGGTAATTGGTCAAATGAATGAATGAATGTTTTTTTTTTTATAAAGAGCACTGTTTTTAAAAGTCCCCCTTTTTTTTTGGGGGGGGGGGTCATTAAAACATTGTTAGGTACAAGGTTAAAAAAGCTTTAGATAAAGTGATATATTGAAAATACAGAGAGTCTGTAAAGTTAGGGGTGATAAAAATCAGACTGCACAAAATGTAGTCTGATCTTGGATCTACACTGTCAGGTATGGTAAGAGTTTGTAAAGGTGGAACTGATAAGTCTCAGACAAAGCCTGTATAAAAAAGGGTGCCCAGATACAAGTATGACATTTATGTGAGTATAACACTTAACTCCTTACCAAACAGCAAAATTTTAGACTAGTCCAAATTCAATGCATTTGCAGACGACAAACTGAATGTGACTCAAAAATCGAAATTTGTTTTGGGAAGGGTAGAAAACACTGCGGGAAAAGGAGAAAATGCTGGTTACCAGCATTTTCTCCTTTTCCCACAATGTTTTCAAAAGGGTTTTTCTTCAGGGTCGTTAAAACTCGTGATTGTGTGGTAAAGGGTTAAGCTACTAAGTGAGACTCAATGAACTACTGTTGAAAGTTTAGATCAATATTAAATTGTATTGAACATGTAGTCTGATCTTTGATCTATATTGTCTAATACGATGTTAGTTTTTGCTGCGAAAAGAACTTTAAAATCAGGATATTTGAGGTATATCTAACATAACATCATCAAAATAATGCTTTTTGGAGTTCAACTCTGTTTTCAGCATTATTTCTGCTATACTGTTGAAACCAGTGCATCAGTCCATGCTTTCCCTTGAGTTTCTTTTACCAGTACTGCACACAATATTCTTCTAAGCCACTGATTTCTTTTCCATGTAAGCATCATCCACACAATCTGAGCCATGTTCTGGCAAATGGGGGCTTAATGCATCTCCATGATCCATAAAACCAAGCAAGCCATCATATAATTATGGATCCCTAAAATCTATTTCCTCTAACATCCAACTTAATACCCAGATAGAATGGTCCTTGGACATGCATAAAATTGACCAAAAGCAAAAAGTTTTGGCACAGGTCAGCCTGCGTGGACTGCACAGGCTGACCTGGGTCGATACTTTTTGCAGATGCATTAAGCCCTCTTTTCACAGGGCTTGGCTCATGGATATTACTGAGAGATGACTGAATCCTGACTATTACAAATCTTTGAAAAGAAACTGGTGGAGCAGGAGATATTGGAATAGCAACCACATAGGTTTGTTTCAAAGCCTGTTTGTCAAAATATTGTGGGTAACTTTCTATGACACAGTCATAAGCATTCAGGACAGAACAACTTGGCACAACTAAATATGCCAATTTTTATTTTGACATCATGTGAACACACTTGACAAAATGATAAATGCTTCATAAAAATATTTTTGCATTTCTAATGTGAACTAGTCTGCTCATAAAATATTTTTGCACTTTAACTTTTTACCAAACAACATAATTTCAGACTGGTTCAAATTGAAAGCATTTGTTGGCAACAAAATAAACGTGAATGAAAAATTAAAATTTGTTTTGGGAAGGGTAGAAAACATTGTGGGAAAAGGAGAAAATGCTGGTTACCAGCATTTTCTCCTTTTCCCACAAGGTTTTCAAAAGGATTCTTTCACAGGGTTGTTAAAATACGGGATTGTGTGGTAAAGGGTTAACTGTGAAGTGCTCTGGGTGTTGATAACCTGAAACCTTAGCTAAATAACACCAAACAAAGGCAAAGAAACATAAAACTCAGTGATAGGCATGCAAGGCTGAGCATTAATAAGCACATTGGAAAGCTTTCTGTAACTCTGTACCAGAAAACAAAATTTTAGGCTTGTCCATATTGAAACCATATGCAGATTAAAATATCAAGTTTTGCTTAACTCTTTACCACACAACAAAATTTTAGACTGGTCCAAATTTAAAGCATTTGCAGACGACAAATCAAAAGTGGCTCAGATGATTGGATTTATTTCTATCAAATCAGCATTTTCTTCTTTTCCCACAGTGTTTTCAAAAGTCTAATTTCACGGTGGCATTAAAACTTAGCATTGTACGGTAATGGGCTAAGTGAGGCCATTTGGCTAAGTAAGTCTCACAAGGACATTGTAAGAAAAAGAGGAAATGCTGGCTACAAGCATTTCTCCTTTTCCCAGAATGTTTTTAGTAGCCTTCCTACTCAGAGTCAAAACACATTTCTTTTTAACCCTTTACTGCACAATGTCACCATTTAATGACCCTGGGAAAGAAGCCTTTTGAAAACATGAGAAAAGGAGAAAATACTGGTAACCAACATTTTCTCCTTTTCCCACAATGTTTTTCTACCCTTTCAAAGAAAAATTGCACCATTGAGCCACACTGAAACTGTTGTCTACAAATGCTCTCAATATGGACAAGGCTAAAATTTAGTCATCTGGGAAAGGGTTAAACATACTTTCTGTAAGGTAAAAGTTAACTCTAATGAGTTAAAGATGACCTACTATGGGTGAACACTTATTCTTAAAATAAACCAGCTACATATATTCCTCACAGACTAACATCTTATGTTTAAAAATAAAATATATGTACTGTCAAACCTGTATTAAGTAGCAAGGGAAATGACAGTTGAACACATGGCTTAAAACATTAACAACTCAGGCTTGGAGACAATTGGAATAACAAATGCTAAATACAGACGACTGCTTAATGCTGGGCCTACAGCATTTAAAGTCAGATCTGGGGTCAACTGTTTTATACAGATGCTGCTTAGTGCAGGTGATCATTGAGAGAGATATAAACTTGCCTTTTTTATTAGTGTAATTTAGCCATTACAAATATCATCCTACACTCATTTGAGATAGGCATCACTGGTAGATATTGAACTCTAAGCTGTATTTTCAATTATCCCTTTACCACACAATCCCGACTTTTAACGACCCTGAGAAAAAAGCATTTTGAAAAAATTGTGGGAAAAGGAGAAAATGCTCGTAACTAGCGTTTTCTCCTTTTCCCACAATGTTTTCGACCCTAATGAAGACAATTTACATCATCTGATTCACATTTCAACTGTTGTCTGCAAATGCTTTCAATTTGGACTAATCTACATTTCTGTCGTTTGGTAAAGAGTTAAATAAGTTTCTTTAGATATGAGTCATGCTCTGTGAAAAGTGGGTTAAATGCATCTGCACAAAGTATCAACCCATGTCAGCCTGCACAGTCTGTGCAGACTAACATGGATTGAAACTTGAAGCTGTTTGTAAATTTTTCATCCAGGACAAAAACACCTAATCAGAGAAAAGAGCCATTCTTTTTCATGTAAATTTCAACATATACTAGTGCTTGTACCTTTCACCTACAATGATACATGGTATTTCTATTAATTTTACGTGATAAAACAACCTGACATTTTTTCCATTTTTAAGACTAATTCTATTAACCCTTTCCAAAACAACAAATTTTGGACTGGTCCAAATTGAAAGAGTTTGCAGACGACAATTTTAAATTTGCTGAAAATGGCAGAAAGTTATCAAAAAGGGTTGAAAACACTGTGGGAAAAGGAGAAATTGCTTGTAACGAGCAATTTCTCCTTTTCCCACAGTGTTTTCAAAAGACTTGTACTGCAGACACGTGAAAACCAGGGCTTGTTTGGGAAAGGGTTAAACTCATATAGAAAAATAATTTACCAGGCAAAAGAATTAGTTAAATAACATTTTTCTTAACTTGTCTAATAAAATTTTGACTCAAATGCCATCTGAAGTCAGGTCCGTTCTATACCCTGTCTATGTTTACTTTAAAAATATTTATTCTTCATTGATTGAGAAACAAGTTCTTGCAACTTATACTAATCTCTCTCGATTCTGCTTCCTGGGAACTACACCAGTATTCATGCTGAATGTGTGGGCCAGTGAACATTCCTAAAATTGACACCCACTCCCAGGTATTGAACTCAGGATGATATGGTTACAAGGCATACGCTGTACCTCACGACAGGGGATACCACCTGTCTATGTCGAGTCAATACCTAGTAGGTAAGCTCATAACTTGCTGAAGCAAAATTCACTACAAAGACCTAAGTATATGTAACAATTTTGAAATCATGCAAATGACACAAGTTTTACCCTTTACCAAATGAAAGCTTTTGAAAACATTGTGGGAAGAGGAGAAAATGCTGATAACCAGCATTTTCTCCTTATCCCACGTTTTCTTACCCTTCTAAGACAAATTCCAACATTTGAGTCACACTAACTTTGTCATCTGTAAATGCTTCCATTTGGACAAGTCTAAAATTTTGTTGTTTGGTATAAAGTTAACAAACTTTAAGTCTGATTATCAATTCAAATTGGACAAAGCTGAAAACAACAGAAAGCAATAAAAATTGGTGTAGCACATAAACAGATTTGTCGTAAGATAGAACATAAACTTCTTTGACCCTTGGCATTCCAAATGCTAATTTAGTAGCTGTTGCTGGTGGTGTAGGTCAAGATCTGGCTGCACAAAATTCTCGTCTTTGATCTGTGCTGTCACCTACCTGTTTGAACTTTGATGAAATGTAATGATAAAAACAGCCTTGAACATGCCGTACAAATGTCTTTATTACCCAAAGAAAAATGTCTTTTTCATCCTTTAGCTCTCTAAAGGTCGAGGGTAAAGAAAAAAACAAGCATAAACAAGAGGGACATTGGCCCTAGCGCTCACCTGAGGAAAGTCATCTACAGTTGATAAAGCTGAAGAGATCCTGGTTTTAATGATGAAAAATACACAAATGTAAGTGACCTACTTTTTGAACCAATGTGACTAAATTCCAAACTTGTCCAAGATATCATTAAAAAAATTATTCTGACCAAGTTTCATGAGTATCAGACTGAAAATGTGGCCTCTATGGTGCACACAAGGTTTTTCTATGATTTGGTCCAATGACCTACTTTTTGACCAGATGTGACCCACTTTGAAACCTGTCCAAGATATCATCAAGGCAAACTTTCTAACCAAGTTTCATGAGAATCAGGCTGAAAATGCGGCCTCTAGAGTGCACACTAGGTTCATCTAAGATTTAACCATGTGACCTACTTTTTACCCCAACATGACCCACTTTCAAACCTGTCAGAGATATCAACAAGATAAACATTCTGACCAATCTTTATCAATACAAGACTCAAAATGTGGCCTCTGTGGAGCACCCAAGATTTTCCTAAGGTTTGGCCCAGTGACCTACTTTTTCACCCGACATGACCTAATTTCAAACTTGTATTGAGATATCATCAAGACAGACAATCTGACCTAGTTTCATGAATATCCAACAACAAATGTTGCCTCTAGAATGCACACAAGATTTTTCTAAGATTCAGCCCAGTGACCTACTTTTTGACTGGACATAACACAATATCAAACTTGTCCCAGATATTATCAAGGCAAACATTCCACTCAACTTTCTTGAGTTTCAGGCTGAAAATGTGGCCCTTGGAGTGCCCACAAAGTTTTTCTAAGATTTGGCCCAGTGACCTACTTTTTGACCTGACATGACCCAATTTTAAACTTGTCTAAGATATCATCAAGACAAACATTCTGATCAAGTTTCAATGGTATCAGGCTGAAAATGTGGCCTCTGGAGTGCACACAAGGTTTTTCTAAGATTTAGCCCAGTGACCTACTTTTTGAACCGACATGACGCAATTTCACACTTGTCCCAGATATCATCAAGACAAATATTCTGACCAAATTTCATAAGTTTCAGGCTGAAAATGTGGCCTCTAGAGTGCACTGAAGGTTTTTCTAAGATTTGGCCCTACTTTTCGACCCCACATGACCCAATTTTGAACTTGTCCGAGATATTATCAAGACAAACAACTGACCAAGTTTCATGGGTATATGACTGAAAATGTAGCCTCTAGAGTGCAGACAAGGTAAATGTTGATGTCTGGACGACAGACAACACACCCTGGACGCCAGACATAGCATGATCACAAAAGCTCACCTTGAGCACTTCATGTTCAGGTAAGCTAAAATAAAAATCAGAAAAAGCAAATGAAAACAAAAAGGCCTAAACAATACAATATGAAGCCTGATAAAATCAAGTACTGCATTACTAAAAAGGAGAACAACATGAATTGCCAATAAGGAAAAAACATGAATTACTTATAGTGAAAACAACATGAATAAAACATGACACAATTTGAATTAAAATAATAACAGAGGAAAAAAGGAGATAAAACTGGTAAAAGGGACTTTTGAACCTGAAAGAAGAACCCAAAATAAAAATAATTAAAAGAAAAGAAGCATGGAGTTAATGAAGGGATAAATAACAGGAAACGAGATATCCTCGAACAATAGATGGTGTAAATTTGCAAGCAATCAGGTAGGGGCCCTTAAAATAAAAATGTCTACATTACAAATTTCTATTTATTCATTTGTTATCAGTACCAAAAAGTAGGTCAAAAGCCAGCACATACAGCTATGCCAAAAAATACAATGTGAGACAATATATAAGTCAGTCTTAATGGATATTGGGAGACTGTTTTACTGATTGTCAGAAATACATTAAAGTTGCCTGAACATAACTTCAAGTACCTCTTTTACCAGATGACCAAACTTTTAGACAGTGCCAAATTGAAGGTATTTGCAGGCAACAAATTAAAAGTAAATCAAATGGCGGTCTTTGTCAAAGAAAGGATAGAAAACATTGTAGGTAAAAGAGAAAATGCTGGTTACAAGTATTTTCTCGTTTTCCCACAATGTTTTTAAAAGCCTCCTTTCCAATGGTTGTTAAAACTTGGAATTTCGTAGTAAAAGGTTGACATATTTTAATCCTACAGATTACTAAAGGTTTAACTCTTTACCAAACGACAAAAATTTATATTGGTCCAAATGAAGGGATTTGCAGATGACAAATGAAATGTAGGTCAAATGATGATTTCTGTTTCGGATCAGGTAGACATTGTGGGAAAAGGAGAAAATGTTTGTTACCAGCATTTTCTCCTTTTCCCACAATGTTTTCAAAAGCCTTCTCTAACAGGGTTGCTAAAACTCAGGATTGTGAGGTAATGGGTTAACACACTAGTTTTTTAAAAATATTCCAGCAAAAGGATAAATTGCTCATAATAAGCAACACCTCCTTTTGCCACTATATCTTCAAAAGGAAGTCTACTGCAAGACTTAACCCTTTAACACATGACAAAATTTAAGGCTCATCCATACTAAATGCATTTGAAGACAACAAAACGAAGGAATTTGTCTTTTGGAAAGGTAGAAAACACTGTAAGAGAAGACAAAATGCTGGTTACCAGTATTTTTTCCTTTTCACACAATGTTTTCAGATGCATTTTTCCCCAGGGTTGTTAAAGCTGGTGATCATTTGACAAAGGATTAATAAAAGTGATCCACAGGAGACATTTGTTAGCTCTTTGCCAGGCAAAATAATCTTAGACATGCCCAAACCGAGAGCATTTGCAAACCACAAATTATAAATGGCTAAAAATAATGAGATTAAACTCCAGATGATTAAAACAAGAGGGCCATGGTGGCCCTGTATCGCTCCACTGGCTTATAAATATAAACCATAAATAATAAACATTTCAATGCTGAGCCAAATGGTTTCAAAATGAAGACTTACAAAGTTTTCTCTGTAAAAGCCCATATGAAAGTTGAGACCCGCAGGGCAAAGCCATTTTTGATCCCAGAGCTATTTAATTACTTGAACCCTGGTAGAGGTCCACAAGATAAAAGCCATAAAAATAAGGTGATTTTCAAGTTTTGTCCATATGAAGCCTCTGTAAAACATAAGACCCCTGATGCAAGGCTAATTTAAAAAAAAAAATCAAAACAGGAAGATTTCTTAAGTTGTCACTATGTAAGCCCATGTAAAACTTGTGACCCCTGCGGTGGGGCCAATTTTGACCCCAGGGCTAAAATTTTGGCCCACTTGGTCGAGGCCCACTAGATATAGCTACATGCAAAATTTGGTAGCTCTAGGCCTTATGGCTAGGTACAGGAAGATTTTTAAAGTTTTCTCTATATAAGCCTATGTAAAACTTGTGACCCCTGGGGCAGAGCCAATTTTGACCCCAGGGCTATAATTTGAAGAAACTTGATAGAGGTCTACTACATAAAGCTACATGCCAAATTTGGTAGCCCTATGCCTTATGGTTTCCGACAAGAAGATTTTTAAAGATTTCTCTATATAAGCCTATGTAAAACTTGTGACCCCTGGGGCAGAGCCAATTTTGACCCCATGGCTATAATTTGAAGAAACTTGATAGAGGTCTACTACATAAAGCTACATGCCAAATTTGGTAGCCCTATGCCTTATGGTTTCCAACAAGAAGATTTTTAAAGATTTCCCATATTTTTCAGTTTTGTTGCCATGGCAACCAGAGTTTTTGAAGGAATCAAATTCTTTCAAGAAATTCTGAAGAGGACCATCGCAGGATCATTTCTGTGAAGTTTCATGAAAATTGGATGGGTAGTTTCAGAGAAGAAGATGTTTGAAATAAAAGTTAACGCACGGACGGACGGACGAACGGACGGACGGACGGACGGACGCACGACGGACACCGGGCCATGACATTAGCCCGCTGGCCTTCGGCCAGTGGAGCTAAAAATATTGCAGAAACAGGGGAAAATGCTGGTTTCAAGCATTTTCTCCCTTTCCTACGATGTTTTCAGAAGGCTTTTTCTATGGGTTGTAAAAACAGGCTCATTTGGTAAAGGGTTAACAAACAGACAGACAAACAACTGACAGCCACATACAAAAAAGTCATATACAAAGGATTCTTTCAAAATGGTCTTCACAGTCAACTCTCTTCTACTGGAACTATTTACTGTGGTCAGTTAATGAAGATTTATTGCTGACATGAGACTCATAACTTTTAAGAATTCCCTGCGGTCTCTAGATTGTCAAGCACAACTATTTTTTACTTCAAGATGTGGAAATTTCTCTTCAGGAGGTAATTTGTACAGATATTTTATCACATAACTACCCTTGTGTTCAATGTTATATAGGCATGACAAATTTTGTTACCTTAGACACATCTGAGCTTTATAGGATCTGACATGAGTTGACATTTAAGATAAAATTTTATTAAACAAGTCAAGGAAAAAATGTAATTAAGCAAGCCTTTGGCAAGCTTAGTAACATTTTTTCTTGATGAGTTTAATAAAATTGTATCTCAAAAGCCCACAAATGTCAAATTCTATTTGTCACATAACAATATTTCACAAATTATAGATCAGAAGATGCAAAACCATCTATTGATACATAAAATCAACTTATTATTACAAATGTAAACTTCTGTGGAACTATTTTTCATTCTCAACACACCTGTCAAAGAATTCAAATAGTTCTAATTCATGTAATTTTCAGTACACATGTGTATGTACCATATGTAGGCCTTTGTTTCAGACTATTATAAATTGCAAATTTTTTGATAAAATTATGTGATTAAAAAAAAAGAAATCTTAATTTTATAATACTCCTACCTTAAAACCTTGCTTAATAACTTTTTTCTGTACTCATTCATAAAATATTATCACAAATGCCAAGCTAGGTCAGATACCATATGTTTACAATTATTTTAACGGTTCAGGATATGGCAGGCTAAAAGTTGAACAGACACTGTGAATGAAAGAAAAGAAAAAGATACAAGAGCGGCAAATTGTCGCAAGATACGCCCGTCTTACCCCAAGTTGTAAAGTTGGGGCATAATAATGATAAAGGGGAGGTATAGAAAAATAGTAGTGCAGAATATTTTTTTTACTGTTGATTGAAGATAATGGCAGTGTATTTGTGTTGACGGAACTCTTGTTTATTATTGTATTACTATTAACTCTTTACCACACAGCAAAAGTTTGGACTAGTCCAAATTGAAATCATTTGCAGTTGACAAACTAAATGTAACTCAAAAATTGAAATTTGGTTTGGAAAGGGTAGAAAACATTGTGGGAAAAGGAGAAAATGCTGGTTACCAGCATTTTCTGCTTTTCCCACAATGTTTTCTAAAGGCATATTTCTCAGGGTCATCAAAAGTAGGGATTGTGTGGTAATGGGTTAATATATGGCATCAAATCATCTCTGCTGTTATCCCCTGCTCCAATCTGTCCACCTACCTGCTTGTCTGTAACCCATGGGCCCATCTTGTGTCATATATTTCTGAGCAACTGTAACTCAATTTGACTTAAAAGTTGATGCTTGGGTATGGTTCTTAAATATTGCTTCACAAATTCCTGTTCCTATTTTACAGCTTAGTCCATTTTAGACAGATTATGGTATGGTACTAAATTATCATAACACTGTTCACAGCAACTATAACACTGACTTGAAACTTGCTATAATAGTTTAGGTATATATGGTTCCTACATGCTGCTTATTCGATTCAGGTCTACAAGTCATCTACTTCCTGTTATACAAGTTCGTCAATATTACGACAGATAATAGTATGGTACTAAATTTTTGTCAAATTTTTCTTAGCAACTATAACTGACAGAGACTTGGAACTTTGCATGAGGCTCCAGAGAGGGTTCCTACACGTCACTTAGTGAATTTAGGTCAACCAGTAGCTTACTTTCTGTAATAAGACTTTCTGTAATAAGATGATCTAGATTTCCTGTTGTTTCTACAAGGCTATCCACACAGTCTTATGGTCTGAGTAATACACTTCAAGAACACCAGTCTGCACAGTGGTAAGGTTTGTGCAAATTAAGTCTAACAAAGATCCAGTGTCAAATTCATTTGAGGGAGAGAAATAGTCAAGTTAACAGTTTGAGTGTACAGACTGAACAAATTTCGCAGCTTTTTTGTTTAATGTTTTGGTTGGTTGGTTGGTTGTATTGGGGTTTAACACCACTTTAACAGCTCAGGTCATATCATGGCGGTCGGTGATGCAAATAAGTTTCCTGGCTTTCTCACACCAGTACTAACACAACTTTTCTTTCCAAAGCCACTGACTACAGGTGAAAATATGCCGGACAGAAAGTTTGCCCCAACTGGGGGTTGAACTCACAACGACCAGGTCAGGAATCTAATACGCTCACCACTAAGCCACCCAGGCGGGGCCTTAGTGTTTTGGTGCTAAATTTGACCAGAAAAACATTGGTTTGTGTGAAGAAGTGTCATCAAACGCGAGAAACACATGTAAAGTTACATTTGACTATGGGATATCCTGCAGCAGTAATGCAACTGCACCACATCTTCCTGTTTCTGGACAATTCAGCTTTACAATCGAGAATAGAAGTTACACTTTACTAACAAGTTTCTGTCCCAGGTGATAAGTTGCAGTTTGAAGGCATTGAGAGGCATGCAAAGCAAGGAACGACATCCCATGCAGAGTCATCGCTACTTTTCATTGGTTTAATATAATGTTTTGATGTATGTACATGAGGGAGCTTTGCATGCAAAGATGCATGGAAAGAATATATTATCTTCATTAATCCATTGTTTGGAAATATGTAAATTTTACCTATGCGTCTCTTTATCCTTTCAGTATATTAATTTGCATACTTTTATTGATTTACATAAGTATAAACTGTCATGTCTGTTGCGCCCATATCCTATAGCAAGCAATCATCAAAGTAAAAACACACAGATACCTACTTTTATGAAGTGATATTCCCTGCAAACTTGCACTCCTAAAAATGTGCCTGGAATAAATCTTGAAAAAAATTTTGATTTCACATCTTTCAAAAAAAAATTAAAATCTACAAATAAGAGGATGAAATTTTATATTGACAACACCTATACTCTTGGAGATACAGCGTGGTCAAAATTTATGTTTAGAAATAAGTAGATATATAATGTTATGAAATTTCCTAGCCATAGCTAGCATAGCATTGGAGAATCCTACAAACAAAATTTAAGTGTGATAAACAATACAGGGGAAAAACACAAGTTTAGCAAGCATGAACAATACCTTACAGTTCTATTTTATAAGATGTACTATACCACAAAATTTCATACTGAAGAATAGTTTTGGAGATATGCCCTTGAAAAAATTTAAGCCTGAAAAACAACAAAGAACAATAACTGAAAAGTTAACCAAGCAAGAGATATGGTTCCTATGTAATACACTTTATGTTGATATCCATAGATACGATAGTGTTGAATTTAAGCCTGAAAAATGACTAAGGACAATAAGAAAAAGTTAAGGAAGCAATAGTTATGTTTCTAATAATCTGAGATGTATGCATCACTGAAATTTCATATACATAGGTAGTGTAGTAAGAGAGATATGCTGCTGACAAAATTTAAGTATGAAAAAGAAGAAAGGGCAATTACTCATAAGGAAGGAAGATTTATTCTTTGTGTACACTGCACCCCATATGATTACAACAAACACAACTGTCAAATTTAAAGTTAATAGGTTTTAAGATGTGTAAGTTATGCTACCTGGATGCCTGTATGCCATGGCTGATCCCATAATACATCCTGTCTTGAAAGGGTGCATAAAAAATAAGCAATTTATATTCCATGTGCACTGCACTACCCCTTGATGAGATGTATCCAGCCCTAAAATTTCATAACCCGAGGTAGTATAGTTTGAGAGATATGCATCATACAAAATTCAAGTTAAAAAAAAAAACAAGAAAGGGCAATAACTGAAAAATTAAGCAAGCAAGAGTTGAAATTTATATGCACAGCACTTCCCATTGATGGAATGTATCCACGCATGAAATTTCATATCCTTAGCTAGTATAGTTCTGAAGATATGCACTGGACAAAATTAAAGTTTCAAAATAAAGAAAGAGCAATAAGTCAAAAATTAAGCAAGAGTTATGGTTCATGTGCACTGCACTCCCAGTTGATGAGATCTATCTACGCATGAAATTTCATAGCCATAGGTAGTATAGTTTTGGAGATATGCTCGAGACAAAATTCAAGTATGAAAATAAGTCAAAAATTAAGGAAGGAAGCGTTATGATTCCTGTGCACTGCACTCCCCCTTAATGAGATGTATGCAGGCATGAAATTTCATAACCCTAGGTAGTATAGTTTTGGAGATATTCACCGGAGAAAATGCAAGTATGAAAAAGAAGAAAGGGCAATAACTGAAAAATTGAGGAAGCAAGAGTTATGATTCCTGTGCACTGCACTCCCCCTTAATGAGATGTATGCAGACATGAAATTTCATAACCGTAGGTAGTATAGTATTGGAGATATTCACCGGACAAAATTCAAGTATGAAAAACAAGAAAGGGCAATAACTGAAAAATTAAGGAAGCAAGAGTTATGATTCCTGTGCACTGCACTCCCCCTTGATGAGATCTATCCATGTATGAAATTTCATAACCGTAGGTAGTATAGTTTTGGAGATATGCTCCGGACAAAATTCAAGTATGAAAAACAACAAAGGGCAATAAGTCAAAAATTAAGGAAGCAAGAGTTATGATTCCTGTGCACTGCACTCCCCCTTGATGAGATCTATCCACTCATGAAATTTCATAACCCTAGGTAGTATAGTATTGGAGATATTCACCGGACAAAATTCAAGTATGAAAAACAAGAAAGGGCAATAACTGAAAAATTAAGGAAGCAAGAGTTATGATTCCTGTGCACTGCACTCCCCCTTGATGAGATCTATCCACGCATGAAATTTCATAACCGTAGGTAGTATAGTTTTGGAGATATGCTCCGGACAAAGAACTGGACGCCGCCCGCCCACCACGGGTGATCCCATAATACGTCCCGTCTTCGACGGGCGTATAAAAATTGCACGAAGAAAAAAAAGCTATGAGTATAATGTTAAAATGGAACTAATCATATTTTGGTGAAAATGTCCCATTAAAAGCATGCTGAAAAATAAGAAAATAAAAATATAATACAAGCAAATAAATGATTTTCAGGAATCTAAAAAAGATAACAATAATGGCATATTTCTTTGACTCTTCCTTAAACCTTAATGACATAATACATTACACAATTTTAGACATATTCATACTGAAATGATTTAAACATCGGCTAAAGTGATGGAATCTGTTTGCAAATGCATAGAAACAATTGTTCGAAAAGAAGAAAATGCTGAGAAACAGCATTTTCTTCTTTTCGAACAATTTTTTCTATGCTTTTGAAAACAGCATTTTCCTCTTTTCCAACAATGTTTTCAGAGGCTTCTTTTAAAACACTTTCCTTTTCCCACAATATTTTCAGAAGGCTTCTTTCAAACTGTTGTTAAAATCTAGCATCCCTTGCAAAGGGGTCCATACATTACCACATACAATCATTTATGTGATAAAAACCTAGAAAAGTTGACAAAGTAAAACAAATGTGGAAAAGGAAATTGCCCTTTTTTCCTTTTAATACAGAAGACATTTTGGACAAAGGAGCAGTTGATTGTAGCAATTGCTCCTTTTACCACAAGTTTTCATGATAAATCTCTACAAGGATGTAAGCGGCCCTATCCATAAAAACAAGAGCACCACATGCAGATGCCAATACCCCGGCTGCAGTTGCTTGATTTTCAGTCAAAATTCTGAGCTGAAAAAGGGGCATAACTGTCAAAATTACTTTGATGGTTACCTGCCCTCATTGATCCTTTTTGATAGTTAACAACTTTTCCTAGTTTGAAGTAAATTTCTTCAGTAAAAGCAGAGATATTATAAAATGTCAGAGTTTTTGCATGATGACACCAAGACGCAGAGGCCATCAGGGCTATGACACTCCTTTTCCCACAATGTCTTCAAAAGCCTTCTTTCTCAGGTTTATTAAAACACAGGACTGTTTGGTTACAAAGGTCATTAAAACTCCAGATTGTGTTGTAAAGGGTTAAAGCGCTGATATAGCCAAACAGACATTTAAATTGAAAAATAAGACCAAAATAATTGCAGTTTTGTGACTGCCTTTTGTCTGCAGAGTTTCCGGAATTTGGACAGTGTATGGTAGATCATGTTTTGTGCAGTCTGGTCTTGATCTACACTGGCCACAAAGGCAACTGTAGTGGCCACAAAGCTATCTGTAGTTGTTACGGGGTAACATATTTGCTGGTGCAGAAGGTTACTTCCTCTTGTTACTCTCCACTAAGAACTTGGGAAATCTCACAGTAAACTCTAATCAGAAATGGTAACTTTGATATATCAATAAATATCTACATGTTTCTTTTCTACCTAAATATCAATGCCTTTCGATTTTTCTTAAACACAAAAAAATTCACAGTATTCTACAATCATTCCTAAAATTTACATATACTGTATCACCTTGCCTTGTAACTAAGCAATGCAATTTCGGGCCCCACGGCCTGACATCTAAAATTACTACATGTGTAACAGTCTTTTGGCTGAGACATTGAACCGAGGTCCTGTGTGACAGTGCTATACACCGATCACATTAACCCTTTACCACACAATCCTGACTTTTAACAACCCTGTAAAAGAAGCCTTTTGAAAACATTGTGGTAACCAGCATTTTCTCCTTTTCCCACAATGTTTTCTACCCTTTCCAAAACAAATTTCCATTTTTCAGTAACATTTATTTTATCTTCTGCAGGTGGTTTGCATTTGGACCAGTCTAAAATTTTGTCGTATGCTAGAGTTAAGGAACCAGGTGTAACTTAGGATGGGTTTTGTCCTGTATAATCTTGCACTATCCCCCCTGAAACATATGGTCTTAGGGGGCATCGCCCATATTGGCAACCGGTGGCAATGATAAATAAATGCAAATTCTCTCAATCAAGCAATGCAGTGCCCTAGCTTGGGACTGGTGAAATCCAATGAACACAAAATAGGTCTCCATAACACAACTGAAACAATGACAAAAGTGGCATACAACATAATTCAAACATACAAAATATTAACAATATGTACCATTAACCTTTTACTATACCCCAATATCTTAGACTTGTCCAAATTGAAAGCATATCCAGATGACAACTTTAATGTGGCTTAAATGATGGAAATTTGACTCTGAACAGATAGAAAACATTGTGGGAAAAAGATAAAATGCTGGTTACCTGTATTTCATCCTTCTTCAATATTTTTTTTAAAGCTTTCTTCAGGGTCATAAAAACACACATTTTTTTTTGGTAGAGAGTTCAATGTGGATGAGACACAATTAAAAATCTATTAACAATATGTACAGTCAATTTCAAAAATTATGAAACCGATATAGCCAGAAAAAACCCACAAATTTTTCAATAAATATGCAACTTTCAGTTTCAAATTATAATGTTAGCCTCAAAGCACCTTTGACAACTCTGGTTGCTTTTGCAGCAAGTGAAGATCAAGATCAGACTGCACAGAACATGTCCGATCTTGCTGAGACACTATGGACAAGAGAAACCTCAAAATGGAAATTATTTTGGGTCTTTTTCCTAGAATGAAAATATCTGTTGGGTTTATTCAGCGCTATTACCCTTTACCAAACAATCTAATGTTTTGATCATCCTGAAGAAGACAACTTTTGAAACCTTTGAGGGAAAAGAAGGAAAAGTTGGTGAATAGCGTTTTATCTTCTTCCAATAATGTTTTCTACCCGTCAAAAGACAAATTCCACAACTTGAGCCACATTTCATTTTTCATCTGTAAATGCTTTACAGTTGGAGACAAATACCGGTAAAACTTTGGTAAAGGGTTAAGGGTTAACAAAGGCATAAAAATTAGCTCTTAAAATTAAACCAGCTGTCTTAACGTTCCTTACTGAGGTAAATGCTGTAATTAGAATGCTGCAACAGGCAAATGCTTAACCCTTTACCAAACAATCCCGTGTTTTCACGTCCCTGAGGAAGAGGCCTTTTGAAAACATTGTGGGAAAAGGAGAAAGTGCTGGTAACCAACATTTTCTCCTTTTCCCACAATGTTTTCTACCTTGTCAAAAAACCTTAAGTTCATGCGTACCACTTTCCAATTTGTCGTCTGCAGATGCTTTCAATTTGGAAGGGGGCTAAAATTTGTCATTTGGGAAAGGGTTAACTCTTCACCAGACGACAAAATCTTAGAGTCCTACGTATTCAAAGCATTTGCAGACGACAATCTAAATTTGGCTAAAATTATGGAATTTATCCATGAAAGGCTTTTAAAAACATTGTGGGGAAGAAAATGCTGTTAACTAGCATTTTCTCTGGTACCTAGCATTTTCTCCATTCCCAAAAATGTTTTCAAAAACTTTCTCCCTCAATGTTGCTAAAAGCCAGGATTGTTTGGTAAAGGATTAAGTTAACCCTTAGAGCACCATATAAACCTGCTAGACATTTTTATCCTACAAATACAACCCAAATAATTGCAATTTCATGGTTGCTTTTCCCTACAGTGAAGCGGACAGTGTAGATCAAAGATCAGGCTGCATGTTTTGTGCAGCCTGATCTTAATCTACACTGGCCGCAAATGCAACCATAGTCATGACAGGCGCTTTAAGGGTTAAAAAAGTATTTTCAAAACATAGCAACTGATTCAACTATTTGTCTTTTTGTGAGAAAACTTTACAGAAATTAAAATCTCAAATAAAAGCCCATAAGGCTTTCATGAAAAAAGGAGTATCAAAACAAAAGCCATTTACATATTCATCGTTGAACATGGCACCTTAAAGGGGCATTACCCCTGATTTTGTTTTGAAAGTTTTCAAGAAAATCTTAACGAAGATGACTAATTTTCATTTGCGACAAGCAAAAATGGCCTTAAAATTCAAAAAATAGAAATAAATGCAGAAAACAGAAAGAATTACCAAGGTTTTTGTATTTTCGTAATAAAATTCCCTATACAGTAAATAATGGTACAACTGTCATTCCATAATAAGGAAACAATTCATTGTAAACATAAGTATAAAATTAGCTGTGGGTTCAATAGCACAATGGTGGGGGTGCCACCTCTGGCTTTGAAGGTCATGGGTTTGAGTCCCATGGAGGGTATTTTTTTCCAGAACATTTTTTATCCCCTAAGGGTAAACAGTCAAGTCCTTATAAATTTTCCTTTTAAAATATAACATTTCTATCCTGAAAACATTTCTGTTAAAAATCTTGTTTAAAAGAAACTAATTAAGAGTAGATAATCTGCCCCTTTAAAAGAAACTAACTAAAAGGAGATAATCTATGATTCTATATCATCATAGCACTAATGTACAAACAGCTGTTGAAATATCAACTCTTTTATGTCGAATTGAGGAAAGTCTGAGTCAAAATCTGGTTCATTGCCCTTGTGAAATCTAATCAATCTTGAATTTGTTGCCTGAAGATGTTTTGAATTTTGACGAGTCAATAATTGTCGAGTGAGAAAAAATCAAAAAGGCCCAAATGATGAGGGTCTGTTTTTAAAGGGATAGAAACCAGCATTTTCTTCTTTTCTCACGTTTTCAAAAGTCTTCTCCCTATGGTCGTTGAAACTCAAGACTGTTAGAAGAGGGTTAAGATGTTTAAGCCATTACCAAACAAAAAATTAATAAGAGTATTAGTATTCCTGTGGTGAACAATTCTTGAAAACATTGTGGGAAAGAGCAATTATTGCAGGATAGAATCTTCTTATACCTGTTTTCTGTTTTAGTATGATCAAAAACCAGATATTTTCCTTATATTTACATGTATCTCCTCTCCGTAATTCAAAACAATATGGAAATTTTTCAAATGATATTTTATGTCCCTGAAGTTGATAGCTTTTGGAAAACATTGTGGGAAAACTGCTAAGTGCTTGTGACAAGTAGCTGCTTAATTGCCTACAATATTTCCTCATCTTTTTTTAAAAAAAAAATTGCCTTTCCTTCACATTCTTGTTTTGAGTTATTTGGAACAGCTCTGGGTAGGTCCAAAAAACTAGAGGCCCTTGAGGGCCTGAATTGCTCTACTGGCATTGATTTTGCTTATTCTGTAGAATACATCATGAAATCATGATACAAAAAACGGAAAGACAAATGCACACACACACACACAAAAATGGGCCGGGTTGTTGCAACTGGGCTTGAACCCACTAACACAGTATAATAAGTAGGCATGGTAAATTGAACAAATAGTGAAATAAGTGAAGGACAATTTCTAAAGACTGATTGTTTGGAATCGAGCCAATTTTGATAGGATTTCAGTACTAGTTGTATTAACTCTTACCCAAACAATTCCGACTTTCAACGACCCTGAGAAAGAAGCCTTTTGAAAACATTGTGGGAAAGGAGAAAATGCTGGTTATCAGCATTTTTTCCTTTCCCCACAATGTTTTCTGCCCTTCCCAAAACAAACTTCAATTTCCGGTAACATTTATTTTGTTGTCTGCAAATGCTTTCAATTTGGACCAGGGCTAAATTTTGTCGTTTGGTAAAGGTTTAAACAATCCCTGCAAATTTTAAAAGTAATGGGACCAAATATGTGGACTTTGTTGAGTAAACAAGACTAAGTCATCACATAGCTGCTTTTCCTAAACTAATGGCTGGATTTTGTTCATTTTCATTAGGCTTCAATCTCTCAATAATTCAAATAATCTGTGCAAGTTTCAAAAGCAATGGATAAAAAATGCAGACTTTATGGGGTAAACACAGAATGTAATTTTCAGCCCTAAATGGTTACTTTTCTCTTATCAATTGTCGGATGTTTTTCAAACTTTATAGGACTCAAGCTATTGATCATATCAAGAAACTGCAAGATAATGAAACCACACCATGACACTGGCTTTGCTGGCCTTTGGTCTGTAGAGCTAAAAACTGTACAGTAATGAGTTAAATGAGAAACTTAAATTACCGGTAAAATCAATGGCAAATATGTCATAACAAGTAACAAATTATGCGAGTTAAAATCATACAATGTATATCATTCATAAAAGAAAAAAAAAATCAACTCTCTCTCCCTCTCTATCACCCTCCCTCTCTCTCTCTCTTTCTCTCCTATCATTCAAGCTACAGTATGTTCATCTGTTCTTTTTTTTCTCTTTTGACAAAAAGAGCATGCAACTACAGAATGCTTGACCTTTACCCTGTATGCTAATTTAAAGATTCTTTAATTCTTTGATCTAATTTTTGATACTTTTTTCCTTTAAAGCTAGTTGCCTCAAACACCCCCCCCCCCCCCCCCAAAAAAAAAAAAAAAAAGGCAAGTGATTATATAAAAATAAATTTCTGACGATGAGACAAAGCAAAAGAAAACCAATTCATGACTCATAGAGAAGTCACTCAAAATGAGCAACTTCTCCTTTTGTGGCAGCAACAGTCTCTTGCATTGGAGAAAAAGGATGATGCTGAGACAGGTGGGGCTTTGATTCCAAACACAATCTCCAATACTCTTCTTGTATACAACTCTTGTACCTATCACAGTATTCCATATATTGGTAGCCTCTATCTTTTAAAACCACAGCTTCACATCTAAAAATAGAAAGCAATCATTCCTTTACCAAACAATTCCTGTTTACAAAACTCAAAAAAATACTCTTTGAAAACATGGTGAGAAAAGGAAAAAATGCTAGTAACTAGCATTTCTTCACTTTTTCCCCAATGTTTTCTACCCTTTCAGAGCAATCTTGTCATTCTAGTCAGACTTAATTTGATGTCTGCTATTGCTTTCAGTTTGGGCCAGTCTAAAATTTTCTTTGTTTTTCCACAATGTTTTCTACCCTATGAAATACAGAATACAAAATTTAATTTGTTGACTGCAAATGATTTCAATTTGGTCCAGACCAAAATCTTGTTATTCAGTAAAGCATGACTTCAATGCCTTAGAATTGTACACAGTTTAGAAAATGTAGCTACATGTATTTGTTTGTAATGTAACAATCAACAGTATTTCAGGGATGTAACAAACACAGCATATTTATTCATGTCTTCCAAAGGTTTCACCAGAACTAACCTGGGGAACTGCAGTGCCTTGTCTGAGGATGCTCCCAAATATCCACTACAAACAGTAGGGATAGGGGTTAACATTTCATCAAACAATCCTATGTTTTAATGACGCTGAAGAAAAAGCCTTTTGAAAACATTGTGGGAGGAGAAAATGCTAGTAGCCAGCATTTTCTCCTTTTCCCACAATGTTTTTTATCCTATCAAAGGCAAATCTCACCATTTGAGCATTATTCAATTTGTTGTCTACAAAATTAATACTTTCAATTTGTACCAGTCTACAATTTTGTCATTTGGTAAATGGTTTAACTCAGAACTACACTTTAACAGATTCAAAACCACAACTACTTGGCCTTGTAGAACCAAAAAAGGGAATGAATGTACGCTGACTTTCCCAAGATAATTCTGGGGAAGACAAAAACGGAAAAGTGCACACTGTGGAGGAATAAATAAGCCTGGTATGGTCCGTAATACAATAATCGCTCCCCACTCCTGGGATATGGCAATAGAGACAACATAAATTATTCCCAATTACTTACTAGCTCAAAATATAAATACCAGACAGAAGAAATTTTGTACATTTTGGGAGTAATATTTGGCCTTGTACTTTAGCATGGAGTACGTGATTGGCATAGGACAAGTTTGCACTAGCTTAGATCAAGATCAGACCGCATAAATTCTGCAGTCTGATCTCTCCACTTTGCTGAAACACTGAAGACAATAGCAACCATGAAATTGCAGTTTTTGGAGTTTTATTTCTGAACTGAAAATGTCTGTTGGCTTTATTTGGCATTCTTAGAATTAAAACTATGTAGTTATTGCAAATTGTCTTTAATTGTAAAAACTGTGATCTGCGTATATATTCACAATCTATTCTTATTTCCATTCTAACTACAAATTCAAAGCCAATAAAGTGGGCAAGCTTAAAATTTAGAAATTAGAAAAATATTTGGAATCAGGTGAACAGAGATCTGAATGTAGAAGGTGAGCAGAAAACAGGGTTAACCCTTCACCATGCCACAATATTCTAGACATTTCCAAATGGAAAGCATTTGCAGACGACAAAATAATTCTGACTCAGAAACTGAAAACTGTTTTTGGACAAATAGAAAACATTGTGGGAAAAGGAGAAAATGCTGGTTAACAGCATTTTCTCCTTTTCCCACAATGTTTTCAAAAGCATTCTCTATTAGGGTTGTTAAAAGGCAGAATTGTGTGGTAAAGGGTTAAAACTGTGTTCTGCAGCCCAAGTTTGGTCATAGAACTGAAAACTGCACCCTGAACAGATAGTCAAATTTATCCTTAAGTCTATACTAGACTACAAAATTTTGGACTTAACCCAAACTGAGGGCAGTTGAGAACAACAAATTAAACCCTGCTAACCCAATGGGATTTTTATCTGTAAGAGTAGAAAACATTTTGGGAAAGGAGAAAATGCTGGTTACCATCATTTTCTCCTTTTCCTACAATGTTTTCAAAAACCTTTCTTCTCAGTGTCATTAAAACACAGGATTGTTTGGTAAAAGGGTTAAAATTGTAAAGAAAAAAATTATGAAAGCTACTGAGTATGGGCGACTTTACGATACAGTTTCATAGACTTTCCCCAGATAATCCTGAGAACAGAAAAACTGAAAAGTGCACCCAGATGAGAAATAAAAATGTCTGGTAAGCTCCGTAATATAATAATCGTTCCCCACTCCAGGGATACGACAATGAAGAAGACATAAATTATTCCCAACTACTTACTGAATCTTTGCAAAAAAAGATCCTGTCTTTTAACCCTTTACATACTAAACAATCCTGAGCTTTAACGACCCGAGGAAAGGGGCTTTTGAAAACATTGTGAGAAAAGGAGAAAATGCTGGTAACCAGCATTTTCTCCTTTTCCCAGAATGTTTTCTATCTTTTTCATTATAAATACCATCTTCTGAGCCTCATTTGATTTTTTGTCTGCAAAGGCTTTCAATTTGGATGTGTCTAGAACTTTGCTGTGTTAATAATAACATTGAAGAAAGGGACTTTTCAAAATAGGGTGAGAAAAATTACATTTCCTGCATGTAATCTACATTTTCAAAGACGAATCCCATCATTTCAGCCACATTTACTTTGTCGTCTGCGACTGTTTTCAAGATTGGTAAGTCTAAAATTTTGTTGTCTGAAAGATTTAAACTCTCTACCAGATGGCAAAACTTAAGACAATTCCATAATGAAAGTATTTGAAGACTGATTTGAAATGAAGGAATTTGTCTTTGATGAGTAGAAAACATTTTGGGAAAAGGAGAAAATGGTGTTTTCCATATTCTTTTCCTTCTCCCAGTGTGTTTTCAAAAGCCTTTTTCTCAGGGTCATAGAAATATTGGATTGTTTGGAAAGAGATTAACCTATAGAGCCCTATACTTGGATTTAATTACATTTTTGGATAGTGGAGATTAGGTCTAGACTGCACAGATGTGCAGTCTGATCTTGAATTCACAGCGTCCTGTTCTTTAACAGATATTCTGACAGAAACATCTTCGAAATTAACCCTTTACCACACAAGCCCAGCTTTTAACGACCCTGAAGAAAATGCCTTTTGAAAACATTGTGGGAAGAGGACAAAATGCTGGTAACTAGCATTTTCTCCTTTCCCCACCATATTTCTACCCTTCCTAAATCAAATTTTCAATTTTTGAGCCACATTTGATTTGTCCTCTGCAAATGCTTTCAGTTTGGACCAGTCTAAAATTCTGTTGTTTGGTAAAGAGTTAAAATATCTGCATCTTTAGTTTTGATGGAGAATATTCATTTTTATTCATTTAGCACTAAAAGGGTCCATCCAAAAATAAAACACAGACAGAAACAGTATACACCTTTGGGAAATATTTAGCATATCATATGTAGAATAAGTAAGATGCTTAGGAAATACTTTTCATCCTTTTCACTCTTTACCGAATGACCCAATCTTAGACCTGTCCAGACTGAAAGGAACTGTAGACGACAAATTAAAAATGACCCAAAAAATGTATATTGACAATGGAATAATGGAAAACATGGTGGCAAAAGGACAAAATGCTTGTAACCAGCATTTTCTCCTTTTCAAACAATGTTTTCGAGCCTTCTCCATCAAGGACATCAACAACTTGGGTCATTTAGCATGCATGAACATGAACCACACAATCCAGATTCTAATGACCCTGAGAAAGAATGATTTTGAAAACACTATGGAAAAAGGAGAAAATGCTGGTAACCAGCATTTTCTCCTTTTCCCATGATGTTTTCTTCCCACTCAAAGACAAATACTATCACTTTCAAACTACATGAAAAAAACTTGAATTTTCATTGGTAAATTCCTTCAATACGGATGAGTCTAAATTTTTGCTGTGTGGTAAAGAATTGAAAGATGACAAAAGGGAATTATTTGAGCTTAAAACGGTTTGAACAAAATGATAAAACGAACATTCTGTTCTCCACAAAACTACAGAACTCTAATTTTCTAGGTAGTGCAAAGGGTGACAGACCACTTGTATCTAACTGATTGTGGCTAAAGAGATCAGCAGATCATTATAATAATATTTTTCCATTATTCCCTTTAGGAAATACAAAAGAGTCACAACTAGAACGTCTGCAGCTTAACCCTTTCCCAAACGACAAATTTTGGATTGGTCCAAATTGAAAGAGTTTGCAGACGACAATTTTAAATTTGATGAAAATGGCAGAGAGGTCTCAAAAGGGGTAGAAAACACTGTGGGAAAAGGAGAAATTGCTCGTTACGAGCAATTTCTCCTTTTCCCACAGTGTTTTCAAAAGACTTGTACTGCAGACACATGAAAACCAGGGCTTGTTTGGGAAAGGCTTAAACCCTTTCCCTCACACATCCTTTCCCTTTCCTGTTATAAAAAGAAACACTGAAACACTTATACTGTCAATAACAACTGTCAATGTACATGCAGATCAAGATCAAACTGATTGTCTGCAAAAGTAAATTTAGAGGTGCTTGATTCTTACCACACAGTGCCTATTTTTAACAACCTTGAAAGACAGTCTTTTGAAAACATTGTGGTGAAAGGAGAAAATGCTGGTAACCAGCATTTTCTCCTTTTCCCACAATGTTTTCTATGCTATCCAAGACAGAAATCTACATCTATATCTTATTTGTTGTCTACAAAGTATAATGCTTCAATTTTGGTCCAGTCCAAAATTTTGTCCTTTGGTAAAGAGTTAACCCTTTACCAGACGACAAAATTTTAGCCATGTCCAAATTGAAAGCATTTGCAAACGACAATTTCAATCTGGCTCAAATGATGCAATTTTTCTTTGGTAGGGTAGAAAACATTGTGGGAAAAGGAGAAAATGCTGGTTACCAGCATTTTCTCCTTTTCCCGCAATGTTTTTAAAAGGCTTCTTTCCCAGGGGCGTCAAAAGGCGTCATTGTGCGGTAAAGGGTTAACATCCAAAGACCAGAGCAAGCACAATATCTGCTAGTTTCTGGATTTCTCATAACAGCTAACTTTCTCTAAAACAATTTTCCATCCTTATTCTCTAATGCCACCTACTTTTCTCAGAAAATTTATTATTTTCTCCTTTTCCCACAATAGTTTCAAAAGCCGGGTCATGAAATAACTAGATCAATGAAGTCTAAAAGTTTGTTGTGTAGTGCAGAGTTAACTCTTCACCAGACAACAAAATTTCAGACTTTTTCAAACTGAAAGCATTTGCACACGACGAAATAAATGTGACAAACGCACTTAAATTTATATCTTCAAGGACAGAAAACATTGTGGGAAAAGGAGAAAATGCTAGTTATCTGCATTTTACCCATTTCCCACAATGTTTTCAAAGCCTTCCTTCTGAGGGTCGTTAAAGCTCAGGATTGTGTAGTAAAAGATTAGCTTTTGACCACACAATCTGACTTTTAACAACCTTAAGAAAGAAGCTTTTTGACCAGCATTTTCTCCTTTTCCCACAATGTTTTCTACCCTTCCAAGAACAAGTTTAATTTTTTCAACAACAATCATTTTGTCATCTGCAAATGCTTTTAATTTGGACTAGTCTACAATTTTTCTGTAAGGTTAAAGTTAACTCTTTACCACACAAACCTGACTTTTAACAACCCTAACATAGAAGCCTTTTGAAAACATTGTGGGAAAAGGAAACAAGAGGGCCATGATGGCCCTGTATCGCTCCACTGGCTTATAAATATAAACCATGAAGAAAAGTCTTCACTATATAAGCCCTTATAAATGGTTGACCCCAGGACTACAGTCGGACTAAATGGGGAATATGTGTATTAGAAGAATAACATGCCAAATTTGGGAGTTTTTGGCCTTATGGCTAGTGACAAGATGGTTTCTGAACTTTTCCCTCCATAAACCCATGTAAAACTTGTGACCCCTGGTGCAGGGCCAAACTTGATCCTAGGGTTGTAACTTGGGCCCTCTTTGTAATTGTCCACTAGATAATGCTATAATTATACAAAATTTGGTAGCCTAAGCCTTATGGCTATGTACACCAAGATTTAAAAGTTTTCCCTATGTAAGCCCATGTAAATCTTATGAACCTCCCCCCCCCCCCAAAGCATGAGGCCAAATTGACCCCAGGACTATACTTTGGGCACCCAACTAGATCAAGCTAAATGCAAAATTTGGTAGCTCTAGGCCTTATGGCTAGGTACGGGAAGATTTTTAAAGTTTTCTCTATATAAGCCTATGTAAAACTTGTGACCCCTGGGGCAGAACCAATTTTGACCCCAGGACTATAATTTTAAGAAACATGATAGAGGTCTACTACATAAAGCTACATGCCAAATTTGGTAGCCCTATGCCTTATGGTTTCAGACAAGAAGATTTTTAAAGTTTTCTCTATATAAGCCTATGTAAAACTTGTGACCCCTGGGGCAGAGCCAATATTGACCCCAGGGCTATAATTTCAAGAAACATGATAGAGGTCTACTACATAAAGCTACATGCCAAATTTGGTAGCCGTATGCCTTATAGTTTCAGACAAGAAGATTTTTAAAGATTTCCAATATTTTTCAGTTTTGTTGCCATGGCAACCAGAGTTTTTGAAGGAATCAAATTCTTTCAAGAAATTCTGAAGAGGACCATGGCAGGATCATTTCTGTGAAGTTTCATGAAAATTGGATGGGTAGTTTCAGAGAAGAAGATGTTTGAAATAAAAGTTAACGGACGGACGGACAGACGGACGCACGACGGACACCGGGCCATGACATTAGCCCGCTGGCCTTCGGCCAGTGGAGCTAAAAATGCTGATAACCAGCATCTTCTCCTTTTCCCACAATGTTTTCTACCCTATCAAAGAAAAATTGCACCATTTGAGTCACATTAAAATTGTCGTCTGCAACTGCTTTCAATTTAGACCAGTCCTAGGTTTTGTCGTTTGGTAAAGGGTTAAGGAGTTACTTGCCTTCCAATCTTGTCTATATTTGCGGGTTGTATTCAAGGGTGACTGCCTTTGTCTGTAAATACTCATTGAGGGCTTCTTCACCTGTTAAATATATAAAGAAGAACATCAATCATTGCTGACAAACATGTATTCAAACTTTTACCAGTCTGAAGCACTTTAGTATTGGCTGCCTATTGGCAAGACAAGTTTTAGTATCCTGACAGTCACTACAACCTTGAGATAATGACCTACTGGCCTAGAAAAATTGTTAGGGTTCATTTAAACTTATGTTGAATATCTCTGTTAAGCAAGCTATGTCCAACCAGTGTCTTCTTATTGTTTGAAAAATATTTAGTATGCTGTTGGATCAATGATAGACCTTCAGATTTACAGTAATCTATGCAAAGCAATTTATCCCCTTTTCTTTCATTTTCAAAGGGGGGGGGGGGGGCTATGGCGGCTATGGACAAAAGCAGACAAGGACATAATCCCACTTTTGGGCTTTTGTCCAAGTGGACTTTTGTCCTATGAACTATTGTACTAGGAGGATTATGTCAATGTGGGCTTTTGTCCAACACTCTAGCAAGGGAATACCATTTTGCAGATACGCCAACACTGCACTTGGGGGTCACCACTAATATGAAACTCCTTGTGAATAAAGTTAGATATAATTATGTATAAATATCAAACCTTTTGACCTACCTGTACAAAGCAATTTACTTCCTTTACTCTATACCAAAAATTTTAGACTCAACCAATTTGAAAGAATTCACAGGCAAATTCAACATATGTGTAGCTGAATAGGTGGCTTCTGACATTGAAATGGTAGAAAACATTGTGGGGAAAACATTATCCCACAATGTTTTCATAAGCCTTCTCCTTCTTCAGAGTTGTTAAAACTCGGGGTTTAACCCTTTACCGGACGGCAAAATTTTAGCCTTGTCTGAAAGCATTTGCAGACGACAATTTCAGTGAGGCTCAAACGGTGAAATTTTTCTTTGGTAGGGCAGAAAACATTGTGGGAAAAGGAGAAAATGCTGGTTACCAGCATTTTCTCCTTTTCCCACAATGTTTTCGAAAGGCTTCTTTCCCAGGGTCGTTAAAACTCGGGATTGTGTGGTAAAGAGTTAATGCATCTCCATGATGCATTACACCAAGCAAGTCATCACACAAGTATTGATCCATAAAACCCATTCTGTCTAAAACTCTAAAACCCATTCTGTCTAAAAACTCACTGCATCATGAGGAAGAATGGTCCTTTGGCATGGAGAAAATGTACAAATAGCAAAAAGTTTCGACCCTGTCAGCTTGTGCGGACGGCGCAAGTCGACAAGGGTCAAAGCTTTTTGAAGTAGCTTTTTGATGCATTATACCAAGCAAGTCATCACACTAGTATGGGTCTACGACATCCATTTTGTCTCCCAACCAACTGAATCATGGGGTACAATGCTCCTTTGGCTTGCAGAAAATTTACACATAGCAAAAGGTTGGCCCATGTCAGTCTGCCCAAGCTGACATGGGTAGATATTTTTTGCAGATGCATTAACTCTTTACCACATGACAACATTTTAGACTGCTCCAAATTGAAAGCGTTTGCAGACGACAAATTAAATGCACATGAAAAATTAAAACTTGTTTTGGGAAGGGTAGAAAACATTGTGGGAAAAGGAGAAAATGCTGGTTACCAGCATTTCCTCCTTTTCCCACAATGTTTTCCAAAGGCTTCCTTCTCAGGGTCGTTAAAACTCGGGATTGTGTGGTAAAGTGTTAAATCCCTTTTCAGTGAGATTGGCTCACTAAGTCTCCTTGTGAGTAAAGCAAAAATACATTCAAAACTGCAATAATTCAGTTCTTGTAGATAAACAATATTCTCTTCATGACATTCACTTTCACTGTCAACCTTCAACCAAAGAGTTAAGTGTTGAAAACATTGGAATGAATATAACGAAGAACAAAATTATTCTAAAGACAAAGATCCCTAATAAAAAGGCAGTAATAAAAACATGGTGGCACATAGAAAACACTACTTAGAATTTTGTGTTAGCCATACCTGACCATTTATCAAACAATTCTGTGGTCCAATGACCATGGGGAAGACAGCTGTAAAAACCACTACAGGAAATGGAGAAAATTCTAGTAAGCAGCAGTTTCTCCTTTTCCCATAATATTTACTACCTTGTCAAAAGCAAATTCTATAATTTGAGTCACATTTAATTTGTTGTCTGCAAATGCTTCCAATATGGACAAGTCAAAAAAGCTTGTCATCCTGTAAAGAGGTAAACAAACGCAGCCCAGACAAAGGAAAGAATTTATCAGAAAGATCATTTTGCCACCACAAACACTAATGTGGTTCATTATCGCATTTATGTCAATATTCTGAACAAGAAAACAATAACAGGAAAATTAATCTGTGACCAGCAGGCAACTAAATACTGATAAATACAGATAAATGGAAATTTAATTTGCATATCTTCTGTGTCATAGTCCAACTTACCCAATACTTCATGCTTGATGTCTAGACTACATCCCTGTTTGTTACTAACTCTGTACCAAACGACAAAATTTTAGACATGTCCAAATTGAAAGCATCTGAAGACGACAATTTATATGTAGCCGAAATGATGCAATTGGTCTTTGATAGGTTAAAAAACATTGTGGCAAAAGGAGAAAATGCTGGTTACCAGCATTTTCTCCTTTTCCCACAATTTTTTCAAAAGGCCTCTTCCTCAGGCTCATTAAAACTTGGGATTGTGTGGTTAAGGGTTAAACATGTAACCAACCAGGGATGACTTTTTGCATATAAAACAGTCCCCTTTTGATCATATTATGGCAAAAGGACAAATTGCTTGAAAGGAGCAATGAGACTTAAGTGTATTTTTCTGCTACAATGTCATTCAAGTTACTCTAACGGCTAATAATTTGTACTGACCTGACTCTAACTTTGATTTTTCAAATTGTTTGTGGAGAATATTTGGCTTCTTTCTAAAATTACTTGTTTTATTTCATATTGTACTATTTCTGTACCCATAGCAGACATTAAAGAGACAGGCACAAAAATGAACAAAAGAGCAACCCATGTGGGTGTCAACGCTCCTCTGCATTTGCTTTTAGAAATACATTGATTTTGAGTGAAAAATTTAAGTTAAAAAGGGGGCATAACTGTGCAAAAAATCTGATGGTTACCTGCCCCTTTTATATGGGTTCCTTTTTGATAGTTAATAACTAGTCCAAGTTTAAAATGAATATCTTTGGTAATGACAGAGATATTATAAAATTACAAAGTTTATTCATGACAATGCAAACATAAACAACAACAGGTCTATGACAATAGCAAGACGTTTTTCCGAAAACTGCCAAGCTACAAATACAGATTTTTGAGCAAAGCGAGTAAATGATTTCATCAAGGTACTGTTTTCTCACAATAGGTATTTTCCTTTCTGTTAAATGTTTCTCATTTTTGCTTGCAGTCTGAGGTTTTATTTTCCCTTTTTTTTTTTTCACATTTATCAAATATGAAACCATTTGCAGATGACAAATAAACTGCAGATCAATTACTGGATTGTGTCTTGACTAGATAAAAATAAATTCCAACAAATTTTATAAAGATCCTTGTCCCAATGGTCGCAAAAGTTTGATAAAGGGTTTAGGTTTGTAATTAACTGTTCACCACACAACAAAATTTTGGACATGTCCAACTTGAAAGCATTTGCAGATGACAACATAAGCGATTCAAAAATTGAAATTTGTTTATGGAAGGGGAAAACATTGTGGGAAAAGGAGGAAATGCTGGTAACCAGCATTTTCTCCTTTTCCCACAATGTTATAAAAAGCCTTCATCCTCGTCGTTGTTAAAACTTGGGAATGTGTGGTAAAGGGTTAACCTGTGTTGTAATAAGTATTTCTTTTATCCCTTTCCCAAACGACAAATTTTGGACTGTTCAAAATCGAAAGAGTTTGCAGACGACAATTTTAAATTTGATGAAAATGGCAGAGAGGTCTCAAAAGGGGTAGAAAACACTGTGGGAAAAGGAGAAATTGCTCTGTACGAGCAATTTTTCTTTTTCCCACAGTGTTTTCAAAAGACTTGTACTGCAGACACTTGAAAACCAGGGCTTGTTTGGGAAAGGGTTATCTCACTTGTTATCATATAACTAGTCCCATATTGACTCTTTATCAAATGACAAAATTTAAGACTGGTCCAAAGTGAGAGCATTTGCAGGCGACAAATTAAATGTTGCACAAGTTATGGAATCTGTCTTCGATAGGGTAGAAAACATTGTGGCAAAAGGAGAAAATGCTGGTTTCCAGCATTTTCTCCTTTTTCCACAATGTTTTCAAAAGTCCTTTTCCTTTGTGCGGGGGTGGGGGGTGGGGGGGGGTGTCGTTAAAACTCAGGATTGTGTGGTTAAGGATTAAATGTGTCTAAAGGACTTTTTTTTTCAGGTCAAGGAGAAACTTACTGGGTCATTTGGTTTTATACAAATCTGATAAAAATGATTACTATGCTGTGCCTATTCACAGTGAAGCAGGGATCTTATATACATACTGTATACAATCCCTGTGTGAAGTCATTTACGTAAGTATGCGTCCAAAGATGTCTGTCTATATGTAACAATTGTACGAGTAGCATGCTAGGGCCAAGATTCTGACCAATCATTCATGCGAAGGTCCTTAACCTTTTATCACACAATCCCAAGATTTAACGACCCTGAGGAAGAAAACATTAGAAAACATTGTGATAAAGGAGAAAATGCTGGTAACCAGCATTTTCTCCTTTTAACACAAATGTTTTCTACCCTATCAAATGCAAATTCCATAATTTGAGCCATATTTGAATTGTCATCTGCAAATGCTTTCAATTTGGACAAGTCCACAGATCTGTCATGTGGTAAAAAGTCAAGAAATAACAAGGGCCACATTGCCATAATGGCCCTGTTTCATCCCATTAGCTAATAAAGCAGGTGAGCCATAACAGGCATGGCTGGTTACATTTATCGGTCAAAAATCTGTTATCAATTTACACCCCTTTATAACACTCTGCATGACTATGAATTATGTTTGAATTGAATATATATCATGGTCAGCTCTCACTCTAGTTATCATCCCTTTGTTTTCTAAAATTTGTTGTCTGATATTTCCATTCATAAAAACGATCAGTGTCTTTTCCTTGTGACTATCTCTTTACTAGATGACAAAATTTTAGGCTTGTTCAAATTGCAAGCATTTGCAGAAGGCAGGTAAAATATGGAGAAATGATGAATTTTTTCTTTGAAAAGGGTCGAAAGCGTGGAAAAAGGAGAAAATACTCGTTTCCAGCATTTTCTTATTTTCTAACAATGTTTTCAAAAAGTTACCAGTGTTTTCTCTTTTTCCCACAATATTTCAAAAAGCCTTCTTTCTGACAGTCATTAAAACTTGGATTTATGAAGTAAAGGGTTCAAGATAGGTTTTAACCCTTTACTTTCTTGCTTTTCTTGCCGCACAAACATGTCTCTGATCAATGTCGACATAATTTGACATCAGTTTTTCTGCTTTTCTGTTGATCTAAATATAGGTCTGGGTTTTTCCCCATGCTAATTAGTTTCAGAAAATGTTTTGTTTTGTTTTAAGCATAAACTTTCAATGAAAGATGACCGAGCAGGGGAGCCTTTACTCAAAATTGTTCCATATTTTAGTCTACCCTGGCTTGACTTATAACCTCCCAGTCATTATGTAAGCACTCTGATCTCATGGCCACAGAGGTTATTTTGAAGCCCTATGTCAAGGGTTTGTTAATAACACTTTCAGAACGTGTTTCAGCTGAGCTCCTGTAAAACAGTCGGTAGCATTCAGGACTTGAGACCAAGAGGTTGCTGGTTTGAATCCCAAGCTGGACCAATTTCTTTCCGAGGATTGATGACAGCATTGTGAAAGGATTCATTCCTTTCTTGCTGATCATTGTTTCACCAATGGATAAGTGGGAAAGCAGCCGGTGGCTTTGGGAGATTATTGTGCAAAGTATCAGTGAAAGAAACTCCAGGAAAGTATGGATAGGTGCACTGGCTGTTGCAACTAAAATATTTTGAAAACGGCATAAAACATTATTCAATTAATTAATCCGCACTTATAATTTCATAATCAGTATTAAACCCTTCAGTGCCAAGAGTGAAGGCCATTATTTTCAGTAGGAAAAATGCCAAACTGTTGTAATTTCTCCTGCTGGTGGTAATGTGTTATTCCTTTACCACACAATCCCGAGTTTTAATGACACTTGGGGAAGAAACCTTTGGAAAACATTGTGGGAAAAGGAGAAAATGCTGGTAACTAGCATTTTCTCCTTCTCCCACATTTTCTATCCTATCAAAAACAAATCCCATCATTCTAGCAACAGTCAATCATTTTCTCCTTTTCCCAAAATGTTTTCAAAAGCCTACTACCTTAGGCTCATTAAAACACATGATTGTTTGGTAAAGGTTTAACACACTGATAACGTGAAAACATTGTGGCAAAAGAAGTGAATTCTCCTTCCGCAACAATATTTTCGAAGGATCTTGTTAGCTGCAATAAAAATCCAAAATTTGTTTGTCCTAAATGAACAAAACTGATAACCACCATGGAAAGTAAAATGTAAAGTAGAAAAATGAATATCATACCTAAATCTTTACCAAATCCAGACTGTTTGAACCCTCCAAATGGTGAGGCTACGTCTGTTTTATTATAGGTGTTTATAAACACCGTGCCAGCCTTCAGTCTGTCTGCAACATGCATCGCTTTGTTCACATCGTTGGTAAATACACCGGAAGCCAGCCCATATTCTGTGGCATTGGCTCGCCTCAAAACTCCCTCTACATCACTGCAAAAACATTTATTTATTATCATTTCCCTTTTGATCCGGACCAAATGTTTTTAAAGTTGTCCATATTCAAAGTTTTTGAAGACAACTGTTAAATATGGCTCAAATGATGCCCGAGTTTTAACACCACTGAAGAGGGAGGCTTTTGAAAACATAGTGAAAAAGAAGAAAATGCTGGTAACCAGTATTTTCTCTTTTTCAATGCTTTCTATGCTTTCAGAGACAACTTTCATCAGCTACATTCAATTTGTCATCTGCAAATGCTTTCAGTTTGGACAAGTCTAAAGTTTCCTTGTGTGGTAAAAAGTTAAGTGAATAAATACAAAAGTTAATGTAAGACAATTTACACCGGTTGGATCTAAAACAGAATACAAAAACATTAATCTTACCACATCATAAACCTTTTATTTCCTTTCAATCAATGTTTTATCCACTGTGTGGCAGTAAATAATATGGTTGTTAACTCTTTACCACACCAAACAATTTTGAACTCAACCAAGTTAAAAGCATTTACATGAGAAATTAAGCGTTACTAATATGATTATTTCTATCTTTGATAAGATAGAAGACATTGTTGGTTAACAGCATTTTCTCTTTTCCCAAAATGTTTACAAAAGCTTTCTCTTTCAGGGTTGTTAAAACTTCAGATTGTTTGGTAATGGGTTTACCATTTCCTCACATGAAATACCTGATATATGTGAAACTATTTGACAATCAAATGTATAAGGGCCAACACTTACTTATCCATAAATCTAGATATAATCATGACAGGACCAAATGATTCTTCTATAGACATCATAGTACCATCTTCAACATCTGTAAATACTGTAGGTTCCATAAACAGGCCTGGTTTGCAAAAAAAAAAAGAGAAAAGAATCAAGTTTGAGACCTTTCTTTTCAAATGTGTATTTCATCACAGCACTTCAGATTTAGTCATGCTTTGGGAAAAGGGGGTTTAATGCATCTGTAAAAAGTATTGACTCTGGTCAACCTGCACAATCAGCAAAGGCTGACCTATGTCAAAAGGTTTTGCTTCTGGTCAACTTTCTGTATGTCAAAGGACCAGTCTACCTCATGATTCAGTTGCTTATTAGTAAAACTGGATTTTATGGATCTATAATTAATGATGACTTGCTTGGTATAATACATCTCAGAGATGCATTAAACCCCTCTTTCTAGAGCAATGCTCAAACCTTATACAAAACCCATTTCTGTGTAATAATGCCTTTTCATGCCTCTGCAGTAAACAGCTTTAGAAAACTACATAGGAAGAGTGGAAACTGCTTGAAATAAGGCACAAATGTTTCAAACAAACATAAATGATATTTTCATTTCTTTCTTGAGTTCATTCTCTGTGTTCAAATTTAACTCTTTACCACATGACAAAAATTTAGACTCGTCCAATCTGAAAGCACCTGGAGAAGACAACTAAAAGGCAGCTACAATGAAGCATGTTTGTGATAGGGTTGACAATATTGTGGGAAAATGCGAAAATGCCATTCCCAGCAATTTCTCCTTTTCTCACAATGTTTTCAAAAGATTATTTCAAGCAGTCTTTGAAAGTCGGAACTGTGTTGTAAAGGGTTAAACTGAACTAGCTGAGTGAAGAACTGAATCAACAGATTGCGTATCATGCGTAAACCATAGCTTCTGTTTATTGATACCTGACTGATTCTGTGGTCAAATAAATTCATTTCTTTTTTTCCTTGTATTAGGTGACATTTAACAAAACATGTAATACTGAGAAAATGCTCTAAATGAACAATGTCTCCTTCTGCCACAAAGTTCTCATATGTATGCTATATCAAAGCTCACTGTGGGCAAGTTCTACTTTATTCATTATGTGTACAAACTTTGTCAGATGAAAAATTAACCCTTTATTATACACCAAGTTTAAATGACCCTGACAATGAAGGCTTTTGGAAACAAAAAGAACAAAGGACAAAATGCTTGTAACCAGCCTTTTTCCACATTTGCCTTTGTTCCAATTTTGTCATCTGGTAAAGGGTTGAAAAAACAATCTCCTGTGGTAAAGTGTTTCCCAATACCTGGTCTATCAACCTGTTTTCCTCCATACACTAAAGTTGCCCCTTCCTGTACACCTATTTTACAAAACTCTAACAGTTTTTCTAGATGAGCTCTATGATTCTGTGGTCCATGATCGGTGGATCTGTCTAGAGGGTCTCCAATCTTCATCTTTTTAATCTCTTCAACCTACATGCATAATAAACAGAAAGTGTTTACACACACACACACACACACACACACACACACACACACACACACAGACACAGATATATATATATATATATGTGTGTGTGTGTGATGATGATGATGATGATTTTTCTTTTTTTGTCAAAAGCAAAAGTACATTTGTATTCACTGGCTGCAAGCTTTTTGATCTGCCAATATTTAGCACAATCACCTTTTTTTATGTTAAATAATTTCAATAGTAATTTAGGAAATGTAGTTTCCAGTACATAACCTTTTACCTCAGTCTCATTTTTACACTATTTTGAAAAATAAGGATTGCAAAAACACTGTGGGAAAAGAAGAAAATGATGGTAACCAGGTCCTATAATCAAATTATTTACGAGAAAAGGTTTAACATATTTTGCTTTTGCTATACCACTCATATAAGCATAAAACTACCTGGTTTGTAGACTTTCTGCCACTATATAAATGAGCCATGCTCTGTGAAAAGGGGGCTTAATGCACATACCAAAAAATAGTGACCCAGGTCAGCTTGCACAGTCCACAAAGGCTGACCTTGGCCAAAACTTTTTGCAATTGGTCAATTTTCTGCATTTCAAAGGGCCTGTGTATCTCATTACTCAGTTGTTTGACATACTCGATTTTATGGATCCATAATACTGTGATTGCTTGCTTGGTAGCAAACACCACAGAGATGCATTGAGCCCATTTTGCCAGAGCATGGCTCAAAATGTAATAGAAAACTCTGTCAGGATTTCCCTATTATAAAAAAAAACACCCTATTTTGTGTAACTGTGGGCTTTGTAGAATTATCTTTTTTTTTCCATCTGACTGAACTCAGCAGCAGAAATTTTAACCCTCTACCACACAATCCTAACTTTCAATGACCCTAAGAAAGAAGCCTTTTGAAAACATTGCGGGAAAAGGAGAAAATGCTGGTTACCAACATTTTCTCCTTTTCCCACAATGTTTTCTACTCTTCCCGAAACAAATTTCCATTTCTAAGTCAAAATTATTTTGTCATCTGCTAATGCTTTCAATTTGGACAAGTCTAAAATTTAGTCATATGGTAAAGAGTTAACCAGACAACAAAATTTTTGACTTTTCCAAATTGAGAGCTTTTGTAGGTGACAATTTAAACATGGCTAAGTTGGTAAAATTAGACTTTGAAAGGGTAGAAAGTGTTGTGGTTACCAGAATTTTCTCCTTTTCCCACAACATTTTAAAAAGGCTTGTTACTCAAGGTTGTTAAAGCACAAGATTGTGTGATAAATGATTAACCCTTTCCCAAACAAGCCTTGGTTTTCATGTGTCTGCAGTACAAGTCTTTTGAAAACACTGTGGGAAAAGGAGAAATTGCTTGTGACGAGCAATTTCTCCTTTTCCCACAGTGTTTTCTACCATTTTGGAGAACTTTCTGGCATTTTCATCAAATTTAAAATTGTCATCTGCAAACTCTTTCAATTTGGACCAGTCCAAAATTTGTCGTTTGGGAAAGGGTTAAAGCAGCAGCAACAGATACAAAAAATTGAATTGTGGGTAAATTTAGCCAAACTTATCTACAAAATATTAGGGACTGTTGATCCATGTACACTATGTAGTCTGATCCTTCTTGATAATTTCCGACAAAGCAACAAACAATTTTCTTGTAAATCTTAGCCTATTTTCTCTTAATCTAGAAACAAATCACTCACCACTCTCCTTACAAATTCATCATGAATTGAATCTTCCACAAACAACCTCCCAGCTGCTATACAGTTCTCTCCCTTGTTGAAAAATACTGAACTACACCCCTGAAACATTAAACAATAATACAGGTCATCATCATCATCACCTCGAAAAATTCACACAGAATTATAAGATATAAATCTGTGTGTGGTATGCTGTACTGTAAACACTTCACGCTATAGACTAAGTTAACTCATACCAAACAACAAAATTTTGGCCTAGTTTAAATCAAAAACATCTGCAGACTACAAATTAAAAGTAGCTCAATTATCTTTAAATGTGTAGAAAACATTGTGAGAAAAGGAGAAAATGCTGGTAGCCAACATTTTCTTGTTATCAGCATTTTCTCCTTTTCCTATGTTTTCAGAAGCCCTTTTTCCTCAAGGTAATTAAAGGTTTAACCCTCTATTAAACAATCCCATTAATAATGACTGTGAGGAGCAACAGTTTCCCAAACGAAAAAGTAAGCAAAGGAAAAAGGCTACCAAGAAGCCCTTTTCTCCTTTTCTGACACTGTTTTCAACCCTTTCAAAGACAAATCCCATCATTTTCACTTCATGTAATTTACAGTCTCCAAAATTTTGTTTGACAAAGAGTTAACTCTTTATCACACAATCTCGAGTTTTAACAACCCTAAAGAAGCCTTTTGAAAACAGTGGGAAAAGGAGAAAATACTGGTACACAGCATTTTCTCCTTTTCCAATGTTTTCCCCCCTTCCAACAGCAAATTTCAATCCTTAAGTCACATTTATCTTGTCAACTGCAATTGTTTTCAATTTGCATGGGTTTAAGTTTTTGTTATTTGGTAAAGAGTTTAGAGAAATAAACATTAATAGTTGTGACATCCAGAGGAAACATCTGATGAAAATGAAAATGCTATATTTCAATTGTACAAAAAAATAATTGTTGGAAAAGGAGCAATGGATTGTTACAAGCAAAGGCTCCTTTTCTTTCAATGTTTTTAAAATAGCTGTCTAATGCAGGGATGTATTTGTCGAGTAATGGATTAAAGCTTACCATTCTTACTGCTTTATCTAGATCACAGTCATGGAAAATGATCAATGGAGACTTTCCACCCAGTTCTAAACCCACTTTCTTTACATTCACTTTGGCACAGCTATACAAAAATAAGACAGAGATCACAGCTTGCATGTGTTAAATGCCGTTCTCAACATTATTTTCTGTTACATCAAGGCTGCCAGTGCACCTGTACATACACCGGGTTTCTTTTACCAGTACTTAGCACAATATTTTTTCCAATCCAATGGCTGCTTTCCCACATAACCATTGTGGAAACAATGATCAGCAGTAGACAGAGATCATGTAATTACAACCCTGAAGAAAAGAAGCATTTAAGACATTGTGGGAAAAGGAGAAAATGTTTTTCAACCCTTTGAAAGATAAATTCCATCACTGGATTTCCTATAAATTTGTCCTCCGCAAATTGAAACCATTTGTAGACAACAAATTAAATATAACACAAATTATGAAATTAGTCCTTCAAAGGGCAGAAAATATGGTGGGAAAAGGAGGAAATGTTGCCTAACAGCAATTTTCTCTTTTTCCCACAATGTTTTCAAAAGGCCTCTTCCCAAGGGTAGTTAAAACCAGGGATTGTTTAGTAAAGGGTTAGGAGGCTATGTAGCCCATAAAGGAAATACAACTCAAACTTTTGTCTTATATAATTGACTCTCTTCTTTACTGATGGTTTTTCAGTTAATTAACTCTTTACCAAACAACAAAATTTTAGACTGGTCCAATTTGAGAGCAATTGCAAATGACAAAATAAGTGTGGCACATATGATTGGATTTGTATCAGATACACTTTTCCCACAATGTTTTCAAAAGCCCTCTTTCTCAGGGTCGTTAAAACTCAGGATTGTGTGGTAAAGGGTTAATGCCTAACCTAATCAATGACAAATCAATTTTGAAGATTGGTGAGAATATTGAAATCTGAATAACCCTCTTTAAGACTTCATTTTAATGAAAATAGTGAATAGACATTACAAGACAAGACAAGACAATCTTTATTGACATAGGCTGATACAGCTTCTAGTCATACATACATACATACTATACATATACACATAACCGTTATAAAAGGTTGAAGACATTTTCTCTGGAAGAAAGCTTACATGTTTATGGCTATTAACCTTGTCTCAATCTTAATGAAAATTAGAACATTTAATTGGTAACTCTTTACCAGACGACAAAATTTAAACTGATCCAAAATGGAAATAGTTGTATACTACAACTACAAGTTTCTAAAATAAAAATTTTGTCTTTCAAAGGGTAAAAACACTGTTTGAAAAGGAGAAAACGCTGGTCTCCAGAAAATCCAGTATAACAGTGTTTTCTTCCTTTCAACAATGACCTCCCGAGCTTTCCGTCTTAGGATCATTGAAGATCTGTATTACTTGGTAAGGAGCTAATGACTTATAGTTCAGACAACTATACTGTAAAATAAAAATAAAAATGAAAAGAAAATAAAGCTAAGTTCACAAGCAAAAAATGACACATTAATCGTTACTCATGGAATTAATTGCGTTATTTCTGACTTCGAGTGCAGATTTTATGTATTTTCCCAAATTACACCTACTGCTTATTTTTACTTAACCCTTTACCAGATGACAAAATTTTAGCCTTGTCCAAATTGAAAGCATTTGCTGACAACAATTTCAATGTGGCTGAAATGGTGCAAGTTTTGTTTAATTGGGTAGAAAACATTGTGGGAAAAAGGAGAAAATGCTGGTTACCAGCATTTTCTCCTTTTCCCACAATGTTTCAAAAGGCTTCTTTCCCGGGGTTGTTAAAAGGCGGCATTGTGTAGTAAAGGGTTAAAATGAAACATTCCTTTGGTATTGACAACAGGCTTTCCCAAAAAAAGGTAGCAGCAAAAGCAGAAATGCAAACACCCTTCACAATATACCTTTCCATAATAGTCTTTCCAATTGGAGTTGATCCAGTGAATCCAATTTTCCTGATATCTGGGTGTTCCGACATCGCCTGACCTATAGAAGATCCGGGACCTGGCAATATATTTATCACACCTGGAGGGAAACCAGCCTTTACTGTAAGCTCAGCAAACTTCAGGGCTGTCAAGGGGGTTACCTTAAAGAGGTAAACAAACTCTGATATCATATTGCTTCAATATAAGCTCTTCCGAACTGAAACAGGCAGAAATGAAAAAAGCAAGAGTGCTGTGATAGCCCTGAAATTGCTTAAGTGAAAGCATCTGATATTCAACATTTACAAGTTTGTAATCTGATAGATGGGAGAGATCTTTGTTTGATACTGAAAATTTCAGAAAGTCTTGGTTTTCGCATTTCTGTATGGGCTTTTTCAAGAGAACCAAAAATTGTTATAAGGTGACACATTTGATGGAAAGGGAATGATATTTGGAATAATTTTGTGTACAATCTGTGGAATTTGCAATACAGACCTTTCGAGAAAGTCTCCTTTGTACCTGATGTAGGAAACTTTTAAAACTTTGTATACATTTGAGAAATCAATCACAGTAGCAAAAGAATATCAACTGCTACACTTTTTTCTACATTTATGTTTGACAATAATTATGAGATCTTTCAGATATTAACAGAACTTTCAGATATTAACAGACCTGAGCTGGTTTGAGTACTACAGTGTTTCCTGCTGCTAAACAGGCAGCCATCTTCCAAGCCAACATCATGAGAGGGTAATTCCAGGGTACAACTATACCACATACACTGAAAGTGAACATTCAAAGTGGTGTGTAAGTTAAAAAAGTGGCAACATAGAGTACAAATGTTGCCTGGTTAACCCTTTACCACACAATCCTGAGTTTTAACTACACTGAATAGGAAGGCTTCTGAAAACATTGTGGGAAAAGGAAAAAAAAGCTGGTAACCAGCATTTTCTCCTTTTCCCACAATTTTTTTCTACGCTATCAGTATACATAAGCTTATTTGTACCAATTTTGAATTTTGTCATCTGGAGATGTTTCGAAATTGGAAGAGTCCAAAATTTGTCATCTCCAAAAGGGTTAAACATATTCCAATCATATTACACTAAAACAAGGATGCCATGAAATCAATCACCTAAATCCAAAGGTTTTATGGTTCCGAGTCGAACACTTTCCAAAGATTTCCTCCTTTAACTCCATGTAAAAACGTGATGCTCAGGGCATGGGTACAATTTTACTCCAGGGCTATGGATCAAATTCAGTGTGAAAATATGGGTAGTTAAGACTTTAGAAGTCCACATTCAAACCATCCATAATCACAGCCAATGATGTCACCCTTATGACAACACCAAAAACATGCAATATGATCTTTGGTCCACTCTATCAGATGTTTTGCAAGATATTCTATTCAAAATAACCTAAAAATTGAATACTGAATTTATCTGGACATTATTTCTAGGATCAAGAATGTCAATTTAACTCTTTACCACACAATCACGGGTTTGAACGACCCAGAGTAAGAAGCCCTTTGAAAACATTGTAGGAAAAGGAGAAAATGCTGGTAACCAGCATTTTCTCCTTTTCCCACAATGTTTTCTAATCTTTCCAAAACAAATTTTAATTTCTGAGTCACATTTATTTTGTCGTCTGCAAATGCTTTTAATTTGGACAAGTCTAAAATTTTGTCATTTAGAAAAGGGGTTAACTCATTTTGTTTTCTTACAATTTGAAATATCTGAATAGATGACAATTTGTTATTAATTTTAATTTGTAAATAGCTAGTTATAAATGTAAGTACATACCCAATAGGCTCTCGTTTTGTAAATGTTAAATTTCTGTTTGGTTGTGCGTGGTTAATTGGAATTGTCTTGCCCTATTAACAAATTACAAAAATAATTTATTATTCCTGTTATAATTTAACTCTTTACCAAACAACAAAGTTTTAGACTTGTCCAAATTGAAAGCATTTGAAGACGACAAAATAAACATGACTCAAAAATTAAATTTGTTTGGGAATGATAGAAATCATTGTGGGAAAAGGAGAAAATGCTGGTTACAAGCATTTTCTCCTTTTCCCACAATGTTTTCAAGAGGCTTTTTCCACAGGGTTGTTAAAACTTGGGATTATGTGGTAAAGGGTTAAATAGTAGTGCTCAATAAAGAAAAAAAATCAAAAATCAAAATGCAGAACAAAGGCAGCAATTTTTCATTATGTTATACTGTTTACTTGAGCATCGTAAGATCACAAAAACATGTTTGTTCAGAATTCACATTCGCATTGTCAAAGTAATTCAGACTGGGAAGACATTACATTTGCATAAAGTGAGTGCCTTCTGAAACAAATAACAAGTGATAAAAATTAAAACCTTAATAATCAATATGAAATAAGGTTTAATACAAAAACAGATGTGGAATCATTGTAGCAAAGACAGCCAAATATCTGTAAGTGTTGATTGACATTCCCACTTGAGTCCTTAAAGCTAGTGCATAAACAGCAAATTTGCGAAAGACAACCTTGAAAACATCAAAATATGAATCAAATAATCTGATTTGTCTTTGAAAGAACTGAAGATCTTGTGGGAAGAGGAGAAAATGCCAGTTACCAACATTTTTCACTTTTCCCACAAGGTTTTCAAGACCTCCTTCTTAGAGGGATGTAAAAACACAAGGTTATTTGGTACAGGCTTAAGAAATGTAGATACCTGTATTTTATCACACCAACCAGCAAAATATCTGAATGTGTCGATTGACATTCCCACATGCGTTTTCAGGGCCAGTGTGTAAACAGCACCAGAATCTATACTCTCTATAGTGGCAAGCTCTTCCTTGTGTTCCTCCATTAGGTCTGCAAGCCTAAATGGCAGATCAGTAAATAACTCGTTAATTAGTTTTAATTCCTTTATCTTTTATTGACTCTGATATAAGTTCAAACAGCTTCAATCAATCATTCATGATACAAGCTTCCTTGGTACCTTAACCAAAACTTGTGACATATTTTGGGTAGTTCCAATCATTTATCCTGTTTATTACTGTATTCCAAACCAGACCTTGCTTTATCCCTACATTACTGTTGCCCACATATTAATCTACTGTCTCTTATGTTTTCTATGACAGTTCCAGTAGATTCACACACCACCTGCACATATCTATTTTTTTTTTAATTTGAAAAGATGATGGAAAGAGGTGAAATGCTGGTTACCAGCATTTTCTGATCTTTCCTCAATGAAGCCAGGACCAATAGCTCAGATGGTCACATACAGGGCTTGAAACCATGAGTATTGCTGTTTTAAAATCCCCAATACTGCCAATTTCTTTACAAGAATTAATAGTTGTCATTTGCGACAAGATTCATTCAGCTTTCTCCTTTGATCATTGTTTTGAACATGAAGCGGTTCACTGGCCACCGCAAAATGAATGCAATAATGTTGAATACAGCACTTAAAACCACAAATAAACATACAGCCAAAGAAAACACATGAGCATCGCATGTGGGTGCCAATGCTTGGCTGTGGGTACTTGATTTTCAGTGAACATACTAAGTCAAAAAAAGTGCATAACCCTGTCAAAAACACTTTGATGGTTACCTGCCCTTGTTGCATAGGTTCCCCTTTTGATAATTAAGAACTTGTCAAAGTTTGAAAGAAATATCTTCAGTAATAACAGAGATATCATAAAACAGATGATGATGACACAGGTGAAGATGATGCCAGGGCTACGACAATACCTCAAAGTTTTCTTTGAAAACTGCCAAGCTAAAAAGCTCTTAACACTTAAGCTGCTGAATAAATGAAGCGCAAATTTCTACTCAATACTAAAAGGCCAAAACATTGCGGTTTCAAAGTTGATTTCACCGGAAATAAAATACTGTATCGGACAGTGTAGATCAAAGATCAGACTGCACGTTCTGTGCAGTCTGATCTTGATCTACACTGTCCGCAAGAGGTCAGTGGGTCGCGATAAGCAGCTTAAGGGTTAAGTGTGTTACCTGTACATAAGTTTTCCCCTGTCTCTAGCATTCATCTTTCCCCATGGACCGTCTTCAAAGGCTGCCTTGTGGACAAAAGTAAACATTCTAATAATTTAAATACGTATTTACAACTTTCAACAGCATTTCACTCATATTATGGTAAGAACTCACTTTTCCTATGTTTATCCAAGACTTCATAAGAACAGAATTTGGATTTTGCAGTGCCTTGCTTGAAAATCTGTCGGAAATTTGTATCAGGAGGTAATGATTTGCTCAACGCTTTACCAAATGACAAAAGTTTAGATTTTTCCAAATTCAAAGCATTTACAGAAGACAAAGGTGGCTCAAATGACAAAATTTGTCCTTGATAGGGTAGAGAACATTGTGGGAAAAGGAGAAAATGCTGGTAACCAGCATTTTCTTTTTTTCCCCACACTGTTTTCTCTCCTTCGAAAGATAATATTATCATTTAAATCACATATGATTTGCTGTCTGCAAATGCTTTTAATTTGGACGAGTATAAAATTTTGTGCCCTGGTACAGAGTTAACAGGCTCACAATGGTCAAAGTTTCAAAAATATTCAATGGCAGTATATTGTGTCACTCTGACTTTGTCCATCATTAAGCACTCCTTTTCCAACACTATTACTTGACAAAAACACAATTTCTACAACCAAAATTTATGTATTAGATGATGGATCTTGTTCATGATATACAAACTCATCTACATATAAACATATGATAATGTTCATGAATGAGACTTTTCCATGAGAATGTGTAGGATGAAAAAGAACAACTCAACCCATTTTCAAACAATCCTGTGTTTTTATGATCCCAAATAAAAGCCATTTAAAAACACTGTGGGAAAAGGAGAAAATGCTTGAAATCAGCGTTTTCTCCTTTTCTCACAATGTTTTCTACCCTTTCAAAGACAGATGTCATTATTTAGCAACACTTAATTTGTCAAGTGCAAATGCTTTCACTTTGGGCAAGTCTACAAGTTTGCTATTTGGTACAGAGGTAAAGAAGTTAACATATAATAACTTGACTCTAATTCTAATGATAACAACAAAATTTTGGTTTTCGGTAGGTCTGTAACACTTACTTTTGCTGCCTCAACTGCTCTGTTAACATCATCTACAGTTGCCCTGGCTACTTCACATATCACCTTAATATGAAAACATGACATCATAATATTACTATATTTACCACGCAATTGCCAGTTTTAACAACCCTGAGAAAGAAAGCATTTAAAATCATTGTGCGGGGAAAAGAGAAGATGCTGGTAACCAGCTTTTTCTCCTTTTCCCACAGTATTTTCTACTTTTCCAATCTGAATCTCATGATTCCTGCCACATTTGGATTGTGGTTGGCAAATGCTATGTGGAAAAGTCTAAAATTTTGTGGCCTGGTAAAGATTCAAGTGTTGGACAATTTTTATCCTTTACCACACAAACCTCAGTTTTAACAACCCTGAAGAGGAAGACTTTGGAAAAAAATGTTGGAAAAGGAGAAAATTATGATAAAAAGCATTTACTCCTCCTCCCAAAATGTTTTCTACCCCATCCAAGACAGAAATTATCATTTGAGCTACATTTTTGTCATCTGTAAATGCTTCCAATTCGGTAGATTCCAAAATTTTGTTGTCTGGTTAAATTGTTACCTTCAGCAGATGATTATTTTTGTCTCCAAGCAGAGTCTGACTGTTTTTGAAATAATAGTGGCAAAAGAAAAAAAAAAAATTGCTAGTAACAAGCATTGTCCTCTTCCACTGTAGTGTTTTCAGATATATTCATATATCAAACATGAACTCATACTGGTCATTGATATTTTCATGAAGATGTTTTCATGGTCTGTTGCAAATTTATTTTAACCCTTCACCAAGCAATCCCATGTTTTAACGACCCATAACAAAGAGGCTTTTGAAAAACACTGTGCAAAGAAGAAAATGCTGGGAAGCATCATTTCTTCATTTCCCACATTTTTTTCCATACATTCTGACCCAAGGCCCATCATTTGTGCCACATTTAATCTGTTGTCTGAAAATGCTTTCAATTTGGACCAGTCTAGAATTTTATCATTAAGTAAAGACAAGAGTTAAAAGACAATCAGTTGATACATACACATGTACATAGTTTTTCAGATAACATTTTTACCAACAACTCAAATAGTTTTGGATTTCACTGGCAGGGTTTTCCTTTTTTCAAATTTGGACTCCCAAAGTTTGTTATGTCCCCGAAAAATTCAAAGATTTGACTTCTTTCTTTCATTTGGAGGGGGTCATATGTCCCCCATACAAGAAAGTCCAGGGCAAACTCTGCTAAGTCTCCATTACTTCATAATTTAGATTTTCCTATTAATACTAAGAAATTTATACTCATGTGTCATCCATTATAAGGAGCAAGACATCACATAATTATAGATCCATAAAATCCATTTTGTCTAACAACCAACTAAATCAAGGGATACATGGTCCTAGGACATGCAGAAAATTTACCAAAAGCAAAAAGTTTTGACCCATGTCTGCCTGCGCACTGCGCAGGCAGACATGGGTTAATACTTTTTGCAGATGCATTAAACCTCCCTTTCAAAAAGCATGATTCATATCAAACAGATGTAAGCCTCCCTACCTGCTCATCAGCTGGGTTGATGGTTTTAAATGTTTGACCATTTGATGCATGAACAAATTCATTGTCTATAAAAGCTTGGTGTGGTATTGTCAATTCCATATTATTTTTGTTTAATTTTACCTGAAACAAGAAAAAAAGGATTAAATCGAGTATTGCAATAATGTGCATGTCTCAACATACATAGTAAGACTTCCTACCTTTATTGTTTCAATGTAATACATGTTTGTAAATTCCAACATTGAACACTGTAGAAAAGAGTTAAATTTTACTAATGAATGATGTTGTACACAACTATAACTCCTACTCTTAACCAGACAAAAAAATTTTACAGTTGTTCAAATTGAATACATTTGCAAATTCTATTTCACTTACAAATTACCATGTGTCTCTGGAATGGTAAAAAATGTCAAAAAAGGAGAAAATGCTAGATAGCAATGTTTTCTCTTTTTCCAAAAAAGTGTTCAAAAGCCTTCATCTCAAGGTCATTAAACTTGTGATTATGTGGTTAAGGGTTAAACATGATTTCAATCATGTCTAAGAAATGCTCACTTATTCATGTGTGTCCTTGGTTTAACCAGTACAAGGTTGAGGCTCAGAGGTGTCTTCCAAAAGGACTATTCCACAAATAACCAGCATCTTGCGTGAAAGTATAATCCAAGACTATGCAGGATCCCTTCCAAAGGATCCAAACAGAATCGACAATACAAAACACACTTACAGCATCAAAAACAAAAGGTTCTTTATCCTCAATGCCACGCCCCCTTTTGATAACACAATTACAGAAATCCTCAAACACTGTATTCATGTAGACATCTTCATTCTCTAGGCTGACACCATTACATTTCTCTTTCACTTCTTCGACTAGCCTGCCAAAATGTAAGTATGAAGGTGAAACTCGGTTTTTGCATACTGAAGAGTCAGACATGTATAATACCAGACATCTGAGGAAAACAGACCCCTTACCAAACAAAGAAATATTGGATTTGCTAAATTTTAAAGTATTTGCAGATAACAAAATACACATGGCTCCAATGATGGAATTTGAGAATGAAAGGTCAGAAAACAATGAGGGAAAAAGAGAAAATGCTGTTTCCAGCATTTTCTCCTTATCACACAATGTTTTCAAAGCCTTCTTTGTTAGGGAAGTGAAAAGTGTGGATTGTGTGGTAAAGCGGTAAGTGATGATTCACATTTAACCCTTTACCACACAATCCAAACTTGCGCTTACCATGACAAAGAAATCTTTCAAAAAGAATTTGAAAAAAAAAAAAGGAGAAAATGCTGGTAACCACATTTTCTCCTTTTCCAACCATGTTTTCTACCCTTACCAAAACAAATTTCAATAACTGATTCACATTTTATTTATTGTCTGCAAATGCTTTCAATTTCGAGAAGTCTAAATTTTGTTGTTTGGTAAAGATCTAACTCATCACACAATCCCGAGTTTCGATAACCCTTTTGAAAATAATGTGGGAAAAGGAGAAAATGCTGGTAACTAACACTTTCTCCTTTGCCCAAGAGTTTTCTACCCTCCAACAGACAATTACCATGATTTCAGCTACATTTGTAATCTGCAATTGCTCTCAATTTGAACAAGTCTAAAATTTTATCCTTGGGTAAGGAGTTAAGGCTGACCCATTTACAAACATTTGTTGTGATCTTTAATTAATGGATTAACCCTTTACCAAAAAAATGCCACATTATAATGACCCTAAAAAATAAAGCCTTTAAAAACATTGTGGAAATAGAGAGAAAACGCTGGTAGGCAGCAACAATGCTTTATACCCTTTTTAACTGTTTACCAAACAACAAAATTTTAGACTGGTCCAAATTGAAAGCATTTGCAGAGGACAAAGTAAATGCAGCTGAAAACTTGAAATTTGTTTTGGGAATGGTAAAAAACATTGTGGGAAAAGGAGAAAATGCTGGTTACCTCCTTTTCCCAGTTTTCAAAAGGCTTCTTCATCAGGGTCGTTAAAAGTCGGGATTGTGTGGTAAAGAGTTAACCCTTTCCCAAACAAGCCCTGGTTTTCACGTGTCTGCAGTACAAGTCTTTTGAAAACACTGTGGGAAAAGGAGAAATTGCTTGTGACGAGCAATTTCTCCTTTTCCCACAGTGTTTCCTACCCTTTTTGAGACCTTTCTGCCATTTCCATCAAATATAAAATTGTCGTCTGCAAACTCTTTCAATTTGGACCAGTCCAAAATTTGTCGTTTGGGAAAGGGTTAAGACAAATCCTATCAATTGAGATATTTTCTGTCTGAAAATGCCTTTGATATGGACATGTCTCAACTTTTGTCCTCTGGTAACAATACTGCTTAGACTACCATCCTAAACAAGACAAAGTTGAACCCAAGATATTTTTAAGGTTTGAAAGTACATGAACTTGAAACATCGATTTACAATGAATTTCTGCTTTTGCCACAGTAATTTCAGAAGTAGCTTTAAAATGGATAAAATTGCATGCCGAAGACAGAAAAAAATATGCATTACCTGACCACATCCATGGATCCAGCACCAGATTTAAAGAAATCTGTAGTGATCTCTACATCTATATTCAAAATTCCTGCCCATACCACTTTTAATGATTTGATCATGTTTTCTTCCTCGGCTGTTAATTCCAGTTTACTCCCTCCAGCATCTTCTTTTCCAAATTTATTGGCATTGATCATTTTGCCACTTTCAAGTTGTACCTGGCTGACATTCATCTGAAAGAAAAAAAAAACTGTTGATTTGAGTGAAGCTGTAACCTTTTACCAAACAATCTCAGCTTTTCATGATCCTATGGAAGATAATTTTTGAAAACATGCTGGGAACAGGAGGAAATCCTGATAACAAGCATTTTCATCTTTGCCCACAATGTTTCCCACGCTATCACAGACAAATTCCACCATGAGTCACCTTTAACTTGTCACCTGCAAATGCTTTCAATTTGGACAAGTCTAAAATTTTGCTGTTTGGTGGTAAAATTGTTATTTAATCTTGTTTATCAATAATGAATATTTTAAAGGGACTTGACACCAGACTTTGATTCGCAAGTTTAGAAAATCTTAACAAAGACTGCTATTTTCATTTGCATGCAAAGATGGGCTTTAAAATGGAAACCTAGATAGAAATACACACAGAAAACATATTAAAGGAATTACCCAGATTTTTGTATTTTTACAGTAAAATTTCCTATTCAGTTAGTAAGGGTATAGCCCTTATTGCACAACAAGGTATAAATACATTTTAAACAGGATTTATCAGTTGCCTAAATAGCTCTATGGGTAGAGTAGCCGGCTACAAACTCAAAGGTTGTGGGTTTAAGACCCACCAGAGGAATATTTTTTTCAGCATTTTTATTTATGTTATTCCCCAGCTAAGGTTAATCAGTCACGTCCTTATGATTTTTCCTTACAAAATATCAACTTTCTTCTGCAATAAAATGGGGTTAAAATATGGCTTAATGACCCTTTAAAAGGTCTGTGAAGTCATCCTCTGATTGATTGAATGGTATTTAATGCCATGTTCAACCTTATTTCAGTCATATTCCAGCAACAGCTTATGTCTTGCCCAAGGACACTCTTACTATAAACCTGTGCTTGCAGTTGGATTAAAACCTGGCAGTTCCAGGTTACAAGTCTTAGACTTTACCACTGAGCAACACAGGACCCCTTTATCTACTGCAAACTTATATTGGGTAGAAAATTTTGATAGACTCATACCATTTTCCCATCATTTCCAAACAGTATCATCCCGTTTTTATGGACAATGGCAGGTTGGGATGCTCCCTCTACCTCTACTTTGTTTCCATGAGGCTCCATCCTGTCCCACAGACGGGATCCGTAAAATGTGATTTGCTGAAAATAAATTACAGTCATACCATGTTAGTATGACACACTTCATTAAAGATGAGGTCGGATCCATTTACTGATACTTTTTCTGGTGATTTATGTTTTAATAGACAATGAAAAGATCATACAAAACTAAATATGTAAAAATAATAATACTGAGCCATGCTCTCTGAAAAGGGGACTTAATGCATATGCAAAAAAGTATCAACCTAAGTCAGCCTGCACAGGCTGACCCGGGCCAAAACATTTTGCTATTGGTCATTTTTCTGCATGTCAAAGGACCATTCTACCTTATTATTCAGACAGTTTTAGACAAAATGAACCTTACGGATCCATAGCAATGTGATGACCTGCTTGGTATAATGCTTCATGGTAATGCATTAAGCTCCCTTTTGCCAAAGCATGGCTCATACATTTCAGTGTTACCAGCCTTATGAAGGGTAGAAAACACTGAGATAAAGTAAGCATAATGCATTTTATTTTCAGCCTCATCAAAAGCAAGCACAAGACAGAGAGTCAGATTGTTTAGATAAATGATGTTTCACTCTGCTTTATAACTCTTATTCAGAAATCATCACAGCAGTTTCCTTTAAATACACTTTCTAGATGTCACCAGTGCAAGACTGGGGCTTCAGGGTTCCTTGACCATGGACGCACCCATACAACCAGTACAACCAGCAAGGATTAAATCCAAATTTTCAGATTTCAAACCTATTGCTTTAACCACTCAGCCATGGAGCAGAAAATGAGTTGAAAAAAAAATGTAAAATGAAAAGACAGCAAGAATGGTTCATGAAATAATTCAGCCATGCTCTGTGAAAAGGGAGCTTAATGCATCTACATAAAGTATCGACCCACGTCAGCCTGCGCAGTCGGCAAATGCTGACATGGGGCGAAACATTTTGCCATCTTTAAATTTTCTGCATGTCAAAGGACAAGTCTACCTCATGATTCAGCTGGTTATTAAACACACTGGATCCATAATATGATGACGTGATTGGTGTAATGCATCATGGTCATGTGTTAAGCCCCCTTTTCACAGAGCATGGCATAATTATAGTAACAGCAGTAAAATTTGACAAACACCTCTCCATTAATTTTACCCCATGCCCCAGGAACTTTGTCACATCCTCTGATGAAATTGTGAATATCTTCTGCAGACTGGTTCCAGTTGATCTGTGAGAATTGAAAAATATTGAGGCAATTAGTCTAAAACCAGTCTGGTTTTTTGTAAGTTATTACCTCTTTACCACTCTGAGACAAATTTGCAGCAGACAACTTTGAAAATGTCCTAGTAATATAGGATGATCCATAAATTAAGGTTCAACTCTTTACCAGACAACTCAATGTAAGACTAGTCCAAATTCAAAGCAGTTGCAGATGACAAATTAAACATGGCTAAAATGATGAAATTTGCCTTTGAAAGGTTATAAAACATTGTGGAAAAAGAGAAAATGCTGGTTATCAGCTTTTTCTCCTTTTCCAAAAATGTTTTCTAAAGCCTTCTTCCTCAATGTCCTTAAAACTCTGTGAGAGGTGAAATTTTTCCCACAATTTCTTCTCATACCCTCATACAGACCTCTGCAATAGGTCTTTACTAGGTTCTGTTGTTTTTCTCATCACCAAACTGGCAAGGCTTCAAACTCTTTACCAAATGGTAAAATTTTGAACTGGTCCAAATTGACAGCATTTACAGACAATATATTTAATGTGGCTCAATTGCTGAGATTTGTCTGTGAAAGGCCAGAAAACATTGTTGGAAAAAGAGAAAATGCTGGTAACCAGCATTTTCTCCTATTCCTACAATGTTTCCAAAAGTCTTCTTCCTCAGGATCAATAAAACCTGGGATTGTGTGGTAAACGGTTAAAAATCACTGTAGGAAAAACAGAAAATGCCAATAACTCTTTTCATCTTTTAACGAAAATCCCATAGTTTGAGCCACCTGTAATTTTTTGTCTTCAAATGCTTTCAGTGTGAAACCATGACATCTGGTAATAGCTTAGGAAATAAATGAATTAATACATCTGAAACCTTTTCCTTACACAGATGCAATTTGCCACTTCAGACACGATTTTTTTGTGATGCTTCATTAAACAGTAAAATTGCTTGGAGAATGTCCTATTCAGTATGTCTCCCTAACCCTTTACCAGATGACAAAATTTTAGACTTGTCCAAATTGAAAGCATTTGCAGACGACAATATTAATGTGGCTCAAATGGTGCAATTTTTCTTTGACAGGGTAGTTAACATTGTGGGAAGACGAGAAAATGCTTGTTACCAGCATTTTCTCCTTTTCCCATAATGTTTTCAAAAGGCCTCTTTCCCAGGGTCGTTAAAAGGTGGCACTGTGCGGTAATGGGTTAAATGTCTACACATACCAGTTCTTACTCTTTTAAAATTCATTTGCTTTTCCACAAAAGCTGTATTAACCTATTCCCACCTGTCTTTGACTTTTATTGTCTCACAGCAGACCAATGACAACATTATGACAAAAGCAGAAAAGTTTCGTAATTTCCCTTTGTGCAACAATGTGTAAAAACAGGCAATGAATAAAAAAAAATAGATTAACCCTTTACCACACAATCCAAACTTTTGACGACCCTGGGAAGAGAAGATTTTGAAAACACCAGGAAAAGGAGAAAATGCTGGTAACCAGAATTTTCTCCTTTTTCCACAATGTTTTCTACCCTTTCCAAAACAAGTACTGATTTTTGAGTCACATTAATTTGTTGTCAGCACATGCTTTCAATTTGGACTGATCTAAAATGTTGTTGTTTGGTAAAGATTTAAGAACATGTATTAGTTTACCTGAACATTAGACTTCTTCAACATGGCATCATAGGTGGCCCCTTCTTCCGGTTGGGTCAGTTTTGGGGCCATCCCTGTGTCTATAAGTCGAACTGCTTCTCCCTGTGGATAAAGAATAGTTTGTCAAAGTAAAAAAATTCAAACAGTAAAGCTTTTCTCATTCACAATGAGAAATAATTCAGCAGGGAACTGCAGCACACTATATCAACATATACAGTGTAACACTCTATTTTTTTTTTACAATATTTCAGCGAACAGCCTTCATCAAGAAAGAAAAATGTAATACTTTAGATACATTGTTTTTCTTTCTTGATAAAGACCGTTGGCTGAACTACCGAAAAAAAAAAAAAAAAAAGGGTGTTTTACTTTATGTGATATATTTTCCCATTCAGTAAGGCCTTACATGGTGATTTAAATATCTGTTAACCCTTTACCAGTCATCAAAATTTTAGACTTTCCAAAATCAAACACATTTGCAGATGACAGATTAAATGTGATCAAATGATGGACTCTGTGTCAGACAGGGTAGAAAATATTGTGGGAAAAGAAGACAATGCTGGTTACCAGCATTTTCTCCTTTTCTCACAATGTCTTTGAAAGCCCTTTTCCTCAAGGTTGTTAAACCTCGGGATTGTGTGGTAAAGGGTTGATTTAAACACATTTATTTCACGTTGATTACATTACAACTTAAGACTGAACATTCTTGATGACTACTCCCAGAAAACCTTAACCAGTACTTGCACATGGATGTGGGTAAATCCAAAGGTTGTATGTTTGTTTGTGATCTTCTTAATATGTCTTTGACCATAATATTCTTTCCAAGCCCTTGCTTATTTCCCACATTCACATTGCCCAAATACTGTTCAGCCCATAGAGAGGAACGGATTCTGTCACAATGACTATCATAAATTCTCTTAAAGAATTTGGCTGAGCCGAGGAATCAAACCAGCAACCCTTTGCTTTCATGCCCTAATTGTTACTGACTGCGCTACCATTTTAAACCTACCAAAATACCATCATAAACCTATTTATGACATCAATTCATTCTATAACTTTTTCAAATCTTTACAAGATGACAACAAGAGGGCCATGATGGGCCTGGAGTTGCCCACCTGAGCCTTTTGACCAAGCACAACCCATTTCCAACGTCTTGTGAGATATAGGTATTATGACAAACATTCTAACAGAGCGCACACAAGGTTTTTCTAAGATTTGACCTAGTTTTTGACCCCACATGACCCAATTTCGAACTTGTTTGAGATTTTATCAAGAAACATTCGACACACAAAGGACACAGCACGATCACAATAGCTCACCATGAACACTTTGTGCTCAGGTGAGCTAAAAATCTAAGATTTGTCCGGATTGAAAACGGTCAAGACTATAACTATTTCTCAATGATGGAAATTATTTTGAAAACAAGAGGGCCATGATGGCTCTGGATCGCTCACCTGAGTCAATAGGCGAAATTCATTCAACGTGCATAATTCAATTTCTGACCAATTGTCAGGTCAATTGAGCTTAAAATGTGGCCTCTAGAGCTTTCACAAGGAATTTCCCTAAGTTGACCTTGTGACCTAATTTATCTCCCCACATGACCAAATTTAGAACTCATCAAAAACTTTATCAAGACAAACATTCTGAACAGTTTTCAAGTTAATTGCGCAATAAATGTGGCCTCTAGAGTGCCCACACAGTGTTTCTTAAATTTGACCAAGTAACCTAATTTATGACCCCAGCTGACCCAATTTCAAACTCACCAAATACTTCATCAAGACAAACATTCTGACCAACTTTCAAGTCAGTTGAGCAAGAAATGTGACCTCTAGAGTGCCCTAAAGGTATTTCTTTAATTAGACCTAGTGACCTAGATTATGAGCTCAGGTGACCCAATTCTGAAGTCATCCTAGATTTCGTCAAGACAAACATTTTGACCAATTTTTAAATCAATTGAATAAATGTGGCCTCTAGAGTGCACACAAGGTATTTCTTTACTTTGACCTAGTGACCTAATTTAAGACCCCACATGACCCAAATTTAGACTCATGTGAGATTTTATCAAGACAAACATTCTGACCAATTTTCAAGTCAATTGAGCCAAAAATGTGGCCTCTAGAGTGCCCACAAGGTATTACTTTAATTTGATCTAGTGACCTAGTTTATGATCCCCGGTGACCCAAATCCAAACTCATCCGAGATTTTATCAAGACAAACATTCTGACCAAATTTCAGGTCATTTGAGCAATAAATGTGGCCTCTAGAGTGCCCACAAGGTATTTCTTTAATTTGACCTAGTGACCTAGTTTATGACCCCAGGTGACCCAATTTCAAACTGACTGAACATGTTGTGCTCAGGTTGGCTAACAAACTTAGAACAGGTTCACTACATACCAAATAACAAAGCTCTATGCCTTCAAGGTTTAGAAAAGCAGAATTTTAAAGTTTTCCTTCTTTGTTCCTATGTTAGAACTTGTGACCCCTGGGGCCAGTTTTGACCCCAGGGGCATCCTATGAACAAACTTGGCAGAGGTCCGCTAGGAGATGCTACATGCCAAATATAAAAGCTCTACGCCTTCCAGTTTCAGAGAAGAAGAATTTTAAAGCTTTCCTTCTTTGTTCCTATGTTCGAAACTTGTGACCCCCCGGGCGGGGCCAGTTTTGACCCCAGGGGCATCATATGAACAAACTTGGTAGAGGTCCACTAGGAGATGCTAGATGCCAAATATCAAAGCTCTAAGCCTTCCAGTTTCAGAGAAGAAGAATTTTAAAGTTTTCCTTCTTTGTTCCTATGTTCGAACTTGTGACCCCCGGGGCAGGGCCAGTTTTGACCCCAGGGGCATCATATGAACAAACTTGGGTAGAGGTCCACTAGGAGATGCTACATACCAAATATCAAAGCTCTACGCCTTCTAGAATCAGAGAAGAAGATTTTTAAAGTTTTCCTTCTTTGTTCCTACATGTATGTTCGAAACTTGTGACCCCCGGGGCGGGGCCAGTTTTGACCCCAGGGGCATCATATGAACAAACTTGGGTAGAGGTCCACTAGCAGATGCTAGATGCCAAATATCTAAGCTCTACGCCTTCCAGTTTCAGAGAAGAAGAATTTTAAAGTTTTCCTTCTTTGTTCCTATGTTCAAAACTTGTGATCCCCCAAGCGGGGCCATTTTTGACCCAAGGGGCATCATATGAACAAACTTGGTAGAGGTCCGCTAGGAGATGCTAGATGCAAAATATCTAAGCTCCACGCCTTCCAGTTTCAGAGAAGAAGAATTTTAAAGTTTTCTTTCTTTGTTCCTATGTTCGAATTTGTGACCCCCAGGGCGGGGCCAGTTTTGACCCCAGGGGCATCATATGAACAACCTTGGTAGAGGTCCACTAGGAGATACTACACACCAAATATCAAAACTCTACGCCTTCTAGAATCAGAGAAGAAGATTTTTAAAGTTTTCCTTCTTTGTTCCTATGTTCGAAACTTGTGACCCCCAGGGCAGGGCCAGTTTTGACCCAGGGGCATCATATGAACAAACTTGGTAGAGGTCCACTAGGAGATGTTAGATGCCAAATATCAAAGCTCCAAGCCTTCCAGTTTCAGAGAAGAAGAATTTTAAAGTTTTCCTTCTTTGTTCCTATGTTCGAACTTGTGACCCCCGGGGCGGGGCCAGTTTTTACCCCAGGGGCATCATATCAACAAACTTGGTAGAGGTCCACTAGGAGATGCTACATACCAAATATCAAAGCTCCATGCCTTCTAGAATCAGAGAAGAAGATTTTCAAAGATTTTCCTATTTTTTTCCTTTCTGTTGCCATGGCAACCAGAGTTTTGGATGGAATTCAATCTCTTGAACAACTTTGGTAGAGCTTCACCGAAGGAACATCCCTGCCAAGTTTCATCAAGATTCGCCCAGCAGTTTAGGAGGAGAAGGTGTTTAAAGGAATTGTGGACAGCCGGACAGATGGATGCCGAACAACGACCGATCACAATACCTCACCTTAGCACTTCATGCTCAGGTGAGCTAAAAAGGTAGATAACATTGTGGGAAAAGGAAAAAAATGCTGTATTTTAGCATTTTCTTCTACTCCCACAATGTTAAGTTTCCTTCCTAAGGGGATTGTTTGGTAAAAAGCTAATGACATAAAATGACCAGATTGATTGTATGGTGTTTAACGCCATTTTCAACATTTTTTCAGTTATATCACAGCGGCCAGTGCACCTATCCATGCTTTCCTGGAGTTTCATTTACCAGTACTCCGCACAATATTCTTTCCAAGCCGCTGGCTGCTTTCCCACATAACCATCGTCGAAACAATGGTCAGCCGTGAGAGAGGAATGAATCCTGTCGCGATGACAATCATCAATCCTCGGAAAGAAATTGCCCAAGCACGGGATCAAACCAGCGACCTCCTGTTCTCAAGTCCTGTTCGCTACTGATGGAGCTACGGGGGCTTGGCTAAAATGACCAAACAAAAGGGAATAGTTATGTAACTGAAACTGTAATAAACCTTAGACCTACCATTGCTTGGACACCTTCTGGAAACAAAAATCTGTTATATATGGAGTCTACCGTATCATTTTGGTCAACAAAAGTTTTCTTCTGAAGCAAGACTGGTCCTGTATCCAAACCATCATCCGCCCAAAACACGGAAAACCCTCCCACTTTGTCACCTTGAATCAGCGTCCTGGAAAAGAGGTCATATGTCATGCATTAGTCTTTACCAACAAGTCACATGTTTTTACCATCCTGAAGAATTAGGCTCTTGAAAATTAATTTAGGGCATTTCATTACTGGTAAAAATTACAGCTCTCATAATATGGCAAAAGCATATGACGTTAAATATTGCAATATACAAGGACTGTATGGCAATATGCAAAGTGAAAATTCTAAGTTGAAAAATGGGCATGATTATGCCAAAAATACTTTGATGGTTACCTGCCCTTGTTGTATGTGTTCCCCGTTTAATAGTTTTTGTTTGTCTAAGTTTCAAGTAAGTATTTTCAGTATTAACAGACATATTATAAAATGACAAAATTTTTGCACGTCAAAGACAACAACAGGGCTATGACAGTAACTCAACTTTTTCCTCAAAACAGCTGAGCTGAAAAAAGAAAATTTCCATCCCATTATAAAAAGAAAAATGTTGTGATTTCATCCTTTTTTTTTTTGATGGAAAAATCTTACTGTATCAGACTGTGTAGATAAGATCAGAGTGCATGTTCTGTGCAGTCTGACCTTGATTTACACTGTCTGCAAAAGTGCACTGCATAGCATTTAGTAGCTGAAGAATGAAATTCGGAGTGCATAATGATTCTATACCTCTGGTTATGCCGCGCGATATATATCACAATATCATGCTTCATACATTATAATGAGGTTACATCTTTGTACCTTTCTACTGTTCTTACAGAACATGTAGCCATAAAAGCAAGAAAATATTGCAATAGATATCTTTTTTATCATGGTAAGTACTGGTACTGATTTTGAAAAGAACTGCAATACATGTATACTGGTATGCAGACATATTGTTACAAGCCTGTTTGGTTTGCATTGGAGTTTAATGCGATTTTAACAGCTCAGGTCATATCATGGCAGTCAGTGATGAACCCATGTGTTTCCTGGCTTTCTCACACCTATACTGACACAACTTTCTTTCCAAAGCCACTGACTACTTGCATGCATCTCACATGCATCATAGACGAGAGGCAAAAAATTGCCGGTAAGAAAGTTTGCCTCAACCAGGTATCAAACTTGCAAACACAAGGTCATGAGTCACTGTTCTACCAAACTGGGCTGTTACAAGCCTATTCAAAATGTTAATCATAATACGATACCTATGTTTCTGGTATGGGTTCTCTTTTTTACAGCTAACAATGGTTGCAAGTTTGATGTGAATACTTTAATAATGACAGAGATATTAGAAAATGTAATATTCTATTGACGACAGCAATACAGATACAGACTTTGATAGGGCTCTGGGAATAACTTGATCTTTTCTTTAAAATGGCAAAGTTAAAAATTACACCGTAAAGTGTCAACCATATTAAAATTTTCATCACACAAAAAAGAGCCATGCTCTGTGAAAAGGGGTCTAATGTATCTGCGAAAAGTATCAACTCAGATACTCAGATACAGCACATGCTGACCTGGGCCGAAACTTTTCGCTACTGGTCAATTTTCTGTTTGTCCAAGGAACATTCTACCTCATGATGAAGTCAATTGTTAAATGAAGTGGCTATTATGGCTTGATGGATATAATGCATCACAGAGATGCATCAAGCCCCCTTTTGCCAAGGCATGGCACAAATATTTTCACAAACCAGTTTATAGCAGAAGCCCCACGGTGTCTTGGCAACAGGGAAGGGTGATAGATGATGGATTCATACTTGGGGAATGTTATTACTTCCATCGGAATGAATTGTGAACAGAAAGGCAAGACATTCAGTTCCGCTCCACATGCTTTATATTCCTCCACTATATCATCAATTGCTTGTTTTTTGACCTGCCATCTCTTGTATTTAAACACAGGTATACCATCTGCTTCTGCTGCGATTGCTGTGAAAGATTGAAGAAACAAAATTATTTGTTTGGTGTGTAACTCAATTAACTCTTTACCATACAATTCCGACTTTTAACGACCCTGTGAAAGAAGCCTTTTGAAAACATTGTGGGAAAAGGAGAAAATGCTGGTAATCAGCATTTTCTCCTTTTCCAACAATGTTGTCTACCCATCCCAAAAGACATTTCAATTTTTCAATTACATTGATATTGTTGTCTGCAAATGCTTCCAATTTAGACCAGTCTAAAATTTTGTTGTTCGCTAAAGAGTTAAACACCATTTTGACCCTTCATCAAAAGATCCTGAGTTTTGACAACCCTGAGAAAGAAGGTATCTAAAAATATTATGGAAAAACATGAGAAAAGAAGAGCCCTTTCTCCTTTTCCCACAATGTTTCCTAGCTTTTAAAAAGACATATCCTATCATTCATGCTAAATTTGTTTTCTTCAAGTGCTTTCATTTTGGAAAGTCTCAGATTCTGTTGTCTGCAAAAACATCAAACAGCATTCAAATCAATGCGTCAAAGGCAAGCAAGCCTTATGATGTGTTTATGGAGTTTTACTTAACCCTTTACCACACAGTTCCGAGTTTTAACGACCCTGCCAAAGAGGCCTTTTGAAAACACTGGGGGAAAAGGAGAAAATGCTGGTAATCAGCATTTTCTCCTTTTTCCACATGTTTTCTGTCCTTTTACAGACAAATCTCACCAAATGAGCCATATCTAATTTGCCGTCTGCAATTGCTGTCAATCTAGACAAGTGTAAAATTTTATTACAAGATGATAAAATTGTATACTTTTCCAACAATGACTGCCATACTGTTGAAAAAAATGTTATCTTTTCTACTGAATGCTTGTCCTTTGTGTAATGTTTAACTCTTTACCAGACGACAAAATTTCACACTGGTCTAAATTGGAAGTATTTGCAGATGACAAATTAAATGTAGCTCAAATGACAATTTCTGTCTTTCATTGGGTAGCATGGTTACCAGCGTTTTCTCCTTTCCCAAAATATTTTCAACAGGCCTCTTTCTCAGGGTTGTTAAAACTTGGGATTGTGTGGTGAAAGGTAAAAACTTTTTGGTGGGATCTAAATATATCCTGTATTGTATGGGGTTCATCATGAATTCACTTCATGTCTCAAAATAATTTATTAATAACCTGATGAGAAAAATCTCAAGACTTGTCCATACTGAAAGATGAAAGCATTTGTGAATTAAAAATGGCTGAAATGATAGTGTTTTCCTTGAAAGGGTAGCAAATTTTGTGTGAAAAGGAAAAAAATGCTGATTACCAGCAATGCTGATAATGAGCATTTTTACACGCACCCATTTTTTTTTTTTTAAGCTGTCACCCCAAGATAATAATCACGAAATTATCTGATAAATAATAAATGGGCTAATGAACAGAAAGAAATATGTTACCCAGTGGATCTGATTTGCCATTGACATCTGGGACGGTGAAAACACCAACAATCTTGTGTCCATCTTTCTGTAACAGTCTGTACACATCAGCTCCGAACAAGCTCTGACCAATCACTGCAATCTTCATTCTATTAAGTGGCTAAAAGGTAAAACAATACAACAGTTGGTTATTCAATGCAAATGATAACTTCAGGTACCAGTATTATTAATATTAATTGTGCAGGGGAGTTTAATTATTATTTGCAAAAGTAGGTCTGAGTTATTTATGTGAATTTATTGGGATGAAAGAGAGAAATTGCTTGTCATGAGCGATTCCTCTTTTTGTAACAATGCTTTCAAAAGTGACCAGATGCAAGAGGAATGTTGGTTTGTTTGTAAGTTGTTCAGTGCTGTTTTCACCAATATTTCAGTTATACATTGCGACCATGCTTACCTGAATTTCTTTTCCTAGTACATGTACATGTACTTTGCGAAATATTCTTACAAAGTCACTGGCTGCATTCCCACATTACCATCATCAAAAGAATGATCAGCAGTGAGAGAAGAATGAATCCTGTCGCAACGACTATCATCAATCCTCTGAGAGAAACTGGCACAGTTGGGGGATGCAAACCAGCAACTCCCTGGTTCCAAGCCCTATACATTACAGACTATACATTACACCAGGCTTGGTGCAAGATGAAAGAAAGTTGCCAGCAGATGTTAATAAGAAATGAAAACTTCTTTAGAAATGAGCCATACTCTGACAGAAGTGGGGTTTAATACATCTCTGTGATGCATGATACAAAGCAAGTCATCACATAATTATGAAAAAAGAAATTCTTTTTTCCATAACAACCAACCAATCATGGGAGACACTGGTTCTTTGACAAGCAGAAACTTGACCAAAAGCAAAAGGTTTTGACCCAGATTAGCCTGCACAGACTGAGTATACTTTCAGTAGATGCATTATGCCCCCTTTTTGCAGGGCATTGTTCAAATAATTTTTTAACAGTGTGCTGTAAAGGGTTACAAATAAATTGCTTTCCAGGAGCCATTTCTCTTTTAGCCACATAGAATTCATGTGTTTTCTTGTGTGAAATTTTAATTGATGTTTTCAGTACTTGTTCATATTGAGCGAATTCTCCTTTTACTGCAATGTTTTGTTATGTATTCTTGTGAGAAAATGAAATTCATTTTTTCAAAGTTGTCCGCTGAAAACTTTATTAGGGGAAGAATGAAGTTTACGAAAATGAACTTGAAACCATAATTCTATGAAAATAATTTTTCAAACCTTGCAGAAGTTGCAGTATAATTATTACCTTATGACAAAAATACTGTCAAGAGAGACATAAAAACACATTCAAACACACGAAAAACATTGTTTACCTGCTATGGCAGAGAGTGAAATTGGTCAGAAAGTGAAATTAGTCCTTCCTTTAAAAGTTCAGATACTAGGCCACTCTATACAAATTGGACAAATATATACAACTGATGGTGACCTTGAAATTCTGACCCCTTACCTCTTGAGCACTAATAATTCAGAACAGTCATGAAAACAAAATTTGCAGCAGACGACTTTGAAAACATCTTGGTCAAATCGACTTGATACAGTACATATTAGTTATGTGAAAACATTGTCGCTACAGGAGAAAGTACTCGTAAAAAGCAATTTCTTCTTTTTGCAATGTTTTCTGAAGTCGTGTCTGCTGCTACAGTCAAAACAGTCCACTGGCGAAAAGATTCATGTAGACTGAACCATGTGGAAGGCTTTGGTAGAAAAGAACAAAATATCTATAAGTTTATTAATTTTATGAAACGGAAATTGAGAAAACATTGTGACAAAAGCTGAAAACCAATCATTTGTAGCACTTCCAAATTTTGTAACCACCTTTCTATTGTTGATGGGTCAAAAAATGTCTATACAGGAAGACAAGGGTTGAAAGATAATAGCAAGGCCACTTAAAAAATTGTTTCCTTCTAAATTTAGGTATTTAGGGGTCAATACAAACCTGGTTCTGACTGGTCAAATACCAGAGCAAAGAAATACCATCATGTTTATCTAGCCTTTTAATCTTTACCACACAATAAAATTTTACACACATTCAAATTGAAAGCAGTTGCAGACAACAAATGAAATGTGGCTCGAATTGTGACATTTTTCTGTGAACGGTGGAAAACACTGTGGGAAAACGAGAAAAAAATGGTTTCCAGCATTTTCTCCTTTATTTTCCCACAAGGTTTTTACAGATTTTATTGCCCCAGGGTCGTTCCAATTCATCATTGTAAAGTCAAGGGTTAATCCTTTACCAAACAAACCTGTGTTTAAACCTTTCTAAGAAACAAGGCTTTTGAAAACTTTACAGGGAAAGGAGAAAATCCTTGTAACAACCACATTCTCCTTTTCCCTCAATGTTTTCTATCCTTTCAAAGACAAATTTCATCATTTGAGTCACATTTAATTAGTCGTCTTCAATTTGGACCAGTACAAAATACATGTATTGTCATTTGGCAAAGAGTAAAGCAAAACAAATTTAAACAAAAAGGGCTTTTGAAAACATTGTTGAAAAAGGAGAAAATGCTGGTAACACTTTTGTGAATGTGGTCAATGCATCTATAGATGTGTTCCTGGAGTTTTCTCTTTTAACATGCAATTCTGTCCATATTTGTGGTAAAGCAGCTGGTGACCTTGGAAAAAAATTCTAAGAAGTACTAGTAAAAGAAACTCCAGGAAAGTATGAACAGATGCACTGGCTGCAATGACATAAATTAATGAAATTATGTTGAAAATGAAGTTAAACAATTCAATCAAACAAACAAATCAATATTAAGTTCCATACTACTTTCAAGAGTTTTTCAATTAGATCACAGCAACATTCCTGATTTATGGCTCCTGGGGTTTGCCTGTACTACACCAGGACCAGGGTTTCATGAAAAAATTTAAGTCTCTACTTTGCTCAAAATCTCTGAATGAGTTAATTTTTGGACTAAGTTGAGTCGCTATTTGAGATGCATCTAACTAACATTAACCCTTTACCACACAATCCCGACTTTTAACAACCATAAATTATGAAAGAAGCCTTTTGAAAACATTGTGGGGAAAAGGAGAAAATGCTGGTAACCAGCATTTTCTCCTTTTTCCACAATGTTTTCCACCTTTCCCAAAGCAAATTTCAATTTTTCAGTCACATTTATTTTGTCGTCTGCAAATGTTTTCAATTTGGACCAGTCTAAAATTTTGTCGTTTGGTAAAGAGTTAACAGACTTTAGTAACTTTCTCAAATCCTGGGTTGACACAACCTTTCAGACTCAGCAAATTAACAACAGAGGTTTAACTCAGTTTACAGACTTAAGACCATTATTTTACTGAATTGAGTCTGTTTCTACCATTTAAATCATAAACCTAATCATTTGTGCCAGATTTAATTTGTTGTCTGCAAAATGCTTAAAAACTTGGATCAGTCTTAAGTTTTGCCTTTTGGCAGGGATCGTAAAATACAGGATATGATCCCTGCTTTTGGTAAAGAGATAACTGATGCAGCACAATTGATGACATTTGTATGTGAAAGGGTAGAAAGAAATGTGCAAAGTCTCCTTTTCCCACAATGTTTTAGAAGGCATTTTGTCTTTAGAGTTCATTGAAACTCAAGATTAATTCACGAAGTGTTAAATCACAAAACACAAACCCATCAGGATCATTTCATTAACCCTTTACATGTACACACTATCCCGAGTTTTAATGACCCTTTGTGAAAAAGGTTTTTTAAAAGCATTGTGGGAAAAGGAGAAAATGCTGGTATCCAGCATTTTCTCCTTTTCCCAAAATGTTTTTATGCCCTTTCAATAGACAAATTCCAGCATTTGAGCACGGTTAAATTTGCCGTCTGCAAAAGCTTTGAAAAGAAACAAGCCAAAATTAATGTCTAGTAAAGGGTAAAGAAGATTTTACAAGATGTCACAGAGGCAAAAAACCCAAAACAATAGCTTGTCTTGAGGGCTCTATATACATGGTAATTTATTGTTATTACAAGACAACAAACTGACCCTTTTTCAGACATTTACCACTGTGACCAGCTTTTTGAAATTCGAAACATGCCTGTTATGTTTTGATTGCATGAAGGCAGCCAAGTATAAAATGAACGCAATAATTTGACAACAATCTGAATCAGTCAATATTCAAAGAGGGGTAATACAAATGAATTATAAGATAATGATAGATAAGCTCTCATTGATTTCGAATCATAATTTAATTAAAATGCATATAAACTGCTATGGTTATGTTTTCAATAACACAGAATGAGCCAGTATTGGTAAACAATACCAGTCATCATGTTTGCATTATACCTCCTAGTATTGGTTGGTGTGAAAATTTTCAAGCACTGTGTTTATTTTTCTTTGGGTTGTGAACTCACTTACTTTTTAGGCCATATAGTCTTATCTATATCCCATAAAACACAATTGCAGAAAAAAATTTGACTTGTCATTTTTAAATTTACACGTAAATTGTCCATAAAAGCAACTCAACTTGAGCCACAGACCAATAACTCTTTGCCACAGGATAAAATTTGTAACTTATCCAATCAGAATGCATTTGAAGACGACAATTGAGTTAACTCTTTACCACACAGTCCCGACTTTTAACGACCCTGTGAAAGAAACCTTTTGAAAACCTTGTGGGAAAAGGAGAAAATGCTGGTAACCAGCATTTTTTTCCTTTTCCCACAATATTTTCTACCTTTCCCTAATCAATCACATTTATTTTGTCGTCTGCAAATGCTTTCAATTTGGACCAGTCTAATATTTTGTCATTTGGTAAAGAGTTGAGGCTCTAATGATAGGATTTGTCTTTGAAAGGGTAGAAAACATTGTTGGAAAGGGAGAAAATGCTGGTAACCAGCATTTCCTGCTTTCCCCAAAATGTTATCTATAGCTTTTTCTGTTAAGGTAGTTTAAACTCTGAATACTTTGGTAAAGGCTTAACTTTCGACCAAATTACAAAATTTTTTACTCGACCAAATTGAAAGCATTTGCTAATGACAAATTAGATGAAGCTCAAATGATGATTTAGGTCTTTGACAGGGTATAAAACATTGTGGGAAAAGGAGAAAATGCTGGTTACCAGCATTTTTTCCTTTACCCACAATGTTTTCAAAAGCGTTCTTTTTTAAGGGTTTTTAAAACCCTGGGACTGTATGGTAAAAGGTTTCAAGGCTTAACTAATTCCTGTTGGGGTCAACAGACGGTTAAAAGTCAGTCAACACATACCTACAAATTAGGACAACACTAAAGTCTTGTTTGTTCTGAATAAAATACAACTTACACACCTTTCATTTTGATTGGCTGAAAATGGGCCACACACTCTGGCAGATATTGCAATGTGAAGGTCATTTGATAAACAAAAGCACATGTTTACTGGTGATGCAATATTACATAGGTTGCCAAATATTGCATCATAAACTCTATGTTAAGCTTCATACCTACATTTATCATCTTTTTATCATCTAAACCTATTCCTTCATAAATAAATTCTTAACTCTTTACCAAACGACAAAAATGGAGACTGGTCCAAATTGAAAGCAGTTAAAGATGACAACTGAAATGTGAATCAAATGATGTAAATTTTCTTTGATAAGGTAGAAAACATTGTGGGAAAAGGAGAAAATGCTGGTTACCAGCATTTTCTCCTTTTCCCACAATGTTTTCAAAAGACTTCTCCCTCAGGGTCGTTAAAACTCGGGATTGTGTGGTAAAGGGTTAATGAAAAACAGACAGCTCATATTTGGGTTAACCCTTCACCACACAATCCCAAGTTCTAACAACCCTGAAGGAAGGGGTGTTTGAAAACATTGTAAGAAAAGGAAAAAATGCTGCTAACCAGCATTTTCTCCTCTTCCCACAAAGTTTTCTCCCATTACAAATACAGCATAGATTTTTTTAACTACATATAATTTGTTGTCTTAGTTGCTTTCAATCTAGACAAGTTTTAAATTTTATTGTGTGGTGAAGGGTTAACAAATTCAAAATTGTTCAAATCAAAAGATTTTTCTTTGGTAGGGTAGAAAACAATGTGGGAAAAGGAAAAAATACTGGTAACAAGCACTTTTTCCTCTCCCCACAATGTTTTTAATATTGAATGAACCGGTAACAAAAAGCCTTAATTGATTTTTACTAAACAAGAAATTTCAGAATCATTAATATTCAAAATATTCAGGCATTTGCAGACAACACATTAAATGAGGCTCAAATGAAAATTTGGGCTTTAAAAAGAATCGAAAAGCTAGTGTGCAAAGGCAAAAATACTGGTTACCAGCATTTTCTCCTTTTCCATGATGTTAATTAAAGTCTTCCTCATCAGGCTCTTTAAAACGCATTATTAACTTCTTTTCCCCCTCTGACTTGCATGAGGTCACAGATGAAAGATGTTATCTACCGTCTTAATTCATATGCAGATGTTATCTTTTACTTATAACTCCTCATAAACTCTTTACCAGATGATAAAGTTTCAGACACACTGATATCAAAAGCCTTAAGAATGACAAATACAGTGCAAATGTTAATATCTGCCTTAAAAGGAGTAGAAAACTGTGGGAAAGGAAAAAAATGCTGCTTATCAGCATTTTCTCTTTTTCCTGTAATGATTTCAAAAACCTTCTTCCTCAAGGTAATTTGGTAAAGGGTTAATTTTGATGAATTGATACAAGAACACCATCTGTCATAATGTTGTAACATCAGACACTACTCAGAGGCTTTTGTAGCAATTTAATGTGAAGGTAAACCTTAAATGAGCAATTCTTCCTTTTGCAACAATGTTTCTACATGTCTTCATTGTAACAACCCTTTACCACAAAATACCGAGTTTTAATGATCCTGAGGAAAACACCCGTTAACCCTTTACCACACAATGCCACCTCTTCTTCCTGGGGAAGAAGCCTTTTGAAAACATTGTGGGAAAAGGAGAAAATGCTGGTAACCAGCATTTTCTCCTTTTCTCACAATGTTTTCTACCCTATCAAAGAAAAATTGCACCATTTGAGCCACACTGAAATTGTCGTCTGCAAATGCTTTCAATTTGGACAAGGCTAAAATTTTGTCGTCTGGTAAAGAGTTAAATGAGCAATTCTTCCTTTTGCAACAATGTTTCTACATGTCTTCATTGTAACAACCCTTTACCACAAAATACCGAGTTTTAATGATCCTGAGGAAAACACGCTTTAACCCTTTACCACACAATGCCGCCTCTTCTTCCTGGGGAAGAAGCCTTTTGAAAACATTGTGGGAAAAGGAGAAAATGCTGGTAACCAGTATTTTCTCCTTTTCCCATAATGTTTTCTACCCTATCAAAGAAAATTTGTACCATTTGAGCCACATTGAAATTGTCGTCTGCAATTGCTTTCAATTTGGACAAGGCTAAAATTTTGTTGTCTGGTAAAGGGTTAAAAACATGTTGGGAAAAGGAGAAAATGCTGGTAACCAGCATTTTCTCCTTTCCTAAAAATGTTTTTCTACTCTTCACAATAAATTCCAACATTTGAACTACATTCAATTTGAAAATGCTTTCATTTCTGTACAGTCTGATCCTGATCCTGTACAATTTTATCTACAAAAGCAACTTGAGTTGTTCTCAAGGCTTTTAGGGTTTACCTTTTGTTTCACATACAATTATCAGGGTCACCACTTTTTCAAAGCTTTTAACTCTTTACCAGACAACAAGATTATACACTGGTCCAACCTGAGTCTTTGCAGATCTATGACAAATATACTCAGTAAAAAAGGTGTTGCACCTCCTGTGTTTTTACAGGGTTTGATTTTTTGACATCAATACATGTATTATGAAACTGGGTGGAAATTAGAATATGGCTGCTATGTACACCTACAAACCAGTACTTTTGCCTCTGAAATGAATTGAACAGAGGTATGCCTTGACCTCTTGGCAGCGGCTACTGATTGAGCTGTTTCAACCTATGGAGGGATATCCTATGAAAATTGCAAGCTGTTATCCAAGCCCTAGGCAGAAGCATGGAATATTGACTGATTGTGCATGCCTATTCTCTGCATGTCACTTTCAGCCTGTCTTAAGTTCTACATCTATTTCAACATTAAATTCCCAGTTTTTACCATACTTAAAACCTTGTTTTTCTTAAATTCGAATGCAATATTTAAGCAAAAGATTCCTGCTTACCATGAAGTCAAGGGATACCTAAGTTCAGTTCATTTTATCAGCGAAGGACTGGTTTGTTGGTGTATGCAGCAGCCAGATTCTAATTTCTACCCCATTTCATATTATCCACGTCAGAAAATCAAATCCAGTAAAAAAGACAGGTTGCAACAATTATTTTACTGTGTATATTACTCAAATGGTGGGATTTGTCTTTAATAGGATAGAACAAATAGTGGGAAAAAGGAGATATGCTTGTTATGGGACCTCAGTTTACCGTCTCATCAGAAAGACTATTTGTAATTTTAGGTGGGCAGCTGTGGAGATCAAACCAATGCACTCAAGTGGCCCCAAAATTGACATACACAAGTCTCATAATCTAATACCTGCGTATTTTCAATTTGGACAAGTCAAGACTTTTATAGTCCCAGAATTAACTCTGACATTACCAAACAACAAAATCTTAGAAATGCCTGAAAGGCAAGTTGTTTGCAGAGGATCACATAAATATTCTTCAAAACATGAAATTTGCCTGTAAAAGAATAGAATACATCAATTACAAAGGAGAAAATACTGGTTACCAGTAATTTCTCCTTTCCCCTGTAGTTTTTTCAAAAGCCCTCCCCACGCATGGACTGTTAGAACAAGGTGTATAACCATAACTATCTTGTCCTTGGAGAACTGAATTTTAGATCAGCTGCAGTGACTGCCAGTGTAATTCCAGCTTTGGTCGACAGGTTATAAATTCACCATAAGCATACTAATGGTTTCAACAGATGCCCCGCATAGCTTACAATCTATTTGTTCAGGTAACTTAGTAAAACAGCTCAGTCTATAATCCTGATAGCCTATTCCAATGAGAGCAAGTTAAAGATAAAAATCAACTTCGACTGATAAGTCAAAACGAACATATTTCAGTATTTACTTTGTTGCATAATTTGTTATTATTGTATTTTTTGAGGTAATAGAAGATGTTTGAAAACATTAAGGGAAAAGGAGAAAATCAGCATTGGTAATCAGCATTGGTAAGCAGCATTTTCTCCTTTTCCCATTGTTTTCGACCATTTCTGAGAGAAATCATGTTACATAAGCTGTATTTAATTTGTCCTCTGCAATGGCCGGCTTTCAATTTGGACCAGTATAAAATTTTGTTGTCTGGTTATGCAGGAAAATTATGTCTTGGCTGAAAAACAAGAGGACAGAAAACAGAGACAAAAATCAAAGTAAGGCAATTACAGTAATCTATGGTAATCGGCCATTTTTTTTTCAATTCTTTTCATGTTCCCATGCCTAGTTTGGCGACAGAAAAGATACGATCCTTTTTTTTTTCAAAATTTATTGAACAACAGTAATCAACGCATTAAAAGCGTTTAATGAAATACTCTAGGTACTTTGACTCGAGTTACTGGCCAGCTGTAAATTTGTAAATAGACGGTTTTGGAGATAAGAAGAACGGTGATCGCAGGTCCTTTAAAAGTGTCATCCTTTGAATTAAAGATAGAACGACCTGAACTTACCTGTGACGTAGAAAATCTGCGTACAAACTGTTGTGCACACAACATTGCTGATATGTTATCTTTCGAAATTTGTCACTTGTCTGCCACGGGTTAATCTGTACTGGTTCCTCGCTAGTTGTCGACAACGTCAGGAACCAACCGAGCAACGAGAGTTGTGTTGTATTTTGCGGTCTCATTGACGGTATATTCAACCAAAAATGGTGACACATTATATAAAATAGATGTATAGACTATTCCTGGCGAGATCATTTTTGAACTCAAAGATTCCATGTCTGTTTTAGATATGCATAAATTTTCCATTAGTTTGATTACAGTCAATTTTTGCACTATTTGTTATAACAGAATTGCATAAATATACGTAGATTTAGTCAAGCTGTAGATCTATGTTTCTGCTGTACGTTTCTTGACTATCTCATCATCCCAAAGTCAAATTTATGGCAGATGACTCTGAAAATAAGGGTAGATGTATCTATGATAAAGAATTTACATGTAAAAACATTGAGACATTGGAAGAAATCAAAATTACTTTTTGCCCAGCGATTCGTCCTTTGCCACTCAAGTTTAGTTTAAACATATTTTATTGTCATTATTTACAAATTCTTACATAAAATACATTTTTACATACAATACAAATAAGACAAAAGGGTTTGACCACAAGTTCTCACAACTTAGATTCGGCCATCCCCTTATTGAACATGCATAGTATTCAGTCTTCAATGGAAAGAAAAAAGAGGAGAATATCATAAATAAAAGTATTTTAACAAAACATGATTGAAGACAGTTTTATTCCAGCTATAGAGAAGATTTTTTTTAACGACAATAAATAAACCGAACACATTAAGAGAATGTTGTGAATATCAATAATAACATTCACTTAAATAGGAGGGAAAACAACATCAAAAGGGTGCCACTCAAGTTTTTCCCAAATAGCGCCCCACTGCACTGCTTAAAACCTCCGCATATCACAAAATGAATAGATGCATACTTACATTATAAAAACAGATCTTCCAAATTTTGAAAAATATAGATATCCTTGTAAATATTTTACAGCAACTTTGTCATTGATTTTGTCCTCTTCTATGTACCTTTAAGGACCATATTTTGGTTTTTACAGTCATGCCAAAATTCATACCAAACTTCAAAAATAATTTTTCAGTTAAATCAGTGAGGCATTTATTTGTAAACCAACAATAAGTAAAAAGAAACCTGTAGGGAAAAAGAGCTTCAATGGCATTTTGTTATTGATCACAGTGATACACACCCCGTCTCTAATTTTAAGTAACGCGTCAGAATTTCATGAATTTTTGTATGAATGGCACATGATCCATGATATGCGTCAATTACATGGGGTCAAATTTTATATGCCTGTATGATGACATTATGGTCTCACAAAAAAAGACAGAGCCTCCAATTGCACAACAATCATTCGGCTATCAAAACCAAAATTGCGAGGATTTTTTTTTTTTAAGTAACATGCCATTTTTTTCTTATGCATGCAAAGAAAAGTATATTTACGACTATTTCTCTGTGATTCACAGTTTCGCAGGAACTTTTAATTCACAGCGAAAATTGATAATATGAGTAGTCCATAATTTTAAGGGCCGTTGTTATCCGTAGTATAAACTCTGTTAAATGCGGACGACACTGTAAGAAGTTTTGAAAAATTGTTGAAGGTTACACAATGTCGCTCGGTAGAGCCTTATCAAGATCAACAATTAAATCTCTCAGATATCAGATGCTGAGGTAACAATTAATCAGATAATCTTACTTTTCGTAGATTTAGGCAATGTTATACGGCCAGCCAGTGGCCGATGAACTGAAGAAAGGAAAACTGCATACATTACCGGACAGTACCTATTAGCGAAAATAAAACCAACTGAAGATCCAGTATGTTTTAAGATATTCACCAATTAACTACATGCGTTTCTTGTGATTTCAAAAGAAAGGATTTATTATTGTCCTGGACTTCAAATGACATGAAAATCTGTATTTTGTTTATGTATTAAACAACCACAGTTTGCAGTTGCCATCTGATCTTTGATCCGAAATTTTCGCTTTTCCGAGAAGTTCTGGACTAAAATAAACTTTAAGGGACATTATTTATATATTATTTTTAAACTAGGTGTATCTGTGGATTTATTTAGGGTACTTAAGTTTGCAATTGCAGGTCAAAAAGCAAAAAAAATAGACTGCAAAGAATGTACAGTGTAACCCTGGATATCTTACAGTCTCAATAAGAACATGTTTACGATGCTTCTTTTGCATGTTTGGATGTTTATTGTGCACCATACTATCTCAAGTCCATCATGAATTTTCAGGGCAAAGAGCTACACTGTACTGATTTAATAAGTTTAATCTATATTGCAGCAAAATGCAATAATTTAGTGACAAACATGATCAAGGACAAATTTTTGAACATTTCATGACCTAAAGTGCTTTTAGAAGTCATTAATAACATATTGATCTTGAACATACTAATGAAATAAGCATTTAAATTGAAAATAATGGTATTCATTTAACGAAAATTGAATATGCAAGCAATAGGTATGTTCAAATTCTAGTACTGTGGTCATTTGTTAAAGTATGAGAGTTTAAGTGTGCACACAAAATTTGTGCAGAGATTTCTCCCTCATTTTTTTGATCATCTCTGTACCAGGATGCAAGTCAAAAACTAAAATAGCATTTGGGGACAGTTATCTGTTTTGGATTTCATACTGTTTGATACTTTCTTGATTTAGAGTTAGATTTGCATTTAATTAAATATGCCTAGTTCTCCTATTCTGCCTGAAATGAACATCTGATTTATTTGGCACTATGAGAGTAAACATGCTCCCTGTGTAGCAGAAAACCTAGAAAAAATTATTGTAGAAGAACGTTTCAACTTTGTGGCAAAAAGATAAAGAAACAATTCCTACCATATTTTTTTCAAAAGCAGTCCACTTGCATAAACAAGGAACCAGTCATTTGCAGGTGGTTGTTTGTTGATGAAGAAAAATTAACCCTTTACCAAACAACGAAATTTCCGGACTTTTCCAAATTGAAAGCATTTGCGTATAACAACATAAATATGACTCAAAACTTGAGATTTGGTTTTGAAAGAGTATAAAACATTGTGGTTACCAGCATTTACTCCTTTTCCCACAATATTTCCAAAAGTCGAATTTTTAGGTTCATAAAACTGGGAATTGTTTGGTAAAGGGTTAATTGACATGCAATATAGAACTTTACTATTTACCAAGCAATCAAATTTTAGACTTGCCCACACTTAAAGCACTTATGTTTGACAGCTTAAACCTTGCTCAACAGACTGGATCTGTCCTTCAAAGAATAAAAAATATTGAAGGAAAATGAAAAAATGCTGGTAACAAGTATTTTCTCCTTTTCCCACAATGTTTTAAACAGTCTTCTTCCTCATTAGTTTTATAAAGCTTTTAAAATATGGGGTTGTTTGGATAAGAGTTGAGTAGAGTTTGATTGCACGCTTAATTCTAGCTGGAGGTGTTAATTTTGTAGACAGTGTCGCAGAACAGCGTTCTCAGCTGAGTCAGATGACCGTGATCTTGATGTGCCTAGAGGAACCCATCTTAATTTTCTAAATGACCCCGACGAAGAAATTTCCTATCTGTATATTAACAGATACAGCAGAACTGGGTTCACACTGAGTACAGGTGTAAATCTTACAGGCCCAATAGTTTTCTTTCCAAGGAGCTTTTTAAGCTGGAAGGTATGAGAATCCAAGATTCAGATCATGTTTTCTTCATTAACCCTTTGCCACATAATCCCAAGTTTAACCACCCTGAGAAAGAAAGCCTTGTGAAAATATTGTAGGAAAAGTAGAAAACACTGGTTACCAGCATTTTCTCCTTTTCCCACAATGGTTTCCACTCGTCCAGAGACAAGTATCATTATTTCAGCTATACCAAAATTATCATCTGCAAATGCTTACAATTTGGAGAAGTCTAAGATTTTGTCGTTTAGTAAAGAGTTAACTCTATAAAACAAGTGTTTTAGACTTGACCAAATTGAAAACCTTTGCAGACTTAAATTTGGATGTAGCTCAAAAGATAGTGGGTCTTTGAAATGGTTGAAAATATTGTGGGGAAAAAGGACAAAATGCTGGTTTAGGTTACCAGCATTTTTTCTATTGCCACAGTGTTTTCAAAAGCCTTCCTCAAAAAGGTCATTTTAACAGGTGGTTTTGCTGTAAAGGGTCAAAACCTATCATACTACTAGTATGTTGTGGGTACTCATTAGAATTATCTTAGACAATTCTAACATGCTTCCGTAACACATTAGCTCAGAACTATAAGAGAATAAATACTTCTCTTTCAAGCCAAATAAGTCAATATTATGGCTATTTCCTCTCATACCTCTCAAAATGGATTAAACAAAATTAAATTTAAAAGTTACAGGCAAATAAGACAAATGCATTCAGATTTCAAAGATTGCAACAACTGGCTATTTTCTTCAATAAAACCAAATTTTTCTGCATTCTTTTCCTTCCTTTTTTGTTACATTGTCTGTGCTGTATGTCACTCTTTTATTAACTTGTTGGCAGTTCCCATCAGCTTTTCTTTGGGCTGGTACATCTGTTCAGTGTAAAAGTGTCAACATGTGTCTTCAATATGGAATAAATATAATTGAGTTTTCCTTTGTGAAAAGAGAGCTTAATGCATCTACATAAAAGTACAAACTCATGTCAACCTGCACAGTCCATGCAGTCTGACATGGGTCAAACTTTTTACTATTTGTAAAATTTTTAGCATGTCCAAGGGCCATTATACCTCATGATTCAGTCAGTTGTTAGACTGGATTTTATGGATCCATAATTATGTGATGACTTGCTTGGTACAATGCATCACGGGGATGCATAAAACCTCCTTTTCACTCATTTTAACCCTTTACCGCACAATGACACCTTTTAACGACCCTGGAAAAGAATCCTTTTGAAAACATTATGGGAAACAGACAAAATGCTGGTAACCGACATTTTCTCCTTTTCCCACAATGTTTTCTACCCTATTGAAGAAAAATTCTATCATTTGGTCCACATTTAAATTGTCGTCTGCAAATGCTTTTAATTTGGACAAGTCTACAATTTTGTCGTGTGGTAAAGAGTTAACTTGAAATCATTTTACATTGATCTAGTAGCTTCTCCTCTTTCTTTTTTCTTTAGGTGAACAATATAGATGATGTGAACGAGGAGTCTTTGTCTCTGTTTAAAGCTCTACATCCCAAATTAGGTAAGATTTTTCTCAAGCATTCTCATAATTTAGTTGACAAGGATCATTTTAAGGGAAAAAAAAAAAAACATACATATATTTTAACTACCGTAATTACCAATCCCAGGTTTTAACAACCCTGAGGAAAAGGACTTTAAAAAATTGCAGGGACAGGAGAAATTGCTAAAATGATGGAATGTTTCTTTGATAGGGTAGAAAACAGTGTTGGGAAAGGAGGAAATGTTTGTTGCCAGCATTTTCTTCTTTACCCAGTTACTAGACGGTTCCTCTTTTCCGACAAAGTTTTCAAAAGCCAGCTTCCTCAGGGTCCTTTTAAACACAGGATTGTGTGATAAGGGTTATTCAACTTGTGTCTTTGGGGTTGTGAAGACATTGAATCATAAGGGCTTACACATTAATTAATGTGGGATTTTGTTTTTCAAAAGGAAAAAAGCTTTGTAAGAAAACAATATAGTTATGGTTACCTACAACCTACAATTTCTCTTTATCCCGGTATGTTTTCAAAATATGTCAGTTCTTGTTGGCCACAAAAAAGTGGATCTTTGGTGAAGTGTTAACCCCTTACCAGACCACAAAATTCTTCTACAAAACATTATGGACAAAGGATATATTAGTGGTTACTAGTATTTTCTTCTGTTTTCTAAATTTTTCTAACAGCCTTTTTTTTTTCCACAGGGTTATTAAAGCCTGGGATTGTTTAGTAATGGATTAATGTAATTGTGTCTTTTTTGACATTAATTCATTATTAACAATCCCAAGGATTAATGTTACACAGGTTTTTTTTTTTTTTTTTTGAGCCAGAAAGTGCAGTTGATAGCAAACAGGACTTGAAACCAGGGGGGTGCTGGTTCAAATCCAGCTCGGCAAATTTCTCACCAAGGATTGATGATAGTCATTGCGACAGGATTCATTCCTCTCTCACCCCTAATTATTGTTTTTATGATGGTTATGTAGAAAAGCAGCTTGTGGATTGGAAAGAATATTGTGCAGAGTATTGGTAAAAAAAAACTCCAGGAAAGCATGGATACGTGTACTGGCCACTGCCATGTCACTAAAGTGATGTTGGAAATGGTAAGGTTTACCATACAAACACACAAACAAACTTTTTCTTGACAGATATTCTTGTGATTGGGACTGGCTCAGATAAAGCCACAGTTAGTAAAGAAGTGATTGAATACCTGAGGGAAAACAAGATAAACTTTGAGATCCTAACCACAGTACGTATGTTGCTGCACTATCAAATACTGCACTATCAAATATGTCCTATGACCACCTAAATTAACCCTTTACCACATTGCAAAATATTAGACTTGTCCATATCGAAAAAAAATTAACAGACCACAACTCAAATATTTTTCAAAGAATAGTATTTGTCCTTCACTAAGTAGAAAACATTGTGGGAAAAGAAGAAAGTGCTGGTTACCAGCATTTTCTCTTTTCCCACAATGTTTTCACAGAGCCTCTTTCTCAGGGGTGTTAAACTCTGCATTGTTTGGTAAAGGGTTAAGCAACCCATCTGAAAAACTGGGGGATGAAACCTATACAAATTTTAACCCTTTACCACACAATGCTGAATTTTAACGACCTTGAGGAAGAAATCTTTTGAAAACATTGTGGTAACCAGTATTTTCTCCTTTTCCCGCACTGTTTTGTAACCGATCCAAGCCAAATTTCATCATTTGAGCCGAACTTAGATTGTTGTCTGCGACTGCTTTGAATTTTGACAAGTCCAAACTTTTGTTGGTTTGATAAAGACTTAAACTTTACCACACAATCTGGAGGATGAAGCCTTTTGAAATTATTGTTGGAAAAGGAGAAAATGATGGTAACCAGCATTTTTCTCCTTTATCCCACAATGTTTTCTGTCCTTTCAAAGACAACTTCCTTTACATAAGCCAAATTTAATTTGAAGTCTGTCAGTCCTTTCAATCAGAATAAGCCTAAAATTTTTGTCACCTGTAAGAGTTAAGAAGCTGCACAGCCCATTAACCTTCTACCACTCAATCCCAAGTTTTTAACCAGCCTGAGGCAATAAGCCTTTTGAAAACCTTGTGGGAAAAGCTGGTAACCAGCATTTTCTCTGATTCCCACAAGGTTTAATACACTTTCACAGTCAAGTACCATCATTTCAGCTAAATTAAATATGTTGTCTACAAATGCTTTGATTTTGGACCAGTTTCAAATCTTGTTGGTTTGTAAAGAGTCAGGCAAATACCATTGAAAAATACTTTTCTGTTGTTTTTCCTTTCCATTAATAATAATTGAGAGCTATTACCTTAATTAGTTCAATGATGAATCAGTTTAAAAGTTAAAAATGCTGGTTAACAGTATTTTCTTCTATTCCAACAATGGATTATAGCCTTTGAAAAAACAAATCAGTAATTTTAACCACATTCAATTTGTTTTCTGCAAATGTTTTCAGTTTGGGCAAGAGTTAAGTACGCGTTTAAGATGATTTTGTAACACATATCAATACATCTTTAATACAGGAAAAAGCAATTCCAACTTTCAACTTTCTGAGTGCAGAACAACGCTGGGTAGCAGCAGCCCTTATTCCACCAAACAACATTGCAGACAGTTTATCTCGAGAAATCAAGAAGCATCTCGAGGCTGTGGATTTTAGAGCAAGACTGGAAAGTGAGGAGGAAGAACATGACAAGCTAATAGGAGACACAGGAACAACCAAAGGGGACTTTGAAGAGGAAGTTGGAGTATACTTGAGTAAAGCCAAATATTGGAAAGCACATGATAAAAACAGTTTGACAACTGCAAAAGCTACAGAATCTACTGGTACTAACCAAGATGTACAGGTCAAAGAGCAACCTTCTGTTAAATCTCCATCAAGCAGCGGAATCAAATACATTTCTAGATCAGATTACTCAAGGGATCCTGAGGACGACCCACAAATTTATGTAAAAGATTCTAAAGAAATAAGGGTAGAAAGGTCACCATTAGATGTAAATTGGCACAGAGATACTGATGTGAGTACTACTGTAAGTAGACCAAGGACTAGCATCGTGGAAGAGTCAGATAAAGATAATGATGAGACAAGTGATAAGGGTGATAATCCTGCAAAAACCAAGTGATACAGTTGGCTCTTCACCCAATGATGCCAATAATTCTTTGAAAAACATTCTGCAAAACAGAAAATGCTGTTATTGAGCACTTTTTCCTTTTCCTACATTGTTTTCAATTAAGGAAAGTTTTTAATAAAGATCAATCCAGAATTTCCTTGTCCTGTAAAAATTTTATCTAGCTTATAAAGGAGTACCCATACACCAACAATTCCATGATCTAATGCCTCTAACTGAGAGGGCTTTGGAAAATCATGGTAACCAGCATTTTCTTGTTTATGCACACTGTTATTTACCCTTTCAAAGACAAATACCTTGTTTTAAGCCAGATTTAATTTCTCGGCTGCAAATGCTTTAACAAAGAACAAAATTTTAGACTTATACAAATTACAAAGCATTTGCAGATGACAAATTGAACACTGCACAAAAAATTGTGTTTGTTTTTTAAAGGGTAGATAACATTGTGAGAAGAGGAAAAAATGCTGGTGACCATCTTTCCCAAGATGTTTTTTCAGAATTCTTCCTCAGCATTGTTAAAACTTTGGATTGTTTGGTAAAGTGTTAAACTCTGACAGTACTGATCATTACAATATTTGAATTATCATTGCATTCAAATAGTCAGTTAGTCGATTGCATTTTCCTGAAGCTTGGAAAGGATAAGTTTGGGTAATAGTCATACCATTTTGGTCTACTTTTAAAGAGCGTAAGATTTTCAACAGAAAACAGTCTAGAAGAATTTCTGATTGCTCCTATGAGCCATCAGGGACAAGATTCATCTACCAGTCTAAATTTCTAGTCTTATTCTAGATTTAGAAAGAAACAAAACTTCTGTTTGGGTAAAGCATTTGGTTCAGCCAATCAGAAATTGTGTTACTTTCAATTGAGAATTATCAAGGCTGCTGCTACACTGCTTTCTGGAGCATGTACCAATACTCCAAATATTGGAAACTAGTATATTCAAATTATCACATATAACAGTAAGTGCATCTTTACTAGCCAAGGGCAACAATCACTACAATGCTCTGTTCACCCTTGGCTGATCGAGTCAAAATTTGTAAACCCAGTCACCTACTGGATTTTGATAGTCATCACCCTAGAATTACATCATTGAAAAATAATCAAATGTCATGTAACATAAGCCTTTCAGCAAAATCCATACACATTTTCACAGTCCATCATCTTGTGTTGGAATTTATCCTTAACCCTTTACCACACAATCCCGACTTTTAACGACCCTGATGTAGAAGCCTTTTGAAAACATTGTGGGAAAGGAGAAAATGCTGGTTTCCAGCATTTTCTCCTTTTCCCACAATGTTTTCTAACCTTCCCAAAATAAATTTACATTTTTGAATCACATTTATTTTGTCGTCTGCAAATGCTTTCAATTTAGGCAAGTCTAAAATTTTGTCGTTTGGTAAAGGGTTAATCTTCATTTAACTGATTTAACAGTACATGTAGAAGTAAAAACTGTTCGTCTATATTATTTGGTAATGACTCAAAGCATATCCGACAATTTTCTCCTGCATTCGCTTTTATTTACGTTTTACTGATGATGGGTAGCACACATATTGCGCTATTTGATTGGTGCCTTTAGAACTGAGTGCAACCAGTGAATATGCGTATTCATGGGATTATAAATTTCAACTCAATTAGTCAAGGCTGCATAGAGCAACATAGTGAAAATGCCTACCAAAAATCTTCCTTGACAGTAAGCCTTGTTTATTCGTAACTACATATATGTCAGTCTCAGACGAAAAATATTGTTTATATTCAACACTTTTATGGAAGTAAAGATACCTCAAAATTGATTTTTTTGTCTCAAGCTTTCATTGACAGATTTAAAAACAAGAGGGCCATGATGGCCCTGTATCACTCCACTGGCTTATAAATATAAACCATAAATACTAAACATGTCAATTCTGAGCCATATGGTCTCAAAACGAAGATTTACAAAGTTTTCTCTGTAAAAGCCCATGTGAAAGTTGAGACCTGCAGGGCAAAGCCATTTTTGATCCCAGAGCTATAATTACTTGAACCCTGGTACAGGTCCGCAAGTTAAAGCCACATGCCAAAATAATTCAAGTCTATGCTGTATGGTTATAAATAAAGTGATTTTCAAGTTTTGTCCATATGAAGCCTCTGTAAAACATTAGACCCCTGATGCAAGGCTAATTTCAAAAAAAAAATCAAAACGGGAAGATTTCTTAAGTTGTCACTATGTAAGTCCATGTAAAACTTGTGACCCCTGCGGCTGGGCCAATTTTGACCCCAGAGCTAAAATTTTGGCCCGCTTGGTAGAGACCCACTAGATATAGATACATGCAAAATTTGGTAGCTCTAGGCCTTATGGCTAGGTACAGGAAGATTTTTAAAGTTTTCTCTATATAAGCCTATGTAAAACTTGTGACCCCTGGGGCAGAGCCAATTTTGACCCCAGGGCTATAATTTGAAGAAACTTGATAGAGGTCTACTACATAAAGCTACATGCCAAATTTGGTAGCCCTATGCCTTATGGTTTCAGACAAGATTTTTAAAGATTTCCAATATTTTTCAGTTTTGTTGCCATGGCAACAAGAGTTTTTGAAGGAATCAAATTCTTTCAAGAAATTCTGAAGAGGACCATGGCAGAATCATTTCTGTGAAGTTTCATGAAAATTGGATGGGTAGTTTCAGAGAAGGAGATGTTTGAAATAAAAGTTAACGCACGGACGCACGCACGCACGCACAACAGACACCGGGCCATGACATAAGCCCGCTGGCCTTCGGCCAGTGGACCTAATAACTAACCCTTTCCCAAATGACAAATCTTAGACTTCTTTCAAATTCAAACACAAGCAGACGACAAATTCAAAAATTGATACTGATGAGATAAAATTCTCCGATGGAGTAGAAAACATTGTGGGAAAAGGAGGAAATGGTTATCAGCATTTTCTCCTTTTCCCACAATGTTTTCAAAAGCCCCTTTCCACACCACAGGGTTGTTAAAATCCAGGATTTTTTGGTAAAGGTTATGTGATTTATCTTAGCCCAGATAATCTGAAACAAATGAAATGGACATGTTCAATCAACCATTTAATCATACAAATCCGAGTATTAACGACCCTGAGGAAGACCATTTTTGAAAAAATTGCCGGAAAAGGAGAAAAGGCTGACCACCACCATTTTTTCACAATATTTATACCCTTTAAAGACAACTTTCATCATTTAACATTTTATTTTTGTCTGCAAATGGTTTCATTTGGAGTCGGTCTCAATTTTGGTTTTCTTGCATTTTCAACCTTCCTATGCTTGGAATTTCTAACAAACTTCTATGAATAGAAGATCACACAGTATGTTCCGTCTAGCCTAATCTTGATCCACTCTGTTCACAAAGGCATTAGGAGTTATGTTTGGCACTCTATAGATTTGTGTTTAAACCAAGTTTTGATAAAGTGTTAAAAACTTTTGAATTTGCCTTTGGAACCAGGCCAAGCTGTAAAATGACATTCCTTTCAGTAGGCAAATACATATCAGGACATTAATGTAAGTTCTTGGCCTGTATTAAGAAACTTTTCTACACTGCATCCATGGTCTCAGTCTAGATTTTCAAATTAACTCTTTACCACACAATCCCGATTTTTAATGACCCTGTGAAAGAAGCCTTTTGAAAACATTGTGGGAAAAGTGGGAAAAGGAGAAAATGCTGGTAACCAGCATTTTCTCCTTTTCCCACAATGTTTTCTACCCCTCCCAAAACAAATTTTAATTTTTCAATCACATTTATTTTATCGTCTGCAAATGCTTTCAATTTGGACCAGTCTAAAATTTTGTCGTTTGGTAAAGAGTTAATGCAATTTCTGGTTGGCTAAACCATTTGAACCATGCTCAGCAAAAGGAGGTTTAATGCATCTTCGTGATTCATCAAGTCTTTACATTATTATGGATCTATAAAATCCAGTTTGGCTGAACAAAAAGGTAGAAGGTCCTTGGACATGCAGAAAATTTACCAAAAGCAAAAAATTCTGACCCAGGTCAGCCTGCACAGGCTGAGCTGGATCAACACTTTTTGCAGATGCATTAAATCCCCTTTTCATAGTGCATGGCTCATTTGGTTTAGCCAATCAGAAAATGGTTCTGCCAAATCAATTTTTTTTATAACTTATGAAACTGGGAAGTTCTTGAGAATTGGGCTGAGAATGCTATTAAGAATGGTTGGTGGCTTTATTTTTGATGAATCAAAACCAATTCAAGGCCACAGCATTACATGGAGATGTCCAAACTGCAGTACTATATAATATGTATGAAAACATTCCCAGCAAATATTTTCAGCATTTTATAACAAGATTACAAGTGGCATTTGCTGCTAGAATTAATCGTTCATTGCGCAGGTTTTTTCTCTGACAAACCAAAACAGCTACCAGTGAAACAAAGGAGAAACAATGGAAGGATAAGAAAATGTCTTTTTTTGAATGATACAGAAAACATTGTGGAAATGGCAGCAATTGCTTGACAAAGTTTCCAAAGGTTATCATGGCAAGGGCATTAAAAATCATCTGCACTTCAAAACAGGTAAGGGACCATGAGATTAGCCCAAACTGTTCGAATATCAACATAATCTTGTGAACTGCAAATCATTCAAACTTAAATTTGATTAACCCATTAGCTGATAACCGTGACTCACTGACCTTTTGCAGACAGTGTAATCAAGATCAGACTGCACAGAATGTGCAGTCTGATCTTGAATCTACACTGTCCAATAAGGATATATCTTTCCCCAAAAAACATTTGAAATAGTAACATTTAGGTTTTTACTATCGGTTTAAAAGTTTAATTTCATTTTTTTAGCAGGATAAGAATTAATCAGCAATTCCTGTTTATAGCCTTCCTAATTTTGCAGCAGACCACTCTAGCCCATTACGAGGTGACAAGATTTTCGACATGTTAGGGTAGTGTGTCACAAACAGAAATTGTTTGTAACAAGCAGTTTCTCCTTTTGTCACAGTAGTTACCCATATTGATGTCTTAACCATTTACCAAATAATCCTGTGTTATAACAACCCTGAGGAGGAAGGCCACTAAAATCAATGTGGAGATAATGTCTTCTGTTAAAGACTTAAAATGGGATCTAGTTCTATGAAAGGAAAATATCCTTAAGGAGTGATCAATAGACCATAAAACATTTAAAGTTTCTCTGTAAAACATTTATCTCTCAAAAAGGAATTAACACAACTGTGTTGAGAAAAAAAAAAGTCTTGCATCCGGAAATTATAGTTGCAGAATGATCTGTCTGCCTTGCAAAAAAACAAAAACCTCGTATAAATGAATATATACAATGATCACAGACAGCTACATTAAAACACGTATGTAAGCAAATGAACAAAAAAATGAGCTATGCTCTGTGAAAAGGAAGTATCATGCATCTGCAAAAAGAATTGATCCAGGTCAGCTCAGTCCCCACAGGCTGACTTTGGTCAATACATTTTGCAATCAATCAATTTTCTGGGTTTCAAAGTGCCAGTGGCACTTCATGAGGCATTTTGTACCCAGCCATTTTCTCATTTTCCCACAACCTTTTCTACCCTTCCAAAGACAAGTCCCATCATTTGAGCTGCAATTTTTGTCTACAATATGACTATGTCTAACAATTTCTTGATTAGTGTTTTCTAACCTTTTCAAGACAATGTCCACCATTTGATTAACATTCAGTTTGTCATATGTAAATGCCTTGGATTTGGATAAGTCTACAATTCTGTCTTTTGGTAAAGAGTTAACTCTTTACCACACAATCCTGACTTTAATGACCATGACAAAAAAGCCTTTTAAAAACATTATGGGAAAAGGAGAAAATGATGGTAACCAGCATTTTCACCCTTTCCCACTACATTTTCTACGCTATCAAAGACATATTCCATCATTTGAGCCACATAAAAATTGTCATCTGCAAATGCTTTCAATTTGGACAAGTTCACATTTCTGTTGTGTGGTAAAGAGTTAAAAGGCAAAGGACTTTTTGATAGATTTTCCTTTAAACCTATAATGGTGACAACAGAAACACATTCTGTAATTTTAAGGCTTATCAAAATTGAAAGCATTTGCAGACGACAAATCAATTATGGCCCAAATGATGGGATTTGTCTTCCAAAGGACAGAAACATTTTGGGAAAAGGAGAAAATGCTTGTACCAGGATTTTCTCTGTTTCCAACAATGTTTTCAAAGGCATTCTTTCTTTGGGTGGTTAAAACTTGGGTTTGTGTTGCAAAGAGCTAATGCTGTCTTTGGAAGTCTTATCTACCAAATATGTCATATACAATGAGGTACATGTACATGTAGAGTATGGTATCTGGTTCCATTTCTTGTGATGAAGTCTACTTAATCCAGCATCTTTTTCTTGCATACTTGTACTAGTTACCTAATTTACCTTGATAATGGCAACACTTGAGTTGTTGTCACCAACCATTCTTAACCCATTACCACACAGTAAAATATTAGACTTGTATGGATTGAAAGCATTGGAAGACAACAAACTAAATGTTAAAATGATTATTTCTGTCTTTGATAGAGTAGAAAACATTGTGGGAAAAGGAGAAAATGCTGGTTACCAGCATTTTCTCCTTTTCCCACAATGTTTCAATAGGCTTCTTCCCCAGGGTCGTTAAAACTTGGGATTGTGTGGTAAAGAGTTAATGACATTCTGATTCTAATTCTAAAAAATCGTCTAAATTTTAAAGAAGCACAATTGCTGATTGGCTAAACTAAAATGGTTTAGCTATTATTTTGGTTGGTTTAGCCAGTGGCTTATGGTTTAGCCAATAAGAAATTACATCACTTTCCAAATCCATAATAAGACCAAGAAGGCTAATTAGAATGGTTGGCTAATACAGGCTTACGCCTCTTTACAAACTGTACATGATGATAAAAATGCGAAGAAAAGCAATGTTCTCCTGCAAAAATACTGTCAGAAATATTGCCAGGTGTATTGCTTAGTGCAACACTCCTCCCCCTTTTATATACACAACTTGATAATGTTCAGGTGAGATCAGCCAAGCTAACTATTCACCAGACGACAAAATTTTAGACTTGCCCATATTGTAGGCACTTTCAGATGATCTAGTGTGCCTAAAATGAAGGGAATCCTATTGAAAAGGCCAGAAAACATCGGGGGAAAAAAGGAGAAAATGCTGTTTAACAGCATTTTCTCTTATTCTCATAATGTTTTCCAAAGAATACTTTCACAGAAATGTATTCAAATAGAGTATTACTTGATAAAGGTTTAAAGTGTTGAAGCATTCAGATTTGGAATTACAGTTGAAGGTATTGGAAGCATCTCTCTATTTCCTCACTTGTCTGCAATTAGTCTGCAGTTTATGCCAAATTGCCATACTTTGCTGGTTGGTTCTCTCTGCTTTGCATTTGTTGCAACCATTTATCATCAGACATGACATGCATAAACATGTTCTTAAAAACAGCACTAACAGGGTAATTTTTGCCTGCAGAAAATGTCCATGAAATTTGTCTGTATGTTGGAGGTCACTTTCTCAGGATAACTCATAGTATTTGCATGTCTTAGGATCATAGTAACAGTTCAGTTGCTGATCATACAGCAGGTCAAGTTCATCATCGTCATCTGTTGTGTGAGGGGAGCCAGCTGAAATGTAAAGGGGAGAAATCATTGGTGGAGAACAAGCAAGAATTAAAATTGGTAGCAATCATGGACAATTAGTCATAATCTGCCACAGAAAAAATTTTTGGAGTTTGCAGAAGGTCACTTAAAATCATTGTGGGAAGAGGATAACATGGTTGTAACATAAATCATACAATTCCTAAGAAGACTGCAAAATTTTTCATATGCCCATACATTCAAATAATAAGCTTTGCCTTACACAGTTGGAGGGAAAAGCTGAGTTTTTTTTTCCTTTCCCTATGATGTTTCCCAAAGCCTTATGAATAAGGGTCTTAAAAATATGGGTTTGTTTGATAAAAAGTAACCCTTGACCATACAATCCAGAGTTTTTACGACCTTGTGGAAAAGGGCTTTTAAAAACATTGTGGAAAAAGGAGAAAATTCTAGTAACATTTTCTCCTTTTCCCACAATGTTTTCTACCCTATAGTATCAGGGAACTACAGCTCACTAATACCAATTTTGAGTTTTTTTTATCTCGAGTTACTTTCAGTTTTAAAGAGTCAACAAATTTCTTTTTTGGGAATGAGTTAAGCTAATCAAATCAGCATTCACCTGAAATGTAAAAGGGAAAAATCATTGACTTAACCCTTTACAGAACAATCACAAGTTTTAACAACCCTGAGAGAGATGGCCTTTAAAAATGTGGGAAAAGGAGAAAAATGCTGGTAACCACAATGTTTTCTACCCCTGAAGGACAGCTCTCAATATTTGAGCTCCATTTGTCATCTGCAAATACTTTCAATTTGGTCCAGTCCAAAATTTTGTTCTTTGGTAAAAAGGTAAAATGGAGGTGTTCAAACCTAGCATGTGAGGACACAGACTATGAAGTCTATTTCACAAAGTTGAGATGAACAATTACTTAACACTAAAGAGTCACTGTTAAGCTATGTTAAGAAACTGACTATAGACTTCAGATACCTGAAGTAAATGTTATATTAACTGTTGTAACACTAAACAAACGAAATGTACATCCTCATTCTGTACTTAAGATGCAGATACATGTATTGTAAACTGGTGGGTTTGCAATACATCTGGAAAAGCAGCAGACAGTGCAGACCCAAGATCAGAATGCACATTCTGTGCAGTCTGAGAATGTGCAGTCTGATCTTGATCTACACTGTCTGCACTGACCAGACTGCATGGTCTTTGCAGTCTGATCTTGATCTACACTTTCTGCATAAGTAATTAGTGGTTCTGTGCTACAAGGGTTAATGATCAGTGGTAATTAACTTTTACATTCTAAAAACAAGTAATGCTTGGAAAACAATGAACAACTTGCACACTGAATACTATAATTTCTCATTCATACCAACAGAACATACCTATGTAAGCTTTCCTTGGAGAAATATTACCCAATGTTGACACATCATCTAGAGAATTTGAGGCCAGGCCACTTCGTGCTATCAGTACAGGTGGGCTGCACTTTCCACTCCAATCTCTGTTCATGAGAAAAAAAAATAATCATTTGCACTCAGACCTCTATGTTATCTATAAAGCTGTAAATGTGGTCAAAAAGTTTTTGTAAGTCACTAATAATAGCACTGTGTCCAAAATTTGAGGGTTACCTGGCCTTCAGGTATGGGTTCCCTTTTTGATAGTTAATGATTAGCTCAAGTTAACCCTTTCCCAAACAAGCCCTGGTTTTCACGTGTCTGCAGTACAAGTCTTTTGAAAACACAGTGTTTTCTACCCTTTTGGAGACCTTTCTGCCATTTTCATCAAATTTAAAATTGTCGTCTGCAAACTCTTTCAATTTGGACCAGTCCAAAATTTGTCGTTTGGGAAAGGGTTAATATCTTCAGTAATGACAGAGATATGCGAAAATATCTAAGTTTTTGCACAATTGTGACAAAGACACAAGATAAGATGGCCATAACAATATTTTGCCATTTACTAAAAGAACGCAGCAAACCTTATTAGACTAGGCAATATAAAGTTGATTTGATGGTATGTACTTGTATTTAACATCATTTCCAAACATTGCAGTCAAATCATATTGACAGTAAACTGATCAATGCTACCTAGGTAATCTACCAGTATAGCAATATAAAGCTGAGGTATCTAACTCTGTACAAGAAAAAGACAACTGAATATGACACAGTGATGGGGTTTTTCATGGAAGGGTAACAAATATTGACACAGAGGAGAAAATGGTATTTTCATCTTTTCCTTCGTGTTTTTGAAGGCTTTTTTCCAAAGGGTCATAAAATATGGAATTGAAAGGCAGAAAATTACGAATGCATTAAGTCTTTACCACACAATTCCCAGGTTTAACAACCTTGAACAAGAAGGATTTTGAAACCATTGTGAGAAAAGGAGACAGTGCTGCTAACCAGCATTTTCTTCTTTCCCAACAATGTTTTCTTCTCTATCAAAGATAGAAATCATCATTTGAGCTAAATTCAATTAGTCATCTGCAAATGCTTTCAATTTGGTCGAGTCCAAAATTTTTTCGTTCGGTAAAGAGTTAATCCAAAGCTAACAACAAAGCTAACCAACACAAAGTGAGAATAACTTAACAAAACTAACCCTTGATTTGAGGAGGTCAGAGTGTCTGAACTTAATCTCGCCTTCATCTCTTTCTGATGATTTAGAAGATTTGGTGGTTGAGGCTAAAATTACATATGACAAGAAACAAACAGTCTAAAGGAGAATATTTCTGTTATATTAAAACTCACTTTTTCTTCATCAAAAAGCATGTTGTGGGAACTTACAACATGGATTTCACAGTATTACGGATTCATAAAAGCCCTTTTTTTATAACAACAGACTGAATCATGAGGTACATAATATTGGTCGTTTTACCCTATGACATGCAGAAAATTGACCAATAGCAAAAAGTTTCCATCCAGGTCAGCCTGCATGGACTGCACAGGCTGACCTGGATCGATACTTTTCGCAGATGCATTAAGCCTCCTTTTCACATAGTTATTGCCCTAGAAACCCACACATAATCCTTATCTTCTGGAGTCGTGGCAAATAGACAGAAACCCTACAGTAATATGAATAACATCTCAATCTCAAGAGCTATCATATTCATCACAAAGGACTCATCTAGAATGTAAAGAATTGTCAGCAGGAAGCTTATATTTTAAGCCATAGGACTTTTATTCTAACCTAGTAAATCACTACAAAATCTATAGTGCATTTTATATCAACAAACAGAATGACACAAACCGGTGCTTTCCAGGTGCTAAAACTTGTATCATCTTCACTGGTGCTGGGTGACTCATCTTGCAAACCCTTCAACATTCCATCACCTCCGTATCTCTGACTCTGGAAACTTTTACGAAGGCTTTTACGTGGAAGATGTAACTCCTCCTTCCTTGGAGAAATCCTGTTATCTGGCTCAAACTCTTCACTTCTAGCACCTTGTATTTCTTCCAGCATCTTTGCCTCAGCAGATGCTGATAAATCTTCCATTACATACTTTGAAAAGTCATAGACTTGCTTCTGAAAAAAGTGAGACAGAAAAATTAACAGAACATTCCAATGTAAAATAGCAGTTGACCTCCTTGGGTCAAGAGCAACACTTGTATAAAGTTTCAGGGTCCTAGGTCAATCAGCTTTTGAGTTAGAGCATGGGAACAAAAATGTCCACAGACAGACATGATGAAACCAGTGTACCCATGTCTACTTCGTAGGTGGGGGGAGGGGGGGGGAATTAGTGTGTAAATTAATAAAGCTACTAATGTTGCTGGCAACTTTAATTCCAATATTAATATTTCTTGTTCTGCCCATGACTGGAACAATGACAAACCATACTTTAACAGATCATCATACTTATAAATGGTATAAACTATATACCAAGACTTGTTTACACACGGCTGTTATTGGACCTTTAATTCATGTTGATTATACATGTACATATTCAATAGGGAAGTTTTCAACTCTTTACCAAACAATCCCATGCTGTAACAACCCTGAGGGAGAAGACTTTTTAAAACATAGTGGAAAAAGAAGAAAATGCTGGCAACCAGCATTTTCTCCTTTTCCCACAATGTTTTCTACCCTATCAGAGAACTTAAGCTCATTGGTAACAAAATTAAATTAATTTTGTCGTCTGCAAATGTTTTGAAATTGGAAGAGTCTAAAATCTGTTATTTTGGAAAGGGTTCAAGTTGTTTGCTTCAAATTTGTCCACGGTGGAGCTAAGTTAAATACTCCAGATTTCATTATTCATACCCACATAAAAATTGGTTGCTTTTCGAAGTATTAAAAGAACCATATTTGTACAGCCACAAAGAAAAAGCAGTTCAGAAAACATTTTGGTAATCAGCATTTTCTCCAACTCCCACAATGTCTTCTACCCTTCCAGGGACAAACCCCACCATCTGTACTACATTTAACTTGTTGTCTGCAAATGCATTCAATTAGGACAATTTTACAGTTTTGTTACTCAATAAAGAGTTCATCATTTTCCTCTAGAAGGAATAAGTTTTTCATGGATGTAGACCAATATTCAGATTCCAAAAAGTAAAAGAATAAACAAGGGAATGTCATACCTCATCATTAATAGAATTGCTGAATTTTGAAATGGGAACCTCCCTCAAGGATTTTCGACTCATCCTTGATATACAGCTCCTATCTGTAATACCAGAGGTAAAGGATGGACTACCTGCCAAGGGTGGAACACTAATCTCATTCTCCTCCATATTTCCTGTATCTAGACTGGGCACCTTAATTTCTATTGGAATAGCACCATTGTGCACTGTATCAGTAGGACCAGTCACAGTGGGTGGGGTAATGTTACTATTACTTGGAGGATTTAACAATGTTCTTGTATGACTTCGACCAGCACTGCTGGGCTTTCCTGATCGAGTCCCACTCCCAGGTCTGCTCCCTGAATTAGGCCGGGTCCCACTGTTAGGCCGAGCCCCACTGCCAGGTCTAGTCCCACTGTTAGGTCTACTACCACTACCAGGTCGAGAGACAACAACCCTTTGTTTGTCATCACCATCATCACTTGAAGTATCATTTATAAAATCTTCCTCTGGACGAGGTCCTCTAGACTTTAAGTCTCTAATTCCTCTTGCTTTTTGAGGAATTACTTCTTGCTGTAAAAAAGCACAACAGAACAACTTAAACCTTTACTTTACAATCCTATCGTGCAATGACCCTGAGGATAAGGGCTTTTCAAAACATTGTGAATAAAGAAGAAGATGCTGATAAGTATTTTTCCTTTTGCCACAATACTATCTACTTTTCAAAGGCTAATTCAATCATATATTAATATGTCAAAACAATGCTTTCAATTTGGATAACTCTAAGATTTTGTCATCTGGTAAAGAGTTAACACAATGTAAAGGCTATTTTCAGAACTATTACAGGGGAGCTCAAAAGTTTTGAAAAAGAAAAATCTTTAGGAAAGGAAATAATCATTATGTCATATGGAAAACATTATCTGTAAAAAGCACTTGCTTGTGACATGCAATTGCTCCTTTTCCCACATTCTTTGCAAAGCCTGTTTTCTGCAAGAAAGTAAAAAGCTATAATGTACATGGCAATCAGTTTTTTTTTTTGACACTGAGTGAAAAAGAATCAGATTATATTTAATTGAAGAACTATTGTATTGTTTAGAGAATCAAATATAATCATTTTATCTTCAGCTCAAAACTACAAAAGTTGGACTCTAACTTCCAAGGATTAATGGATGTAATGTTATTATTATGCTCACAATCTTGTTTGTTTCGTTGTCCATTAAATACTGTGATGGTGATGCATTTTTCTGTCTAGGGGCTGGTTTTGGTTGAGATACAAACAAGTAAGTGTTGTCTTCGTTTTTGCCATCCCTATAAATAAAAGCACAGATTAACTGTTTAACATGTAATCTCCAAGTTTATGGTGTAATAATGCACACAACTGATACAATTTTGACAGAAATACACTGTAATAATACTAGAAGGCCCTGAAGGGCCTGAATATGCTCTACTGGCAGGGACCAAAATCCAACCCAAACTACAAGCTTAATCCCTTAAACAGGAAATGTAAATTTTCAACAAAAAAAAATGGCTACTTTTCCCACATTGTTTCTTGGATTTTTGTTCAAAATCAATAGGATTCAAGCTGTTGATGAGACAAAACAACTGGGTGAATTTCACAAAAATCTGATTACAAATGCAGACTTTATCATGTAAACAAGAATTGGAAATTTTCAACATGAAATGGCTACTTTTCCCACATTGTTTCTTCGATTTTTTTTTCAAAATCAATAGGGTTGAAGCTACTGATGAGATAAACAAACTGTGTGATTTTCATGAAAATCTGACCAGAAATACAGACTTTATTGCGTAAACAAGAACAGAAAATTTAATTTTTCAACTTTAAATGGCTACTTTTCCCATACTATTTGTTGGATTTTTTTCAAAGTCGATAGGGTTGAAGCTATTGATGAAATAAACAAACTGTGCAAGTTTCACGAAAATCTGAAGTTATTTGCAGACTTTATCGCGTAAACAAGAACTGGAAATTTTCAACTTGAAATGGCTACTTTTCCCATACTGTTTGTTGGATTTTTTTCAAATTCAATAGGGTTGAAGCTATTGATGAGATAAACAAACTGTGCAAGTTTCATGAAAATCCGGCAACAAATGCAGACTTTATCGCGTAAACAAGAAAAAGACTAACGGACGGACAGACGGACGGACAGACGGACATCCAGACGGACGGACGGAAACCCCGCCATGACATAAGCTCTGCTGGCTTTCAGCCAGTAGAGCTAATAATAACAATAAACAATTTTTTGACATTAGTATCATACACATACAAATTGTTAGAAAAGGAGAAAATGCTGGCAACCAGCTTTTTCTCCTTTAGCCACAATGTTTTATACTAATATTAAAGACAAATTCCATTAACCCTTTACCACACAATCCCAGGTTTTAATGACCCTGAGAAAGAAGCCTTTTGAAAACATTGTGGGAAAAGGAGAAAATGCTGGTAACCAGCATTTTCTCGTTTTCCCTTATTTTTTTTCTACACTTCCCAAAACAAATTTCAATTTTTTCAGTCACATTTATTTTGTTGTCTGCAAATGCTTTCAATCTGGACTGGTCTAAAATTTTGTCGTTTGGTAAAGAGTTAAACCAAGGTGTAAATGTGAAGCCAGCTTACTCATGTGAATCATCTGTATCAGCAGTATCTTCCTCGTCCTCTAAACTGTCATTTAAATGGAAGTCTAGTTTTTTTTGGTTCAACAATTCTATCACATGGGTCACTGATTCATCAATATCTGGTCCATCTGGCTGATAATTGGAGGGCTGGTATTCTACAATTATCAGATCATAAACTGCAAAGCCTGGTAACTGACATGCAGGGCTAGTGATCTGGGGGGTCATGAGTTAGAATCCAAGCTCAGCTAAGCTAAGCTGTTTTCCAGGATGATGCATTTTGAAAGCATTCATTCCTCCCCCCTGAATTTTTGAGGATATTTACACATGAAAGTAGCCAGTGGCTTAGAAAAAGTGCTTTGCAAGGTACTAACAAAAGAAAATTCATGAACACATAAATAGGTGCACTGTTGCTGTGACATGACTAATATCATATTGAAATGAAAAAAGCATCAACAAATATCATTAACTTAACTTTCTATCCCTTTCCCTCTTACCCATATCCTTTGGGACAGTATTCACCTACCAGTCTATATTTAACCCTTTACCACACGATCCCGAGTTTTAACAGCCCTGAGGGAGAAGCCTTTTTTTCAGAATACCAACTGTTTACTGTTTTCTGTAGACAGTTTCTAAATATAGACATGGGGGAAAATGTCCGTAATTTGTGCAAAGACTGACAACAAAAATAACGTCCCAGCCTTGCTGGGCTTATACCGGTGCTTTTTCCCAAGCTTATAAGGGCTATGTTAATCAATGGCAGGTGCATAGGCTACTTACTAGCTAACCATAGCTGGATGAATCGCACAAGGTATGTTTTATTGAGTAAATGTATATTTTATTTTGAAATTTGTTGCATTGATTGTCACCTTAAAAAGTAGTCTGGTTCTGTACTCAGAACGCCCATATCAGATAGGTTTTATATCTGAAAAATGCCACCTAGTGGAAGATAATGTCCAAGGCTAGCCTCCCAACTGGGTGAAAAATTCCATGAAGGATGTCTATATTTGCATGAGGATGCTTATCCATTCAGTGCCAAGTGCTCTTTGAGCAGCATGTCCTGATATTTTAACCCTTGTCCTGCTAAACAAGGGAAATGAAACTTTCAAACCGATAGTAAAATCCCAAATATTGCTATTTCAAAGTTATTTTTACGGGAAAAACATCTCATTATTGGACAGTGTAGATACAAGATGATGAGACTGCATGTTCTGTGCAGCCTGATCTTGGTCTACACTGTCCGCAAAAGGTCAGTGAGTCCCGCTTAGCAGCTAAAGGGTTAATTCAAGACAAGACTATGCAGAACATGCAGTCTAATTTTGACTCAATATTCTGGCTATAATGTCTTTGAATTTTTTTTATTTGATTTTTTTTTCTTATTAAGTGAATAATTATAGATATAACATTTAATTTTTGGTGCTCTAAATGCTGTATGCTAAGTGTTAAGGATGTTTCTGTCATAAACATCAAAAGAATAAGCAGTTTCCAAATTCAGGATCCAAATGAATTTTAAAGGAATTACGACAAAATCATATTATAAAGTGGTTGCACAAAATTTAAATACAGTAAAACCCCACCTAACGACCTCTCAGTGAAGTGGGCAACCCGCTATTACAACCCCTTTTTTCCAGAACCAAACTTTGTGCTCTTTATTTTAATTTATTTGCCTCCCGTAAAAAACGGGCACCCGCTATTCCGTGTAACGACCAGCAAATTAACAACTAATTAAAGGAAACAGGCTAAAATGACACCTGACTTACGACCATCACTTCACACCTTGTAAAATCATTATCAATACTAGGTGGCGAACAAAGTTGTTTACATCTGATCTGGGTTTTACGACATGTGATTTACGGCAATCACCAATTACGACTACCACAAACTGTTCTGTTTGTTGATTTGACTGATTGGACTTGATTGGCAATTAATGACCACCAGTTTGTTGATTAAAGACTTTCATTCAAACAAATTCTGTCTTTCGGATGCACTGTTTTCACACAGCTTAAAATAGGGAAAACACAGGTGGGTGTTTTTGTTATTTTTTTTCTTGTGATAGTTTGAAATGTCAAACTAGTGTGAAATGAATAGAAAAGAATTTATTGACGGAGATTTTTTTTGTTCTAGAAAAATTGTTTCACAGCTAAATCATTCTTCTTGTTGACCATTGCATTCTTTTGTGTTTAGAAAATCCATTAAATTACACTGTAAAAAACAAGAATCGTTTTACTAACCCTTTTGCAGCTAGAGAAGACTTCACACCTCTTAAGTCAAAGGCTTATGAAAACAATATGGGAAAAGAAGAAATTGCTTGGACAGATTTTTCATGCCTCTGAAAGGCTTTGGAAAACATTATGAGAAAATAAGAAATTGCTTGGAACGACTATTCATGCCCCTGAGATATAACGATTTTGAAAACATTGTGGGAAAAGAAGACATTGCTCAGAAGAAATGGATTAATTAGGCATTTTCCTTGTACAGACAACATTTTATGACTCTGAAGTCAAAGGCCGTTGAAATAATTATGGGAAAAAGAACATTTTGGGAATGACTTTAAATGCCTCTGATGTCAAAGGCTTTTGAAAACATTATGAGAAAATAAGAATTGTTTGGAACAACTTTTCATGCCTCTGAGATAAAAAGATTTTGAAAACATTGTGGGAAAAGAAGACTTTGCCAAAAACGAAATGATTAATTAAGCCTTTTCAAGATATAGAAGACCTTTTACATTGCATGGCAGTCAGGATCCAGTATTAAGACCACCCCGCTATTAAGAGCACTTTGTCAAAGAACCAAAGTGGTCTTAATAGTGGGGTTTTACTGTATGTTCAAAAGTAAACATTACCATTAAACCACTCAAAATCCACAGATACATAAAATCTGTTTCTGGGGCTTTCAATCAAGCTTTCGAACAACGTAATCCTCAACCTGCCATCATTTTCCCATCATTCTTTTTTACAAGCATGCCATGGTCTAACAAAACTTTGGAATAAAAGCCTTACCTTTTCTCTGTGTTTTACTAATCCTAGTATCTACTGGTGGCTTCCTGGCTGTTTCAGCAGATTTACCTCTAGGCCCTGAGTCGTTACTGCTGGTGCTCGTGTTTAAAGGTTCCATGTCAAATCTACCATCATTATTCCCATGATGATTGGAGACGGCTGAACACACACTTGGCCCTATACTTTCATCTGAAAAACAAGAACAGTATTTAACCCTTTTATCACACAATCCCAACTTTTAACAACCATGAGAAAAAAACTTTTGAAAACATTGTGAGAAAAGGATTAAAATGCTGGAAGCCAGCATTTTCTCCTTTTCCCTCTACCCTTCCCAAAATAAATTTCAGTTTTCTCGTTTAATTTGTCATCTGCAAATGCTTTCAATTTGGACCAGTTTAAACTTTGTCCTTTGGTTAAGAGTAAACCAACCATTTAAAATTCCGTTCTAATTCTGAATTCCGATCAAATGGCTTGACTTGAAAGGTAAAATATGAACTACATTCATTGTTTTTGCTGAATACTAACCTCAAACAATACTGCTTTGACTCTTTACTACATGAGAAAAATGTGACTTGTCCAAATTGAAAGCATTTGCAGACAACAATTTAAATGTGACTTAAATGATGAAATATGTCTTTAATATAGTAAAAAACACTGTTGAAAAAGGAGAAAATGCTGATTACCAGCATTTTCTCCTTTTCCCACAGCATTTCAAAAGGCTACTTCCTCAAGGTCGTTCAAAATCGGGATTGTATACTAAAGGGTTAAGTAGGATGTTTACACTACTTTCAACAGTATTTCAGTCATATCAGGTAACAGTTAACTTTGCCGAAATTTGTACTAGTTCGCCATTTCGAGGGAAAGTGATGTCTCTGTTGCCAAAACATATATGCCTGTTATTTAAAATCAACAAAATTGTAGAAGCAATCTTTTTTTTTTACATTCACACCAAAACTTACCATATACACCATTCTGATGGCTGGTACTTGATATTCTGGATTTCCCTGCACTGCCATTTTTAACCCTAGGTCTCCTCCTAACCCTTTCATGTGAGGGTTCACGTGGAGGGTGTGGTTGTACAAGGGGAATATCATGCAAATTCACTGAAAAATATCGAAATAGACCGGTCTTAAATTTTGTGAAGTCTGATTGAGCATTAACAAAACATTCTAAATATCCTTCTAATTCTAAATTCCAAGACTAGCCATCTGATTGGCTGAAAGAGCCAATTAGAAAGTTAATCTATAAATGTAACTTTAGAACTGGGTCTGTATTCACCAATCATTCTTAATTTCCTTTGAAGTCTTATTCTAGATTTAGAAAATAAAACAACTTCTGATTAGCTAAACCAAATGGTTTAACCAATTGGAAGTTGTGTTACTTCTGAATTTGAAAACAACTCTTGAGAATAAGACTAAAAATGTCCTTAAGAATGGCATGTTAATATGGACCCTGATTTTGAATGCCTCGTTAATTTGGTACTTAACCTTAATCGTCACTGCATGCAAAATTCCATGTACCTATTCTACAGCATTCTAGGATTAGACTGCATGCTGCTCTTTTTTTTTTTAATTTCTTCTATTGTTTTTCAATTTTAAAGAAAATTACACTTTTTTCAATTTTCAAGAAAATTGCACACAAAATTTCACCATTACATTTCTTCAATGGTGATTGAATTCATTCTCTGAATTCTTAATCAGTGACACAGTTATATTGATTCATTGATGGTATAAAACTTTTGAAAGCATTGTAACAAGTTAGGGAATTATCAAATTCTTTTCTTGTCCTCTTTCTACCCTATAATGAATACAACAGAAAACATCAAAGTGTTTTTAAAATGTTATCCCTTTACCAAACGTTTCTGGAGAAGAAACTTTTCGAAAACACTGTGGGAAAAGAAGAAAATGCTGATTACCAGCAGTTTCTCCTCTTCCCAAATGCTTTCTGCCCTTCAAAGATAAATCCCAACATTATAATAACATTTTGTTTGTTGTCTGCAAAGGCTTTTAATTTGGACCAGTCTAAAATTTTGTGGCTTTGTAAAAAGGTATGCAATTTTTCTGTAAAGATGGTGCAAATTTTGAACCTTCCAAAAAATGTAAAAGGTGCTGTGTCATACTTACCAGCACCAGCTTCAATTTGCGATACTGCAGAAGGATCAGAATACTGACGCTGATGTCCCTTTCTGACCGTTTTCTGGGGGGCTTTGTCCGGAGGTGGTATGGGTATATGCTGAGGGATTTCTCCTGCCCCTGTATCCCTGACTCCACCACCAGGGTCTTGCCCAGTGTACAGCCCATCTCGACTATTTACACTCAGTGACATGTCCTGATAGCCTGCTGTAGCTGTTCCATCTATCAAGTAAATCCTTTAATATAATCAGTGCTGAGCTTTTATTTTAAAAGCACTGAATTTTTATCTTATTAACCCTTTACCACAGAATCTTGAGTTTTAAAGACCATGAAGATTATACCTCTTGAAAACATTGTAGGAAAAGGAGAAAATGCAGGTAACAAGCAATTTCTCCTTTTTCCACAATATTTTCTATCCCATCAATGACATAAATCATAATTTTAGCAACATTTAATTGGTCGTATGTAAATGCTTTCAATTTGGTTCAGTCCAAACTTTTGTCGTTTGGTAAAGAATTAACCGAGTAAGTAGAGCATCAGACTTTGATGTTCCTCAACAATCTAACCAATAAGTAATCATTGCAAAACCATTCTCACAAAATAACTCTTTACTACGCAACAAAATTTTAGACTGTTCCAAACTGAAAACATTTTGAGAGAACAAATTCTCACAGAAAAGGGTTTGTCTTTGAAAGGGTGGAAAACATTTTGGGAAAAGGTGAAAATGCTTGTCACCAGCATGTTATGCTTTTCCCAAAATGTTTTCAAAAGCCTTCTTCCTCAGGGTCATTTAAATACAGGATTGTTTGGAGAAAAGGTTTAAGAAATTACTCACTAGGAGAAACTTTTTCCTTTTTCCTCAATGATTTAAGTTTTCAGGCAAGTAGAATGTTGTCAAACTAAGCATTGGTGTGGAAAGTGCTAAAGATATTTAAACAGTAAACATTTGCCAATACTGCTGGGTTCGATTCCCATAGCTGGCCAGCGATAATTAATTCTAGCCTTTCAGATGAGACATTAAACCAGTGTCCTGTGTGAGGGTACTATACACCGAGCAACTTAAAGAACCAAGTGTAACTTAGGATGGGTTTCATTCAGTACCCTGCACTATGCCGCCATAACAAAATTAACAATCTTTCATGGGATGTGCCCATATAGACAACTGGTGGCGACGATAAATAAACGAAAATCAAGTTTCAAACAATCAAGTTGAAATAATATAGTCAAGCCCATGTTTATATCATTCTGAAGTGGACAGCCTTGATTAACTGTGTGGGGAAAAGATGAAATGCTGGCTACCAGTAATTTCTCCTTTTCTCATGTTATTTATCCTTCTGAAGAAAATGTATCATCTGCAAATACTTTAAACCTTTACCACACAATCCCGAGTTTTAATGACCCTGTAGAAAGAAGGGTTTTGAAAACATTGTGGGAAAAGGAGAAAATGCTGGTAACCAGCATTTTCTCCTTTTCCCTCAATGTTTTCTACAATTCCCAAAACAAGTTTTTATTTTTCATTCGCATTTACCTTGTTGTCTGCAAATGCTTTTAATCTGGACCAGTCTAAACTTTTGTTGTGTGGGAAAGAGTTAAGTATGAACAAATCTAAGATTTTGCAGTCTGCAAATACTTTCGGTATGACAGAGTGAAGTAAAACAAATTTACATACCATCTGCCCTTGAGTGACTCCTAATACTTCTGTTTGTGAGATTGCCCTAAATATAAAAGCACACTATAATCACTCTTTTAAATAGTGATAAAGAATACTTTCATTTTTCTGTAACAGAAAAATCTCTGTAATCAAATGCAAGATGTGCAATGAAATTGGTGCATTCTTTACTAGATAACATCATTTCCCAAAAGTCCACATCACAAACATGTGGCTCCAGGATGGGATTTGAAAACATTTTGGAAAAAGATGAAAATGCTGGACAACTGCATTTTCTCCCACTATGTTTTCAAAAGTTTTCTTTCCCAGGGTAGTGGAAAAACAGGATTGTTTGGTATGGGGTCTGGAAACATCTCATTAAGAATTACTGAGAATTACTTGCTACTTCAAGATTCGTCACTAGAATAAATCAGCATTTTGATCAAGCTTTACATTTCAGATAATTGCAGCAGTTTTGATTTGCTAGCATGATTATCAGAACTGCTCTTAAAGTATTTCTAAAGCCAATATGCTAAAGAATGAACAGTACAGACACAATATGTAGTTTTTTCTACATTAAAGTTTGGTAATCTACCTCTTTGGTATTTGTTACAAATTTATCTCATCTAGCCATAAATACTTGAGCCATGTTCTGTGAAAATGGGGCTTAATGCATCTGCAAAAAGTATCAACCCAGGTCAGCCTACACAAATGCGCAGGGCCGAAACTTTTTGCTTTCGGTAAATTTTCTACACTTCAAAGGATCCGTGTACCTTCAGATTCAGTCAGCAGTTATACAAAATGGATTTACTAAAGCCATAACTATGTGATGGCTTGTTTGGTATAATGAATTACAGAGGTGCACTAAGCCCCCTTTTGCCAGAGCATGGCTCACTTATTAATGCCAGTTCAGATTAGTGCAATATGTCAAACAAATACAATTAAACACATCAGGATCAGTATGGCCCAAACATTTTACTATCAAAACCCAGTGTCATAAATTAGACATAGTGAGCATGAGGTAGTCAATTCACTGATGGAATGTACAGGCCCTGGACATGTCTCCAGTTTGTAAATACCTTCAGTGTGTTTTAAAGGTGTTAAAGGATGGATTTTACTAAAGTCGTTACCTCTCTAGAAGATTTTTTCCCCGCACTTTGAGATGTTCTTACTCCAGGAACTTTGGATCCAAAAGCGATGTGAAATGATTCATTGGCAGTAGATTTCCTTCCACTTGCATTTAAGTCTGAATGAGATATAGTAAAATGTAAACAACACTGCCACATGTGGTAACAAATTTCAGCTGCAGTTGCTTTTAGAAATGAGTATCCCTCTGGGAAAAGGGATCTCCGTGATACATTATATCAAGCAAGTCACCACATTATCATGGATCCATAAAAATTATATTGTCTGACAACTGGCAGAATCACGAGGTAACATGGTCCTTGGACATGCAGAAAAATTTACAGACAGCAGAGTTTCTCCGATTTCAGCCTGGGTGGCCTGGTTGATACTTTTTGCAGATACTACATTTAATTCTCTTTTCACAAAGCATGACTGAAATACAGAGTGCATGTTTGATTCAAAGCAACAGTAACATTCACTCTAAAAAGAGGCATAACTGTGTAAAAATATTTTGACAATTATCTTCCCTTTAGGTTTGGGTTTCCCTTTGTGATAGTTGAAAACAAACATGAGTTTGAAGTAAATTTTCAATAATGAAAGAGGTATCTGAGTTTTTTTTATGTATTGCAATAACAACACAGACACCAAGAGGGCTACAGCAATACCTTGATGTTTTTCTTTTCAAAAACAGGCCAGCTAAAAAACTATAATGTTGCTATTACAAGGTTACTGTATTTTCATACAAAATGCTTACATGAAATTGTGGCAAGTTCAACAAATTCAATAAATTCAGCTAATGTATCTATTTGTCAGCCCACTTTTCAACAATGCTTTCAAATGCCTTATAAAAATATGGGATTACTTCGGACCAGGTGAATCATATACTATTAGCTTATCTAATACACAAACTAAACTGACCTAACTCAAAAGCACTGTTGACAGACCCTCTTACATCACCACCTGCTCCCCCTCCTCTTAACCTCTCTGCATGTCTTATCTTGTCTATTGTTAGAAGCTGAAAGTAAAACAAAATAGAGTTTTCTTTTCTGCATGTTTTTGACTATGTGTTTGGGTGGGAGTGTTATATTCTCTATTTGTCACAATGTTTTCAAGCAAACTAGGCCCCATGTTTCAAACGTATCTGCACAGAGTAAAAGAGACAAATAAGATCTGATCCGAGTCTGCAAATGAGATAAAATTCTATTAAACAAGTCAGGAAAAAAATGCTATCAAGCAAGCCTTTGACAAGTTTAATAACATTATCATAAAATATAAGACCTGACATGTGTTGACATTTGAGATAAAATCTTATTAAACAAGTCTAGGAAAATGAGTAAGCGAGTCTCTAGTGAGCTGAATAACATTTTTGTGGACGAGTTTAATAAAATTTCAATAAATGTCAAATTCTTCTATCACATGACAGAATCTTGCAAAGTGTAGGTAAGAATATACAAAACAATACATACACACGTGGTAATTTCTATGAACAAAACCTGATTCAATTCTCTGAAAGAAGTACAAAATTATGTCACAAATGATGTCAAATAATACTTATCTTAACTCTTTGCCAAATGACAAAATTTTAGACCAGTCCAAATTGAAAGCTTTTGCAGATGACAAAATAAATGTGAATCAAAAATTGAAATTTATTTTTGAAAGAGTAGAAAACATTGTGGGAAAAGGAGAAAATGCTGATTACCAGCATTTTCTCCTTTTCCCACAATGTTTTCAAAAGGCTTCTTCCTCAGGGTCGTTAAAAGTCGGGACTGTGTGGTAAAGGATTAAACATGTGTGAGATAAGAAAGTTTGTAATGGCTATATTACAATGAAAACAAGGAAGGTTATGTGATTTAAGAAAATTTGTAATGTACAAGTTTCCCACACTAAAATAAAGGCAGTTACAATGTAAGATACTACCTGAGTGTAATGTTCAACATCAGCTGCAAACTGACACTGTTTCGGAATCACGTCCATTTCTCCACCCACACTGGGGGAATATCCATACAACTCTGTAATAGAAGGAAAAGCTGTTCAATATTTTATTCAACATAAAACCTGAAAAGCATGTGACAAGAATTTAAAGTCAAATGGAAATAGCCTTTCCTTCCTGTATATTTTTTCTGACAGTTACATATGGACCCATTTAACTCTTTCCTAAAAAACAAAACTTACGACCTGTTCAAACTGAAAGCCTTGCAGATGACAAATTAATTGTGGTTCAAGTGATGGAATTTGTCATTGGCAAGGTAGAAAACATAGTGGAAAAAGGAGAAAATGCTTTTTCCACAATTTTTTCAAAAGCCTTATTTGTTACAGTCATTAAAACATGAAATTCTGTTGTAAAGGATTCACTTTTTGAAAGACGATGAAATTTTACTCTGGTCTCCGATGTAAGCATTTGAAAACAAATGTTGCTCAAATGGTTAGATTTGTATGGTTGAGTTAAATTGTGAGAAAAGGAAAAAGTTTATCGTTTTCTCCTTTCCCATAAATGTTTTCAATACCCTTCTTAATCAGACTCCTCGAAACACAGGCTTGATTGGCAAAGGGTTGATACAGCTGTTGCGAATTCATGTCAAGGTAGATACACACAATTCCTCGAACACTGCGGAAAATCATTTCAACTTTTTTATTTGCTGAACCTAGTTTCAACTTTTTTTTTTTCAATGTGAGAAAAGAGAGTACTGCTTTGAAGGATGTGACATGCAAATACAGGTTTTATTATCATTTGTATGTCACATCCCTCAAAGCAGTATACTCTTAATATTAACTTTCCACACAATCCTGCGTTTCAACGACCCTGAGGAAGAAGCCTTTTGAAAACATCGAGGGAAAAGGAGAAAATGCTGGTAACAATGTTTTCTACTTTATCAAAGACAAATTCCATCATTTGAACCACATTTAAATTACTGTCTGCAAATGCTTTCAACTTGGACAAGTCTAAATTTTTGTCATGTGGTAAACAGTTAAACACCAGGAATGAAAAGATAGGTGATCAGGCCACTGTGAAAAAACTTAAGCAATGTTGAAAATACCATTAGTGTAGGAAACGTTGGAAAACATCCTTGTACAACATCGAAAACCAACATGAATAAGGTTTATTGCATAAACATGAAAAATGCAGACAGAGAGATTGCTCACTGAGAGCAATTTCAGCTTTCACCACAATGCCAAGAGAGTGGTCTCTCACTACATGGAAAAAGTTATCATTCTGTAGGTGATAATGTGGAAAAAAAAAAAAAAAAACAGAAAAAAAAAACAAAGCAATACTCATTTACCATTATCTTCCACAGTTTCTGGTGGCTGACATTTCATGGTGAATATACGCCGTACACGACAGTTAGCAGATATACAGATACTCTCAAGAAGTTTGAAAGTTTCCCCTCTCCAAGTCTCACTCACCATTGATACCATGTCTAGGACAAGGTTTAGCCACTGCAAAATACAAAGGAAACATGACTCAAAAGTCACATGGCAAGTATATCAATTCATTTGATACTACAAAATGAAGTCTGTACCAGACAACAAAATTCTTGACTCATAAAAGTTGAAAGCATTGGCAGAAAAAATATCAATGTGGCTCAAATAATGATACCTGTTTTTGAAAGGGTAAACAAATATTGTGGAAAAATTACACCTCAATTTTCTCCTTTTCCATCAATGTTTTCGGAAGGCTTCTTCCTACTGAATGATAAAACATGCCATTGCTTGGTAAGGGATAAAATCACTTGATACTATCATTGACTAGCAACTGAAAACATTTTACTAGCATTTTCTTCTTTTCCCACAATGTTGTTAAAAGCTTTCTCCTACAGGGTCTTCAAAAGTCATGACATTGTTTTTTTTTCCATCCCTTGATACTAGATATTGCTCATTTTCTGATTTTTTTTGCTGATTTTTTCACTGATTTTTTTCCCAATCAAAAAGGATATTCCCATTCCAATAAATGTTTGCTCCTCAGTGTCATCTGTACTGAAACTAGAGCTATCACTAAAAGTGATCATACCCTCCACCAGCTCCTTGTCACAAAACAGCTCTTTGTCACAGAATGCAGAATGGTTTCGTAAAAAAATAAGAGTTGAAAAAAAAAAGTGGGAAAAGAGTTATGGTACTTGTAAACTGCGCTTCTCGTTAATGTGGTCTATCTGTATATGAAGTTTGATGTCACTAGCTTAAATGATTCAGAAGTTATGCCCCGGACGAATATCCAAAGTTAAAACTTACAAAGGGCAATAACTCGAAAAATAAATGGAATAGAGTTATGGTTCTTGTACACTGCACTTCGCCTTATAGTGATCTATCTGTGTGTGAAGTTTGAAGTCATAAGCTTCTATACTTTGGAAGTTATGCCCTGGACAAAAATCCATAGTTAAAATTTAAAAAGGGCAACACGCTTAAGGGGAGATAATTTGGCAACCAATGGCAGCAAGGTCATGAAAATTGCACATGCACAATTTCATATGTACCCAAACATTATGTGTAAATTTCAGTGCAGTACTTGAAACATTGTAGGAAAAAAGCTCCGGACAAAATTGTGTCTACAGACAGACGGACGGACGGATGGACGGACGGACGGACAGCCATGGCGATTCTAGTATACCCCGCTCCACTTCGTTGTGGGGGGTATAATAGGTGGGTCTGAAAAAGGCCTGTGTGGTAATATATTTACAATCTAGTGCTGAATAGTGTAGAAATATTGTTTTGGGTGTCATCCATCCTGTCAATTAGTCTATCTGTCTGTCCATTTGTCCATCAAATTTCTATTGTCAGAAATTTATGCCTGCTTTGACAGAGAATATCACTTCAAAACAGTAACATATTTGTTCAACTAATCTTTGTTATGTGATTTATTACCAAAGATACTGAGTATTTAATTTGAAGGTTTTTCAATCGATTAACCCTTTCCCAAACAAGCCCTGGTTTTCACATGTCTGCAGTACAAGTCTTTTGAAAACACTGTGGAAAAGGAGAAATTGCTCGTAACGAGCAATTTCTCCTTTTCCCACAGTGTTTTCTACCCTTTTGGAGAACATTCCGCCATTTTCATCAAATTTAAAATTGTCGTCTGCAAACTCTTTCGGTTTGGAAGGGTCTAAAATTCGTCGTTTGGGAAAGGGTTAATGAATCCTGTGATTACATTCTGTAAATAACTATAAAAGTTGGGAGAGTGTATGCAACGGTGATCTTTCATTTTTTACCACACAGCAAAATTTTGCACTATAACAAATTACAGATGACAAATTAACTGTTACCAAAATGATGATTTCTGTCTTTGATAGAGTAGAAAACATTGTGGTAAAAGAAGAAAATGCTGGTTACCAGCATTTCCTCCTTTAACCACAATGTTTTCAAAAGCTTTTTTAATTAGAGTTGTCAAAATTCTGGAATATGTGGTAAAGGCTTAACAATGCTGACTGGCATGAGAATAGGCCTAAGCATAAGAATTAAAACAACATTAATGTGGACTCACCACTCCTGTTTTCACTATCTTAAGGGCCACTTTTGCATGCAGTGGTGTTATATGGATATCCTTTTGGGCAGTTGATAAGAAAATCCTCCTTTTATTATTCTTCATGTCTGCAACCCTACAATAATGATCAGAAATTCTAGTAACAACATTAATGTAAAAAAAAAAACAATCTCCAGGCTCCTGAAGAAGACATTTGAAAATGATACAGGAAAATGAGCAATGGCTTGTGAAAACTAATTCCTCCCTTCCCCACATTGTTTTCCATATCTTTATGAAACAACCTCCAACCTTTAGGTGTTAGTCCTTTAACCCTTTAACACACAATTACGCGTTTTAACAACCCTGAAAAATAACACTTTTGACAACATTTTCAATCCAAGCAAAGACAACTGCCATCATTCTAGATGCATTTGTCATCTGCAAATGCTTTCAATTTGGACAAGTTTAAAATCTTGTCATCTGGCAAAGATTTAATTAAGACAGGAGTTTTTTTGTGTTTTATGCAACTTTCAATAATATTTTGCTTACATCATGGCAACAGCTCACCTATGTGCTTCTTGGTTTTGCCAGTACATGTATTTGGCTATTGCTCTAAAAACCCTTGCTAGTATGGCAAATGGCTATATTTTTTGCTGCATGTATATAAATGTTCCTCTTTACACATAAAAAGAATTAATTAACAATTACCTTTCGATAATAATTGTAACATACCAGGAAATATATCACTGGCACTCTGGCAAAAGGGGGTTTAATGCATATCCATGATGCATTAATGATTATACAAAGCAAGCCATCATATAATTATGGATCAATAGAATCAATTTTGTCTTATGACAAACTGAATCATGCCGTAAACTGGTCCTATGACATGCAAAAACTGACCAACAGAAGAATGTTTCAACCAATGTCTTTTAGATTACATGATACATTGTTTCTATCTAATCTGGTGTTTTATTCTGCTTTCAACATTATTTCAGCCATATCATAGTGACAACTCACTCATTTATGTCAATTCATGGTTTTACCAGTACCAGGCTGAGGTCCTGAAGTGTTTTGCCCAAAGACACTACGAAAAACTCAGATCCCCTGGTAAGGATCTAACACGGGACTGCTAGATTTCTTATTCTACACTTTCACCACTGGGTCATAATTCCTCCCTTAACCCTTTACCACATAATCTCGAGTTTTAATGACCCTGAGAAAAAGGCTTTTGAAAACTATGGTAAAAGGAGACAATGCTGCATTTTCTCCTTTTCCCACAATATTTTTAGCCTTTTAATGACAACTTCCATCAATTTAGCCACATTCACTTTGTGGTCTGCAAATGCTTTGAAACTGGACGAGTTTAAAATTTTGTTGTTTGGTAAAGATTTCAAATACTCAAGACAGAGAAAGACCCATGCCAAATAAGTTCAGTATTCCATAAGTAAAACTGATAAAAGATAACTTTACCCAATTTCCATGCTGAAATCTGCTCCTTTTTTTAAGGCCAGTTGAACCACAAGGTATCTCTGGACAAGATGTACTAAAATAGAAGATAAAATCAATAAGGTCCTTTTTCAACTCTTTAACGATGGAAAAAATCCTAGAGCAATCCATATTGAAAGCATTTAGGCCTTCGATGGTTTGCTCATTTATTGTTATTTGTATCAATGGGTATACAAAGTTTACCTCGCCCATGGGAAGAGTTCCATCAAAGTGCTCTAGTATCTTATGCCCAGTGCAATGTATTTTAACTCTTTACCAAACAACAAACTTTTAGACTTGTCCAAATTGAAAGGATTTGAAAATGAAAAAAATACCTGACTAATAAAAAAAAAATACCTGGCTCAAAAATTTGAATTTGTTTGAACAGCATTTTCACCTTTTTCCACAATGTTTTGAAAGTCTTTTTTTTCGGGTCGTTAATACTACGAATTGTTCGGTAAAGGGTTAAATATCTATATGGCAAAGGATACATTTTGGCATTTAAATCATGGGCCATCACAATAGAGAAATTAATGTTTGCTAATTTAAATCTAAAATAGCATAATCCGCTATCCTGGTCATAAATTAAAGCTGACTGTGTAAAACTGGTGTTACCAGCACTAATTTATCGATCGGTGGCTTGGTCAGTTCGAGCTGTAAAAGTTTGACATCAAGCTGTAAATCTCCTAAAAAACAGGTGTTGTGTGCTGTAAAACATGGACTGCAATCACAACCCTTTACTTTCTTACCTTGATAATCAACTGATTAATGCAACAAAATCTCTATTTAGATCTAAATTGCATTGTGGAAATATTTGTGTCAGTTAGATTACTTGTGTCATTACATCAACCTAAGTTGTTTCAAAGATAAAAATTACCAATTAAAGCATTTAATTTTGTGAAGTGATTCTTCTTTAAATTTTAGAACTGTCAAAAGGGTCAATCAATACAGCATACTTTTATAATATTTACCACAGTCGGCTCAAGGGCTGTATTATAACCTGACTGCAACAACAACAACTAGAGGAATAACTGCTCAGCGTGGAAATGGATTTAAAGCTAAGCTAACTAGTAAAACACAAAAAATGTGTATTCTAGACTTTTATTTCTTCACACAAAGGGTAATTTAAACTATTACTGAGTCACTTAAAGCTTTACATCAGCATGACTAGTTTGGGAGGTAGTTGTATCTCTTTGTGTTGATCGGCAGATAAGTACGTTCTCCAGCTAGATTTTACAAAGTCCTTTGATTATGCGCTTATAAGACGCTCCCCCTACTTCAAGCTCAAAATTCTAGGGAAAAAAATGTGTCTTTGTCGAGTATATCCGGTATGCATTAAGCCCCTTTTCACAGAGCATGGCTCACACATCTTATTTACTTACAGATTATAGTTTTCACAAAATACCATAAATTATGTACTGTATTAGGAATGAATGCTGGAATTCTTGCATTTTACTAACTACTGTATATGCTTATCTTAGCTGAAAAAAAATCTAGACAAAGTTACACAAAGATGATTGTTTAATGCTTACAAAAATATACTTTCTATATTAAACAACCATTCCTTTTTCCACAATATTTACAAAGAAAATAAACTTCAAAGACATAGAGAGTCCCATCAGTACATTATTGGTGTAACTTTTCTATCTGATTAGTCATGAAAACCTACATGTTGTCCTTGAGTCCTTTGGCAAACACATTTTTGTTGTGGCAGTAGCTCCTTCTAATATGTAAGCATAACTTTTCACATCCTTTTCATAATTCTGGAATAGAAAAATAAATCAACACTTTACCACACAATCTAAAATTTTAATAACCTTGTGGACAACTGCTTTCTAAAACTGGTTACAGCATTTTCTCATTTTGCCCACAATGTTTTCATAAGCATTCTTTAACAGGGTCATCAAAACTAGGGACGGTGTAGAAAAGAGATAAATACCAGACTGAGTAGATATCGTTAAATTTCTTTGGACAGCTGTTGTAAGTTGGCTCATAGAAAATAACTGGGCAAATGAATAAAAACAAAGTTAAAACATAACTACAGAGCTGTTCCCTTAATCCATTGCACAGAGAATTAAAATAAAAGGCTAATAGGATCTTTATGATACAAGGTTATCATACTAAGGACATTTGGTGCAGTGTAAACTGAACTGTTCATTTAGATAAATAATACATGAGTCATGCTCTGGCAAAAAGGGACCTAATGCATCTCTGTGATGGATTATACTCCATGATGCAATACACCAAGCAAGTCATCACATACTAGTAATTATGGATCCATAAAATAATCCATTTTCTCTAACAATGGACCAGATCAGGAGGTAGAATGGTCCTTTGCCATGCACTAACATTTACAAATAGCAAAAAGATTCAACCCATGTAAGCCTGCGTGGACTTTGCAGGCTGTGCAGGCTGACATGGGTTGGTACTTTGTGCAGATGCCTTAACTCTTTACCACACAATCCCGACTTTTAACGACCCTGAGGAAGAATCCTTCTGAAAACATTGTGGGAAAAGGAGAAAATGCTGGTAACCAGCATTTTCCCCTTTTCCCACAATGTTTTCTACCCTATCAAAGAAAAATTCCACCATTTAAGCAAAATTTAAATTGTCGTCTGCAAATGCTTTCAATTTGGACTGGTCTAAAATTTTAGCGTGTGGTAAAGAGTTAAGCCCGCTTTTCATAGAGCATGGCTCATATGAAATATTTGTCAAAAATACAGTCCAACCTTTCTCACAGTCCCTGTCACCTTCCAACAACTTGTGGATTCCTTCTGTTGTGGTGAAAAAATCTCAAAACATGGACCACCCTGTAAAAATTATGTTACCAATACAGTATTAATTAAACAAAATGAACATTAACAGTAATGAAAAATGAAATGAGCTTACATTTGGGCAGTCTGATCTTGATCTACATTCACCATAAAAGAAACTAAACTTTTTTTCACCCCTTTCCTAATACAGCAACATGTGACACTCTCTGCATATTTATATGCCCAAACTTTCACCTTTTACCACAAAATTTCAAGTTTTAATGACCCTGAGGAGAAAGACTTTGGAAAACATTGTAGGAAAAGGAGAAAATGCTGGTAACCAGCATTTTCTCCTTTTCTCATAATGTTTTCTACATTATCAAAGCCAAATTCCTTAATTTCAGCCACAGTTGTCATCTGTAACATTTGCTTTCAGTTTGGACAAAGTTTTGAAATTTGTTGTCTGGTAAAAGGTTAAGTAATAGTTGTTGGTTTATGGTTTGAATGGTTTTCAATGCTGTGTTTAACATTACTTTAGTTACTGAGGCAGCCAGTGCACCTATCCATGCTTTCCTGGAGCTTCTCTTCCCAGCAACGAGCAAATATTCTTCCCAAGCAAGTGGCTGCTTTCCCAAATAATCATCAATGAAATGGATCAGCATGATCAGCAGTGAGAGAGGAATGAATCCTGTTGCAACGACTATCATAAATTCTCCAAAAGCAATTCACCAAGCTGGGAAAATGAACCTGTGACCCCCTGTTCTCAAGTCCTGTACAATAGTAATCATATCGACTGCCCTACTGGGGCTCAGTGGTGTGATAGCAAGCAACATAAGTTCTTCAGACTGAAGAAAAGAACAACAACAACAAAAACAAAATATGAGCCATGCTCTGACAAAAGGGGTTTAATGCATCTCTGTCATGCATTATATCCTGTGACCCCCTGTTCTTAAGTCCTGTACAATAGTAATCATATCGACTGCCCTACTGGGGCTCAGTAGTGTGATAGCAAGCAACATAAGTTCTTCATGATGTAAACAACCTAAGACTGAAGAAAAGAACAACAACAACAAAAACAAAATATCAGCCATGCTCCGACAAAAGGGGTTTAATGCATCTCTGTCATGCATTATAACAACAAAGTCATCACATAATTTTGAATCTATAAAATCCATTTTGTCTAACAAATGGCTGAATCCCAAGATAGAAATGTCCTTGGACACACTGAAAATTTACCAAAAACAAAACCTGTCGACTGAGTCAGCCTGCATGGAGTGCACAGGCTGACCTCGGTCGATACTTTTTGCAGACAGCATGGCTCATATCCTGTATGGTGATGTGCTTCACAGCAGTGGGAACAGTAACAATTTCTCATCTGCCTATTAACCCTTTCCCAAACAAGCCCTGGTTTTCATGTGTCTGCAGTACAAGTCTTTTGAAAACACTGTGGGAAAAGGAGAAATTGCTCATAACGAGCAATTTCTCCTTTTCCCACTGTGTTTTCTACCCTTTTTGAAAACTTTCTGCCATTTTCATCAAATTTAAAATTTGTCGTCTGCAAACTATTTCAATTTGGACCAGTCCAAAATCTGTCGTTTGGGAAAGGGTTAACTCTTTACAAAACAACAAAATTTAAGACATGTTCAAAATGAAAGCATTTGTTGACCTAAGGATAAATGTGACTCAAAAATTTAAATTTGTTTTTTGGAAGGGTAGAAATCATTGTGGAAAAGGAGAAACTGCAGCTAATTACCAACATTTTCTCCATTAGAACAATGTCTTTAACTCTTTACCAGATGACAAGAATTTTGACTTGTCCATATTGAAAGCATTTGCCGACAACAAAACAATTGCAGCTTAAAAATTAAAATATATTTTGGGAAGGGTAGAAACATTGTGGGAAAAGAAGAAAATGCTGGTTACCAGCATTTTCTTCTTTTATCACTATGTTTTCAAAAGCCTTCTTTCTAAGGGTCCTGAAAAGTCGGGATTGTGTGGTACAGGGTTAATAAAAGTCTTCTTCTGTTGGGTCATTAAAACTCTGGATTGTTGGGTTGAGGGTCACAGGTATACTAAAACTTTCAAATTTGAAAAGATATATCAGTACCTGAAAATCATTCTTGAACATCTCGGAAAATTTTGAAAATCACACTAATACCAAGGTGACAATCATCTGGAAATAAAAAGAGTATTGGTTAAAGTAACAATAGCTGCCAAAAGTTAACACAGTGGTGTTAAAATGCATTTAAATCTAAATCATGTCATTTAAAGCTATGGAAATCATTGTGAAAATGATAATCTGTTATTGTATGCATGTATGGTAGCTGCCAAAAGTTAACAAAGTGGTGTTAAAATGCATTTAAATCTAAATCATGTCATTTAAAGGTATGGAAATTATTGTGAAAATGATAATCTGTTATTGTATCCCTGTATGGTAGGTTCAAGTGTTAGTCACTGGCACAGAAATTAATTTCAAAACTAGGTTAAAAGTTACCAGGTCACTTATCTTTTTTTTACTTTTCGCCCAATTTAAAAATTCATTTTCAAATGAGGATTTCTGTCTTTGATAAGGTAGAAAACACTGTGGAAAAAGGAGAAAATGCTGGCTACCAGCATTTTCTCCTTTTCCCACAATGTTTTCAAAACTTGAAAAGGCTTCTTCTTCTTCAGGGTCATTAAAACTCAGGATTGTGTGGTAAAGAGTTAATACAGTTGTGAAACAGGACCTGACTTTTTTTTTTGAGTTCTTATTTCACATTTTTCTGATAATTCCGGATTTGAATTTGTAGAGATGCTCTCATAAGCCGAGGTTCTTAGAAATAAGACCTGTTTTTCATTTGTACAATCTTAAAGAGCACTCATTTTGTCTATCCTTAGACTTTTTGTTCTGCCTTAATTTCTTAAAGGATGAAAATTTTCAGAATTATTTGATTGAAAGCATTTTCAGTAGACAAACCAAATATGGCTCAAATAATTAAATTTTTCACTGAAAGGGTAAGAACTTTGCTGGCAGAGGAGAAAGGGCTGGTAACAGTAAACCAGCACTTCCTCTCTCTCTAAAGTTGTTTTCAATGGCCTTCTTCTTCAGGATTACTAAAACATATGATTGCCAAATAGAGATTTAACCTTTCACCAAAAAACAAAATTTTAGACTTGTCAAAATTTAAAGCTTTTGCAGAGAGAGAGATGACAAATTAAATGACTCAAATTGTAGGATATTTCTCATCATGGCTTGAAAACATCGTGTGAAAAGGAGAAAATGCTGGTTATAAGCATTTTCTCTTTTGCCAACAAAGTTTTGAAAAGGCTCTCTTTCATATCATGCTGAGAAATAAGGCTTAAAAAGAAATTAGGGACTGAAAATTGAAGGGGCTATAACTGAGAAAAGAATCGTCAAACCAGAACATGCGAACACATTTTGCACATGTCCTGCTTATAAAGAAGCTTTCCATGAGGTTTCCTTTACTTCCATCTAGTGGTTGCTGCGAAATAATACTTAAACAAAATTGTGGACTAAAAATTTAAAGGGCCATAACCAGACTTGGCAAATGACTGGAAAATTTGACCGGTCAGTAGGTCTGACAGGCATGAAAGTTTTGCAAGACCAATTCAGAATCTGTCAGATTGAAAATCACCCCACCAAATAAACTTTGTAGCTCATGTAGCATTGATATCTGGCTCAAACAGTGAAAAATTGTGGCAGACGAACAACACCAAAAACAATATCTCTTTTCCAAACCATTTAGTTTGGGAGATCAGGTTTCTCAGTTAAATGAAGAAATGAAGATTATTTGAATAAATTCTCTTGGTTTTCATATAGTCAATCTTTTGTGTTCCGTACACTGAAAGGGAGTCAAAGAGCATTCCAGACATGGCCCGAACTGGGTGCTGGTCGTTGCTAAATACACACTACTAGTGACAGATTTAGTGACAAGATACACACAAAATGTAACACAGAAGTAAGGCTTGGCTTTAGAAATTATGGGCAGATTGGTTCGCAGTAGATATCGTACCCTTGATTGATTAACATTATATGGTGTGTATACATGTACGGTGTGTAATTAGACAAAACCAACCAGTGCGCAGCAAGTGTGTATAAATTCTCCTTCTTTTTTAAAAAAAATATGCTGTGTTTTGTTTAAAATGGTGCTACAGTAATTTTTAAAGCTCTGCAAAATTCCGAGCAGTCAGGTGGATGGTATGGATATTGTTGTTGATCTTTCTATTGTTTTAATGGTCATGTCCGATGGTCCAACAGTATTCACCATGACTGCCTAACTGGAAGAAAAATCATCAGGACATCCTGATGATATGTACATGTCCTTCTTCAAGGTAAGTTCCCTATTAAGTTTCATAGAATTCCATCATGTGGTTGCCGAAAGACAACACAGAAACGAAATTGCAGAAGCAAAAATGGACACATGGGCGAGGTGACTGTATGGCTCCCTGGCAAGTTTTTGGTGGGGCACAGGTTACAGTGAGTGGTTCAGTATATCAACAATTATCACCAAACTAACACCAAGGACTTTTGAGTCTGCTTATTGAGACATTACACATGACGGGTTTTCAGTAGACATAAAAAATATCAATGTCATACATCTTCACCTACCATACGAGGTCAATCAGATCAATAAATGTAATAAAAATGATTCAAGCATCATTTAAAGTTGCTTGTTTAACTGTTATTGTAATTAACTTTGGCATCCGACGTCATGTCAGTTCTGAGTTTTTATAAAAATTTTATTGGAAACGAGTTTTGTATGTCATTTTCGCGTTGAATATCATGTGCGATTAAAATTATAATGCAATACAAACAAAAAATGTTTTTAATCCGTAATTCGGCTGTAATATCAGAGGCTTTGACCGGATGTCTTTATCTGCAAAAAGATAATTTGTTTCGAAAGTTTACAGAGATCGTCCACATGCCGCCATATTTGTTTACTGCGAGTAACGGAAAAGGCTAGTTTACCGATGGAATAATGTCTTGTGAAAAACATCGTCGTCCGAAGGAATTTGTTAACCCTGAGTCTGCTAAGCGCGACTCACTGACCTTTTCTGGACAGCACAGATCAAGATCAGACTGCACAGAACATGCACACTGATCTTGGATCTACACTGTCCGATAAGGAGTATCTTTCCTCTAAAAGTACCTTTGAAATAGGAAAGAAAAAGGAAAATTTGGATGTTTTACTATCGGCTTGAAAAATTCATTCCCTTCATTTAGCAGGATAAGCGTTTATCTTTGCTAAAATGGACTCAGCTTGATTGTAAATGCAGATGCCTCATTTTGATACCACTTGAACTTTCATTTTAAAACCGATGTACCGAAGAATATCCAATCAATTCTATCATTAAATAATGCCAGGAATCAGAAGGCTAAAGTCTTCATTAGGTCAGGCCTGGCTCTTATATACAGCATAAGAAGTAATTCACAACTTACCTATAATCAAGTCGCTATACTAAGTAAGTTAGGAGTTAACTAAGTGATAACTTTAAGAAAGGACCGTAAAACATCAAAGATCTGAAACTCGTCTTTCAACCTGTAATACTTCTGAGGTTTTCACAACATATATATGCACATATAAAGCTCAGTTGCTCCAAGTTTGAGCCGCCAATTTTTCAAAAATGGGAGTCCTCTACAGTTATGTAACCATGCCAGACATTTGCTCAGTGGCATCTGACATCCGTTTGTGGGGAAGATTGTTTTAATAATCAACGTTTGCTAGATACAATACCTAAAGACAGCTTTTGAGTCGTGTAAACTACTGCCATTTGAACCATGTTTTTTTCTCCACCGTACTGAGGAGCTTTTTTTTTTTTGTAACAGGCGTTTTTTTTTTTTGTCCCACCCATCTTTTTCTCATTTCTGCCTGAAATATCACCTAAGGAGCCTATATATGAGCCATGCTAAGTCAAAAGGGGGTTTTATGCATCTCAGCGGCCAGTATACACATCCCTGCTTTCCCGGAGTTTCCAGGGTTTAGGATTTCCTGGACGCAAATTTAATGCCTCGTACTCTGAGCCATTGAAGACCGAAGAGCACGAAATCTCTCTCTCCCCACGTTCGTCTACAACTACTTTACCGTTTACTAAAGAATCTCGTGTTTTACGACCCCTTAAGAGAAGGCTTTTGAAAACATTGGGGAAAAGGAGAAAATGCTGGTGACCAAATATCATTCCAGCCGCATTTGATTTATCGTATGCACGCATATACTTTCAATGTGAAAAACAAAAACCACAATGAACATTCGAATCAAAATTTATAGACGAGTTTTGCTCTGTTCAAATGTGGTTTAATGCACCGACAAAAAGTATCGACCCAAGTCAATCTACGCAGTCCTCGCAGGCTGACCTGGGTCAAAACTTTTTGCTTTTTACTTTTGGTCAGTTTTCTCCATGTCAAGGGACCAGTGTACCCCATGATTCAGTCGGTTGTTATGCAAAATGAACTTTATGGATCCAAACTGATGTGATGACTTGCTTGGTATCATGCATCACGGACATGCATTAAACCCCTTTTACCAGAGCGCAGCTCATATCTAAGTAAAAAATCCACTGTTCAACAAAATGAAAAACAACCAGGAAAAAAGGCAATTGCTGTCGGGGTTATTTTTGCTACTTTTCTTCATACTGAGCCACAACAACAACAACAACAATGATAATAATTCATTTTCCAATTCCTCTTCCGTCGTCTATCTGTTTAAAGGCATTTCTTGTATTCTAAGATCTCAAACAGATAATAGATCTAATGAAACTTAGTAGCATTCAAACATGAAATCAGCTGAGCATTACGTGGTTATACAATCACTTGCAGTGATGTACTACATGTATATTTCACGAGTGACGACGTTTACATAACAATGCATCAATGCTCAACCACTTAACTGTTTTACCAAACGACAAAATTTAAGACTGGTCCAAATAGAAAGCATTGGCAGACGACAAATGAAAGGTGATCCAAATGACGAAATTTGTCCCTAATACTACAGAAAACATTGTGGGAAAAGGAGAAAATGCTGGTAACCAGCATTTTCTCCTTTTCCCTCAATGTTTTCAAAAGTCTTCTTCCTCAGGGTCGTTAAAAGTTGGGATGGTGTGGTAAAGGGTTAACAGATTACCCCGTGTTTTAGCAACATAAAAAATTGCTTTTACAAACATTGTGGGAAAAGGAGAAAATGCTGGTAATCAGCATTTTCTCCTTTTCAAACATTGTTTTCTCTTCTTTCACATTCACTTTTCATCACATGAAACAAGCCTGATTAGTCGTCTGCAATTGCCTTCAATTTGGAAGAGTCGAAAATTTCTTCGTTTAGTACAATAAGAAATTATCATATATATATGTGTGTGTGTGTGTGTGTGTGTGTGTGTGTGTGTGTGTGTGTAAAGCCTGACAAAACGGGGTTTGCTGCATATCAGTAATGCATTGTACCAGGCTGGTTATCACAGAATTATGGGTCCATAAAGTCCAATAGCAAAAAGTTATGACCCATGTCAGCCTGCGCGGACTGCGCAGGCTGGCAGAGGTCGATACTATTTGCAGATTGATTGAACTACCCTTTCACAGAGCATTGCTCATACCTAGATCTTTTTACATAAAATATTCTTGTTTTTCATCAGCCTTTCCATCAGCCATGAAATTTTGGTATTTCCGGAAACTATTTCCGACATTGCTGAAGCATCCACTTCCCTTAGTCCTTTGATTACCTTCACACGTAATTATACATCGAATCCAGTCTAGCTGATTGATCAGAAACAACAGCAGACGAGTTTGAAACATGAGCCATGCTCTGTAAAAGGGGGTTTAATGCATTTCCAAAGAGTATTCACCCATGTTAGCCTGCGCAATATTCGCAGACTGACTTGAATCGAAATTTTATACTATTGGTCAATTTTCTGTATGTAGAAGAACCGGTCTACCTCATGATTCAGTTGGTTGTTAGACAAAATGGATTTTATGGATCCATAACTATATGGCAATGTGCTTGATACGATGCATCATGAAGACGCATTAAGCCCCTTTTAGCCATAGCATATTCACCATTGTAAAATGAAAAAGATAATCAACTTGAAATAAGGTTTAATGCATGTGTGCTGATGAAAACAACGTGGCAAGAAGTCGTCTGCGAGAGGTAAATGAATTAAATGGTTCTAGGAAAACTCCCCCCCCCCGGAAAAGTGCCCCCTGAAAAGTCCCCCCCCCCCCCAAATCGCCCCAGGAAAATTGCACCACCACCCCCGGAAAACTGCCCGCCCACACCTTTAAGTGAATTTCTTATTAAAAAAAAACTATTATGGCTCATCTACAAGCCTCATCAGGCAGTGATGGCAAGTTTTATCAAAAAGATAGAAATTGCCATAGATATCCCTGCTACCGTTTTTTTCTTTTAATCTTCCTATTTTATTGTTTTAATTCTAATACTGTAATGGAAACATTAAACAAACTGAAACATATTTACACAAAGATATATAAGCACTCTTCATGGATGATGTGGTGCATCTACCTTTTTTTAATTCTAATTCAGCGCATCTTTTTTTTTTTACAATGTATATCTTTTTCCTTGTTTAGTACTATCATCTTTATTAAACATTATATTTACAATACATTTTTCGATGTTAACAGTACAGTTTGAAGCGCAAAATACTTTACAGTAAATACTTATAAGCAATCAATTAACTTTTACAGGATTTAACCCATCAAAGGAATCACTTCCTTTAAACCTTTCAAATGGAATCGTAATGTCTCGAGAAATGTGCATTCATGTGGAAAAAAATCAAACAATGAAAATGTGATGCATTTAAATAATAATTAACAGCATCAGCATCAGTATCACGATGTTAAAAATTCCTGGGGGCAGTTTTCCTAGGGGGCAGTTTTCCTAGCGGAGGGGCAGATTTCGGGGGGGGGGGCAGTTTTCCAGGGGGCAGTTTCCCAGGGGAGCAGTTTTCCTGATACCGAATTAAATAGATGGGAGAAAATCTTATCAATCCAGATCTTTTAAAATTAAATCCGCTCCCCTTTCACCAATCATGACACAAACGGCATTGGTATTTCCGGAAACTATTTTCGGCATTATGGAACCATCCACCACTCTCAGTCCTTTGATTCCCTTTACACGTAATGCTGGATCCACAACCGCCGAAGGATCAGACTTTTTACCCATCTTACAGGTGCCTGTCGGATGAATCCCTGTCACTACATTACGAACAAAACAATCCCAGTAGGCGTCGCTTTCAAACGGTAAGTCTCTACAAGGACTGACGTCATTTACGTCCATGGAGAGGTTTAGTTTTCTGAAAGATTCTGTCGACACTATCTTTTTGATGAATCGAATTCCTGTGACTAGTTTATCAATATCCTCTTCGTTTGAAAAGTATTTAGGATCTATCAAAGGCTTATCGAAAGCATCGTAACTCCTCAGTTTCAGAAATCCTTTCGATTTTGGGTGGAGCAAGAAGAGTGCGAATGTCAATCCAGTTCCCTCATCTATCGAAGCCATTTCAGGGAGCCCCGTTATCATCGATGGCATTTTATATGGGAGAAGACCAATTTGTAGTTCAGGCACATCGTCCTTTCTTTCGTCTGTCCTCACAAAAGCCACGCCCAAAGCGATAGGCGATGCTAATTTACCGGTATTGAAAGTAAGGTATTGCAAGTATTCCGTGATGGATAGAGCGGAAAGATCGTTGTCTGAACTGTTTCTATTTATCCACAACGGGACCATTAGGTGATACTGGAGGCTTTCCCCAACAGGTAAATCCGCGATCACCGGGATGTGGCTCTCCTGCAAGTCCTTTCTTGGACCTATACCAGATAACATCAACAACTTCGCAGATTCGATTGATCCTGCAGATAGTATCACCTCTTTACTTGTCCTAATGATCTGTTTCCGGATATTCCTGATACATTCTACAGACACGGCCGTTTTGTTTACAACGTTGATTTTAGTAACGATGGACCTAACCGCCACGTGTAGGTTTGGTCTTTTCATGGCTTGACGGAGAAGGTCACGTACCGGGCTGGTGCGAACACCTTGTTTACCTGTCCAATAATGAGGACTAAACCCGATCCCAGCTTCACCATTGTGATCGATGTGCTCATAACCAAGCTCACCTCCAGCTTTTATAAAGTTGTCAAAATACGGGTGATCTGAGGCACCTTCGTCTGTAACTCCAAGAAACCCACCGGTTCCGTGGTATTTTGATTTCTTTAATTCGCCCACTTGGATGTCCTCCGATTTGAGAAAATACGGTAATACATCCTTGTAGCCCCATCCGGTACACCCAGCGTGTTCCCAAGCGTCATAATCATACCTGCTCCCTCGGGCATACTGAAGATAGTTTATGATAGATCCCCCACCAAGAACCCGACCTGCACTCCAGGACTCTTCATTACCAGGTTTTCTATTTGTCTGCGCATTTTTCTGTCTCTCTATCTGATAAGCCCAATCAATTTCACTCATTGTGTGGAAGAGTGCGAACCCTGGCACATGGTATGTAAATTCCGTCTCCTCTTTGCCTGCCTCCAGAAGTAACACAGTCACATCCGGGTTCTCAGAGAGTCTCGCGGAAACAACAGCGCCGGCAGACCCTCCCCCAACAACCACAAAATCATATGTTTTGTTCAGTTCCACAACGGTTTTACCGGCATCAAAGCTGAACGCTCCACGTATAAGCATCCACTTGGCCAAAAGATATGCACAGAATGCAATCAAAGTAGCTACAAGAATGGTTTTGAGCGCCATGCAGGCAGATCTATGGTTCGTCACACAATAATTATTTTCAGTAAAGTTCGTCCGTGTGTATATGTATGTGCAAATAATATTAAATAGATCTCTTTGTCAAAACACTCAAGTGTAACGCTTCAGTTCAGAGCGATAGTATGAGAGCCTTAAAATCTTTACCAGTGGACAGCCTTGTTTACCAGTCCAATAATGAGGACTAAACCCGATCCCAGCTTCACCATTGTGATCAATATGCTCATAACCAAGCTCAGCTCCGGCTTTTATAAAGTTGTCAAAATGCGAATGATCTGAGACACCGTCGTCCGTAACTCCAAGAAACCCACCGGTTCCGTTGTATCTTGACTTCTTTAATTCGCCCACTTGGATGTCCTCCGATTGGACTGATCCAAACTGAACGCATTTGAATTGGGTGGAAAAATTTGTCTGTGATAGGATAGAACACATTGTGGGAAAAGGAGAAAATGCTGGTTACCAACATTTTCTCCTTTTCTCACTATGTTTTCAAAAGGCTTCTTTCTCAGGAACGTAAAAACACGGGATAGTGTGGAAGAGTTAAACTCTATGCCACAAAACCCCGACTTTTCACCGTTCCTAACAAAGAAGTTTTTTTAAAACAAGAGGAAAATGCTGGTAACTAAGAAGACAAGAAGAAAATGCTGGTAACTGGCACAATCTCCTTCTCCTACTCTGTTTTCTACCAAAAAACAAATTCAATCATTTGAGCCAGGTTTAAATTTTCGACTGCCAATATCTTGAAATTGGACTAGTCCAAGCTTTAGTCGTTTGGTAAAGAGTTACGGACAAAAAATAACCCTAGATTTAAGGATAAAAAATAACCCTTTACCGCAATCGATAACATGTTTTGATAGCCATGCAGAAGAAAGTTTTTGAAAACGCTGTTGGAAAAGGAGAAAATGATGGTTACCAGCATTTTCTCGTAATCCTACAATGTTTTCTTTTCTTTCAAAGACAAATCTCGTCGTGTAATGATCTCAAGACAACGATGTCTGGAAACACTGTGAGCAAGGAGAAAATACTGGTTACCAGCATTTTCTACTTTTCCCACAATGTTTTCTTTTCCTTCAGAGAGAAATACCGTCATTTCAGCCACATTTAAATTGTCGCCTGCAAAATACTCTCAGTTTACACAAATGAAAAATTTGGACGCAAGGTGAAGAGTTAAGGTAAAAAAGATATGGTAAAACTTGTAAGGAGGTAAGTATGACACAAAAGTCGCCCTAGTTAAAGCAAAAAAAAACCTCAGGCACGCATTCACGGTGTAGGACCGGAAGTGTACAGTGTTTGAGATTGTATGTCACTTGGGAGTCTGTACAGTGGCGAAATGTCACTTGATTCTTGAAAATTGAGTTTACACGGTAAGTGAAGTTAATGTTTTTTCGTTTATTTTTGTAATTAATTGAAATCTTTCCATCCACTTGTACTTTTGATATATATTAAACATACCAGGCACCTGATCGTGCGATGCGCAACCTCCTTATAGCAATAAGAATGTCTTGATCAGCTTGACGTGTGAAAATTGAAATGATTTTCGACTACAAAAAATACCAGAATTTTCGCTTTAGCACACACGAGAGAGTTCTTTCTACGATATAAAGGTCTGTCCGTGTTTATGCTTCTTCTCTTCATCAACAAGTTCCAAGTTGTGACCTTAAAAGCGATGAAAATGACGAAATTCCTGTATGTTTACTAACACAATTTTGTACAGTCACTTGAAAACCAATATTTTAGGTTTGTACTGTCACTTGATACGACTTTGTACGGTCACTTGAATCCGTTCTCGAAATTATTTTGTTCTTACATAAGGAATTTTGACACTTGACAACAAAATCTTGTTTGCTTTGATCCCGTATTTTGACCTACATGATGGAAACAGAGAAATGAAATCGACATATAAAGTATTATTGCTCTTGTGTTGTGACCTCTAGCTGAAAATGGATTATATTTCAATTGTGGCTTCATACGCTTTAAACACAGAAAAAGATTAGCCAGCGTAGAATACAAATTGAAGATACTACTAATGTGTACCAATTTTTAAAGTGGATAGAGATTATGATGACGCATTTCGTGTCACAAACATTCAACTATGCCAACTGTTGACTGGCATCATAGGTTTGGTTTCTTGATTTTGTGGTGATATTAGGAGCTAATTTATAGCACCATGATGTAGTAGAAAAATAAATATTTCCCTTGCAAGAGCTTAAACAATCTAAAAAAATCCATATTAAATCTGATTTTTGGCTCTATGTCATTATCACCCCACCGATTCCAAAATGATAATGGCACTTTTATTTGATTTGATTATTTTGGGGGTTTATTTTTTTCTTTCTCATTTGGTGCTGCATTAAATAGATAAGTTTTAATAAGGCTGTGTCGTCTGCTCATGGTAGAATTTGACAAAGTGTTGCATAGTAAGCAGCGACTGGTGGGGACAAGATAGGGCTAGGCGGATACGCAGATAGGCCTTGTATATTTCAGTACATGTAGTTTTGACAAATTAGGATATCTGCAATGCCACATTTATATTATCCCTAGTTATGGCCTTAGAAGCAATAAAATGTGGCTGAAAATAATTATTCTGTTTTTGTCCCTATACCACATTTTGACTTCTATTGAAACAACTTTTTACGCCCCTGAAGCTGATATCTTCAAAAGTAGATATGGCTCGTAATTTATGTTGACTTCATATCATCCTATTATGTTTGATGCCGCTGAAAAAAGCATATTTTTACTTTGCTATAAGTATGCGTCATGTGTAGGCCTAACTTGTACTGAAGTTAGGTAAGTCTAAAATATTTTGACTTTGGACAAGTCCAACGTTTTGTCGTGTGGTAAAGAGTTGAAGCGTTGACGTGAAGCATTCTTGTACTAGACAAATCACGTCATGAGCACGACGTAATTGATAATTTACCATTAACTGCCTTTGGTAAAAAACTGACAACTTCCTTTTTTGAAGAATTGTCATTCCATATTCACAGGGTATATTCTAGACGTGTAGGCATATCCAATTTATGGATAACATACTATAATTTTTTACCACACACAGTCAATACAGTCTACAGTCAATGACACAAACAAGTTGGCTTCTTTACAAAAGAAGCCAGGAGAAGTCAGCATCAATCTTTTCAAATACTTTATTGGCTTTTAATATCAATATATTTTGGTATATGTAAACAAACAAGCAAAAAAGCCGCCGCGTAGAAGCATCTTATGCTTTACATGACGGTCATTTGACCTTCTTCCTGCGTGGGCAAGTTGCATGATCTTGTCCAGCGGTCTTCTTTCTCTCTTTTTTATTAAACAAAATTCTTCTTATTTTTTCTTCTGCCTAGATATATTTGCTTAATGAAAAATTACAATTACTATATATAGAGGTCATTTGCAACCATGGCAAATATAATATAACAAATCTTTACTAAAATTAGTCATATGAAAATAAACCTCGTCTATTTCGTGTTTCGGTTTTTTGATTTCGCTTTATTTACAAAACCATGACGAAACAGACTGTGTATTAGAACAATTTCCCAAGAAAAATGGATTTAATCAGCAAATTCTGCAGCAGTCTGCATTTTAAACTCACCACTACTGGAGAGGTCTGATGATCTCGTAAAATAAATGAACATGACCACACGTTATTTAATATTGGGATACTGTCGCGTGACACCATTTCTTACCTTAAATTCCGATTAATTAGCGTCATATTACTAACAGAATCTTATACCAAGGTCATTTTTTTTAAATTTATGAAACTCGCCAAAGGCTCGCTTCATGAGTTTCATATGTATGAATTGAGCACTCGTGTAAAATCCTTTATTTTCTGATGTTCATCTAAGTTTGAACGACACTGGGTCGCGTGCAAAGTTTAGTTTTAGTTTAGTTTAAACATATTTATTTTACATTGATTGAGAAACAAGTTCATAAAACTTAAACTAATCTCTCTCGATTCTGCTTCCTGGGAACTACACCAGTACTCGCGCCGAATGTGTGGGCTAATGAAAAATCCCAAAGTTGACATCCACTCCCGGGTATCGATCTCAGGACCTTTAGGTTATAAGGCCAACGCTCTACCTCACGACCACGGACACCACCAAAGTAAATGCAGCCCAAGGTGCTTCGTGTATTCTTTGCTAGCGACCCGGTGTTGTTTGGTAAAGGGTTAAAGGTGGGTATTCAGATTTTTCACATCTCGCCAATTAAAAAATATAAAATATAAATATCACTGAAAATTATATGAAAAAACAATACAAATCATCAATAATTAAGAATCATAAAATTACAAAAACGAAATTGTGTTACCATAAAAGGCTACGTAGCCTCTTCAGGTATTTTTAGATTTCGCGCCAGAAATCAAAGAAGCATTGTGGGAATGTCTGGTGACTGGCACGCGACTAATGACGCTTTAATTCCATAACATAACAAACATGTAATTATTTTCCATAATGTCTTCCTGGAATGCTATGATTGAAGCTTCGTCTGTGTATTTCTGGTATGTCAATGAGCGAGTTGCTCATGTAAAAATAGACCGTGTTTCCCGTCGGTGTAGACCTGTAATTCTCTAATTTCTCATGTTGTCGGATGATTTTTGGATACTGGGGTTTTATGAACGAAAATTAAAAGGCTTTCGGAGTATAAGAATGATTTTTTTTTTTTGTATATTGTAAAATTTTCGTCGCAAAATCTGAAGGGCCACCTTTAAACCAGTCAAATTCTATTCTCGTTTAGGTGTTCTCGCTGAGCCCCGGTAGTTCAGTAGGTAGCGTACAGGAGTTGAAAACAGGGGGTCGTAGTCTCGATCCGGGGCTCGGCCAATTCCTTCCCGAGGATTGAAGATAGTCATTGCAACAGGATTCATTCCTCTCCCACCGTTGACCATTGTTTTGATGATGGTTTTGTGAGAAAGCAGCCAGTGGCTTGGAAAGAATATTGTGCGAGTACTGATAAAAGAGAAACCAGGAAATCATGGACAGCTGCACTGGCCGCCGCGTTTTCATTTCTCCGCGATATAACTGAAATGATGTGGAAAACGGTGCTAAATAATCAATCAATTGGGTGTTCTCATGCATAAACAAAGCTTTGCGATCTATATCAAAGCGCGCTTTTATGCAGCAGGGTACAAGACGGTATTAGTCAGTTACAGAACTTGAAACTTGCTGCTATTTCCTTGGTACATTATCTTACTGGGATTTTCAGTGTCTAATAAAGTACTCGAATATTATAGCAAGTACAACCAACATTTCAGGGAGCATCTGTCAAATCAATCTACTTTAAAGTAAGTCAAACAAGTCAGAGTCTCATATCACTTCAAATAAACAACTTTCTGTCGAATTTCCCTTTTCATTCTTCGTAATAAAAGACATGCTCTTCAAGTCACTGTACAAAATAAAATATTGCAGATCTCAAGCGACTGTACAACAGCTTATCAAGTGACTGTACAAATTCCTTTTGTCGACATGCCATTTTAAACGAACGATTATGAGGATTGTAGTCGATTTTGTCACCAAACCTTTACATGTTTTAAAAAAAAAGTGAATAAAGAAAATATCTATACATTTTCCGTTCAGCAAAAAAGCTTTTAAGGATGGTTAATCAAACAAAATACCTCGTTGTTTTGAGGCAAAATCATCTGTATTTTAGTATGGTTACATGATCAAGGCATCCCCATTCCTCCAAGAAAGATTTACAGAGCACGTGAGTGTTCCTGATACGGTCTATAATTAACAAACAAAAAACTGGATATGAAGGTTTTATAATATCTATCAAAATAAATGAAAAATCACCAGCTTGACTTACCGTGTCATAGCAGTTTACAACGACCAAGTGACATTTCGCCACTGTACAGACTCCCAAGTGACATACAATCTCAAACACTGTACACTTCCGGTCCTACACTGTGGCATTTGTATGTGCAAATTATGATCCGAAAACGGATTGTGTGTACATGGGCATTCGACACACCTCGGATGATCCGTTGATGTAGTTACGGAATCGGCCGACTTGTGACGAGTGCAAACTGATAAACAAGAAATATCTTTAAAAAAGATAAACGGCGTAAATTTGCCTGCGAATTGAATAAACATTTCTACATTTTTGACCAATCACAATTTTCTATTTATTCATTTTTATCAGTACCAAAATGTAGGTCAAAAGCCAGCCCATTCATCTACGACAAATCAAAGTACTGAAATTACTGACAGACTAGCGAATATAATTAATTGATTGTTTGTATGGTGTTTAACCCTGTTTTCAACATTATTTCAGTTATGTGGCAGTGGACAGTGCACATATCCATGCTTTCCTGGAGTTTCTTTAACCAGTACTCCGCACAATATTCTTTCCAAGGCACTGGCTGCTTTCCCACATTTATATTATAACCATCGTCGAAACTTGAGAGAGAAATGAATCCTGTCACAGTGACTATCATCAATCCTCGGAAAGAAATTTGCCAAGTCGGGGATCGAACCAGCGACCTCCTGTTCCCAAGTTCTGTACACTACCGACTGAGCTGCTGGGGCTATGCGTGCTATTGGTTAACTGTAATCCAGTTTAAGTTTAACCCTTAACCTGCTAAAAATGTTAAACGAAACTTTCAACCCGATGGTAAACACCTGAATATTGCTATTTCAGTTACATTTTGGAGAAAATAATATATCCTCTTATCGGACAGTGTAGATCCAAGATCAGACTGCATGCTCTGCGCAGTCTGATCTTAATCCACAACGTCCACAAAACGTCATTGAGTCGCGGTAGTGCTGGTAAATGAAACTCCAGGAAAGCATGGATAGGTGCTCTGGTCGCCGCAATATCACTGAAATAATGTTGAAAACGGCGTTAAACACCATGCAATCAATTAGTCAATATCCAATAGCACAAGATGTAATTAATTATTTAACTCTCTTTACAAAAAAAAAAAAAAATCACACCGGTGCAAATTCAAAGCTGTTGCAGACCATAAATCAGAAGTGGCTGAACTGATGAAACCTGATTCCAAAAGGGTAGAAAACAAGGTGGGAAAAGGAGAAAATGATGGTTACCAGCATTTCTTCTTTTTCCGCAATGTTTTCAAAGGGATTTTCCCCAGTATCGTTAAACATTGGGATTGTTTGGTAAAAGGTTAATATTCAAGACTAGAATAACAGTTTAACATAACAGCATAACTGTACACAATGATCTAAATAATGAATGACTGAAGGAATGACAAGGGTTCCCTGTCCAGTGAGGGTTAATGTAACTGGGATTTGCTACAAGTTACCTAGGTGTATCTATTAATAGATTCATTCATAATGTTACAGTGGTGTAGGAAAAAGTGATTCTCTTCTTTGCATAGGCCACTTAATTTACATATAAGCAAAGATCTTGTACCTTGTAAATGACATTTTGTTCAGTTTAGTACTTTGTAAGATGACATGTTCAAATTGGAGTGGTAGAGATTTAGTGTTTTTTGTCAAAATTGTCATATATAACAGTATTAAGATTTATAACAGAAAGAAGTATTTTTCTGTGAGGCAGTACGTGGCGTGTGTTTACTTTGACTCAAGCTCAATCTTGATGCCTATAGACTAGCTTCGTTAGTCTAAAAACAATAAACCCTCGATCAGCCTAGCACGAGGGTGAAAAGGGCACATGGATGGCGTTTAACGCAGTTTTTCAATATTATATCAGTTAAGTCGCGTTGGCCAGCGCATCTTTCCATGCTTTTGCTGCAGTTTGGTTTATCAGTACTTCGCCGAATATTCTTCCCAAGCCACTGGCTGCTTTTCAATTACATCTAGCTATCGTGGAAACAGTGATCAGCGTTGAGAGAGGAAATAATCCTGTCGCAATGGCTGTAATCAGTCCTTGGAAAGAAATTCGCCGACCTGGGGATTCGAATCAATAAACATCCCCCTCTCCGGTCTCAAGTCCTGTAACGTTACCGACTACCCTCAGCAACATAATTTTAGGCTCGTCCATATCAAAAATAAAACAAACAAGAAATAAGATGCGACTCAAACAATAGCAGTCTTTGAGAGAGTACATTAAAACAATGTGGGAAATGGAGGAATGCGAGTTACCGGCTTTTCGTATTTTATTGCCAATGCAAGTGAGAGATTTTTGCAAAGAGCGTATGTTAAGATCAGGCGGAACAGAGCGTCCAGTATGATCTTTGATCAACACCGTCCGTGACCTGATGCAAAAGTTATGACCAAATTACATACAGTAAACTGTTGTGCAACTACAAAAAGAGTCATCTTCGTTACCCCAGGTACACTTCATTTTCCTTTACCAAACAATCCCGAGACAGTTTAACCCTTTCCCAAACGATAAATTTTAGACTGGTCCAAATTGAAAGCGTTTGCAGACGACAATTTTAAATTTGATGAAAACGACAGAAAGTTCTCCAAAAGGGTAGAAAACACTGTACTGCAGACACGTGAAAACCAGGGCTTGTTTGGGAAAGGGTTAACGACGTTGAGAAAGGAAGCTTTTAAAAAAACATCGCGGGAAAGGGAGAAAATATTGGTAAACAGCAATTTCTCCTTTTGCACTATGACTTCTACTAGTTTAAAGCCAAGTCTCATCATTTGAGCCACCCTTGCTTTGAATTTGGACAAGTCTAAAATTTTGTCGTGTGGTAGAGCACTAACTACAATCCTGGCGATGATGGCACAGGCTGTATAGTTGAATGGCGATACTTTGTCACTTGGTTAGGGCAGAGATCGTACATGTATATTACAATACGATCCCTGTATAGCGTTTAATTACATGGTTTTTCGATAGCTAAATAAATCTTATAATCGATTAAGTACATTCCCAAATACGTATACTTAAACAATAATTCTGAAATATATGATGCCCGTTTTGAGTTGTTTTGAATTGTTTGTGTAGGCTACATAACAGTGACACAATAGCGAAATGAAGCGCACCTTGGTAAACGAGGACGGTGAAACTACTGACCTCGATAAAAATTATAACTTTATTAACCGTTTACTAGAGGAACCTGTGGCGAGAGGACTAAGAGAACATTGTGGGAAAAGGAGAAAATGCTGGTTACCAGCATTTTCTCCTTTTCCCGTAATGTTTTTTATACCCTTTTAAAGAATATTTCCATCATTTGAACAGCACTTGATTTGTTGTCTCCAAAAAAATAACATGTACTTTGAGTTTGGATCAGTCTAAACTTTTGTCGTCTGGTAAAAATTTAACCCTTTACCAGACGACAAAATTTTGGACGACATGTATTCCATAATGAAAGCATTTGCAAGCGACAAAACAACTGTAGCTCAACTGTGGCTCAAATGATGAGATTTGTCTTGGAAAGGATGGAAATCATTGTGGGGAAAGGATAAAATGCTGGCTAACAGCATTGAGGATCGTTAGTGGATACCTACGGCACTGTTTGATAAAGTCAAATTGCTACCAGCAGCAAGGAACTTGAAAATGGCTGGATATAACTCAAAAGTTACCAAACGACAAAATTTTAGCCTGGTCCAAATTATAAACATTTGAAGACGACAAATTAAATATGCCTCAAGGGATTGCATTTCTCTCTGAAAGAGTAGAAAACATCGTGGGAAAAGGAGAAAATGCTGGTTATCAGGTTTTTCTCCTTTTCCCACAATCTTTTCAAAAGCTTTCTCTCCCAGGGTTATTAAAGCCTGGATTGTGTGGTAAAGGGTTAAGCAGTTGCACGTCGGTGGTGTTGAGGAGTCCTGCGTGGATCAGTGCTGAAGGTGCACGACTCGTAACCCGTAGACCCTGGGTTTAATCCTGAATCGAGGCGCCTGTTTTTTCTTGGGAGATTCCTTTGGTAACGCCAGTCAAAGCTTAACCTGGTTCTTTTGAAACTCGGACACACTAGGTGAGCTGTTGTTGTAGCATGGCTAAAATATGTTGAAAGAGCTGTAAAATATCACTTATTCGATCCAAGGTTCCCAGTCACGTACATATGTGCGTAATCCACGCACTCAATTGAATTATCACGCACAAAAATATGAAGTGAAACGTGCATGCGCCCACAGGTTTCAGGGCTGTCTTTGTCCATCGCCGGGAGCGCCAATTGGGACAAGTTAGAAAAAAATGTCTATAAAACTGAATCACTGGCAAATGTACAGGCAACAGGTAAGGTCTTTACATGATATTTGAAAGATCTTACGTCTGGCATATACAATATAGGTATCAAGTGTGAAGGATGCATGGGTCACTGCTTATCACAGCAAAGTACTAATGATATCATTCTGCTTTTCTAGTGTAAAAGGACAGGTTTTGAAGTTAAATGTCACCCTAAATTGACAAATTTATGTCAACACATGCGGAAATACTAGATCTTCTCTAAGAATCAGCTGGCATGAAAAAATAAAATGATACCTGCAAAAACGCGAAAATCCACAACATTGATCTGTTTGACATCGTCCGATCATAGGCATTTCAAACCGTCTATTCAGCTTTAGTAATGACTTTAAACAGTGCATTTATATTAATCTCTCTATAAAACAATAAGTGAAAGCTAATTAGTGCCTGAAATCAGGGATCGTATATACGATCCCTGCTGAAATTGACAGTGAAATGGAAAATTCTAGTGGCCATCGAGAAATTTGTGACGATGTCCCTTTGAACCTGTCCCGTGAAGCAATTTCTTTTGTTTTAATCCTTTCCCAAACGTCAAATTTTGGACTGGTCCAAATTGAAAGCGTTTGCAGACGACAATTTTAAATTTGATAAAAATGGCAGAAAGGTCTCAAAAAGGGTAGAAGACACTGTGGGAAAAGGAGAAATTGCTCGTTACGAGCAATTTCTCCTTTTCCCACAGTGTTTTCAAAAGACTTGTATTGCAGACACTTGAAAACCAGGGCTTGTTTGGGAAAGGGTTAATCCTTACCAAACGACAAAATTTTGAACTCAACCAAATTGAAAACATTAATTCTGCAGACAACAAAAGTGTAACCCAAGTGATGATTTCTGTCTTTGATAGGGTAGAAAACATTGTGGAAAAAGGAGAAAATGCTGGTTACCTGCATTTTCTCCTTTTCCCACAATGTTTTCAAAAGCCTTCTTCTCCAGGGTCGTTAAAAATCGAGACTGTGTGGTAAAGGGTTAAAAACCAGTATTGTTTTCAAGAGCAGATGACTGCTGAGTGAGACTCGTCAAAAAATTTCAGTATACCAGACCCTTACTTTCCTCCATAGAAGCTCTAAAATTGACATTAGAAAGTGCATGATTGAATACCGTTTTCCGTCGCTTTCAAGATTATTTCAGTTATGTCACGTTGACAGCTCACATTATTCGTGCAGGTCTTAGTTTCACCAGTAATAGGCTATGGCTCTGAAGTGTCTTGCCCAAAGACACTCCCACGATATACCGAATATCTTTTGATTTCATTCAATTACTGCATTTGGAACGTTCGGTTATTCCACTATATGTTCCTTTTGCGGGCAAGTGCGATTTGTCTTTAACCATTTACTATACAATCCCGAGTTTTAACGACCCTGACGAAGAAGGCTTTTGAAAACATTGTGGGAAAAGGTAACCATCATTTTCTCCTTTCCCACAATGTTTTGTAGTCTATCAAAGACAGCAACCATCACCTGAGCTACCTTTATGTTCTCGCTTGCAAATGCTTTCAATTAGATGGAGTCCAAAATATTGTCGTTTGGTAAAGGGTAGAAAACATCGTGGGAAGAAATTAAATGCTGGTTACCCCCGCTATACCTTTCAAAGTTCTGGGCACATTGACATGAATATTCTCTACATATAATCTTAGGGTATTACCATCTTAGATGGCTTCAAAACTTGGTCTAAGTTTATTGAAAAAGCAACTTAGCCGAGCGCTATATAATTGTCATAGCCTGTCGTCGTGCATACTACGTGTCCTCCATGAATTTATATTTTTTTAATTGTACGGTAGACAAGGTAAGTTGAATATAAAGTTTCAAATGACAAGTTCATATACCAGACGAAGTCAAGAAAATGATAAAATTGAAACGATCTGAAATTCATATCTGATATATATGGGATACAAAAAAAAAAGTGAATTTAACATTATTAAAATTGAATGGAGAAAGAATATAAAGGGAGGTAATGACTTTGAATGTATTTATAGCTACCTATGTCGCTGCGTAAATTGGCATCTTTATATCGATCTCCGTATCAACATACAAATATTGACTAATACAGCCGTTTTCCTTCTGTTCGTCCGATGGACGTGTGATAAGTATACCAAGATCGATAAGAGGCTGTCGGTTTACGATATTCAAAGCCCCGTAGGAAAGCTTTCGGATTAAGAGGGATAGGGATCGGTATAGCTAAACAGCGAAAGGAACTTCCTTTCGCGAAAGGAAGATTCCGTCCACGAAAGGAGGATTTTTAGCTATGAAAGAGGTGTTTTTCTTACGTTTCTATGTACATCTTAGTACATCTTCTCGATATATATGACATTTAAATCCTGAATTTAAGTGTTTTAGACCGAAAAGTTCGTGTTTTAATATCACCGTCAGTAGCGTTACTATAAATAGCGTTAGGTAATTTCTTTTCACGAAAGGAAGACTTTTGCTACGAAAGTAGTGTTTAGTTTACGAAAGGATTTTTTTAATTCTACAGCTATCTTTTTGATATGGATACATTTTACGATCTGAATTTAAAAGTTATTTATTTATCCTGCTAAATAAGTGAAATGAAACTTTCAAGCCTACAGTAAAAACCCAAATTTTGCTTTTCAAAGGTATTTTTGGGGAAAGATATCCCCTTATCGGACAGTGTAGATTCAAGATCAGACTGCATGTTCTGTGTGGTCTGATTTTCATTTTCACTGTCCACAAAAGGTCCTTGAGTCGCGCTTAGCAGCCTAAGGGTTAAATGAAACTGTGTGAAGAAGTATTTGCTGTGAATGGTGAAGCGTTCCTTTACAAAAAGGAAAGAAAGGAACTTCCTTTCTCGAAAAGAAGATTTCGTCTACGAACGGAAGATCGTTTTGCTATATAAGAAGTGTTTTCCTAACTTGCCAAACTTAGTAGGCTACATCTTCTCGTTATGAATGAAAATTGAATGTTTACTTGAAATGTTTTAGACAAAAAAAACAAAAAATGTGTTTTAGCATCACGTATTAATATACATAAGTAATTGTACAGTATTGTGTTGAACGCTATATTCATTGCGACATTTCCGTAAAGGTAAATGCCTTCCACAAAAGGAGGTTCTTTTGCTACGAAGGTACATGATGTTGCTATTTATAGTGTTCTTTTAGTAGAAGAAAGTTCAAGAATTTCATAAGAAAAAGCTTCTTAGTTTCCGAAACGAGTAGATATAATTTTGAAAAAAAAAAAAACTTTGATAATAAACATTTAACGGCGTGTTTTGATATTCATTTGATATTTTCTTCTTCTACGTTAGCTTTCGGGCGGCGGGTTTTTCTTAGTCCTTCATTTTTCCGTATATAGACGTTTCTGTCCGGATTTACTCCTGTTACAAGTCTTGTTTATCCCTAATTAATATTCTGTGGTTAAAAAAATCCAGATATATTTCAGTTCCGAAGTGTGTAAATATCACGCATATTGAACGAAAGGAACCTTTCTGAAAATGTTCTCCTCCCACCCAAGATAACGTAATCCAACTTCAAGAAGGGGGGTGGGGGCTTAAGGACTGATTAAAGAAACTCGGACCTCTCTCTCTTGCAGTCTTTTTCTCCGGTTGTCCCTCCACCTATCTGTGTCGCTACAATGTAACAATGTAAGTATTTTCAGCAAAATAGGACTAACTTCTTTCTCAAACTTTCAAACCTCGTTATCTATCGCTGAGAAGGATTCTCTCTTTTGGAGTTTCTGCATGCGTTTAAAGGGTAGGCCTAAGTGCGTGTGTAATTAATTCTTCACAGAAGTAACTTGTACGAGTACGCGTCTTTTAAAAATAGCGTGGCATAAGTTCAGTCAGAAATGCTTCTGAACCACTTTTCATTGAGAAAGAATTCATGTTACAAATGGGACTTTAATAAATGATTTTATACGAATATACTTTTATCCTCTCATAATCGGTTAAGATTCGCCGGACAGTGATTTTTCATTAATTTGAACAAACTAATAAATCGAACTGAAGCGCCAATGAGTATTGTGGTGTCAATTTGCATACTGACTATAATTGCTTTGTAATATACCTTTAAAATACTGCAGTCCAACAACACTTGTGACTATGTAGGAAGTAGAACTGCTGCTGCAATGTTTTTGAATGACTTCAGACAGAAACAAGCATGCAGGACCATAATATAATGTCCGTTCAATAATAATAGTAATAACAATAAATTCTCTGCAACCAGCTGAATATTAATTACAAATCGGGGTCTTACACGGACATTAAACTATTGAAATCGGCGACAAGTACTTTCTGTTATATACTTGGTTCGACTAGTTTTCAAATGTTCAAGATATAAGCTGTTCGGGCCCAAAATCTGGCCAACGTATGACGTTATATGACCTTAAAGCTCAAACTGTTTGTTTGAAGGTTAACGCCATTTTCAAAACGGTTTCCATTCAATCGCTGCGGCCAGTGCACAAAGTCTATACTTTCCGCGGGCTTTTATCAGTGCTTAGAAGCATAGCCAAGTTTTACGGCCATGCCTTATCAGCAAATCAATAAAGATTATCGTTATCATTCGTACAGGTTCGGTAATTTCCGGAGTTTGGCGAACCTAAACCGTGTGTAATCGATATCCCGTGGCTAAGAAAGATAAGATAACTGTAACATTACGTAACAATCAGTAGCCCAGCTTACAATTTCTATCATACGTATATTGACAATCCTTGTATGTAGACTATATATCTGGCACTAATCAGATCATTCGTATTTTAGCCACATCCCTTAGTCCGCTAAACGATGTCTTTAACAACAGTGTAGATTAACACCAGACTGCAAAGAACGAGCTTACTGATCTATGATTTACACTCTTAGATACGGCGAATTTTCTTGCGTAAGAAAATTGAAATTGCAATATTTGAGCTGAAATTGCCGGTTTGAAATGTTGAATGCAAATTATTCTGCTGTTTAAGAGTTAGATTTTCATTATTTGATACATTTACTGACCCCCGTGGTTTGACCCTTAGGCCAGGGATGTAATTTACGATGCCTGCTTAGGCTGATCAATGCGATTAAATGCACGTTGCCGAAAGTATAGATCAATAACAGACTGTACAAAAAAAAAAGCAGTCTGATCTTTGACCCCATCGGTCCTATAGATCGATTTTTTTTTTCGGGAAAAAACAAATACATGTAGATCTACGTGATGTCGTAATATTTTGGTTGAAATTATTGCTTGAAAATTTATGTAGCAGTTTAATCCTTTAGTAAGCAGTCTCTGTTTTATGACCCTGAGGAAGTAGGCTTTTGTAAACACCGTGGGAAAAGGAGAAAAAGCTTGTCATCGGCAATTTGCTATTTTCCTACAATGTGTTCAACCCCTTTCAAAAACAAATATTATATGACACATTATTTTGTCCTCTGTAAATGTTTTCATTTTGAAAAATTCTAGATTTTGTCGTTTGGTAGAGAGTAAAGGGCTATTTAAATATAGATGGGATAATTTAGTCAGAATTTTTAAAATGTATTTATGTACACATGGATTTAGAGAGTACTGTTCTTGCGATAGAGGCTGACCAATTTAAGCAAACAGCGTTTACAGTTTCATATCATTAGCAAAAGGGCGAGAAAAGAAAACAAAATTCGTGTATAACACATGTTAATTTCGAATACTGCACAGAATGTTTAAAGAGCATGATTTTTATACACGCGAAAAGTTACAGATTCAGAGAATATATGACGTTTTGGCCAAGGATATTTTGAAAAGGACATGACGTTTTGTCAACGAACGTTTTGGCCAGCAGAAAGCCAAAAGTAGGAAGTTTTGTTTGAACGTTATGGCAACGTGTCTGCAGTGGGTGTCTTTTGAAAACACTGGAGAAATCGTCTGTTAAAGTATAGATTATTTGAAAATATCGGTGGAAATAAAAAAGAAATTTCTTATGATGTGCTAATTCTTTTTTCTTCTGCAGCTTAAGAAATTAGAAGTCATTATGGGAAAAGGTAAAACACCTTTTTTTACACCTTTTCTCACTATGATTCCTATGTCGTCACATTAACATATCCTTCGAAAATTAGGATTTATCGGATATGAATCAATTTCAATATGATAATAATGATATGGTATCGGGTAATATTGAAATGAAGAGAAGTTCTTGTTATGTTTCTTTTCTAATAAAGTATAATTTATAATTATTTATGTTCTGGCCAAATGTTATTTTAAGGCAGAAAAATGTAATAAATGAACTTCCAGTGCTTTTCTTTTTCTAAACATGTATTCATTTACTGAAGAGCATAAACAATTCACTTACTGCATTTCTCTGTTCTAAAACAGCATTTGGCCAAAACGTCATTTTTTGTACTTTCAGTTAGCCAAAACGCCCATGTCCAAAATGTCCGTCCGCCAATTCAGATATTTATCTAACGTTGGTTTTGTTCGGCGAAAATATTAGATTTTTGTTTGGTTCTGAATAATGCACTGACTCGGTAGTGTCAATTTCTTTTCGTTCACGCTACTGGTGGACGAACGAATCTCTTCTGGAACCCACAATTTAAAGTAATCCTTCCCGCAAAATCTATGTATGATGCAGACAGTGTCAATTCAGGTAACCATGCGTGGATTGCTTAACGATATCGAAATAGCTACAATACGCATTCGTGATTTTCATTTGTTTCAAAGTTTGCCTTCTTTTAAACGATTCTAAACAGGAACTAGCCATACAATTTTTGTCACTGCCAACCACGTGAGTAGAGTTAAAAGTCAGAATTACAGTTTCAGGACTACAAACCTCATAGCCTGCTCATGACATCGCTCTTTAAGCTTACATATACGTATATTATGCAGTAGCCAACTTTCGTGGTCACTGGTAAAGACAAGTTGGCTTCTTTAAAAAAGAAGCCAGGAGAGGTCAGCATCAATGTTTTCAAATAGCTTATTGCTTTTACTTTCAATATATTTTGGTACATGTAAACAAATAAGTAAGGCATTATATGATTGCCGCTGTGTAAAAAGGAGAAACCCTTTATGGATTACATGACAGACACGTGACCTTCTTCCCACGTTTTCAAGTCTCGTGATCTTTTCCCGCGGTGTTCTCTTTTTTAACGAAATTCTTTTTTATATATGTAGCTTTATTTGTTTAATGAAAAATTATAGCTACTGGAATCAAATCAATATAACAAATCCTTTTTGAAATCCGTCATATAAAAACAAAACACGTCTATTTCCTATTTCAGTTTTTTGATTTCGGTTTGTTTATAAAACCATGACGAAACAGACTGTGTATCAGAACAATTTCGCAGAAAAGCATGGAGTTAGGCAGCAATTTCTGAGGCAGTCTGCCTTTTAAACTCACCACTGTTGAAGAGGTCTGATGACCTCTCCAATTAAATTGCTTGTATCACCCCCTTTTCCTCCGCCATGTTCTAAATCTGTGTCAATTTCAAGCTATAAGTACAGTAATTCTTTTTGCGATTACCACTTTTTTGCAGGTTACTTTGTTTTAAATATGGACGAAACTTCAAATTATCCCATTACTGCATAGACTAATTTTAGGTCATTGAACAATTAATACATGGGAAAACGTTTGAAAGAACGGGGTCACTGCTAGGTGATATCGGTGATATTTAAAACACTGCGGGGAAATGAGGGATTGCGGGACCTGTTACGAGTAATTACTCCCTTATCCAGAATGTTTTCAAAGGAAATCAACTGCAGGGTCGTTATATTTGTACAGCTGATATTTTTAAATCGGCGATTCAAGTATAAGGTTTCCCCACCCGGCAATCTCAAACCCGGTAACGAAAACCATAGTGTCTAAGACTGATTTTTTGCTGTAACCACTGTTATTTTAGTAAATGACTTGTGAATGAAAGAAACATTTTACAGACGACCATTGCCTAATGGAACCAAATGCTACCTTTTCCCGCAATGTTTTAAAGGATGGCATAGTTCAAGCAATATAAATCTACGTATATAACTATTCTCATTATTTACTCTTTCTATCATTACTGTTGTTAATTACTATCATTATCATCACCTCGAAAAAGTAGGTAATCATTTTCTTTGCTCGTTAGCAGCGTTAACTTAGACCAACATGTCTCAAGAGTTTGCAAGGGCTTACTTTGTGGTCTCTCAGGAGTTTCGGTCGCGATGACAGCGTAACAAAACAACTGTCCCGCAAGTTTCTGGTGACTGGTTAAGAACTGGTTCAAAAGAAGTCAGGAAACATGAATATCTGAGCTGTCACCGTGAAAACTTCTGGTATGACATTAATTACCACACATTTGCTTCCTAGCTGCTTACATTTCTTACAATTTAGATCATGAGTATAGAGAGTGATTCATTTTATTTTACTAAAAAACAGATGTATATAGTAGAGACACCTACAGGAGGGACAGATACAGAGACAGACTCGCTAAGGAGAGGAGTCCACTTTTCTTCAACCAATCCTGAAGTGTGCTTTTTTCCCAACCAATCTTGAAGTGTGTTTTTCTCCCTTAAAGTTCTATTTATAGGATCTGTAGGGATTGAAGACAATTTACGAAAGGTTCCTTTCGATCTGCGCGAAATTCTTTGACCATTCAACCCTTTCATACGCAGTTCCGAATGAGAGGGCTCTGGAAAAACGTTGCTGGTAAAAGGCATTTTTTCCTTTTCCTACTATGATTACTCATATTTCAAAGCCAAATCTCAATATTTGAGCCACTTTTATTTGTCGTCTGCAAATGTTTGCTTTGAATTTGGACAAGTCTATAAATTCATCTTTTGGTAAAGGGTTACTCTTTGGAACTGAAATACACCTACAATAATTATTTTTTTCCATTTCCACAAAATATTTGGGACATAGTACATATTAAATTTATAAAACTAGACGAAACGTCTAAAGAGACGAAAAAAAAAATAGGGACGAAAAAAACTTGCCCCCCCCCCCCCCCCCCCTAAACAACACGAAGATTAACAAAATAACCCCAAGTATTCAAATACATCATCAGTAAATGTGTAGTATAATAGGCATCGTTATCATTTTTTAAGTTTATTCGTTTCCGAACCAAAAAAACCTTTTTACTTTTGAAAGAAACTTTCTTTCACGATATCTAATTGAACGCTCTATAACAACGCTGTGTAAACGCTTCGGGCGATGCAAATACATGACGATTTGGTTTAAAATACTTGAATTCAATGTGTAAATTTTATCCATATCAAGAAAATATATTAATTGTGACAAAGAAACCTTTCTTTTAAGTATTAAACCCATATTTCAGAGTAAATAATCTTCCTTTCGTGGACACTATCCTCCTTTCTCAAAAGGAAGTTCCTTTCGCTGTTTAGCTATACCCATAGGGATGGCGCTGAAGAAAAATACCTGTGGCTCAGTAATCTCGGAAATATAAATATATATATAAACCCCCCAGCAAAGGTTCGGGTTGAGATCAGTTCAAAACTACGCCTAGGCAAGTTTTGCTCCTGTTAAATCTAACCAGAGAAATAGATTGTGTATTGTATGTCTCTGATCTAACCAGATTAGCTTCACTATTAAAAGTTTTGACTAAAGGGGAAAAGAGCGTTACTACTACCTCATTATCAATTCCCAACCACGAGGATTGTATCTCCGATACGATTTCAGGATTTGCTTTTTCCTGAATGCTCAAATCGCTGTACATATCTGTATTCGAAGTTACTGTAGAGTCACAAGCAACGAGAATGGGGGTTGGGGATCCAGAGATAGTCACGATCCCTGGGGGATCTAAAAGGGGAGGGGCTTACCCCCCCCCCCCATCACTTTTAAGCCTTGAAGTTTGAAGTTCGTCGAGGCCCCTTAATTTTGAACTATCTTAACTATTTTTTCAGCGGTTTTTTATTTGGCTTTTATAATAATAACTCAATACTGGAGACTTTCACGCACTGGTTTATACTTTGTTTCCTTTTTCACGCCAAACCATAGGTGTTTTCAAAAAGAAATGTTTGAACTGGTTGTATTCCATAAATCAGCTCCACAGTACATCTACTGTGTTGATGAGTTCTTATATAGCCGGTCTTGCCAAGATATGTTGATGTCTAAACATGAGAAATTCTCATGTAAGGCTTATTCTGGTATTTAATATCTCTTTACAAAACAACAAAATTTTGAACTCGTCCAAATCAAGAGCATTTGCTGACGACATATTAACTGGTGCTAAAATGATCGTCTCTCTCTTGGATAGGCTTGAAAATATTGTGGGGAAAGGAGAAAATGCTGGTTACCAGCAATGTTTTCAAAAGCTTTCTTCCTTAGGGTTTTTAAGTCAGGATTGTGTCGCAAAGGGTAACCCATTTCCACACGATCCCAACTTTTAGTGGTCCTGAGGAAGAAAGCTTTTGAAAACATTGTGGGAAATGGCGGAAATGCTGATAACCAACATTTTTCTGTTTCCCACACCGTTTTCAACCCTATCAAGGACAAACTTTTTCATTTGAACCACCCTTAATTTGAAGCAAATGCTTTCAATTTGGAACAGTCTAATTTTTTGTTGTTTTTGTAGAGTTAGAATAAGATTGTGCCTGAATCTACATGTATAGCCATAATAATGTTTATAATGGTTTTGTTGAATGTGTGCTGGGTTACTTAACCCTTTACAAGACGACAAAATTTTAGCCTTGTCCAAATTGAAAGTGTCCGCAGGATACAATTTCAGTGTGGCTCAAATGGTGCAATTTTTCTTTGATAGGGTAGAAAACATTGCTGGTTACCAGCATTTTCTCCTTTTCCCATGTTTTCAAGAGGCTTCTTTCCCAGGGGCGTTAAAAGGCGGCATTGTGCGGTAAAGGGTAAAGTGTGCAATGTATTCAAATTCATCATGGCAGTGCCGGATAAGACTATGTCCACAACAAATTATTGGACTAAATATTAAGGATTGGGATAGTCTGCTCTGTACAGTCTAGTTTACACTCCCTCTGTCTACAAAATGACTAAATGCTTCCTTTACCATGCTTACATTCATGAACCTTGAACAATGCCAACCCTAGGATTTGTTATATTCTTCTGCCTGTATGATGCTCTTCTTGATACAAATTTTAGAAACATTACTCTCAATGAATCCACATTTTGCAACAATTTCGGTTTTTAAAAGGTTACTGGAATGAAAACAAAAGGAAAGAATGGAGTGAAAACAAAAGGAAAGAATGGAGTGAAAACAAAAGGAAAGTTCCATCATTTCTATTTGTTGCACAGTTATAATACATGTACAACACATTACACACAGGTGTACTTACATGTATATGTATTTCAAAGCTGGTTTATGACATCATAAAAGAAATCTATAAAGTTATTCTGACTTAGCATTCCAAAGAATTACCTCCTCTGGGTAAATGTTGCAGTAAAAGTGTTATAATTCCTATTTTAAGGTCACACAATGCCTGAGTTATAAATGAAATCTAAATAATAAATTTCTAGGTTAATGCATCTCTTTTTCCAAATAAGAATTTACTTTGAAAACAACACTAGCAAATGCTCAAAAGAATTAAGTATGAATGTCCATTTTTTCTCTTCATATCGCTCTTCAAACTGTTACAAAACAAATGGGGTAAAAAGAGGTATGTGTTAGATATCACCTTTTCATTAATCTATGTCACTGCAACAGAGGTAAAAGGTGCTATGTGTGCAGATACCTTCCTATACCATACAATTTGCTTCCACAATCATGACTGGTAAAAGGGGTTATCTACATTTTTTGCCCATTTATCGGTAAACTTGGGACTTTCTAAGACTGTGTTGACTTGCAATCAAAAGATATAATAATGACCTACAACATTCCTAAATAGCACTTTATTGATGAAAAACCTGATTTATGGGGATGATTCACAGTTGTGTTTTTTTTTTTCTCAATTTCACGAAAGTTTTAAAAAATGCAGATACCCCCTTTTACCTGTAACCCCTCAACATAGGGGGATACAAAACTGAACATTTTGTGAATAAAGCTGTACACAGTTCTCCAAAAGTTCCTTCACACTTCTGTTAACCCTCATCCTGCTATATGACCAAAATGAAACTTCCAAGTCGATAGTAAAACCTCAAATATTGCTACCTCAAAGTTATTTTTGGGGAAAAAATATCTCCTTATCAGACAGTGTAGATTCAAGATCAGCCTGCATGTTCTGTGCAGTCTGATCTTGATCAACACTGTCCGCAAAAGGTCAGTAAGTCACGCTTATCAGCCTATGGGTTAACAATTTCTTATCTAGAGTTAGATACTTTGAAACAGGATTGTTATTGAGATTAGAAAGGTTTGTGTTTAGATATCTGCATGTAGAAAGAGGAAAGGAATTCTGGAAGGCTTTCCTACAGACAAAACTTTGCAATATGTATCTGTAAGGGTAGAAAACTGTGTGGGAACAGCAGAAAATGCTGGTTATGAGCAACATGGCCAAACTTTGGGTGATCAAAGAAGAAAGGTGTGAAATTAAACAGAACACTTTTGACCTGAAGTATTAGAGAAGAAAAGTGTAAAAATTAACAACTATCAAAACAAGTAATCTTTGTCAATGTTAAAGAATTCTAATGTCATTGAATTAAATTTACAAACAATATTGATTAATTACAAAGTAAAACCGTAGATCTGACAAATATCTCATTGTATATTTAATGTGTTCACAAAAATATTATTGCTGAAACCTTCATTCAACAGAAAATATCTATAATACCGGTAGATTAGATTTGACATTATTTAGATGGTGAAACTCCTATTATTTTCAAATATAAGTTAATTTTCATGATGGCAAAATGCATAAACAGCACTCAATTATTATATTTTTCATAATAATTTAAAACAAATGTATCTAAAGTACTTTGAAACACTTCTTCTAAACTAGGACAAAAACCCACTTTTCCAATTCAGATAGGTAGAAATTTGCATATTTTTTTTTCATATTAGGACCTCATTTTAACCATTCCCAAACTACGTATGCCATGTACTGAAAGTCACTCAAAGATAAAAACATATAAAGATATTGGATGGATTTTAAATCCCAAGTGGGTATTTGTTCGCAAAAATGATCAAAAATGATTTTGAGCAGTGGACAGTGGACTATTGTCTACTCTGCCAAATTTAGCGGTGGGCTTTTGTCCAGTGTGATACTAGTATTGTAAATGTCCAGTGGGATATTGTCCATTGGGCTATTTTCCAAGTGGCGTATTATCCCAGTGGGGTATTGTCCTTCCCCAGGTTAGTCAACACATGGGTTTGTCTATATGACACAGACATAAGCGTCTATGTGACATAAACACAGAGGACATTTGTTGGTGTTTTTTTGCTGAAAGATTGAAGTTTATTTCATCGAGTGAACATCATCGGTAATATTTTCAAAAGTGGCACAGTCACGAGTGAAAATATTACCGTTTGGTGTTCACGACTTGAAATAAATTTCTATCTTTCACTGGAAAAGGAAAAAAAATACTATTTCACGAAGAACTACAGAAAAGCATGAAATAAGACCCATGGTCTATCCGACTTAGACCATGTGGAATGACAAAGAATCATATATCTGATATAATACAGACGAAATACTGAGCGTTAATTGGCTAATTTATTGGAACCTAGCCTGGTTCAGTGGTAATAATCTTTTAATCACTCCTTATCGCCGTCTCCTTTCACAGCCCATGCAGATCTGTGGCAAAACGGTTTATTGCTTCCGTAATTATTACCTCATTTTTGACAAAGTAACATCCCCATATATATGTCATAGGCCAGATTGGAATCTAGGCAGATCCGGAATCTGCCTAGGCAGATCTGGATCTGCCTAGACCAAGTTGGAATCTATTTTTTCTTAAGAGTCTTTACGGTGGATGTCCATTTTATCACAAATAAGCAAACTATATTTATTAAATTTTAATATTAAAACTTTTTACCATACATGTAACATTACATAAACACATTTATATGAAAGAAAATAGAAAAAATGGGTTAGATTGATTTATTAAAAAAGCACATATAAGACTTCTTTTAATTGAAAATGAAAAAATAAAAATAGATAAATAAATAAAAATGCAGAAATGCAGACAACATATGAAATATTGGTTATTTTTTGCAATCTTTTCCAGAATTTTTTTGAATACATTGTTGGAAAAGAAGAAAACAATGGAAACCAGCATTTTCTTCTTTTCCAACATTGTTTTTTAAAGCTTTCTTACATATGATAATTAAAACTAGGGATTACCGCTAATGGGTTAGACAGTGATTTATAAAGAATAGAACAGTTTTAAGCCGTTACCAAATGACAAAATTTTTTACTTGTCCAAATTGAAATCAACTGCAGATGACAAATTAGAGACTGCCTAAATGATGAAATTCATATTGAAATGGGTAGAAAACATTGTGGAAAAGGGAGAAAATGCTTGGTACCAGCCTTTTTTCTTTTCCCATAATGTTTTCAAAATCCTTGTTTTCAAGGTTTGGTAAAACTTGGGGTTATGTTCTAAAGGGTTAATACTGTTTAGAAATTGAGAAAGAACTGCATATGACCAAAGAAATACAACTAAAATTTTGCAATTTGTATCCGAAACTTTAAGAAAACATTGTTGGAAAAGGTGAGAACGTTGGATACCAGCATTGACTTGTTTTTGAAAAATACTTTTTTTTAACTCTTTATACTGAACAACAAATTTTGAACTTGTCCAAATTGAAAGCATTTGCAGACGATAAAATAATTGCGACTCAATAATTGAATTTTGTTTTTGGAAAGATAGAAAATATTGTGGGAAAAGAAGAATATGCTGGTTACCAGCATTTTCTCCTTTTCCTGCAATGTTTTCAAAAGCTTTCCTTATCAGGATGGTTTAAACTTAGGGTCGAGTTGTAAAGGGTTAAAGCTTTCTTTTGCATGGTTATTAAAACTCAGAATTACCCGTTAATAAGTTTGACACTGATTTATAAAAAAACAAAATAAAAATTCTTTTAAACCATTACCAAATGACAAAATGTTTTTTTGTTCAATTTGTATCAGAAACCTTTGGAAAACATTGTTGGAACAGGCGGAAATGTTGGATACCAGCATTTTCTTCTTTTCCAACTAAGTCTTTCAAAGCTATCTTTTGCATGGTTATTAAAACTCGTGGATTACCCACTAATAAGTTTGACACTGATTTATAAAAAACAAAATAAAAAATATTTTAACCCATTACCAAACGACAAAATGTTCGACCTGTCAAAATTGAAAGCAAAAGCAGATGACAAATTAGATATAGCCTGCATGAAGAAATCTGTATTGAAATGGATAGAAAAGATTGTGGTAAAGGGAGAAAATGCATGGTACCAGCATTTTTTTCTTTTCCCACAAAGCCTTGTTTTTAAGGTTGTTAAAACTTCGGATTATGTAGTAAAGGGTTCAGACTTTTGGAAACTGAGAAAGATCTGTGGGCGACCAAAGGAAATATAGCTGAAATTTTTCAATTTGTACCAGAAACTTTTGAAAAATATTGTTGGGAAAGGCAAAAACAGTGGATAACAGCATTTTCTTCTTTTCCAACAATGTCTTTCAAAGCTTTCTTTCATATGGTTATGAAAACTCGGGAATACCCGCTAATGTGTTTGACACCGAGTTATATAAATAACACTTTTAAGACTTGTCTTAAGTGAGAAAGATCTGAAAGATCTTGAGACGACACAAGACATATGGCTCAAATTTTTCAATTCGTAACCCTTTCGAAAACATCGTTGGAAAAGGACAACATGCTGGATACCAGCATTTTCTTCTTTTCAAACATAGCTTTACCAAATTTCAACTCACCCTGTAAATCCTATTACAATTTTGTCCAGTTTCCATATTACATTTTGTTTTGACAGCACGATGAATTTGAAGAATGACACTTTGTTGAACATTTAATTCCATCTTTTCTGCACCTACACCGTTTAGTTATACAACTTCCACTACATGAGCGCAAAGAAATATCTGTTGCAGCACTGCACCAGCCACTGTAGTCTCTAGAGGCCCTTATTACAGAAACTTCCTTCAGATCTGTAGGATCGAGATTGTCGAGTTCAGGAAAGACTACATGGTGCAGATCGAGAAGGTCGTCCGAAGAGTAGTTCACGCTCAAAATACCCGATGTTGTGTAGAGTTTGTAAGCACATTTTACGTTTGATTTCACAGATAGCACCTTACAGGGGAGAACACTTGCAGCTGTATTGGTTCTGTCAATTCTGTCTATCTTGATGCCGACTGTATCACCAGTGTGGTAGGTTTTCTGTAGATGGGCTACTTGGTTCTGATATTTCTCTGTCTGACGTTGTGCTGTAGCTAGGTAGTTTTCTCTTGCAACATTTCGCACTTTTGCATGTGGAGTATTTGTTTCTTCAAGTATGAGGTTGGTTTTTTCCCAACTAAGGAACTGACCTTCTTGTAGTGGTTCTTGAAAAGGGTTATTTTCAGCAGGGATGTGGCTGGAATCAAATACATTTTGAACTTCTATGAGCATGTGTGTGTCCGTATTGATGGGTCTTCCATGAAGGGTAGATGAGCTGTATGTAATGTGTTTTCAGCAATGATATTTCCATCAGCATAAAGTTGCTACATTCTGGGTCGTTTCTGTGAAACTGTTGGCAACTTCAGGTTGCTCTGGATTTGGTTTGTCTGATTGTTAAATGTCAGGTGGTTAGTGTTGCTCGAACTTAAATCTACGTCATCCATTTCAGGTAAGTCTGTATTAGAACCAGTACTCAGCTGAAGAAGTAAGGTTGCTGCAGCAGCCTGTGAATCTGCATCTTCATTGGAATGGGTAGTAGAAGTACTATCAATGAGAGTCACAGAAGTCTGATCATGTATTGGGTCTGTGTTGATGACTTCTTGGAGAATGATTGGGTCAATGTCCTCTTCATTGAGAAGGTTTTGTTCAGCCAAGTTCTGTAATGTGAAAAGGTCTTGTCGTGGCCTTTGTCCAAACACCAGTTCATACGGAGTTTTGCCTGCTGCTTTCGCAGTTGATGTGTTGATAGCATGTACAACAAACTTAAGTCCTTTACTCCATTGGTCACCATTTTCATCAACCCATTTACCAAGTTTAACTTGTAAGTCACCATTTCCACGTTCAACGCAACCCTGGCTCTGGGGATGTCTTGGACGCCCATGTATTATGACAAGCCCAGGCCATAGATTTGCTGTCTTGTTGATGACATTGGCAACAAATTCTCTTCCATTGTCGGACTGTAGTATCTTTGCAGGACCAAACTGACAAAATATGTCTGTTAACTTCTCGGCAACCTCCTCACCTCGCTTGGACATTAGCAGATAGGCCCAGTTGTACTTGGTAAAGTGACCTCTGGCATGTAGAATCCATTTATAATCATCATCTGGCCTGCTTGACATGTCTATGAGGTCAACTTGAACTCTTGTGAGGAAGCCAAGAGAGATGATGGGTTTCCCAGTCTTTGGTTGTTTTAGTGGCTTTCTGGTGTTACACACTGGACAGGTCTGGAGAAAGAAGAGAACCATGTTTCAATTGACCCGTGCCTAGTTCTTTTTCACCTCATCAAAGGTCTTGTCTCTGCCTGTATGACCGACTCTCAGATGGCAACGTAATATTGTGTTAAACATGTCTTCTTTGGTGGTCACTGGTAGCGATGTTTTGGAACAGTAAAGAATATTTCTGGTACCAATTGTCTCCAGCTTGAATTGATTCTTGCACCAGTGCTTAAACTTTGCACCATCGTCACATTTAGTTCTTGTTTCTAATAATAAGGCTTGTACTGCCTTGTCGTACACTTCTTGAAAGATAACACGTTTATCCTTCTTTTTTCCAAGAGTTGAACAATAACCTTCCAAAAGTTCATTAAATTTATCCTTTTGTTCTGACATTGTCAAGCACTAGTTTACTGTTTGATTGAACAATCTAAAATGAATGGAATAGACTTGATCAGATGACCCAATCATTCCAACGTTTGATTTTCACACATTCTTGTCTAGCTTTGCCTCTTGCATTATCCAACATTGACATATTAGTTTATTTCACACAGTCACACCTCAATGGCTAACAAATTGGCATTTAACAATATTTTGGCAATTAACAACTTTCATCAGTCTTCACACATCATTTGCCAGGTGGGCAGTTTGACCCTTAACATATTATTAATTATCATTTATTGGAAAACAAATTAAAGAATATACAGTATTAACTGTACTCCATTTCCCACAATACTTTCTACTTGTTTCATGAACTGTTTTTCCCATTTTTATAATCATATCAATCCTAAAAAAAAGCAGGTTTACAACTCTGAGGTTGGATTCTTAGGAAATTAAAACATTTTCTCATTTTCCAAAATGCTTAATACTTAATTATTGGATTTTTTTCCTGACTTTTAAATCATATTAATCCACACAGTCATGTTTACAACAGAGAGGTATTTTTAATTACAGCAAATTCTTTTTTCCCCAACAATTGCTCCTTTTCCCACAATTTTTTCCCGCTAAAGTGCAAAACATTGAAAATTTATTCTTACTCTGAATTTCTGATTGAAATCTCATTTATTTTGGGGTTTAAATTAAATCAGACGGTTTACATGTATTCACACTATATTTAACGAGAAAATATTCTAATTTGGTCTAGGCAGATCCAGAATCTGCCTAGTCAAACTGGAATCCTAATTTAAAAATAGAATTCTAATTTGGTCTAGGCCAAAGTAGAATTCTAATTTGGTCCAGGCAGATTCTGGATCTGCCTAGATTCCAGTTTGGACTACGACATATATAAAAGGAAAAAACTGATCAAGCTGGAACCCAGGCTAATGAGAAGCGTGCCGGTATTAACACTTAAGCTGCTGAATAAATGAAACGCAAATTTCTACTCAATACTAAAAGCCCAAACATTGCAGTTCCAAAGTTGATTTCACCGGAAAGAAAATACCGTATCGGACAGTGTAGATCAAAGATCAGACTGCACGTTCTGTGCAGTCTGATCTTGATCTACACTGTCCGCAAAAGGTCAGGGGGTCGCGATTAGCAGCTTAAAGGTTAACACTTTTTAACAGCCGTGTATGTTTCCCATGTGGCACTAATTGTCCATCCTCTACTTCTGTGGAACAGAAACCCCATTATTTCAGCCATGTTTGATTTCTCATCTGCAAATCCTTTGAATGTGGAGATAGCAAGGATTCTGAGAAGAGTTCTTTTCATTCAAATTGCCTGTAGGATTGCATGTGGTACACTACCATCTGTAGATGGTTTTAACCCTTAGGCTGCTACGTGCGACTCAAGGACCCTTTGTGGACACTGTAGATCAAGATCAGACTGCATAGAATGAGCAGCCTGGCCTTGGATCTACACTGTCCGATGAGGAGATACTTTTTCCCAAAAAATTATCTTTAAAATAATAACATTTGGTTTTTTCTCAAATCAATTTGAAATTTTCATTTCACTTATTTAGCACGTTTAGGTTTAACCCTTTCCCATACAATCCCGACTTTTAACGACCCTGAGGAAGAAGCCTTTTGAAAACATTCTGGGAAAAGGAGAAAATGCTGGTAAAATTTGGCCAAGAATAAATCTCAAGACACTCACATTGCACATTCTGTTAGTTTGACATTCGTAGCTTACATGATTGACTGATTGATTGATTGATTTGTAGTTTTTACATAATGCTCCAAGCATATATTTGGTATGGACCCCAGGATGCAACCCATCATCCAGTCCAAATATAATTTGGATTTATCAAAAAGGATTGATTTCTCTGCTTCGTTGGAGTTATTTTCTCCGAAATCCAAAATTTTAGTTCCAAAGATTGTGTGCACTGACGCCAATTCTACAGAAAAACGGTCAACAGGAATACTAATTAGTGTGTTGTAATAATTGGAGGCGGATCAAACTAGATCACTATCTGTTACTTTATTGTCTGTCCAAGTGTTAGTTTCTGGCAGGAAAATGAATTTTTATATTTGGTTAAAAGTTCCCAGGTTGCTCTATTCTTTGTTTACTTTTTACCTGGTTTTAAATTCTAACAATCATGGACCGACCGCACAATAACAGATCATCTCCGCAATCATTTCCATACCATTTAACTCTTTACCACACAATCCCGACTTTTAACGACCCTGTGAAAGAAGCCTTTTGAAAACATTGTGGGAAAAGGAGAAAATGCTGGTAACCAGCATTTTCTCCTTTTCTCACTATGTTTTCTAACCTTTCAGAAAGAAATGCAATCATTTTAGCCACATTTAATTTGTCGTCTGCAAATGCTTTCAGTTTGGACCAGTCCGAAATATTGTCGTTTGGTAAAGAGTTAAAGTTGTGATTTTAATTCAAGTGCATTTTAACATCCGGATTGTTTACTTGTGGCCTTTATTTTTCTTTAGTTTTATCTTAAAGCTTGAGGAAAAGGAATACTGTAGCTGAAAGATCGAGCTGCACGCTATATGCAGTTTAACCTTGAACTTTGCCTTCCTTAAATACGCACATGTCGCATGCGGAACAGCTATTCCCTGACCTTCAAATCTTAATATCTTGGATTTTAGTCTACCATCTCTCGATGGCTACAAAATTTAATTCTGAGTACTTAACTCAGGTGAGCGATTTTATATTGTGATCGTTCAGTGTCCGTACCGTAAAAATGGTCCGTGTAAGTAATATAATTTTTTAATCATACGGAGAAATAGGTCATATGTGGTTTATCAATTTTAATTCAACAAAATATATTCATAGATGGTAATCAGAAAAGTGAATGCACAAATCATTGTTTGTCTTATGATTAAAATTCACCGTGTAACTGTTTGCTTTAAAACTATGCCAATCTATAGCTTACAAACAAAATAAAGGGAAGTAAACACTTGCAGCCAACACCGTTGAGCGTTATCCTTGTTATTTTTTCTCTGAACGAAGTAAATCTATTAATAGCTATTGTGAACAATGTAGATTCATTTGCAGAGGATCCATAAAATCCATTTTGTTTCACAATTGACTGGATCTGAAGGTAGACTGGTCCTTGGGCACGCAAAAAAAATTTACATATAGCAAAATATTTCGACTCATTTCAGCCTGACCTGGCTGACATGGGTCGATACGTTTTGCTGATCTATGCATGTAACCCCAATTTCACACAGCATGGCTCATTTCATCCTCGTTGACCCATTTCCGCTCATTTAAAGACCGAATGAACTTTCAGGCTTAAAAATTGTCTAATTTGTTCAGACGGTAGTGAAAGAATTAAAGACGATGGCTACAGTTTCCAGTCATTTTTTTTTTTTTTTTTGAAACATTCAGAATTTCACGAAACTTCGTTTGGTGACAGTATACTATTTGATCTACAAAGTTATGAGATAAAAACAGAGGGTCACCAGCTTTGGAAAAATTCTATGAGTATTTCTTTTAGTACATCCTACATTGAAATTTCACCTACGAAACTTAAGTCTAGATAAATTCTTTTCCAGTGATTACAATTATTAGCAAATTTTATCTCATTATATTGGCAAAACATCAAATTTGATGAAACAAAATGAATTTAAGGTATAATGAGTGTCAATCTTTTAAAAAAACACCTTACCATGTGGCTAAAACACACCTTTATTTTGGAAAAACCCAATAAAAAGCTGAGTACATATGTATTTTTAAAATTTTATATTTTTCAGTGTTCAAACATTCCAGTTTTTCTTATTTCTTCCATGAATATCAATAAGATACTAAACTACAAGATTCATATTTAAAACAAATAGGTCACCAGGCTTATCCTTCAGAAAAATGCATTTTGAGTTTGTGGGTGGGGCACTTACTTATGGGAAAATATAAGTTTAGTCCTTACTTAGACAAATACATTATATAAAGTACAGTATTAATTTTTTTCAGCAATGTAATAGTATTGATGAGAAGAAAGTTTGTTGCTCACAATAAAACAATCCACAGCGTATAAATGAAATACTGATGTAAGCATTTAACCCATTACCAAACGACAAATTTTGGACTCTTCTAAGTTGAACGAGTTTGCAGATGATGAATCAAAACCTAGTTTTCCGATGAACTGCCGCTGCTTCTCTGATGAGATAGAAATCATTGTGTGTAAAGGAGAAATTGATCATTAGGAACAATTTCTCCTTAGTCTTCAATCTTTTGTAATGTCTGCTCCAGACTCGTAAAAATTAAGGAATTGACTGGAACAGTGGTAAGAGTTACAGCCACTTGTTTTCTTTAATTTTCCGTTTTTTACCCTATTAGATTATAGATTTATCTTACAATGGAAGATTGCAAAACTTGCTCTTCACTTGATTTATGCAATATGCACATAATTATGAAAATGTGTACTTTATAAAGTTAACTATTCTCGGCTCTATATTCCGAGTTATGATTTCCTCTGTTAGCCCTTATCCACATGATTATTTTATGTTAGATTCCATTCAACATAATTATATGTACCTAAATCTGCTTGCTTGTACTTAAAGCAAATATTATTACTACCAGGTCCAACGGAATCGGCTCTATAATACTTTATAAATAAACAGAGCAGACCTAGGCCATAGAGCTCCTGTAGGACCTGACTGATCAGGGTAAACTCGGTTTACTATTTTGTACAATATCATAGATCTATCTGATTACATGTATTCTCTGTAGATTATTGACACACACACACACACACACACACACACACACACACACACATATATATATATATATATATATATATATATATATATATATATATATATACTGAAAGGGGAAAAAAAAAAAAAAAAAAATTTCCTTGACACACTTTTAACTCTTTCTCTCATAGAAAAAACATTTGACGGATCTACAGTTGACTTCTTATATGAAATATTGTGGGAACAGAAGAAATTGCTCATAACGCTACATGACAAAGGTCACAGTCATGGTGTGTAATTCCAAACTCAAACAAGGACCTATAGCCATATTTATTGACAAAAACATTTTATACATGGTTCAAGTATGCAAAAGTTTTCATAAAGTATTGTGACCTTGACCTTTGAGCTGACAACACTGTTTTGCTGTCTGTTCATAGCAATCATTTATGCCAAATCATTTTGAAATCAAACAATGTGCATCAAAGTTACAGGCCGGATATGAACACCACATTTTCCAAGAAAACACACACACACACACACACACACACACACACACAGAGTGGAAACACTATATATGCCCCCACCCCATTTTATGGTTGGGCATAAAAATCCGTATCTTCACATTGCCAGATACGGTTTCAAATATGGCATGATGACGTATCTTGCGCGCTGAATACGTAGGATTTGATTGGTCAAAACTACACGCCATAATATTTATCCGCTAAACAAAATTACTACCCTCAACACCATAAAATGTTTAATTTTCTTTACCCTTTTTTAAATAGAATGCAAATGATTGCAAAATTTGGTCGTTGAAAATTGTAGGTATATGATAAAAGGACTATTATGTTGTAGTAACTTTCTAGTCTGGTACCCCGGCTTACCGTTCAAAAGTACGTCCCTAAAACGTAGTGGTAGGGGCAGGTAATCCAGACTAGTAACTTTCCTGGTGCTTGTAGTGCTTCTCACTGCGTAAGAAAATCTTGACATCTCGCTTGACCTTCGGTCTCGTGCGATATCAAATTTTCTCAAGGTGCTAGAAGCAAATACAAGCACAGGAAGGTTACTACACCAAACTATTCCGTTGTTATTTACCTTTTGCCTGATTTTAAAATTCATCATTCTGCCAGCGACTAACACTTGGACTGACCTCACATTCACATATTGTCATATGCTCAATGTTTTCTCCTTACTTTAAGATGATGGAATGAAAATTTAAACTTGTGCATTTTAGCACCTGCGTAGTTGCCAGAGGTAGATGGCTTCAAAATAAATCAGAATTAACTTCCGGCGAACCAAATATGCACTATCTGGCGTCGGCGTTCTATTACAAACCGTGTAGTGCATTCATTTACTTCAACAAAACCTTCGGTAATACAGGTTTAGTGCTGCACAAAATTTTCTTCATCGAATTTTATTTAACAAATTTAAGCTCACGTGAAATAAAAGTTATAAGTATTGTACATAGTTTGTGCTCTCCTCATGTGGTAGGGTAGAGGTGGGATGTTTCGCTTGCCATCAGGTGACGGCTGCAAAATTATCGCTGAAATAAATTCAGGTGAGCGATAGTATTAGGGTAGGTCATGGTCTGTAGTTATATTGTAAATTTGTACATTTATCAATTTTTTCAAACATACAACAAACCAGCTCATGCACCCCTCAAAATTTCATTAAGCAAATTTTGTTAAAGAAATTGAGACCCACTTAACTAAAATGTGTACAAAATGAAGCTTTTTAGACTTATGAAATGGTTAATTTAGTGTTCTGTCCTTTTACCAGTTGTAAAAAATATAAAGGGAGGTAAAAAGAAGAGAGCCATCCTTATGACGAATACCTGGCGTAACTCTTGTGGCTTTCAAATGGCAAGATCATAAGAGACCGAGTATTTGTATATTACGGACATCACTCATACGGAGCACACTGCGCCCTGGTTCTACTATGATCCCCAGATCCGCTTTGAACACAAGTACCACCTCAAGATGGCTATAAAATTTTCTCTGAGTAGAAACTCAGGTGAGCGATATTATATTGTGATCACTCAGTGTCCGTATCTAGATGATACTAAATTTTTATATATATATTTATTTTATCAAACGCCGAATGAGCCAAGTACAGTAATATGTAGATTCATTTAATAAATCAGTCGAAAAATACTGGACAATTAAATTGTAGGATTAATCAATTTTGTGTTATAAATGCATGGTCTGAGAAAAAAGACATTAAATTCACCTTTTCATGGAACAAATAAGAAAAAGGGAGGTAATTATTATTAATTAGAATGATCCGCCTACTAGCATATCATTATGGTCGTCTGGAAAAAGGAAAAACCTACATGTATAGATGCCATGTCAAACGCTATAGTTTTAAGAGGAAAATAACAACATACTGCTTGGTGGTTTCACTTTTTCGACACGAAAATAAAGAAATGAGAAATACGCGTTAAAGAAATGCACATACAGTACAGCTAGAAGACTCATCGGACAATTGCTAACTGTCAAATAATCGAATCCCAGGCTGGGCAGCCATGAAAAAATATAACATTTTTCCTGACAGAATATAGTCACGTTCTGGTGATTTTTTCATACAAAACATAAAATAGCTTCTATTTTTTTTTTTAAATCCAGTTTTCAGCAGCTATAATCTGCGTAATCCACGTTTGTTAATGTTCTTATGGGGATACCGGGACAATGTCCCGCTGAATTCGATAAATGTACTAACCGGTAATGCACACTTTTGAGTGGACCATGCTCTGTGAAAAAAGTATCGACCCTGGTCAGCCTGAGGCGAAAGGTCAGCCTACGCAGTCCGCAAAACTTTTTGCTGTTGGTAAATTTTCTGCATGTCCAAGGACCATCCTACCCCAGGATTCAGCCGTTTGTTAGACAAAAGGGATTTTATTGATGCATAATTATTTGATTACTTGCTTGGTATTAGGCATCCCGTATATGCACTAAGCCCCCTTTTCCCAGAGCATGGCTCTAACTTATTTGGAGATATAAGTTTTTAGAGTACCACTTACCTCAGAATAAAAAGGGAGTCCATTTCCGGCAAGGCTTTACGGGACCGCAGTATATACTTTACAGTCAGTCCAGTTTGCTGCATTCGGCATACCTCGGGTGATCCGTTGATCAAATCCCTCGGCTGTATCACGTAGCTTGATATGCACCTACACGGTACATTTCGCACATCTCCGGAAGCACACCGCTTTACCGTTATTGAAATTGTAAGGTTCCTCTTTAGAAAGAACGCATGAGTAAATTTTCTATCGTTATCTTTCTAAGAGTATTTCAGTCGGTAAACAGTTTGTACATTCAAGTTTTAGCGTGGTTTATCAATTCCATTAGGAGCTTTCATCGACAGATCGATAGAAGAGAATAACTTCACAGTGGTTGTTCATGTCGTTGCTAAGCGATGTACAGGGGCGCCGCCATGTTTAAGATCATGTGATTGGTAGTTCAAAATGGAAGCCTCCCTTATACAGACGAGGTTAGATGTAGGTACGGAATCGGCCGAGTTGTGACGAGTGCAGTTTGCTGTTCATATTTCCACCATCTTCGATGGTTACAAAATTAATATCTGAGTACAATGCTCAGTAGAGCGATTCTATACTCATGGCATGGTTTCCGTCTAACATATAATATCAAACTTCACCTATTATATAAAATTGTAAATAAACAATCGGTTGGGATAAAGACATTACATTACATATTCAAGCACATCAGGCACAATATTTTACATACACACAAGGAATTTTGATCCTGTTTTCATGATTATAACTCTAACCTTGAAATATACAAATAACTTCTTTGGTCATTCTTTCGAGTCACAGAGCCGCATTTACTAAAGGGAGATGATCACGCCTATCATTGCTACCGATTTACTTTATTCCGAACATGTGTAAACTCGCTCTTTTTCGACGGCTAAAGTATTACTGCAGAAACTCTAAGGGATTTTTACCTTACATACTTGACTAAACAAGGGGACAATATAATACATTAGGGTGCACATAGCGTGCTTGGATCTACCCGACCCCGATTCGGGGGTTAGCCCCGATGTTAATTTTGTGACTGTGTCTCCGGTAGCCCCTGCAGTGAGCCATTCTTACGTCCATTCTGATTAGAAAAATGAAAATACCGGCATCAAATGGCTGTATGCGTCGATCTTTTTCATTGTCAGCTAACCGTTGAACAAGTTCATTGATTGACAGATTAATTATAAATCTTTACTAAAACGCCAAAATAATTAAAAAAAAAGAGTAACTGTTACCTTCTTACAGCCCCCCCCCCTTTTTTTTTTTGTTATTGAAAAGTAAATATGAGCCATGCTCCTTGAAAAGGGGCTTTAATGCATCTGCGAAAAGTATCGACCAGGTCAGCGTGCGTAGTCCGCGCAGACTGACCTGAACCGAAACTTTTCGCTACCGGTCAATTTTCTGTATGTCAAAGAACCAGTCTACCTCCTGATTAAGTTAGTTGTTCTACAAAATGGATTTTATGGATCCATGATCGTGTGATGACTTGCTCGGCATCATGCAGGATGGAGATGCATTAAGGCCCCTTTTGCCAGAGCTTGGCTCATATCTAATTACCTGCTTCCAAGGAACTCGAAACTAGGCTTGACATTTACTGCGAATGTGCCGGATGTCATTTCAAGTGCAGTAAAGTTCCTTTTTTTCCACAATTTATCAGCTTTCTTTTTTTTATCGGCTTAGGCGTGGAAAAGAAAACTAAAGCAATCCATATGTAGTTAGAGTCATACATGTATATCACCTATATTGCCGATCATACATAAAGGATATTTTTTCCTTTCTTTCGGTGAAAGATCGAAATTTATTTCATCGAATCAACATCATCGGTAATATTTTCACAGGTGGCGCAGCCACGAGTGGAAATACTACCGTATTATGTTCACTTTAAACTATCTAACGTTAGCTTTAAATTGCATTTGAGCCTATCAAAATCTCGTTGTCTGCGCATGTCATATTCTTCGAAGATTAACCTGTCTGCTATGACGCATCACTTGCTAAAAAATGGACATATATTAATACGCTGTGCGTAAATTGCCGCTCTAAAAGTGTAGGCGAAAATGGGAATAAATGTCTGTGGAAAAATCAAGCCAGTCTTTCACTACAAATTTCGACGAAGACGAAATAATTTCAAACGGGGACAATATTTTTTTAAGAACTCAATATTTTTTTGGAGATAAATATCTCCTTTATCGGACAGTGTAGATCCAAGATCAGACTGCACGTTCTGTGCTGTCTGATCTTGATCTACGTTGTCCGCAAAAGGCCAGCGAAACGCGCTTAGCAGCTTAACCCTTTACTACACAATCCCGAGTTTTAACGACCCTGAGAAAGAAAGCTTTTGAAAACATTGTGGGAAAAGGAGAAAATGCTGGTAACCAGCATTTTCTCCTTTTCCCATAATTTTTTTCTTACCTTTCAATGACAAATTCCGACATATGAAGGCTAAAATTTTGCCGTTTGGTAAAGAGTTGAGGATTAACTTGCATAACGTTTTGTTTATTTTTAACTTGAACATTTTGCCTATAGATCTATTTTACTGAGAAAAAAATGCCGCAGGTAGATCTGAATCTAGATCTACTGATAGATCGGCTTCTAGAACGTAAATTTATGAATTCGAGCCATGCTCCGGCAAAAGGGGATTTAATGCATCTCCGTGATGCGTTATACCTAGCAAGTCTCAACAATGAGACGCTAAGGGTGCTTCTTTTCATATCTGGACGTTTATTGTGCACCGTAACGTCTCGGATGCGACCCGTTAAAAACTAAACTCGCCTTCAAAGATAGTTATCCACTTATCTGTACTAACGAACTGATGAGAGCAGATTATGGCGGGCATGTAGGTCTGGGTGTTAAGGCCCTCAGACGGGGAAATATATAAGATCTTTATTGTCAGTTGGAAACTGAGACAGTACTCAGTCAGCAAAATTTATTATAAAGTCAGCTTGCGCGCTCGGAAATATTGCGCACTTGGTTGTAGTTTTTTGTTCCGAAGGACAATTTAGGAATTTGGAATAATGGTAAAGGTAAGTTTAGCAAAAATTTTTAGCTGCCAGTGTTTTCTATAGTCTACGATGTGATCCGTGTTCGTATTCATGATCATCGCCTACTGACACAATTTCTGATGATCGCCAGCTCCAGCATTTCGCCTGTCGATCAAACTAATATTTAGTAGCTAGTCCATATAGGCACATTTTCCGGTCATAGAAAACAATCAAGAAAAACTTATTTTACAAATCTATAAGTCACGAAAAGTAGTTTTAACCTTTAGAGCGCCGAATAACTTAACAGACATTTTCACATTGGAAACAAAACCCAAATACATGTAATTACATCATCATGTTTTTTTTTTAGTGTAGTATTTAGCAAAGCGGAGAGTGTAGATCAAAGAAGGGTTTGAACCGGAAAGTATGAAAAATCTGGAGGCTAATTTTGACTTGCGACTAATGACTTAAAAGAAAGTAGCTCAGAATCTCACCAGAGAAAGACAAGATGAAGTGTTGATCTACGTACATGTGTACGACGACGGCACTATCTCCTTGTCCAGAGCCCCAGCTCGGACAGTAATTTTGTCAATATTCTCTCGGAACGATTTCTCCACTGGTAAGTTTTTGCTTATTTTTACTTTTTCATGCTTGAATTTATCAGGGGTTGTGCTTCAAGGGGGTCTGAAGGCTATAGATTTGAAGGAAATTAAAAAAATCATGGCCCCAAATCTCCGTGTTGAAAGAAATTGGTGGATTTTCAGTTCGGTGCTTTAAAGTTGTCGCAAAATTATATCTATTCAAACCCTGCATATTTCTACAGCCAGTCCTAAAGGGGAATAACTTTAAATCATATCTACACACGCACTGCCTGATTTTCCATAAATCGCTAATAAGGAAATAAATATTTAAAAAAAAAAATCTTCGAGACATAGCTTTGTTGACTGTTTTTCTGTCGAAGGCTCTAGCTCGCTAGTTCCCGGATATTGACTCTTTTTGGAGCTAGTTCCCCTGATTACCACCTGTGTAGGGGATGTGTTTATAAAGGACCAGTGCGTTGTTTACATGCTAGCTAACCATGGCTGGATGAATCGTACAAGGTAGGTTTTAGTGAGTTTATTTTCTGAAATTCGCTGCATTGATTGCCGCCTTCAAAAGTAGTCGGATTCTGAATCTAAAATGCCCAAATCAGAGAGGTATGTTTTTGACAACTACCACTGAGTGGAAGGTATAATATGATGAGTATGGGCGCCTGGTTGCTACTATGCACTCAGGCGAATCAAAAATAAGCGTTAAATTATGAACGGTGTATTGTGTAAAGAAACTAGTTTAAATATGAATATCCGAGTAAAATATCACTGGCTTTGTATGACTGAAAGATAGTATATTCCACTAGGTTAGCATGACTGATAGTATTTTTTCATCTGTAATATGTTGGCTGCCTTTTAAATATATGAAAATCATAGGTGCAGATGAAAAATTGGAGATTTAAAAATGATCGGGATGCCAAATCACGCCAAACTAGACATTTACTATAAAGGGAGGTAATTAATTATGTGAATAACGTTTCAAAATGCACTATATTTCCATCCTCGTTGATCCAGTTTCGATGTATTCCGTAAACTACATTCATCGCGATGAATGGTAATACTTCACACCTGGGGTGCATATGCATATCTCTTACAAATACCCCACTTGATATACCTATTTTTTGCAAGATATTAGAAAGCACTATTTCTGTGCAAAGTTGTGAAAAAGTTGTCGCTAAATTGTAAAATAGTTGTCTACTGAATTCTTTTATTGCAGAAAATTGATCAGAAAAGAAGTCTTTGTTGACAGGTACGAACATTTGAGCCATGCTCTGGCAAAAGGGGGCATATTGCATCTCCACGATCCATAATGTCAAGCAAGTCATCATATAATTGTGGGTCCATAAAATCCATTTTCTCTAACAACGGACTTAATCATAGAGTAGATTGGTCCTAGGACATACAGAAAATTAGCCAATAGCGAAAAGTTTCGGTTTAGGTCAGCCTGCGCGGATTGCGCAGGCTGACCCGGGTCGATAGTTTTCGCAGATGCATTAAGCGCCATTTTCACAGAACATGGCTCATTTCTAATTGCTACTGTGATCTGTCTAGTGCCTTAATCTTTTGATTAATTATTTGTACCATTGGCAAACATCACATTTCTATGAGTAATCATTTATTTGGGCAGTATTTTTACTCTGAGAACTTTTTTTTAGGTTTCAAATCAAAGCCTTTTTTCTGTATTTTGACAAGAGTAATCCCCTCCTAGAAGAACTCTATCTTTGTATTTTATTACGCAGTATATAATCTTCTTTTTTTTTTACCTCCTCATACATTATATTATCATCTGAGCGAAAATGAAACAATAAATATCTTTAAAAAACGATGGACGGTGTAAATTTGCCAGCAAATAGGCAGGGCCCCTTAGAATAAACATGTCTACATTTTTTACCTATCACAAGTTTCTATCAATTCATTGGCTATCAGTACCAGAAAGTACATGTAGGTCAAAAGCCAGTACATTTACCGACGCCGAAAAAATCTGTCTGTAGCAAAAAACTGTGGCATATGTCCATAAACGAACATATTTTGCTGAGCCCAAGAAGAGATGCTAGGTAAGCATTGTGTGTCTATGGGTCATCTTGGATGTGGTTATACCAGATGACAGGTACTAATTGATATGGCAAGGCAAAGGAACATGTGTATGAGGCAACGGGCATGGATAGTGAGCCTGCAAAACACTGGTTTGATGGATTCCTGAGTAGGTTTTATGATCTCAACACCCTATGAAAAAGTATAAAGCAAGCGATGATGATGTTAACCCTTAAGCTGTTAAGCCCTACTCACTGACCTTTTGCGGACAGTGTAGATCAAGATCAGACTGCACAGAACGTGCAGTCTGATCTTGGATCTACACTGTCCGATAAGGAGATATTGTTCTCCAAAAAAGTAAGTTTAAAATCACATTATTCGGGTTTTTACTGTCGTCTTGAAAGTTTTTTTAAACTTATTTAGCAGGATAAAGGTTAACTCTTTACCAAACGACAAAATTTCAGACTGGTCCACATTGAAAGCATTTGCGGACGACAAAAGAAATGTGACTGAAAAATTGAAATATGTTTTGGGAAGGGTAGAAAACATTGTGGGAAAAGGAGAAAATGCTGGTTACCAGCATTTTCTCCTTTTCCCACAATGTTTTTAAAGGGCCTCTTTCTCAGGGTCGTTAAAAGTCGGGATTGTGTGGTAAAGGGATAATAGTGAAATAATGGTGAAGAGGCACTTCGTTAAGTTAGGTAGGACACATGAAAAGTATGAAATCTAGGATATGCCACAATTTATGTGGACCGTGGATGAGGGTGGAATTTCCCTTGACCACCAACACCCACCCCCCCACCCCCCACCCCCCATCCAAAGATCCTGGCCAAAGGTGCATCATAACTATCAGTGTGTAATGTCTGGTAAGTCTGCAACAACAAGTGTCATCGCTGATGTAATTAAATAATAATTATCATGCTCTGTGAAAAGGGGGTTAAACACTTTTGTAAAAGATATCGACCAAGTTTAGCCCACGCATTCTACGCAGGCTGACCTCGATCGAAACCTTTTGCTATTGGTCAAGTTTTCTCATATCCATGGACCATTCTACCTCATGAATTAGTCGATTGTTAGACAAAATATACTTTATCGATCTATAGTTACGAGTCGCATGTGACAACTTGCTTGGTACAGCATATCACAGAGATGCAATAAATCCCATTACCACACACACAATCTGAGTTTTAACCACCCTGAAAAAGAAGGCTTTTGAAAACACTGTAGGAAAAGGAGAAAATGCTGGTAACCAGAATTTTCTCCTTTTTCCACGGTGTTTTCTACCCCATCAGAGACAGAAATCATCATTTGAACAACATTTATTTTGTCGTCTGCAAATGCTTTTGGTTTGGTTGAGTCCAAAATCATTTGTTGTTTTGTAAGGCGTTAAACCCCTTTTGCCAAAGCGCTGTTCTATATATATTATATAAGTACCCTTGGTGAAACCTTTCGACCTTATGCTATATTTAACCCTTTACCACACTATTCCGACTTTTAAAGACCCTGAAGAACAAGGCTTTTGAAAACATATTGGGAAAAGGAGAAAATACTGTTTGCCGACATTTTGACTTCTTTCCGCAATGTTTTCTACCCTTTTAAAGACAAATTCCAGCATTTGAACTGATTTGAATTTGTCTTCTGCAAATTTTGTCAATTTGGACATGTCTTAACACTTAACCTGCAAAATAAGAAAAATGAAACTTTCAAGCCGACAGTAAAAATAAAACAAACAACAACAACAACAACAAAAAAAAAATGCTATTTCAAAGGGCTTTTTTTAGCTCACCTGAGCACAAAGTGCTCAAGGTGAGCTTTTGTGATCGTGCTGTGTCCGTCTTGCGTCGTCCGTCGTGTGTCGTGCGGTCGTCAACATTTACCTTGTGTGCACTCTAGATGCCACATTTTCAGCCAGATCCTCAAGAAACATGGTCAGAATGTTTGTCTGGATAAAATCTCAGACGAGTTCGAAATTTGGTCTCGTGGGGTAAAAAAGTAGGTCACAGGGCCAGATCTTAGAAAAACCTTGTGTGCACTCTAGAGGCTACATTTTCAGCCTGATAGTCATGAACCTTGGTCAGAATGTTTGTCTTGATAATATCTCGGATAAGTTTGAAATTGGATCACGTGGGGTCAAAAAGTAGGTCACGGGGCAAAATCGTAGAAAACGCTTGTGTGCACTCTAAAGTCCACATTTTAAGGTTAATACCCATGAAACAGCTCACAATATCACCTCCAAAACATAACATTCAAAACCACTTGATGTAAACAAAGCTAATCGTCCATAACCGGAACCGGAAAAGAAACTTAATTGGTCAAAATGATTGTCTTGATGAAATCTCCGAAAAATTTGAAATTGGGTGACATCTGGTCAAAAAGTAGGTCACTGGGCTAAATCTTAGAAAAACCTTGTGTACACTGAAGGTCACGTTTTCAGCCTGATACTCATGAAACTTGGTTAGAATGTTTGATTTGTTAGAATTTTGGACACATAGAAAATTGAGTCATGTTGATTTAAAAACTAGGTTTCTGGGCCAAATCATAGTATAACCTTGTGTGCACTCTAGAGACCACATTTTCAGCTTGATTCCCACATTGTCTTTACACTTTCAAACACGAACACGAATCACATTTGTTGAGCAATGTTTAATTTGTTGTCTGCTATTGCAGACAAGTCTAGAATTTTATTGTGCTGGTAAACATTTTTTTTTTTTGTTGTTGTTGTTGTTGTTGTTTTCTTTTTTTAGACATTCAAAAATAGGCTAAACCAGTCAAAAAGTAGATCACTTGCACTCATGCGTTTTACATCATCATGACCAGGATCTTTTCAGCCTTATCAATTTTAGATGACCTTATTGTGGCGAGCGCTTTAGGGCCAATGGCCCTCTTGGTTTTTTCACCCCTATTTCTGAGGGGGGGGGCGAATATTTCCTCATCGGAGGACAGATTAGATCAAAGATCAGACTGCACTTCTGTGTCCGCGAAAGGTCCTTCAATCGCGCTTTGCAGCCTAAGGGTTAAATTTTGAGGTGGGGTAGGAGTGATGCTAAACGTGAAATGATGTGTCATTATGGTTAGATCAGATGTTGTTACAGGTACGGATTATTATAATAAAATTATTATGATGCGAGCTATGCTCTCAGTGGGGAGACTGGTAAGCAATCGCATTCGATAATTTGACGTTCGCGGTCGCATTCGATAATTTGACGTTCAACGTGCCTAGACTTCGCGGAAAACTTAGAAATAGTAAAGCGAAATTTTGATTCCAACTGCAACCCATTGATTACTTATTCTGTACTCAACAAACGGACAGAGGTGCTTACCTTGACTATTTGCGCCAGGCCATACGAAAATGCTCACGAGAAGTCTAAAATAATCAGCTCATGGTCGAAAACCAGCGGGGAAAAAAGTTTAAGAACAAAAATTATTACCTCCCTTTATGCCCTATATCTGAAAAGGAAGAAATATTCTGAGATCCTTGTTTTAACATGGCCCAAAACTAATATATAAAGATTATGTTTATCAATGCCAAATTCTTTTTGTTGATTTATAAATAGAAATTAACTTTTGTTAATATTATACTTGATATAGAGTTTTATAAGGAATATTTATGAATTCGCTACGAATTTAGTTTCGATGCACGGACACCGGAGCCATGACATTATATTATCGCTCTACTGGTTTTTATAATCAGAATTTAATTTTGTAGCCGTCTTGGATGGCAACACAATAAACAACTAGTCTCAATACGTTGCGTCAAAGATACAGATGTGATTGATGCTGCCGCTTTATATTTGGGAAATGCATGTAAAAACCATAGACTCGCAACTGCGCCTTAGTCAAGTACTCCTTGCTATAAGCTGTGTACGCTACGATAAACATTATCGGGATATTCCAATATTCACCCGTATAAGCTGTATTCACCGTCGTGAAGATTATCGGGAAATTCCAGTATTCACCTGTAGGTAGTAAAGGTTATTTAACTCTTTATCACACAATCCCGAGTTTTAACGACCCTGAGAAAGAAGCCTTTTGAAAACATTGTGGGAAAAGGAGAAAATGCTGGTAACCAGCATTTTCTCCTTTTCCCACAATGTTTTCTATCTTCCCAAAACAAGTTTTAATTTTTCATTCGCATTTAATTTGTCGTCTGCAAACGCTTTCAATTTGGAACAGTCTAAAATGTTGTCGTGTGGTAAAGAGTTAAGGGCCTAGTGGCGGCCAAAACTAAACGATGCGGGGGTCAAAATGTATTTAAATCACCACTTTTAGAAGTATGGAAAATATTGGGAAGATGACACTTGTTATTATGCCGTCGATCAAAGAGTTAGTCGCTGGATTTTTAAATCAGGTAAAAAGTAAACAAAGATAGAACTTGGCATCATTTTACCTAGTTTTAAAATTCATTTCTCTGCAAGCGACTGACAAATGGGCCGACGGTAAAATAACAGGTTTTCATCTTTACAATAATTTCTGTACTTTTAAATGGTTTGATTCAAATTTAAACGCATTTTTAACACCGGGATTGTTTACATTTGGCTGCAACTGGGCCTTTAATTAGTAATCAATGTATAGATATACTACAATGAGACCAGACAATCAGATACAAACGTATCAGTTTAAAAAATCGACTCGTCCACAATGAAGGGGTAAAAACAGTATTATGATGGCGACCAAAACTAAACAATGCAGGTTTTAAAATGCAGTTGAGCCATGCTCTGTGAAAAGGGGGCTTGGGTCGTGCTCTGTGAAAAGGGGGCTTAAAGTATCGCCGTGATGCATTAATATCATGCAAATCAGCACATATTATAGATCCTTAAAATACATTTTGTTCAACAACCGACTGAATTGTAAGATATACTGGTCCCTTGACAGAAAATTGACCAATAGTAGAAATTTTCTGTCCGTGTCAGTCTGCGCGGACTGCGACCCATTCAGTGTTCTGTCTAAAACAATGAAACTTTAGAACATATTTAGCCATCGTGAATATGTGACTGAATAGTGGTGAGTAAATACTCAGTAAGTTCAGAAAGTAACACAGTTTCTGATTAGCTAAATGAAATAGTTCAGCCAATCCGATATTCTGTAACTTTCTACAGCCGATCACAGCATTAACTCTTTACCAAACGACAGAAATGTAGACTTGTTCCAATTGAAAGCATTTACAGACGGTAGTTTAGTTGTGACTCAAATGAAGGAATGTGTCTTTAATGGGGTTGAAAAAACTTTGTGGGAAAAGGAGAAAATGCCAGTTACCAGCATTCTCTCCTTTTCCCCACAAAGTTTTCAAAAGGTTTCATCTCAGGGTCGTTAAAACTTGGGACTATGTGGTAAACAGTTAAAAAATAATAATAATAATAATTTAACCAATTGGAAATTCTTTTACTTTCTGCAGCTGATTAGAAAGGATAGTCTGAGTAATTCAACTTCAGGAAGTTACAGAATACCTGATAGGCTAAACCAAATTGTTTAGCCAGTTAGAAATTGCGTTAGCTTGAAATTTAGAAAAATCTTGATGTAATGTCAGTCTTGACTGAGAATACTATGTAGAATGGTTGGTGAACATGAGCGAAGACAGCAGAAAAGAAAATGAAATTCAGCTGCTTTGTACCAACTGCAACATTTAATGGCAGGCTTAACCCTTTCCCAAACGACAAATTTTGGACTGGTCCAAATTGAAAGAGTTTGCAGACGACAATTTTACATTTGATGAAAATGGCAGGAAGTTCTCAAAAAGGGTAGAAAACACTGTGGGAAAAGGAGAAATTGCTCGTTACGAGCAATTTCTCGTTTTACCACAGTGTTTTCAAAAGACTTGTACTGCAGACACGTGAAAACCAGGGCTTGTTTGGGAAAGGGTTAAAAACAGAATATAATAGACACGCATTAAGCTAGAAAAGAATAGACATACGTTAAGCGACTAAAACACGGGACAATATTTCACCGCTTCTTCTGCATCCGCGCTAATGAAGCCATTTAACCCTTTACCAGACGACAAAATCATTGTCTTTTTCAAATTGAAAGCATTCGCAGACGAAAATTTAAATGTGGCTCAAATGGTGCAATTTTTCATTGTTAGGGCAGAAAACATTGTTGGAATAGGAGAAAATGGTTACCAGAATGTTCTCCTTTTCCCATAATGTCTTCAAAAGGCTTCTTTCCCAATGTCGTTAAATGTTGGCATTGTGCGGAAAAGGGTTAAACCATCAGTAGGCTTATAAACGCGACGAAGAATGTTTTTGCAGACAGTGCAGATTGAGATCAGATTGCACAGAACATGCAGTTAGATCTTGGATCTATACACTTCGATATGTAGAGAAGAAACGGTTGAAATTGAAATATTTGCATCTTTACCACTCGCTGAAATTGAGAGCATTTGCAGACAGCAAGTTAAATGTGGCTTAAAATGGTGGTATTTCTCGCTGAAAGGGTAGAGTACACTATATCAAAGAGGAGAAAATACTGGTAACCAGCCTGTGTTTCTTTTCTCGCAATTTTTTCAAAGCCTCATCTGCATGAGATTGTTTGGAAAAGGATTAACCCTTAAGCTGCTAAGCGCGACTCACTGACCTTTTGCGGACAGTGTAGATCAAGATCAGACTGCACAGTGCAGTCTGATCTTTGATCTACACTGTCTGATAAGGACATATCCCCCCACCCCAAACTATCTTTGAAATAGTAAAATTTCGGTATTCATTATCGGCTTAAAACTTTCATGTTGCTTATTTAGAAGGATATGGGTTAACTCTTCACCACATAATCCCGACCTTTAACGACCCTAGAACAGAAGCCTTTTGAAAACATTGTGGGAAAAGGAGAAAATGCTGGTAACCAGCATTTTCTCCTTTTCCCACAATGTTTTCTGCCCTTCTCAAAACAAATTTCATTTTTTCAGTCACATTTATTTTGTAGTCTGCAAATGCTTTCAATTTGGACCAGTCTAAAATTTTGTCGTTTGGTAAAGAGTTAAGAGGCTACATAGCACACTAGGGAAATACTACCGATGGTTTGCAAGCTACTACCTTACATAACCCTTTACCAAATGACAAAATTTAAGACAGGTATAAATTGAAAGCATTTGAAGACGGTATGTTAAATGTTGCTCAAATGTTGAAATTTGCTTACGAAAAATAGAAAACATTGTGGAAGGAGCCGAAAAGCCTAATCCCCCCCCCCCCCCCATCGCACTGTTCTACACCAAATCACACGGCTAAATGAAATCCCTACAAAAGTGTTGATAAGGAGGAGAATTGTGTCCTGTTTCCACGACTATTTTTCTTCATAAGCTGTCTTCATGTTCGTAAAAACACGACTCCAAACTTGTGATTGACTTTTATCGAGGGGTTAGTGCCAGAAGGTCGTAAGTCCAAAATATGGCTAAAATGACTTTTTTACAGAAAATAACTTATCTTTTAACGTTCTAATTTTTGCCCCGATGCTGGTTAAGTTATCATCATTTTTACCGGTCGCAACACAAAATGACCGATTGCAGTATCTTGTATTCTAATAGTACACTTAGTGCCAAAAAGTCGTAAGTCTCATGAATGAACTGCCAAACTGTCTTAAGTGCACATACTGCATCTTGGCTTGTCATCCCTGGATAAGTTTTAGAACAATAATTCAGAGTAAAAATGTTGTAAGTGCCTTTACAACAATTTAGAACTGACATGTTTAGGTTGTTGTGTAAGGTTTTTAAGCCATAAGTGTACGTATTTCAACTGGTAAAAGTCAGAGCAGAGAGAATACCAACCATAACAATGTTGGAAGTTTACATAGTTCATTACAGAAATGTAAGTTTTGAACAGATTGTCTGTTGTACATGACAAAGAGGAAAGGTAAAATCTTTACCCCGATAAGTCCTGTCACTGCAATTACTGTTTTCATCTCCTAGAGCTATAAAGTCAGTAAAAAGATTGTATTTCAACCTGAAAAATATCTTAACTAGCAACAACGCAACAAGTTAGCAGTGTCTTGACTTTGTGTTGTTATATTAAATGTACCATTAAAAGTCTGTAAACATTTGGCTGAAAACTTCAGACGAGGCAAAGCTTTTCTCACCTTTGGCTGTTCTATGACAAGTGCGGATTGGGCAGTTTCCTTTACTAAAAAGGTATTTTTTAGAGCAAGAAGGACATTGGTGAGAGGAGCCTCCCGACTGCCTACCCTTACCTGTCAATAACACGTTCAGCAGTAAAAATATATTGCAGTAATCCATCATGTCCAGTTTATGGAATACAATCACCAGTTTCTGCTGATAACTTTGACAGAGTATTGTAGTTAGTATATTGCAAATTCCTGGGTATGAACACCAGAAGGCATGTATACCTAATGGACAAGAAGAGACACTGAGAGACAATTATCATAAAAAATCAGACACAGCAACATGTCAACTGGCCAATTTGACAACTTCTGAAAGTACTACTAATATTGCACCCCGAAAACAAGCAACAAGCCCAAGGAAGTCCGCAAGTGTCAGAAAGAGAAAGGCAAATCCAGAAAAATGGAAAAAGAATGTAAGGAAACAAAGAAGAGTGCATGGACTTTCTTACATCAGTACTACTAGAAAGGAAATTGGTCAAAAAGGGCTTAAAACTGCAACATGCATCTGTTGTTTTAAATGCACTGATAAACTACCAGTCGCTAAAAGACAAGAATACTTCTCATCCTATTGGAAACTTGATTCATATGAATGCCAGAGAGATTTAATCAGTGCTAATAATAATTTAAAATCTCCAGAAAGGCTACATTCTGCAGCAAGATGAAGGAGAGCTACATCAAGGGCTTACTCCTTTGAAAAAAAAAAAAAAAAAATGTGTAAATTGTTTTTCTTTAAAACTCTGGACAATGGTGAACAAGTTGTTGAAAGTGCACTCAAGAGCAAGAATTTTGGGACATTTTCATCTATAGACAGACATTGAAAGCATTCACCACATAACAAAACACCAACCTATATGCAGGATGAGGTTAGAAAACATTGAATCATTTCCAGTACTTGATGAATATTATATGCGGCAGGACATACTTTGCAGGTTTCTTGGACAGGATTTAAAAATCAGAGAAATGCATCTGCTTTATTAATACTTTACCAAGACCCAAAACAAGAAATGTGTCTCCGATAAAAAAAAATAGACAAAATTTATATTCTGTAATGAGTACAACTATTCTTTCCATATGCCAAAAAAAGGGTCAGGACCAGAAAGAACAAACAGGAGAGATGACACCTGGTATTAAACGTAACTAGAACAATCATTGTAAAAACAAAGAAATGGCAACAGATAAAAAATCCGTCTGAAAAAAGAAAAGCCAAAAACAGTCGCACAAATTATCATGCTCCTATCTTCGATTTGCAGGCCATTTTGCCCATTCCTTGTTACAGAAGGAAACTCAGATATTATAACCGCTCACTTCACTCCCTTGAGGTTCTCAAGTAACATGTTACATTTTGAATGAAAGTGAAGGCCAAAGATGTTCCTGTGAAATAGGAACATGACTTGTTTACTGACCTATATCAAATTGCTGCCCTCAAATATTGAGCATTTGACATTCTATTAGGATTGCTGTTCTGGTCAAAGTCTTAATAAATTCACTGCATCACTTTTACTTTATGGACTTAATTCAGTGAACAGTGTCTCAATTATTTACCATAAATTCCTTGAATCTAGACATCCTTAGATGGAGAGCCACTCTGTTCATGCAGCAATTGAAAGTGCAAAGAAATGTGCATATAATTATGTCCCAAGTCAGTTGGATACTGTTGTAAGGCTTGCATGAAGGAAAAAAAAAAAAACATACACAGTTGTACCAATGAATTTTTTTTTTTAATTTTCTCAACTTGAAACTCCTAGCTAATTCAGTTTTGCAACAAAATATTATGGACTTAAATGGTGGAAAGGTTCAATGGATGAAAATCAAGTGGTTGCAAATTAGAAAAAAACAGATCCTGAATTGGTATACTACAAATATCACTTTACAGTCAACATTACAATGTCCTGAAAGAAGATATCTATAACTGCTCCTCTACCACAACTTAACCCTTTCCCAAACAAGCCCTGGTTTTCCTGTGTCTGCAGTACAAGTCTTTTGAAAACACTGTGGGAAAAGGAGAAATTGCTCGTAACGAGCAATTTCTCCTTTTCCCACAGTGTTTTCTACCCTTTTTGAGAACTTTCTGCCATTTTCATCCAATTTAAAATTTTCGTCTGCAAACTCTTTCAATTTGGATCCGTCTAAAATTTATCGTTTGGGAAAGGGTAAATACTACAAAACTCCCAATATCTAGTGCTAAGAAGGTTGATTTGCATCACAGTGTAAGGAGGGAAAATTTCTGAGTTTTATTCATATTTCACATTGCTGTCAGCCAACAAAAACAAAGGACTGTTTACCAGATCCAGATTTGATTGAAGACAATGAAGACTCAAATTTGTACATAATTTATTGTTCTGGGCCCCCCTGCCAAAACATTACCAATTGTGTAAATTATGTGCTATATTTTTGTGCACTTCTTCATTTAATCTTCAATTAATGAAATTGTTTGATGACACAAGTGTGTTTTTATCCTTTTCACTGCACAAATTACAATAATATCAACAAAACATAAGCAGTTACCATATTCTATGCTACTTGTGATAAGAAAATGTAGTAAGTGTGTGTGTTAAATGTAAAGTCAAACTTATACAGCTTTCAGACCAAAAAATTGTTTGTGCACCTAAGACAATTTCAACCATAATTCCTTCGGATTTGTCATTTTTTTCAGTGCATCAAGTGCACTTGCAACATTTTGACTCCATAATAAACATGACCATTGTGTTAAGCCAAAATGAAGTATTGTGTATTTTAAGCATTTTTCTCTGTAATCATATCATATAGAAAACTCACAATGCAAAATGTTGTTTCTGGACATATAATCTACAATCAGACCGATTCTTACTTTAGTAGCATCTACGAGTCAGTTACAGTACGCATTGAAAATCTTCTTTTTCGATTTTCTCAGTTTCTTAAAATATGTACTTATGACCTTCTGGCAATTAACCCTCGTTATTTTCTTCGGAATTTTACATAATTCTTTTTCCGGCATACGGCTGTACTGTAACCGACTCGTATTATTTATGAATGATATCTTTTCAATAAGTGAATGTTTCACTCTTCGTCTGCAGGCAAAACTACAGACTTGCCCAAACTGAAGGTATTTGTACGTATGTGCAACCAACCGAAAATGCAAAGGGGCTCAAATGATAGAATTTATCTCTGATAAGGTAGAAAACCCTGTGGTAACTACCAGTTTTCCACCATGACTTCCCTCGTTATAATGCGGTGAAATGTATCTCCAATCACGTAGTTGCTGACCGTTTCCAGGCTTTCACGACCACAGATACACCATACATTTGGCACCATCACGTGATGGCTTCAAAATAAGGATATTCGCACTTTGGCGGGGGTATTTTCAATAACTGGAATCAACCTGTCTGTCAACTTCATAATGGATCAAAAGAAAATAAATAATTTTTTTATCATACAATCCATTAGCTTCTCCATTGCACGGATTTTCTTTATGAAACGATAATCCGTCACAAAAGATTTTGTTTATTTGGCACATGAAATTACAAATTGAATGAGGCTTTGATATATGAGGAATTAAAGCACGAATTTAGTTGTCTTCATAATTCATTATGATCATTTCATGTAAAGGGAGATAACCATATATTACTATTGTTTCCCGGCGAAAATTGTACTGACTGCAATGTGTAAATACGTTAGGTTAGAAGGCACCGAGAGATACGGATAAAACGCTGGTTACCTTTTCATACATTGTTTCTAAGACCCTACTGTCTCAACGGCAATCCTAGCGGTATCGTTGGTAGAACAATCCGGGTCCAGGCGCCAAGAATTTCGTCACATTTAAAGATAAGGCATCTGAAAACATTGTGGAAAAATGGAGAAACGCCTTTTGACTTTTTCCACAATGTTTAAACTAATTTTCATAGAAAAATCTCATCATTTGACCCACTATTTGTCGTCTGAAAATGCTCTCTATTTTCACATGTGTTACATGCATTCGGCATACCTCGGGTGACCAGTCGATCAAATCCGTTGGCTCTCGACACAACTCGGCCGATTCCGTACCTACACCTTATATATAACTGGCACGTATATCCTCCAGTCAAATCGCTCTAAGTTTAACCAGTTTGAGGTCAACCCAACTTGTGGTCTTTGTCTAATGCATGCAGAAACAAGAGAACATTTCATATCAGAATGTAAATCACTTTCTGATACAAGAATAAAATTTATAAGCTTGATAGCAGACATCCTGAATACTAATATTGAGACAATCAAGTCGTTAGATCCTGTAATATTTACGCAGCTGTGTCTGGACTGCACTCATCCCGATTTATGTGACCATCTTGTTATTGAGAGTAAAATTATAGAAGTCCTTGAGTATCATACTAGAAAATACATTTTTGACATTCACTTTAAACGTTCAAAAATTCTTGGTAATAAACAAATAAACTCATGTAATAGAAAAGTCTAGGAACTGTTAAGTACTACATATAAGGGAGAAGAAGAATATATGATCCTGTATGCGTAAATATAAAGAAACAAATTTTTTTGTGATTGTACATTACTGAATAAGGAGCTGAAAGTGGCCTGTGTTACTAGGCATACTGTGTAAATATAGTGTGTCGCTGATATTGGATATTTTTACCTTTTACCCAAGACTTCTGGGGTGCTCCGCAAAATCAACGGAGGAATTTTCAACGAACAGAACAGAAAGGCGGCTACCATTTTGAACTACCAATCACATGATCTTAAACATGGCGGCGCCCCTGTAAATCGCTTAGCAACGATAAGAACAACCACGATGAAGTTATTCCCATCTATCGATCTGTCGATGAAAGTTCCCAACGGAATTGATAAATCCCGCTAAAAATTGAATCTACAAACTGTTTGCCGACTTAAACATTCTTAGAAAGATAACGATAGAGAATTGACCCATGATTTCTTTTTTAAGAGGAGCCTTACAATTTCAATAACGGTAAAACGGCGTGCTTCCAGTGACGTGCGAAATGTACCGTGTAGGTGCATATCAAGCTACGTGATACAGCCGAGGGATTTGATAACCAGATCACCCGAGGTATGCCGAATGATCCGTTGGATGTAGGTACGGAATCGGCCGAGTTGTGACTAGTGGTGCTTCCTGTTGTTAATCACTCTTATTCGCGATCGCTCTATCACGGTCTTTATAGACCTGTGGCAAGACAGACTGTGTTTTTGAATATGACAAAATTCTACATGAATGACTTTCCCACATTTAAAGCACTTTTAGACGACAAATTAGATTTGCATAAAATTTGTCCTTGAACGTGTAGGAACATTGTACACAGAGAAGGGAAGGAATGCTAGTACCTGGTAAAGGTAAATCTATTCCGTAATCATTATCAGATTTAAATCTACTTTATGTAAAAGCATATGCCACTGAAACTCAATCGGTCTTTTACAAGATAATGAAATTTTCCTTATTGGACATCGTTACTATAAATAGCACATTGGCGATATAGTAGGACAAAGTGTGCAACGAAATCGAAGAAAAATTTAACCCCTGTCCCCTTTCAGAAATAATATTCAACCGAAAACGGAAAAATGAACATAGTTACTTACTATGGGTTCAGAAACGATTTTTCTTTTGCATTCTGACTTTCGAAAGCTTCAAACGGCTCTAGCGGAGGGAGGGGGCATGTTTGCGCATGAAAAGAAATGTATGCGTCCACTGCTGCCTACGGTGGCACTGAGGTGACATGTGCATTTTTTTGTATTTACCTCGTTCCCGCGAGATAATAATTCGTTTTCTCGAGTTTTCTTTTTACAAAAAATTATGCAAAAAACAAAATTCGTTTTCTTGAGGTTTGTTTTGTTTTTGTTTGTTTGTTTGGTTTTTTTTTTTTTTTTTTTTTTTTTTTTAATAAAAAATTATGTAAAAAACAAAAATCGTTTTCTCGAGTTCTGAAACAATCGTGGATGCAAACAAGCATGTTGAATGAAACCATGAAGAACATGGACGCCGTGTAAAAATAGGAATTAGCAGGAGGAATCTGACTGGATGATTATGTCGTGAGTACGACTTATTATCTTGTGCGAACGACATAATGGATGACTTGGATTGGCTGATTATCTCGTTCGAACGAGATAGTATTCGTTTTTTGCATATTTTTTTTATATGAAAATAAATCGAGGAAATGAAAGTTGTTTTGTTTTTGCAAAATTGTTTATAAAAAAAAAAAAAAAAAAACGAGAAAACGAATTTGGTTTTTGCATATTTTTTTATTAAAAAAAAAAAATCGAGAAAAACGAATTTTGTTTTTTGCATAATTTTTTATCAATAAAGAACTCGAGAAAGCAAATTATTCTCTCGTGTGAACGAAATAAATGCAACAATATGCACACGTCACCTCAGTGCTACCCCCACTATTGAAGTTAATTCGGTCTTGATTTTCCAGTGACCTGTTTGATGTCAATACCATCTAAAGATGGCTTCAAAATATGATTAATCGCGCTTAGGCGGGGGTATTTTCCATAACTGGAATCACCATGTCTGTCACCCTAAACCAGAGTCAAAATTCTATAAATAATTTTATCATTATACAATATATTAGTTTCTTTGTTGTACCTTTTTTTCTGTCTGAAACAAAAACCTGTCACAAAAGGTTATGTTTACATAGCAAATAAAATTATGCATTAAAGAAATCTTTCATATCTGAGGAATTAAAGCACGAATATAAATATATTCATGCTTTATTGTGTTCCTTTATTTAAAAGGGAGGTAACCATATACAATGCCTAACCAGCCCCATCGCCCTGTTCTGTAGACACCAAAATCAGACAGCTATATGAAATCACTACAAAGTGCTAATAAGGAGAAGTTATAACCTTTTTCAGTTTATGTATATATTTTTTTATAAGCTGTCTTCGTGTTCGTAAAAATCCAGTTCCAAAGTTTGGTGTGATTGACATAAAAAAATATGTTCTTCGGAGTTTTCCACGTTTCGTTTTCCGGCACACTGCTGTACTTTAACCGACTCGTATTATTTTTAAATGATGTCTTCATTAAGGAAATTTTTCGCTCTTAACCTGCAGACAAAACTACAGACTTGTCCAAACTGAAGGCATTTTAAGGCATATTGAAGCTACCTGCAACCGACTGAGCATGAAATGGGGATCAAATAACCGTAGATCTATTTGTCTCTTATAGGGTAGAAAACACTATGGTAAATACAAGCATTTTTCATTTTCCCACAATGTTTTCAATAGCCTTCTTTCCTAGGGTCATTAGAAAGTGAGACTGTTAGGTTTGGAGTAACTCCACTCACGTGATTACCTGCACGTTAGCGCTTTACCAGACGACAAAACTTTAGACTTTCCAAAATCGAAAGCATTTACAGACGACACATTAGGTATCGCAATCAATTGGATTTGTCTGTGATTGATGTTGTAAACATTATGAGAAAAGGAAAAAATACTGGCATTTTCTGGTGTACAAGGGTCGTTACGATCGTGTTGTGTTTGTATGACGTCTCTCCTTTACCCTAACCTGTTAAATAAATTGAAACTTTCAAACCGACAGTAAAAACCTGAATATTGCTATTTCAAAGTTACTTTTTGGTGAAAAAAATATATATCTCGTTATCGGACAGTGTAAATCCAAGATCAGACTGCAGTTTTGTGCAGTCTGATCTTAATCTACACTGTCCGTAAGAAGGTCTTTAAGTCGCGCTTAGCAGCCTAATGGTTAAGTTTTTACCAGACGTACAAAAATGTTATACTCGCCCTTTTTAATTCTTTACGAATCTTCTAATTCTAGACTCTTCCAAGTTGAGAGTATCTGCTGACGACAAATTCAAAAGTAGTACTAATGAACAAAGTTCTTTGACAGGGTAAAAAACAATGTGAGAAAAGGAGAAAATGCTGTTAACTGGTAGTTTTAACTACCTTTCAAAGAGAAATCCCATCATTTGGAGCCACTTTGAATCCGTCGTCTGCAAATGCTCTCTATTTTGACACGTGTTAAATTTTGTCGTCTGGTAAATCACTCCTAAACGCGGTCACATTATCACGGTCTTTACAGATCTGTTGCCATTTGGCAAAGCTCGGGTGATCCGGTGATCAAGCCTCCGTGGTTGGTCATGTCATTGCTAAGCGATTTACAGGGGCGCCGCCATGTTTAAAATCATGTGATTGGTAGTTTAAAATGGAAGCCTCCCTGATACGGAAGAGGTTAGATGTAGGTACGGAATCGGCCGAGTTGTGTCGAGTGAGGTTATGTATTTGAAAAATGCCACCTAGCGGAAGACTGACTAAACATGTATTATCCGTCTATCGGACGGTTACGGTAGATACAAGGTATGGAACGCCTGAGCTGTCTGATATATGGAACGCCTGAGCTGTCTGATACAACAAGATTTCGTGATATTAAGATATCATTTTATTATATAAAGATACAATTTCAAGCTATTCAAAACTAAAAGGGAGCGCGCATGCGTCGTTACGCATGCTGTATTGGGTACTGGCCAGTTCGATCACAGTAAGAGGATTTGCTATACAAATCCACTAAAATAGAATTTTACATTTCGTTTCGATAAAATCTACACTAGGGGACCAGTTGTACATCAAACTCAACAAGTTTACTTTCTTATTAAACATTAAACTACATGACATGTTAAAATCTCCTCGTTCTCTCTGTCTATTTTTTTTTTTTTTTTTTTGTATGCATTTATTATGTACATGTGATCTGTCTGTCATTGTTTATATGTTCATTTAATTTGTTTGTATTGTATGTTTTTTGTTTAACTTCTGTTTAGAAGGAAGAAAGATTATCATCGTCCTTTATTGCAGACCGTAGCTCCACTGGAAGGAATGATTGTTATATAGACTTCCCTTGGCTTCGATGTATAGGGCATATCATTTCGGCACGTACCACAATTATAGTGGCTACAAAATTGCAAAGCTTAGTAGGGGGACATGAGTCCAATATTGCATTTGCACAGTCTCGTCCGTAACCATGTGGTGACGATTATCAAAATTTAAATCTATCCAATCTTACAATAAAAAAGTCTTTTCTACGGATAGAATTCCATCTAATGCATTGAATCGATTATGTGATAATGAAATTGCTATTTATTATTGCTGTAGTGTTTGACAATTGATAAGTAATTTACGCCAAGAAATACGGATAGGATTTACTTTAGGTCTATTTGGTTAATTCTTTATCAAGGGAGGTAATTACGTTTGTTGCAACAGTAAAATCCCTGCAGTAGAATGTGTTTGTGTGTGGTGGGGGGGGGTTGAATCATGCGTTAAATCGCAGCCTGATCCTAATCGATCATCGTATCAACAACAGGTAACACCCATTGTTACAAGGCAAATATCTGTCCGGTTCATCGTAAAACACCACACTGACAAACATTTCTAAACATTCTAAACTAAATTTTTTATTAGATCTAGTAAATTTGAGTATGAAAAAACTTGCCAATGATTTCCCTGAGGCTGCTGAGCGCGACTCATGGACCTTTTACGGACAATGTAAATTAAGATCAGACTGCACAGAAACTCTGGCACGAAACCTAAAACATACCTTAACAAGTTTCGTAGTCCATTAAGGAAATGCCATTGAAAACTTTTTTTCTTACATTTTACTTTCTTCTTTACTTATAATTTGCCGATTTTTCGCCTTTCACCTCTGATGCATGTGAGATGAGTATTCAGTCACTTTGAGAGAAAGTTGTGTCAGTACCGGTGTGAGAAACCCAGGAAACACATGCGTAAGTGCATTGACCACCGTGATATGACCTTAGCAGTTAACAAAACTCTAATACAAACAAACAAAACAAATGTGAGCAGAGCATCAAAGATCAAGTGACTGTCTGTCGGTCAAGGACGTTCTGCAAGGCTCCTCTATTCACAGCAAAGTTTTGTCCGTCACTTTCGCTGTATATTGAAATGAGCCACGCTCTGGCAAAAGAGGGCTTAATACATCTCTGTGATGCATTGCACCTATCAAACCATCCATAATTAGCAACTTTTTTTAACAACCGACTTAATCATGAGGTAGACCGGTCCTTGGACATACACTAGATTGGCCAATAGCGAAAAGTTTCGGCCCCCTTTTGCCAGAGCGTGGCTCAGTTATATACACAAACTCAGAACTGTTATGTAATTTTGATTTACATGCATTATGCCTCACGAGAATTTGACTAATCAGAAGGATAACCTTCCGGCAAGCGATTGCCTTGCATACGTGGGTAATGATCCGCGATGGGGGAGGGGGGCAGGATCGCCTGCATAATCTGTCCATTCGCACATGAATCTGCCAGCGGATTAACCTTTATCCTGCTAAATAAGTGAAAGAAATTTTCAGGCCAACATAAGGTACTTTGGGGGGGAGGGGGGAGATATCTCCGTATCGGACAATGTAGATCCAAGATCAGACTGCGCGTTCTGTCCGCAACAGATCAATGAGTCGCGCTGGGCGGTCAGAGGGTTAATGGTGGGATGACCGGCGTGACGTGAGCTTACTGCCCTTTGGTCATTGATTGGTTACCTCCCCAGATACAGCAAGTGTATAGGGATCGGTACAGGCTACTGAAAACGGGCAGAATACCGCCCGTCTAATTTTAGAACAGCAATATCGCGAGATTCAGGGGAGGTCACTCTTGCTTCATGTGAAGTAGAATTTCCGATAATTCTGACCTCACAAATAATTGGACTGAATATATGGTATCACCTTTTTAAAGTTAATTTCCGCTAATATTCATTTAGTTTCGATTACGAATTTCAAATTACACATATACTTTGTCGTCTGCAAAATCCCGAGTTTTAACGACCTAGAGAAAGAAGGCTTTTCCCTTTCAAAAATAAACCCAATTACTTGAACCACATTTACTATGTCGTCTGCAAATGCTCTCACTATAAACGAGTCGAGAATTTCGTCATCTGGCTAACTCTATCAAACGACAGAAGTTTAGACTGTCGCAAATTGAAAGCATTTGCAGACGACATATTGAATTTAGTTGGATAATTGTGCGTGGAAGTATAGGAAACCTTGTGGAAAAAGGAGAAAATGCTGGATACCAGCATTTTCTCCTTTACCCACAAGATTTTCAAAAGGCTGTTTGCTTCGGGCCGCTAACACTCGGGTTTGTGTGGTAAAGAGTTAAGACTACTGCACTTTAGTCTTATACTGAAATATACACGTATTTAGATCTATATACACAAACTCAGAATCTGTTATTGGTGTCGCACCACTGCGAGATTGCTTCCGGGTCGTAGTAGTCAAAAGTAGTCCGATGTGAAATTTTGCAGTAGCACTTTTGTTGTACTGTTTCATAGAGCTGAGAGAGCTTGATGGTATATAATTTAGATTTACTTCAAATTTAGGTAGTGGGGGACCATTTAGATGTGATTTTATCATATATTGATTGGACTATTTTATGTCAGTGGAGTACCAAAAAATTGGGGTCATGGCCGTGAACAGGCATTTTTGAGAGGACAGTTTCTAGGGTGCCTGTATTGATTGGGATTTAGCAAAAAACGCAATCGGTTGACATGTTGGTTTTTATGCATTCTTTTGAAGGACTATGACTGTACTTTTGAGAGCAAGAGACGGTAAAGCCAAAGTTTTGCCATTAAGCGATTTGTGAAGCTTCAAAGATGGTCAATTTCACTCTATTTTCAATATGGCAAAAAACCAGTGGTGTGACACCTATATAGGTGTCGCACTACTGCGAGATTGCTTCCGGGTCGTAGTAGTCAAAAGTAATCCGAAGTGAAATTTTGCAGTAGCACTTTTGTAGCACTGTTTCATGGAGCTCAGAGGGCTTGGTGGTATATAATTTAGATTTGCTTCAAATTTAGGTAGTGGGGGACCATTTGGATGTGATTTTATCATACAGTGATTGGACTATTTTATGTCAGTGGAGGACCAAAAAATTGGGGTCATGGCCGTGAACAGGTATTTTTGAGAGGACAATTTCTAGGGTGCCTGTATTGACTGGGATTTAGCAACAACGCAATCGGTTGACATGTTGGTTTTTATGCATTTTTTTGAAGGACTATGACTGTACTTTTGAGAGCAAGAGACGGTAAAGCCAAAGTTTTGCCATTAAGCGATTTGTGAAGCTTCAAAGATGGTCAATTTCACTCTATTTTCAATATGGCAAAAAATCAGTGGTGTGCCACCTATTGGAGAGATCATCAGACCTCTCCCGTTGTCTGCGCATGTCATATTCTTCGAAGATTTGACCTGTCTGCTATGACGCATCATTGGAAAAATAATGGACAAATATTAATACACGGTGCGTAAATTGCCGCTTAAAAAGTGTAGGCGCAAAATGGCAATAAATGATACGTCTGTGGAAAAACCAAGCCAGTTTTTCGCTACAAATTTCTTAAAAAACAAAATGATTTGAAACGGGGAAAATATATTTTTTTTAAATACCAACTGTTTACTGCAAATCTCTGTTGAAAGTTTCTAAATATAGACGTGAGGAAAACCGGGATTTGTGCAACAGACTGACAACAAAAATAACGTCCCCACCTTGCTAGGCTTATACCAGGGCTTTGAACTTATAGGGGCTTATGTTTATAGATGACTGGTGCATAGGTTATATGCTAGCTAACCATGGCTGGATAAATCGTACAAGGTAGGTTTTTAGGTCTTAGAGAGTAAACGTATATTTTATTTTGAAATCCGTTGTATTGATTCGCGCCTTGAAAAATAGTCCGGTTCTGTACCCAGAATGCCCATATCAGATAGGTTGTGTATTTGAAAAATGCCACATAGCGGAAGATAATGGACCTCTCCAACAGTGGTGAGTTTAAAAGGCAGACTGTCTCAGAAATTGTTGTCTAAATTCATGGGGTTTTTTTTTGCGAAATTGTTCTGATACACCTGTCTGTTTCGTCATGGTTTTATAAATAAACTGATATATAAAAAAAAAAGAAAGAAAACTGGAATAGGAAACAGACGTGGTTTGTTTTTATATGACCGATTTCAAAAAAGATTTGCTATATTGATTTTATTTCAAATGACCTCTCCAATAGTTATAATTTTTCACTAAACAAAGCTAGGCGGGAAAAAAAAAAATTCGTTAAAAAGAGAACAACGCGGGAAAAGATCACGCCACTTTAAAACGCGGGAAGAAGGCCACATGTCTTTCATGTAATTCATAAGAGGTTTCTTCGCAGCGGCAATCATATAATGCCTTACTTGTTTGTTTACATGTGCCAACATATGTTGAAATTAAAAGCCAATAAGCAAATTGAAAACATTGATGCTGACCTCTCCTGGCTTCTTTTTTAAAGAAGCCAACTTGTATTTAATTCTGAGTTACCACGCTTTTATAATAAGAACGCTTTTAGGTATATATCTGACAATAGCGATTGCGGAATTTCAAATACAGTTAGCATTACTAGAACTTGACCAAACAGAAGACAAGAAATATCTTTTGAAAAGACAGACGGCGCAAGTAGGCTGGGGCACTTAAAATAAACTTGTCTACATTTTTGACCACTCACAAATTTCTATTTATTTATTGGTTATCAGTACCAAAAAGTAGGTCAAAAGCCACCACATTCAGCTACGCTGAAACAACTTCCGGGAAGAGCTTGCCTACGTGGGGATTGAGCGGCGTTTGAGGTGTCGCCTGCATGTGCTGTCCATTTGGACATAACATGTGAATCGTCCAAGGCCCATATGGTTTACCCCCTTCATTAGACCACGGTTCCGATAAATTAGCCAATCAGCATTCAGTATTCGAGTTGACACTAAAAATTACTTCATTTTGTTTTTGATCTGCGTCCTGTATCTACACTGTCCCCCGTAAGGTGACTAAGATCCCTCTTGGGGCATCTCCAACATGGGCAACCGGTGGCGATGACAGATAAACGAAAATCAATCGATCTGATTTAATCTAAGCCATTCGGATATAGGTCTGGCAGGTATATAATCAAAGGACTGATAGTCCTGAGAGTCGCCTGGTGTGTAATGGTGTGTAAACTCATATGCTTTACATCACCCTTTTTTTTTTAAATTTCAAAACAAAAATCTATTAACAGTATTCAAGATACAAAATAACCTAACCGCATAATGATTTGTATATGCAAGCATAAGTTCTGAATTGTCATCCTAACATTACAAACAAAAATATCTTAATTCGAGTGCTATAAACTGTCATTGTAAATACAGCAATGACTAGAAATGTCGCTGCTACAGCACAAGCCAAGCAATATGGCCCAATAACGTGACCATTGGCCCCAGAGGCCCACACAACTTTTCTCTTATGTCTGGCCTAGTGAACCACATTTTCACCAGAGGCAACCAATTTCCAACATGTGCAGTATTTCAACCAAGTTTGATGTCTGTTGGACCGGAGACTCTACTATACAGTGAGACAGTACTATACAGTGCCCATAACTTTCATCAGCGTAGCTGACTATTCTGGTCTACTTCATGGTTTTAACATACTGGAATGAATAAATACAATCTTGAGAATGATAAAAAATGTTGACATATTTATTCTGCGCCCCCCCCCCCCCCGACTTCTCAGGCCTGTTTGAAATCACGAAGCTTGCAACCGCTAATTAATATCTTTTAACTTTTTAAAAGCGTTACCCTATAACCCATTACCATATGTCTACATGTATTCTAAGACACATCAAATTAAGCAATAACGAGTCACTACTCAACACTTCTTGTCGCTTCCTGGTCCCTGGTCCCACGCATTTGAAAAAAAATATATGTATCGAGAACGATCTAATGCTTACCACAAAACCGTACTCAACGGCCCGAGTTTTGCTCACGGGAGTTTTGAACTCAGACGATGCTCATAAACGTCGCTTTAGAACGTTTTCATCTGAGCACACTTACGCACTAAAATTTCGTTCACGAACGTAAGTGAACTAACATCTAAAAATAGCCGATACTAGAAGATTCGGCCCCAAGAAGATTCGACCCATGGCCCGTGGTCAACCACGTGCTTAGAGAAGATTCGGCCCAAAAATTCTGAAAGTTCGGCCCCGAAAATGAGAAGATTCGACCCAATTACTTTTCTTAATTACGATTATGCTTGTCATGATTTATGATACATACTATAGGTCAGGAAAATGGCAAATTCGGTATAAATTATCTATATAGTAAATGATTTGGAGGTTTCCGTGAGACAGAAAATTATATAACTATAGAAGTTCAGTATACTTTTAGTACTTCATTTTCATTATTTCTTAATGTTCCCCAGACCCCCTCCCCCTACACACTTTTAAGAAGTTCTGACACTGATGCGGTTGTCATTGAATGGGTTTTGCTCCGATGAATGGAGACAGGTGTTGGTGATGAAAGTCATGTAAAGGTGTGATGAACGCCATTCTGCAGTATCTCTTTCCATTATCTACAAATAAATCAAGTAACCCTCCACTTCCTTTCAACCGAACTTCGTTGTCATTTACCAAAACCCCTGTCACTCCTTGATATAAATCTTAACTGCAGTCATATTTCACTCAAATATTTTGGGAGCATTTTAAATGGAAAGACTTGACTTAGCTGTGTTTCAGTATACCTGATGCTGCTATCGCTAGCATATTGATAATTAGCAGAATTAGTTGCTGACGCAGTGTCACAACTTCCCTTTTTTTTTTTTTTTTTTTAAACAACCAAATTTGGACAGTGTCAAAGATCAAGTATGAACAAAAACATACATATACACATAAAATACATTACAACTTAGTTTATATTTCAAAAGAAATCGTTTTATAAGTAGTAAATCCAGATAAATAAATTTTACATAATTATCATAATATATGAGTGGAAGTAAGAAAAACGTCAGAATTTTATAAATTACTGAAACAAACAGGAAAATCTACATAAACGGGCAAAATTTTCCGAAATTCTCCTTGTCTTCTCCACTGTTTGCATTGGGTCGAATCGTCTTGAACCTAAAAATTACATTTTCTAATCGGATGCTGAACACTGACAAACAACATGGAGACTTTTACAGCTGATGCTAGCTAGTGTCGATCTAGCTAGTTTGCCGGATCCTGCAAACAAAAATAAATTGAATTCTAATCCTGAACAGTGGACAAAAAGTGATTTTTGGGGAAAGATTATTGTAGTTTTAGCAGTTTCTATGACGAAATCAACGCAAACACTAACTTCGGTGGTATTGAAATTAGTAGCACCCTACCTTAAAATGTAATGATTACAGAAGTAGGCACCAACCTTAAAACGCAGTGTTTACATGACAACCAATCAACTTCCGTTTAAAAATAGAACACCATCGATTTTTTACCATCGATTATTACCAGCATTATCTGGAGGAGCTCATGTATTGTCCTTCCAGCTACGATTCCAATGAGGAAAACGATAAAATTTATCTGTTAGCAAAACATTTAATCAACACCGGTTTCCTTCGGATACACTGTCCTGCCGTCGCTCTGCACAAAACTATGAGTCGGACTCCTGAAGACGAGCAAGAATGCGCTCCTTGAGCATGAGATTGAGCTCAAACAAGTTTTATAAACACGGGGCCTGGACGTAATATTGGACCGCCACAATCCGACAATCATTAATTAGTAGGATTTAGAACTGCGTCCACACCAGTCGAAAGCTGTTGATCTATATATTGCTTTGGTATAAATTAACTATTCGCGGTTCACAACTACGTGACGTTACACCTTTTACAAACACTGCTATATAGAAGTGGTAATTTGTGTGGGTTATTGTAGATCTATTTTTGAGTATTTGAATTATGGTGGAGTGAAGAGTCAAGCCCTCAGATTGCTGGTTGTAAGGACTGCGCTATTTCCACTTAAATTCCGAATTCACTCAAAATCAAAAGCCGATGAGGAACTATACACTCCATCTTTAGAAGCACCTGTTGGGCGGTGACTTAGTGCAACCAGGTGTCGCACACATTACATACGGCACTTGCAAAGCACAGTGTTTCGGTTCAGCCAAACTATGCGAGTGCAAGGAAGTAATGTAAAGTCTAGAATAAAAAGTTGTGTAGAAGCTCACAAGTCTTCCACAGATGGAAGCGTGCCGTAGAAAGACGATTTCAGTCGTAGAGTATTTCTTTTTAGGCGTATCCGGAAACTGTTTCATGACTGCTACATATATAGATATATGCAAATTATACTTGATGCCCGTGTAAACGATTGGTTATTGTATATGCAAGCGGACGGAAGGATTGTTTCAAAGATTCGAACTGTTGAATAGTTCAGTCTTTAAAGACATATTCATGATCACAAAATGCACCATATCTGAGTTATAAATTCTACGATGGAAAAAACTTGCTTCTTCACCGAATAATTACGGAACTAGGTTACGTCTCGAAAACGGGAACTGTGACAGGAAGCAGTACAAGGCCGGAGGTATGCTTACGTCATCCTATGGATCAAGATGATAACAGTGAGAGCCTGGTTGCTACGCAACCAGGCGACTCAAAAACTGAATGAACGAATCCTGTGCTCAAATATCTCCTTACCAGATGAAAAGAAAAATTGACCTCTCCAAATTGAAGATATCTGCTGGCGAAAAAATTAAATGAGTATAACTCATTCGATGAAATTTGTCTTGGAGAGCGTAGAAAACATTGTGGAAAGAGTAGAAAATGCTGGTTACCAGTATTTCCCCCCTTTTCCATGTTTTCAAAAGCCCTCTTTCTCAGGATCGTTAAAACCCTGGATTGTCTGAAGGATTAAATGCTAACTAATTAGAATATGAACATTGCTCTGTGAAAAGGAGGCTCAGTGCATCTGTGAAAAGTATCGATCCAGGTCAGCTTGCGCAGTCCGCGCAGGCTGACCTCGGCTGAAACTTTTCGCTATTGGTAATTTTTGTGGCATTTGTCGAAGACAATGCCACTATGAGTTTAATACGGCATTTTGAAAATCATGTATCGTAGTTTGTGCAAAACCGAAGGAAATAAACCCAATTAAACTCAATTTTTCTGAGACAAATAAGTGTTTCGATTGCACTCAGATATGAAATTGAAAATGGCGTATTCCAATAAACTGGATCAGGCCATCGATCGTGAAATACTTCCTTTTTATCGAAAATAACTTGATCCGCTATGGCATTATATAGCGGCGTAATGATACACACATACCGTGCTTGTTCGTCCCAAAACCAATTCGTTCCTGGACTTATTCGTCCCAGGGCTTGTTCGCCCGGACTTGTTCGTCCCTTAAGAACGCACCCTTCTCTATCGGATTTGGCATGACTATATAGTAGGTTGACTTTCAAGCAAATATTTTGAAACTATTTTTCTGTATGTCAAAGGACCAGTGTACCTCATGATTCAGTCGATTGTTAGACAAAATGGATTTTATAGGTCAAACATGTAATGACTTGCTTGGTATCATGGATAACGGGGATGCGCTAAGCCCCCTTTTCAAGAGCATGCCTCAAATTATTATGTTTTAAGGACCCCTAACTCTTTACCATACAATCTCGAGTTATAACAACCGTGAAGAAGAAGGCTAATAAAAACACTGTGGAAATGGTAGTTTTATCTCCTTTTTTTCAACAGTGTCTTATACCCTATCAAAGACAGAAGTCATCTTTTGAGCCACGTTTAATCTGTCGTCTGTTAATGCTTTCAATTTGGTCGAGTCTAAAATTGTGTCGATTTGTTCAAGAGTTAAATGACTTTACTGCGTAGACGTACATGAAACTACATAATCGGGTCATATAAATTCATGTGTACAAGTTCACACACTAATAGTTCACAATGGCGAGTATGTATAACGCTGGGTTTGTTATATTGCTGGCATTCAGTGTTTATATCCTAATAAAATGGCTTCTTTTACACGGATATTCATTCACAGGTGGGAAAGTATCGGAAGCTCTGAACTCGTCATACGATTATATCGTGGTGGGTGGGGGATCGAAAACCGGGAAATGAGGAGTTTTGGGGTGCGGGTCGAGTCCTCGGTGGGGGCTCGATCATTAATTATTTGGAATATGCTCGAGGGAGTAGGTATGACTATGACGCCTGGGAACACGATGGGTGTACCGGATGGGGCTACAAAAATGTGTTGCCGTACTTTCTCAAATCGGAGGACATCCAAGTAAGCTTATTAAGAAACTCTACATACTACGGGACCGGCGGGTTTCTTGGAGTTACCGATTCCACAGACAATCCATTGGAAAAGAATTTCTTAGATGCTGGTGTTGAACTGGGTTATGAAAACGTTGATCATAATGGTGAGAAGGAGATAGGATTTAGTTCCCACTACTGGACGTCCAAAAACGGCGTCCGCTCAAGTCCGTCACGTGACTTTCTTCGCGGTGCCATGACACGAGACAATCTGCATGTCTCCGTGAGAAGTTTCGTCAGTAAGGTTGTTATACAGGATAAAAAAAAAAACAGTTGGTACAGAATTCATAAAGAATGGTGTCAAGAATTACGCGAGGACCCGTAAAGATATCATTTTGTCGGCCGGTGCATTAGGCTCTCTCAAGATTTTGTTGTTATCAGGGGTTGGGCCTGCGAAGGATCTCCGAGAACTTAGTATCCCCGTTATAGCTGATCTGCCGATGGGAAGAATCTACAGTACCATTACATCATGCCTTTCTGGGTCAGTACAAATAGCACTAATCTAGTTCCTCAAGCACCTTCAGTAATTGACAGTTTAGAATATCTGGCGTTCGACAGTGGAACGCTCGCAACCCAGGTCAACGCAGGTGTGGCGTTTTTAAGAGCAGATTCTAAAGAGAGGCGTGGTGCAGCCGACTTTCAGATACAGTTTATCAGGAGTAAATTACCATCTGCTATGACGGGATTAAAAGAACTCAAGCACATTAACGAAAATCCCGGTTTCATGTTCATGGTTTTTCTTTTGCATCCAAAAAGTGCAGGATCAATGCAGCTGAGGAATCGAGACACCTTTGAGCAAGCTATATATGATCCGAGGTATTTTTCTGATAAATAGGACATGAACACTATTATTAAAGGTATTCGTATACTGCAGAAGATCATTCGAACAAACAGCATGAGAAAACACAAGATTTCAATGGATATTCTCGATATTCAGCCATGTAAGCACGTGACATTTGACTCCGATGAGTTCTGGGATTTCTATGTTAGAAACGTTGTGATTGGTGGACACCATGTTGGTACATGTAAAATGGGTGACGTCAACGATCCAACAGCCGTGGTGGGACCGGATATGACTGTGAAAGGAATCAAAGGACTGAGAGTAATGGACGCATCTGTGTTACCTACAAGTATATCTGGAAATACAAACGCTCCTTGTATCATGGTGGGTGAAAAGGGGGCGGATTTGATTCTAAAGGAACTGGCAAGAAAATAGGCAGGAACTACTTTATAAACTTAAATTATTTAAAGAACCAGATAATGATAAAATTCTAGAAACATTATTTCTTCACTTTAAACCCCTTGCTCTGGGTGCTCAGTTTCAGTTGTCTCGATGAGACAACGCTATCGAGCTCCGATGGCATAGGTTCTAGAGAATAACTGTACATATGAGCCGTGCTCTGTGAAAAGAGGGCTTAATGCATCTGCGAAAAGTATCGACTCAGGTCAGCCTGCGCAGGCTGACCTGGGCCGAAACTTTTAGCTGTTGGTCAATTTTCTACGTGTCAAAGCACTATTCTACCTCATAATTCAGCTGGTTGTTGACAAAAGTGGCTAATATGGATCCATAATTATGTGATCGCTTGCTTGGTATAATGCATCACAGAGATGCATTAAGCCACCTTTTCACTGAGTATGGCTCATATAAATGCAATTCTCTTGGAAACACACCCCATGGCTTGTACCTCGGAAACATTCAATAGTTTTCGTTGATATGGGGGGTGGAGGGTTCGGCGTAGCTGAATGCGCTGGCTTTTGACCTACTTCTTGGTATTGATACAGGTATATTCGAATAAATAAATTCAACATTTTTGATTGGTCACAAATGTAGACATGCTTATTATGTAGGCCCCCTATTGGCGGGAAATTCACGCCGTCTATCTTGTTTTAAAGTTATCTTTGTTCAAAGTGAAAAGAATAAAAGAAAAAGTTGAAAAAGTGGTAGTCTCTAAATAAATTAATGTAATGACTTTATTTAACAAATGTTTTATTGAATAACGCTATGAATACATACATAATTGTATTGCATGGAATTGTATAATGATAAGGCAACGATTCAATAGCTTGTCTGTTTTCGGAAAAAAATATCGAGGTATTGCCGTAACCCTGGCGTCGTCGTCTGCTTCGTCGTGCGAAAACTTTGAGATTTTATAATATCTCTGTTATTACTGAAGATATTTGCTTCAAACTTGGACATGTTGCTAAATATCAAAATAGGAATCTATACATCAAAGTATTTTTGACAGAGTTATGTCCCTTCTTCGACTTAGAATTTTCATTGAAAATCAAGCATCCGCAGCCGAGCGTTGGCACCGGCATGCGGTGCTTTTGTTTTAAGTGGTGTCAAACTTTCCACTGACATGAGAAATCACGATTAACCCTTTACCACAATCCTGAGTTTTCTCGACCTTGCGGAAGAAAGCTTTTGACAACATTGTGGGAAAAGGAAAAAATGCTGGTAACAGCATTTTCTCCTTTTCCCACAACGTTTTCTATCCTTTCAGAGGCCACATTTAATTTGTCATCTGCAAAGCTTTCAATTTGGACGTGTCCAAAATTTTGTCGTTTGGTAAAGCGTTAAGTAATTACTAGGCAAAAGATATCTGGGTCCGTATTCACCAACCATTCTTAAGAACGTTTTTAGTCTTATTCTTCAGGATTTTCTAGATTTGAAAGTAACACAACTTCTGATTGGCTAAACCATTTGGTTTAGAAGTTGTGTTACTTTCGAATTTAGAAAATCTTGAAGAGTAAGACAAAGAATATTCTTAAGAATGGTTGGTGAATACGCACCCAGATCCCGTATCAACACCAACCATTCTAAATTGCATTCTTAGTCTAATTTTAGATTTAGAAAGTAACGCCTCTGATTGGCTTAACCATTTTGTTAACCATTTTTTCACTCCAAAAAATAAGTTTGAAAGAACATAATTCGGATTTTTAGTTTACCATCGGATTGAAAGTTTAACTTAATTAGTAGGATAAGTTTTCACCCCAATGACTCAATGATTTCCTCAGAGAGTGAATGAAACACCTTGAAAAGAAAAGCACTCTATCATTTATATTTCGGCTATTGCCTTTTTTTTTTTTCAAAAAAATTGAAACAGTCTATCCCCCTAGGTTATATTTAACCTGCTAAATAAGTAAAATGAAAATTTCAAGCCAATAATAAAAACCCAAATTTGCTCTTTCAAAGGAACTTATGGCTAAAAATATCTCTTATCACGTTCTGTGCAGTCTGAAGACCCATATGACCCATTTTCAAAAGCATCAAAGAAATCATCAGGATGAACATTCTGACTACTTTCATGAGTATCTGATTGAAAGTTTGGCCTCCAGAGCGAACACGAGGTTTTCCAAATATTTGACCTAGTGACCTAGCTTTTGACCCGATATGACACATTTTCAAACTTATCCAAGATATCATCAAGACAAACATTCTGACCAATTTTCAAGAGTATTAGACTAAAAATGTGGTCTGTTGAACAAAAGGTTTTTTTTTTTAAAGATTTTATCTGGTTTCTGAGTTTTTGGCCAGACAGTTTGTTTGTATTGGAGTTTAACGCCATTTTAGCAACTTAGGTCATATCATGGCGGTCAGTGACGCACCCATGTTTCTCCTGGCTTTCTCACACCAGTACCAACACAACTTTCTTTCCAAAGCCACTGACTAATTTTCTCACATGCATCAGAGGTGCGAGGCGAAAAATCGCCGGAAATAAGGTTTGGCTCAACCGGGTATCGAACTTGGCAAGACAGAATTTTTGTTCTAAATTATCAAAGAAATCATCAAGACAAACATTCTGACCACTTTTCATAAGTATTAAATTTGGCCTCTAGAGGAAATATAAGGTTTTCCAAAGATTTGACCTGGTGACTTGGTATTTGACCCGGTATTACCTATTTTTAAAACTCGTCTGAGATATCAAGAAAAACATTCTGACCAACTTTCAAGAGTATTGGACTGAAAATGTGACCTCTAGATCATACACAAGGTTTTTCAAAGATATGACCTGGTGACCTCGTTCTTGACACGACATAACATACTCATGTGAAATATTATCAAGCCATAAATTCTGACGAAGTTTCATGACTGGAAATGTGGCCTCTACAGCGCACACATGGTTTTGCTAAGATTTGGCGTAGTGACCCAGATTTTGACCCAGCGTGACCAGTTTTCAGTCTGCACTGAGATATCATAAAGACAAACAGTCTGATAAAGTTTCATTAGTATCAGACTGAAAATGTGGCCTCTATCTAGAGTGTGCACAATGTTTTTCTAAGGTTTGATCTAGTGACCTAGATCATTTTCAAACTCGTCCCAAATATTATCAAGACAAACATTCTGACTTACTTTCAAGAGTATTGGACTAAAGATGTGGCCTCCAGAGCGTAAACGATATTTTTAAAAGATTTTAAAAGTTTTTCGGTCGACGTGACCCATTTTCAAATTTGTCTGAAATATTATCAAGACAAACATTCTGACCAAGTTTCATGAGTACCCGACCGAAAATGTGGCCTCTAGATCGTGTACAAACTTTGTCAAAGATGTGACCTAGGAACCTGATGTGACCCATTTTTAAACTTGTTCAAGATATCATCAAGACAAACATTCTGACAAAGTTTCATGAGTACGCGGCTGAAAATGTGGCCTCTAGAGTGTACACAAGGTTTTTCTATGGTTTGATGTTGTGACCTTGTTTTTGACCCGACATGACCTATTTTCAAACTTGTCCAAGATATCATCAGGATAAAATTCTGACCATTTTTCATGAGTATCAGACTGAAAATGGAGCCTCTAGAGCGAAAACAAGATTTTTCTAAGATTTGACCTGGTGATCTAGTTTTTGACCTGACATGACCCATTTACGAATTCATTTGAAATGTCATCAAAACAAACATTCTGACCGAGGTTCATGAGTATCAGACAGAAAATGTAGCCTCTAGACCGTACACAATGTTTTTTTCTAAGATTTGACCTGGTGACCTAGTTTTTGACCTGATGTGACCTACTTTCAAACTTATCTGAGACATCAAGACAAACATTCTGACCAACTTTAGTGTGTATCTGACGTGCACGTTTTTTTTTTTTTCTCAGATTTGACCTAGAGACCTAGTTTGTGACCCGACATGCCCCATTTGTGTACTCGCCCGAGATAGCATCATGACAAATATTCTGACCAAGTTTCATGGGTATCCAAAGGAAAATGTGGCATCTAGAGTGTACACAAGGTTTTTCTAAGATTTGACCTAGTGACCTAGTTTTTGACCCGACGTGACCCTTTTTCAAACTCGTCGGACATATCATCATGAGAACTATTCTGACAAACTTTCATGAGTATCTGAAAACATACGGCACCGGAGGTATTGCCAGATACTTACACTTTCTCCACATCCCACAATGTTTTCTGTATTTTCAAAAGCAAATTCGATTTATAGAGCATAATACGTGTTCCAAGTGCAAGCTAACGAGCAGAGATTGAAAACCTTTTTGTAAAACACATCAGTGGCTTGTAAAAAGTGATTGCTCTTTTTCCCTATTTGCTCTCAACAGGAAAACATACTTTTTCGTGAAACATTGTTGGAAAAGATTAAAATGCTGATTACCCGCATTTTATCCTTTTCTTATGGTGTTAAGAAGATGTTTCTTTTTCTTGGTCATTTAGGCAGGTTTGTGCCAAGCCCCGTAGCTCAGTTGGTAGCGTACAGGGCTTGAGAACAGGAAGTCGCTGGTTTAATCCCCGGCTTGGCCTATTTCTTTCCGGGGATTGATGATAGTCATTGCGACAGGATTCATTCCTCTCTCATCGCTGACCATTGTTTCGACGATGATTATATGGAAGAGCAGCCAGTGGCTTGGAAAGAATATTGTGCGGAGTACTGGTAAAAGAAACTCCAGGAGAGCATTGATAGGTGCACTGGCCGCCGCAATGTAACTGAAATAATGTTGAAAACGGCGTTAAACACCTTACAATCAATCAATCATTAGACAAGATTGTTTGGGTAAGGCTAAAATGGAGACTTTACACACTAAAAACTCTTTACCATGCTCAATTCATACACTTTTTGGATAAAAACATTATGGAGAGAGAAAGCATTACTTGTTTGAGTAATGGTTTCTCCTAACACATTTTTTTTCTTAATCTTCCAAGCACCATTATTTCCAAAACCCTAGACAGAATTTTTAGCTAAAAATCATTCTCTTTAATAGGGAAGAAAATTTCTGACTGTCAAATTAAAAGCATTTGCAGCAAACAAATAGATAATGGCTCTAAGGCTGTAAATAATGTTAAACAGTTATGAAAATATTTTGTCAAAATGAGAAAAGCTTACTACCAGCATTTTCTCCTGTTGCCACAATGTTTTAAAGTTTCTCGTGGTACGTAAAACCAAGTTTCAAGGAAATTTAAGTACAAATGTAATAAGACTTGTCCAAATTGAAATTTTGCTTTACTCATTGCAATAGTCTTCAAAGGGCTAGAAAATATTGTGAGAAAGGATAAATGCTAGCAACCACCATTTTCTCCTTTCGCCACAATATTTTCAACTTTCTTATGGTATGTAAACCTCAGTTCAGGAAATTTAAGACTTGTCGCAACACAATTTACAACAATACTTTCCATCGATCTTAGTATATGGGACTATTCAAGTCAAACCATTTGGTTCAGTTTGGTTTTTTTAGAGAACTTGCAACCTTTCGTAGGGCTAGCCGATACACCGAATATCACTAGCTCTATCAACTTTGACAACTTGCAAAATTTTGGACTCAAGTCATCATTTAGTGTCAGTTTCGCTGCAATAACTTTCATTACCACATTACTTGTATCAAACAATGAAGCGTATTTTGACAACAATTGCTCTACAGAACCAACTTGGCGAGTCCAATTAATTTTCTTCAAATCATGCTTGAGTTACATTAACCCTTTACCTCACAATGCCGCCTTTGAATGACCCTGGGAAAGAAGCCTTTTGAAAACATTGTGGGAAAAGGAGAAAATGCTGGTAACCAGCATTTTCTCCTCTTCCCACAATGTTTTCTACCCTATCGAAGAAAATTTGCACCATTTGAGCCACATTAAAACTGCCATCTGCAAATGCTTTCAATTTGGACAAGGCTAAAATTTTGTTGACTTAGTAGTAAAGAGTTATCCAGTTTCTTCCAAATAGAGAAGGACTGGTCATCTCCACTCACAACAATTAATGGTAGACTTTTCTTTTGATGACCATATTTGAGAGTTACTTTACCTTGAACTCTATATATTGTGTAAGTTTTCAGCAACACAGTTGCTCAAGTTTCACATGACTCAAAGTACTTCCGTGTTCTCACTAAGATTTTGCAAGTTAGATTCCAGGAATCCAAAGCAGGAAAAAGATTCCAAGCTGAAAAATTGGATTCCCCTAGAGTCAGGATGAATTTTCATACACAAACAATAAACATCTAAAACCTGTAAATTTAGATTTGTGCATCATGGAGACATAATGTCTGTAATGGACAAGTCTACATTTACATTAGAAATTACTAGCTAAGACTTTATTTGCAAAATTTTTGTGCAAAGGATAAAAGAACTTTTCACTTTATCTTTTATTTAGACGAATGTAAATAATTCAACATGATAATGCATATGTTAAATATTCATGATGATAATGGACCGGGCCCCGTAAGCTCAGTGGGCAGCATACAGGACTTGAGAACAGGGGGTCAATGGTTCGATCCCAGGCTCAGCCAATTTCTCTCCGAGGAATGATGATAGTCATTGCCAAAGGATTCCTTCCTCTCTCACCGCTGCCCATTGTTTCAATGATGGCTGTGTGGGAAAGCAGCCAGTGGCTTAAAAAGAATAGTGTGTGTTGTACTGGTAAAGAAACTCTAGGAAAGCATGAGTAGGTGCATTGGCCGCCGCAAATAACTGAAATAATGTTGAAAATGGTGTTAAACACCACACTGTCACTATCAATCAATCAATAATAATGATGGAAACAATTCTTGTCCCATCTTCACAAACATTTGTAAATTAAATTCTAATACCATCTTAATTTGTAATTAGAATTTAAAATTATCTGTCCATGTGGACCATGATGTCAGTTAAATCTTTTTCAATGACAATGTCTTAGGCCTGTCCAAATTTAAAGCTTGCATAAATTTGTAGATGACAAAATAAAGATGGTTTGAACAATCTATTTGGTCTTTAAAATGTTGAAAACTTTTTGGAAAAGAAGAAATTGCTTCTTTATTCACAATGTTGTCTGAAGCTTTCTTTCTCAAGATTGTTAAATTTTGAACAATTGGATTGTTTGATAAAGGATTAATTAGCTTTATGTTCATTTTTTTTTTTTAACTTTCACACTTGTCTGATCACTAGGCTGATCTGGAGCTTTTAACTCTTTACCAAACGACAAAATTTTAGACTGGTCCAAATTGAAAGCAATTGCAGACGACAAAATAAATGTGAATAAAAATTTGAAATTTATTTTGGGAAGGGTTGAAAACATTGTGGGAAAAGGAGAAAATGCTGGTTACCAGCATCTTCTCCTTTTCCCACAATGTTTTCAAAAGCTTTTTTCTTAGGGTCGTTAAAAGTCGGGATTGTGTGGTAAAGAGTTAATCCCCAGAAAATTCAAAGAAACTCTTCATTTTGAAATTTGTTCTCCGATGATATCAAGCACATGTAAAAGGAGAAAAGTTTCATGGAACATTGTTCTTAATTAAGTCACTGTTTTTACTCGAAAGACCGATTAAAAAATTCAGCTGAAACTTGATAGGTCATGGACAATACTCAATTATTTATTACCATTGCTCCCTGTTGATTGCATCATAAGATGCTCACGGCCTTTCTTTAATCGAGTACATAGATCAACATTATCTCCGTAAAATAGTCTGTAATCCGTTGATTGATGCATAATTTGCAATTGTCAAACAACATGTGGGCAATTAGGCACTCGTCACAACTTGGCCGATTCCGTAACTACATCTAACCTCGTCTGTATATGGGAGGCTTCCATTTTGAACTACCAATCAAATGATCTTAAACATGGCGGCGCCCCTGTAGATCGCTTAGCAACGACATGAACAACCACTGTGAAGTTATTCACTTCTATCGATCTGTCGATGAAAGCTCCTAACGGAATTGATAAACCACGCTAAAAATTGAATGTACAAAGTGTTTGCCTACTGAAATACTCTAAGAAAGATAACGATAGAAAATTTACTCATGTGTTCTTTCTAAAGAGGAGCCTTACAATTTCAATAACGGTAAAGCGGTGTGCTTCCGGAGATGTGCGAAATGTACCGTGTAGGTGCATATCAAGCTACGTGATACAGCCGAGGGATTTGATCACCGGATCACCCGAGGTATGCCGAATGGGCAATTAGGGTGTCAGCTACTCGTCATCCAGTTTAACAGGTACTGGATGGGTAATAAAGAATGACGCATGGAATTTTTCCAAAACAATAGTCATCGGGGCCCCTGCATCTAATTCCATATCACAATCTGAACTCTCAATCTGCACTGAAACATTGCTTTCTGAGCTAGATGGTGATCTTAGGTTCAAAAGTGGCTATTCTCCCTCATTTTCATTTTCAAACTGACTGAAAATTCGATGTTCATTCAGCAAATGAATTTTGGACTTTTCCTTTTTTTTCTTGTCCCGTTTGGCCTTAGGCTGTGAACGTATTTCAGTCTTTCATAGTCTTTTTCATACACATCTTGCTAATATGACCTGACCTTAAAAGGCTTTACAGCTAACACACTTTGCATTCTTGTAGAAACATGTCTGTCATGATTAGCGTTACCACACCTAAACCACTGTGTAAAGACTTTTGTAATCATGAGCCCTTGGTTTCTGACGCCTCATTGTCCACCAGTTCCAAACTAACAGACACACCAACTGCCTTTTTCATGGTTAATTCTACTTCTGACAATAACTTTCTCTGAAATAAGTGTTCTGTAACCCACATACAAAACAATCTCTCGGCTCATCTAAAAATGTCCCAAACTCACAAGACTCACTTAGCCACATCAATTATAGTCTGTCAAATACATGGTTAGTTTCATTTTCACTTTGCATCTTACAATGAAACTTAAACCGTTCTCCAATGATGAGCGTTGTGAGTTGCAGGTAATTTTGAATAAAGGTTTTCAACTCTGTCGAAAGACTTGTCACTAGGTTTTGAGGTGTAACAAAATTACGGAGCAGGCTGTAAGTCTTAGATCAGACTGTAAGTCGTAGACACAAAATTAGCTCTTTTCTGGTCATTATCAACGATGCTATTTGTGTGAAAAACCCCGTTCCCCGTTCTCCACCCAGCTGTCGACGTACAGTCGAAAGTGAAACTGCTTTCCAAACATTTCAGATTATATTTGCTGCACACGGAGAGTGCGAAACATTTTTGTAGCCACTGTAATGTTCTAGGTCCGGACAACAGCGATAAGCAGCATCAATGTAGTTTTTTAACTTTTTGATTGTGGAAATGCCTTACTCTCGGAACACATGCAGTAACTACAATTAATCAAAGTACATTAAATAGTTCCACCTCATGCGGATCAAAGTACTAAATTATGTAGTTACAATTGATAGCGTTAATTAATGACTTTAAAAAAAAAAATGAAATCGTGTATCTAAGCCTTTTGCATACATTATTGCTGTAAGGAAAGTGTTTTTGGGTGTAATGACAGTAGTTTTGGGTGATTTTCGAGTGGTTTTGGGTGTTTCCATACTTATTCAACTAGGCCACTGTCAAAGCTGCGGAAGGAGGCTAATTTCAAATTTAGAGCGAATTCTATGACACTTAACTCTAAAATTCACTGATTGTGTAATTGGCTTACATAGACTTTTTACCCGCAAGTTAATTTCACACATCAAATGAAACAGACGCGTCTGTTTGTTGATCTACGAGGACCTATTTTTTTTTTGAAATAGCGGAGTGAATCGTCTTCAGTCACCTTCCAAAAAGCTATCCGATTGGTTTAATTATTTATGCATTGTGAAGAAAAGTAGGTCCTAATGGCGTCAATTTTACTGCTTTCGATTGGCTTATAACAACTACAATTTATTTGTTGCTGCGGCAACACGATCATAACAATAAACTGATCCAAAATACTTTGCATTTACCTGAAACTATGTTTTTCAAGAATTTGATTTTATTCCTTTTTTAAATTTGAAGTTTCTCCTTGTTCTGATTCAAGTTACAATGATCTGGAACTGTTTTTGTCCTTTTGTACTCGAGATGTATTGAACTATTTGAAAGGTGGTTGGTTAAAACTGTTCAGAGGTTTATTTACGGGGACGCGTTTAGGGGACGTTTTAACCAATTCGGCATGGAAATTACAGACGTTTTAACCAAAAGTAGGATGTTTTGACTCTGGGACATTTAAGCCAGATACTAATTTACTAATCTGCTTGTACATCCGGGTGCACAGCATGATAACGGCATCCTGTAACACGATTAATCTTCACAGATTTTATCAATAAAATCTTTCAACAAAGCCAAAACAATGCGTGTGAAAATAGCTTTCAACAGTTGCGATATTGAACTTTTTGCCCTACAAACAGTGCGCATGCGCGGAAAGTGGAATTCTGGGATCGTATTTCCTTGGCAACGAACGGCGTTGTAAAAGGGTCTATAGGGTAGAAAACACTATCGTAAATACAAGCATTTTTCATTTTCCCCTAATGTTTTGAATAGCCTTCTTTCTCAGGGTCATTAAAAAATGAGACTGTTAGGTTTGGAGTAACTCCACTCACGTGATTACCTGCACGTTAGCGCTTTACCAGACGACAAAACTTTAGACTTTCCAAAATCGAAAGCATTTACAGACGACACATTAGGTATCGCAATCAATTGGATTTGTCTGTGATTGATGTTGTAAAAATTATGAGAAAAGGAAAAAATACTGGCATTTTCTGGTGTACTAGGGTCTTTACGATCATGTTCTGTTTGTATGGCGTCTCTCCTTTACCCTAACCTGTTAAATAAATTGAAACTTTCAAACCGACAGTGAAAACCTGAATGTTGCTATTTCAAAGTTACTTTTTGGTGAAAAAAATATATATCTCGTTATCGGACAGTGTAAATCCAAGATCAGACTGTAGTTTTGTGCAGTCTGATCTTAATCTACACTGTCCGTAAAAAGGTCCTTAAGTCGCGCTTAGCAGCCTGATGATTAAGTTTTATCAGACGTACAAAAATGTTATACTCGCCCTTTTTAATTCTTTACGAATCTTCTAATTCCAGACTCTTCCAAGTTGAGAGTATCTGCAGACGACAAATTCAAAAGTAGTACTAATGAACAAAGTTCTTTGATAGGGTAGAAAACAATGTGGGAAAAGGAGAAAATACTGTTAACTGGTACTTTTAAATACCTTTCAAAGAGAAATCCTATCATTTGGAGCCACTTTGAATCTGTCGTCTGCAAATGCTCTCTATTTTGACACGTGTTAAATGTTGTCGTCTGGTAAATCACTCCTAAACGCGGTCACATTATCACGGTCTTTACAGATCTGTTGCCATTTGGCAAAGCTCGGGTGATCCGGTGATCAAGTCTCCGTGGTTGGTCATGTCGTTGCTAAGCGATTTACAGGGGCGCCGCCATGTTTAAAATCATCATTCGGCATACCTCGGGTGATCCGGTTATCAAATCCCTCGGCTGTATTACGTAGCTTTATATGCACCTACACGGTACATTTCGCACATCTCCGGAAGCACACTGCTTTATCGTTATTGAAATTGCAAGGCTCCTCTTTAGAAAGAACGCATGAGTAAATTTTCTATCGTTATCTTTCTAGAGTATTTCAGTCGGCAAACAGTTCGTACATTCAATTTTAGCGTGGTTTATCAATTCCGTTAGGAGCTTTCATCGACAGATCGATAGAAGTGAATAACTTCACAGTGGTTGTTCATGTCGTTGCTAAGCGATCTACAGGGGCGCCGCCATGTTTAAGATCATGTGAGCGGTAGTTCAAAATGGAAGCCTCCCTTATACAAACGAGGTTAGATGTAGTTACGGAATCGGCCGAGTTGTGACGAGTGTAAAAACATGTGATTGGTAGTTTAAAATGGAAGCCTCCCTAATACGGACGGGGTTAGATTTAGGTAAGGAATCGGCCGAGTTGTGACGAGTGAGGTTATGTATTTGAAAAATGCCACCTAGCGGAAGACTGACTAAACATGTATCATCCGTCTATCGGACGGTTACGGTAGATACAAGGTATGGAACGCCTGGGCTCTCTGATATATGGAACACCTGAGCTGTCTGATACAACAAGATTTCGTGATATTGAGATATCATTCTATTATATAAAGATACAATTTCATGAACATGAAATAGTTTAAGATGAAGGCAAATGTTTACAATGTGCGGCATTTAGGTCTGTATGTGCAGAAATGAGACCGTGTTTGAAACATAATTTCTTGTGGTACCAGTTTAAAGACTGATCAGCTACATTCGGCATACCTTGGGTGATCCGGTGATCAAATCATTAGATATAGGTACGGAATCGGCCGAGTTGCGACGAGTGCACAAGCTATTCAAAACTAAAAGGGAGCGCGCATGCGTCGTTACGCATGCTGTATTGGGTACTGGCCAGTTCGACCACGGTAAGAGGATTTGCTATACAAATCCACTAAAACAGAATTTTACATTTAGTTTCGCTAAAACCTACACTAGCGGACCAGTTATACATCAAACTCAACAAGTTTACTTTCTTATTAAACATTAAACTACATGACATGTTAAAATCTCCTCGTTCTCTCTGTCTATTTTTGTTCTTGTATGCATCTATTATGTTCATGTGATATGTCTGTCATTGTTTATATGTTCATTTATTTTGTTTGTATTGTATGTTCTTTGTATAACTTCTGTTTAGAAGGAATAAAGATTATCATCGTCCTTTATGGCAGACCGTAGCTCCACTGGAAAGAATGATTGTTATAAAGCCCCTAGTCTTCGATGTGTAGAGCATGTTATCTCTGCTGGTGCCACTTCCATAGTGGCTTCAAAATTGCAAAACTTTTTCGGGGGACATCAGTCCAACATAGTTTTTGCTTAGTCTCGTCCGTACGCGTGCGACGACGATATCAAAATTTATATCTATCCAATCTTACACTAAAATAGTTTCCTTCACGGATAGAATTCCATCTAATGCATTGAATCGATTATTTGATAATGAAATTGCTATTTATTATTGCTGTAGTGTTTGACAATTGATAAGTAATTTACGCCAAGAAATACGGATAGGATTTACTTTAGGTCTATTTGGTTAATTCTACATCAAGGGAGGTAATCATGTTTGTTAAAACAGTAAAATCCCTGCAGTAGAATGGGGGAGGCGGGGAGTGAATATGCGTTAAATCGCAGCCTGATCCTTATCGATCATCGTATCAACAACAGGTAACACCCATTGCTACAAGGCAAATATCTTTCCGGTTCATCGTAAAACACCACACTGACAAACATTTCTAAACATTCTAAACTAAATTTTTTATTAGATCTAGTAAATTTGAGTATGAAAAAACTTGCCAATGATTTCCCTGAGGCTGCTGAGCGCGACTCATGGACCTTTTACGGACAATGTAAATTAAGATCAGACTGCACAGAAACTCTGGCACGAAACCTAAAACATATCTTAACAAGTTTCGTAGTCCATTAAGGAAATGCCATTGAAAACTTTTTTCCTACATTTTACTTTCTTCTTTACTTATAATTTGCCGATTTTTCGCCTTTCACCTCTGATGCATATGAGACGAGTATTCAGTCACTTTGAGAGAAAGTTGTGTCAGTACCGGTGTGAGAAACCCAGGAAACACATGCGTAAGTGCACTGAACGCCGTGATATGGCCTTAGCTGTTAACAAAACTCTAATACAAACAAACAAAACAAATCTGAGCAGAGCATCAAAGATCAAGTGACTGTCTGTCGGTCAAGGACGTTCTGCAAGGCTCCTCTTTTCACAGCAAAGTTTTGTCCGTCACTTTCGCTGTATATTGAAATGAGCCACGCTCTGGCAAAAGAGGGCTTAATACATCTCTGTGATGCATTCCGCCTATCAAACCATCCATAATTAGCAACTTTTTTAAACAACCGACTTAATCATGAGGTAGACCGGTCCTTGGACAATTTGACTTATCAGAAATCAGAAGAATAACCTTCCGGCAAGCGATTGCCTTGCATACGTGGGTAATGATCCGGGGACGAAAGGGGGGGGGGGGCAGGATCGCCTGCATAAGCTGTCCATTCGCACATGAATCTCAGAGGGTTAATAGTGGGATGAGCGGCGTCGCTTGCCATTCTTACTGTATTCCGCTGAGTGTTGAGCCAGTATAAGGTGGCTCCAAAATTGTATGTGCATGTAGCGGGGGCGCATCCCCTAGTGTTACTCTTGTCCGTATGTAATTAATTAAGTTGGAAATTTTGTATTTTAACTTTTCCAATCCAACAATTGTTATTTTCTACATACTCGTAAAGTTCTCTGTCAATTGCATTCATGATTTCATCGAAGACGGAATATTAATCATTTGAAGCATTATGATATATAATACCCGAGTCTATCCAAGATTCACTACCATCGGTTGGGTTCATTGTATTTAAAGGGAAGTAATTACAAGTTCATCTTTTTAACTCCACTGACCGAAGTAAACTGGTCCCCGTTATAAATATACATATTACACCTGGCACAGGCTATTGTGTCGATGCTTTTCATTGGCTACATAAATACCATTGAATAGCCAATCGGAGCATCTTACACTTTTCCAGTTCGGCAGTATAGGTAACATGGCGATTTTTTGCTCAATTTGAAAATCGTAATCGAAACTAAATGAATATTAGCAGAAATTATCTTTAAACGGTGATACCATATATTCAATCCAATTATTTGTGAGGTCAGAATTATCGGAAATTCTACTTCACATGAAGCAAGAGTGACCTCCCCTGAATCTCGCGATATTGCTGTTCTAAAATTAGACGGGCAGTATTCTGCCCGTTTTCAGCAGCCTGTACCGATCCCTATACACTTGCTGTATCAGGGGAGGTAACCAATCAATGACCGAAGGGCAGTGAGCTCATATCGCGGCCCCGTGTCCGTTGTGCGTCCGCCCGTCCTTACGTCCGTCCGTTAACTGTTATTTCAATTACATGTATCTCTTTCTCTACAACTTGCAAGATCTATTCAATATGAACAAACTTATCAGAAATGATCATGCAATCGCCCTCTTCAGAATAGATCTTTCAAGAGTTTGATTCGAGTTAAAACTCTGATTGCCATGGCAACAAAACTGAAAATATTGTAAATCATTCATTAGAAAGTGGAGCGATACAGGTCCATCATGCCATTGTCTTCTTTTATAACCCGTATGGATTACGTAGACAATTTTTGACCAGTATCATGACAAATATTCTACGAACAATTTCTATGGTGTACATGTATATCATTCAAGACAAATCCATCCACTTGAGCCACATATACTTTGTCGTCTGCAAAATCCTGAGTTTTAACGACCCAGTGAAAGAAGGCTTTTCCCTTTCAAAAATAAACCCAATTACTTCAACCACATTTACTATGTCGATTCCAAATGCTCTCACTGTAAACGAGTTGAGAATTTCGTTGTCTGGTTAAATCTATCAAACGACAAAAGTTAAGACTGTCGCAAATTGAAAACATTTGCAGACGACATATCAATTTTAGTTGGTAATTGTGTGTGGAAGTGTAGAAAACCTTGTGGGAAAAGGAGACCGGTTACCAGCATTTTCTCCTTTTCCCACAAGGTTTTCAAAAGGTTGTTTGCTTATGGTCGCTAAAACTCAGGATAGTGTGGTAAAGAGATAAGACTATAGCGCTATAAACTTATAATGAACGATATTTATATATACAAACTCATAATCTGTTATATACAGTTCTGAGTTACTATGTTTTTATAATAAGAACCAATAGTAACGCCTGTAGGTTTACATCTGACACTAGCCACTGCGAAATTTGGAACACGGTTATCCCCACTAGAACTTGACTAGTTCAGGGAAATCAGGGGGAAAAAAACTTCCAAGAAGAGCTTCCTTTGCCATTGAGGAATTGATACTTTCTATATGTTCGTTAATTTCTCTGAAAAAATGTATTGAATTTGTCACCGAAGAATGAATAATGATATTGAAAATATAAAAAAGGAATATCGCATATAATATGTAAATATACCTTAAAATTCACCGCTTTCCTGTAAGTGAAAATCCTCCTTAAAGGGAGGTGATTTCAGTTCAGATTTTAGCTCCACTGGTCGAAGACCAGTGAACTTATGGCATGGCCCAGGTCCGTTATACGTCCTCCTTTCTGTCTAAGCGTTAGCTGTTATCTAAAACGTCTTCTCAGAAACTAACTATCCAATTTTCAACTTCTCAGAAATTATCCTGCCATGGCCCTCATAAGAACGTTTTCAAAGCATTTGATTCTGGTTAAAATTCTTGCTGCCGTGGCAGCAAAACTGAAAAAATTGTAAATCTCAGAGAATATCAGAAACCATAAGTGCTACCAAAGTGCTTCCAAAGTTGGCATGTTTCTTCATCTAATGGACCCCCACCAAGATTGTTCAAATTATGGCATAGGGTCATAAATGGCCCCGTTCCTTGGTTCACAAGTGTCACACGGGGTTATAAAGTTACAATTTTACAAATCTTCTTGTATCAAATCATGAGGCATTGGGCTTACAAACTTATCATGCACCCTTATCTAGTAGACCTCTACCAAGAACATTCAAATTATAGCCCTGGGGTCAAAACTGGCATTTTCTCATCGTTCCATATTGTTTAATCCTTTCTGTAACAAAATCTATTATTTTAGCCACACCAGGGCTGACTTTCACTATACTGCGTACGCACGAAATCGCTCAGCAATTTAGGTAAGCAAGCATCAGGTCTGAAATCAAGTTTCAGTAAAGTGCAGAACTTTTATGACTTGAGTAAATACTTGCATAACTACGCCAGCTCATATCATTAGGTAAAGCACCCTCGTTAACCCAGGTATGAAGCATTACCATTCATCACCCCTGGGACATTCAATTGCGAAACCGTCGTTCTATGAATATTCGTAAGATTGCGAATTACACCCAATAGCCAGTCGAATTGTCGATGACATAATAATACTCTCTTGTAGTGGAGGATAATCACATTTCTTCCGTTGTTATGAATAAACCGGGTAAAACCCACAGCATTTGCCTTACGACAATCCAAGGCAGACATTACAAATCCTTGTATACAAAGGCAAATATTCAGAAATACAGCGTGCTGTTGCAGTCCATGGGGATATGTAGCAGGGGTGACGTCATCCTCGTTGACCCAGTTCTGATGTATTCCGTAAACTACATTTATCGATTTGACTGGTTGTAGACGAGGTAAAAATAGAAATGATGGCATATGGTTGACAAAAATAGATTAAATTTTCTCACTGAAAAACTGATATTACTAATCAAAATGCCTCATGAATAATTCATGAGAACGAGAAAACATACGCGAGATAACCCAGGGGCGATGAATGTAGTTTACGGAATACATCGGAACTGGGTCAACGAGGATGTAGGTAAAGCAGGTATCATGAGTGTGTGCGTGTGTCTGTGTCAGTAAACAAGATAGGGTAAATTCACGTTTTTGAGACCATTAATAATCCCATAGACCCGAAAAATGGTTTAATGTAAAAGTAGAACAAGAAATGCAAACTTGCATCCATACTCGAGTACCGTATCCGCGGGAAATTATACAACCCTAGTTACAGTGTGTTATGTTCAATTAAATGCTTCGAACACCGGTCGTATTTTTGTTCACAATGATATGTACCTCCGTAAGTATCCATAACTTTAGATGGTTGTATTTCATTTTAATGCATACATGATGCCATTGTGTTTATGCGCGGTTTCGATGATAAGTCAACACGGGTCTTTAACTTGAAGATTTCCACTAATGGAAATAAGAAGTATTGACATGGTGAATTAACCGTGCCAACTGGCAACCTCCACACAAAAAGATTTGGTGTGTTACCTAGTCAGAGTTAAGTACTCGACCAGCCCGAAAAAGCTCAAGTAGTGGGCAGTGAAGACTTATAAGTGACAACAGTTTCCCTCGGATTACTGGAGGGTGTTGGTTTGAGCGCCGCGGCTGGTCATCTAAGAATTACCACCGGTCTCTCTGGTGAGACGTTAAACACGGGTCCTGTGTGATGGTGCTATACATCGAGCACGTTATAGATACAATCTTCTTCCACTGTACACACTCAACCAAACTTCTAAAGGACCAGTTTTAAGCTGTAATTCTCCGTAGACTCTTTTTAACTTGTTTTGACTGATAGACACAACGCATGCGCAACCACTGTGTTTTCTTCTTTTTTCAAAGAGATGCTTTCCGTTGGGAGAGTGGAGAAACTTCCCATTACAGTACCATGGCTAACGTATGTTACAATCTATTTTTATTTACCTATTACTTGGTCAAATTTACAAGAGAAACGAATGTGGCCGGTTAGAAGTTCTGCTAAGTGTATACCTAATAACTGAACAATTAACCGAGACTTACCTTCGTAGAGGGGAAGTTGAAGGTTGATTCCAATTTCATCAACTGCAAAATCCTTAAGGGCTCACACAGAGAGAGATGCGCAGCTCGATGCAGCCGGATATATCAATTTCTAGAGATCGGCAACAACGTTTAGATCCAGAAATAACGGTTAAGACATCTAAACGTTGTTGCCTAAAGTTTCGAAATTCGGATAAATGGGTGGTATGAGGGCTGGGCGTGTGAGCCCTTAAGGATTTTGCAGTTGATGAAATTGGAATCAACCTTCAACTTCCCCTCTACGAAGGTAAGTCTCGGTTAATTATTCAATTTCATCCACTGCATAAATCCTTAATGGACCCCACAGAGATTTTAGAGAAGATTCTTGAAATTTTACCCATAATAACAGAACTATGAATTTCACTACTCTATTTCAGACAGCACCATTTATATATTCATAATGATTTTCAAATCTGCATGGACAGAATTCAATCTAAAATTGCTTCTTGAACCGAGCTGTAGTTCCCAATGTTCTTATCATAGAATCATGAATGAGTCTAAAAATAGATACACCTAGCCTGTAGTGAAGCCCAGCTATATTAACCCTCACTGGACAGAGCCCTTGTCTTTCCCTTCAGTCATTATGTAGATTATTGTGTACCATTAAACTGTTCCTTTACTTCTTGTATATTAAATAATTAACCGTCACATCTTGTGTTGTTGATTAACTATAATGCAGTTTGATGGAACTCTACATATATTATTATTAATGTTATGAGCCCAGTAACATTACATGGTGTCAGAAGTAAAAAAATGACATTGGACTAATATTTGCTAACTTTTATTATTAAAAAATTGTTAAAATGGAAGGAATTAAACCACCATTTATGAACTGGAACGATTCTAATCTACCAGAACAACTGGAAAAATTCATCAGACATTGTGAACTAATTTTTACTGGACCACTTAGTGAAAAAGAAGAACATGAAAAAGTATCATATTTTTTATTATGGATTGGAGACGAAGGTCGTGACATTAGGCACACATGGACGGACATTAGTGATGATGAAAACAAGTTATTGGAAACATTCTATACAAGATTTCGAAATTATGTGAGACCGACGTTAAACCCAGTATTTGCAAGATACCAGTTTTACAATGAAACTCAGAAAGATGAAACAGTGGACTCTTTTGTTACACGCCTAAAATTGAAGGCAAAGGATTGCAATTTCACTGACGAAAATGAAATGATTAGAGACAGAATCGTATTTGGGACAAACTCGAACAAAATTAGAGAAAAATTAATCGAAAAAGGTGAAGCACTGACACTTCCAATGGCTATTCAAATTTGTCAAAATTTTGAATACGCAAAAGAACAAATGAAATTAATGGCCAAGGAGGAGGTCCATGACATAAAACAATCAAAACATCGAAGGAAAAAGACGAAACAATCTGGAGCCACAGGACAGTCTCATTCCAACAGAGCTGAAGAACAATCGAAACAGAACAGACAGCCTTGTTCCAGATGTGGATACTTACATGAACATAAACAATGTCCGGCCAAAGGACAAAAATGCAGAAAATGTGGGAAACTAGACCATTTTAAAAAAATGTGTAGGACTAAGTGTGTGAGTGAAGTGAATATGGAAGAAAATGATACTGATTTTAAGGTTGATATGGTAAGTACATCTTTTCATTCTAATGACCAAGCTTTTGCCACAATCTTAGTTGGTCAGAACGAAATGCCTATCACCTTCAAGATAGACACTGGTAGCCAAGTAAACATTCTTCCGGAAGATCAATTCAAATTTTTGAAGGTAAAAACCAAACTGAAAACTCCAAAAGGCACACTATCGTCCTACACAGGGGATCTTTTGAAAGTAAAAGGCATGCTGCAATTGCCCATCCAGTACAAAGGTAAATCCTTGACTGAAATGTTCTACATTGTTGATACGAAATCACCAGCACTGCTATCTTTGAAGTCATCTGTCGATCTTGAATTGATCAAATTAGTATATTCAGTCAATAATGAAACCATTTCCATAGACATGACGGACAAAAAAACTGAATTTCTTGACGAATTCAAAGATGTTTTTCATGGAATAGGTTTAATGAAGGGAAAAGTTAAACTGCATTTGAAGCCAGACTGTATACCAGTAATAAATCCCCCGAGAAGAGTGCCTGTTGCACTAAAAGAAAAATTACAACAGGAACTAGAACGTATGGAAAAACATGGCATCATTGCAAAGGTTACGAAACCTACAAGTTGGGTAAACAATATAGTGATTGTTGAAAAGCCCAAGACAAAACAGTTGCGCATTTGCTTAGACCCGAAAGCTCTGAACAATGCAATTCGTAGACCTCATTATCCTATGAGAACTTTTGAAGAAGTTACGGCACAATTAGCCAATGCCAAGTACTTCACAGTTCTTGATGCCACTAGCGGTTACTGGAGTGTACAATTAGACGAACATTCTTCGTACTATACTACATTTAACACACCATTTGGTCGTTGGAGATTTAAGCGACTAGCATTTGGTTTAAATTGTTCCCAAGACATATTTCAACAAAAGCTAGACCAAGCTTTTGAGGGATTACCTGGCGTTACTGGAATAGTAGACGACCTAGTAATCTGGGGTAGAACAAAAGATGAACATGACCAAAACTTGCGACAAGTACTGAAAAGAGCAAGACAAAAAGGAATTAAATTCAATCCTGAAAAATGTGTCATTTGTACGACACAAGTTTCATACTTTGGACACATCTTGTCAGATCAAGGTATAAAACCAGACCCGAAAAGAATTTCTGCTATTTCAGAAATGGACGCTCCCAAAAACAGAGCAGAGCTTGAGACATATTTAGGAATGGTGACATACATGACAAAATTTGCGCCTAATCTTGCATCAGTCACAAATCCTTTAAGAGAACTCTTAAAGAAAGATGTAGAATTTGAATGGAATGAACCACAAGAAAATGCATTCCAAGAAGTAAAAACAATTTTGTGTTCAGCACCGGTTCTTGCATTCTTTGATCCAAATGAACCAATCACAATTCAGTGTGACGCGTCGAAAAATGGGTTAGGAAGCGTTCTTTTGCAAAAAGGTAAACCAGTTGTTTATGCTTCAAAAAGCCTAACACCAGCCGAAACAAATTATGCCCAAATAGAAAAAGAAATGCTTGCTATTCTATTTTCATGCAGACGTTTTCATCAATACATTTATGGAAAAAAGGTCACAGTTGAGTCTGATCACAAACCATTGAGTTCAATTATGAAAAAATCTCTGTGCAATGCTACTCCAAGGCTACAAAGGATGTTGCTTGAATTGCAGAAATATGACTTAGATGTACACTATGTACCAGGAAAAGACATACCTGTAGGAGATCTGTTATCTCGAAAGTATCTACAAGATACAAGCCCCGAATCATCGGAGAGTATAGATTTGCATATCCATACTGTATTGTCTACTATAGCTATTAGTGACAGAAAACTTGAGCAAGTTAGACGTATGACAAGCAATGACCCTCAGTGTCAAACTCTGACAAAAGTTATTCTGAGTGGATGGCCTGAGATGAGATCAGACTGCCCTTCCAATATACTTGAGTTTTGGAACCATAGGGATGAGCTATCAATATCGGAAAATATCATTTTTCGTGGCCAGAAAATTGTTATTCCGAGGGAACTGAGAAAAGAAAAGTTGGAAATTCTACATACTGGTCACATGGGTGTAGAAAAATGTTTAAGTAGGGCAAAAGATGTAATGTTTTGGCCCAAAATGACGTCGGACATAACTGACTATGTACTGACATGTGATATTTGTTTGAAGCACAGAAACTCAAACACAAAGGAACCACTGAAATATCATGAAATACCGGAATTACCATGGCAGGTAATAGGTATTGACCTCATGACTTTTGACAATGATGATTACTTAATCACTGTTGATTACTTCAGCAGATATTTTGAAGTAGATTTGCTGACAGACAATAAAAGTGTGTCAATCATCAAAAAGCTCAAAATTACATTTTCAAGATTTGGAATTCCTCAGAAGGTAATTTCAGACAACGCAATGTACTTTTTAAGCGAAAGTTTCCAGAAATTCGCTCGAGACTGGAATTTTGAACATGTAACAAGCAGCCCGTTATATAGTCAAAGTAATGGCCTTGTTGAAAAAACTGTTCAAACTGTCAAACGCATATTCAAAAAAGCCAAAGAAAGTAGAAAAGATCGAAACATGGCTATTCTTGAATACAGGACAACACCATTAAAATGTGGTTATTCTCCATCACAACTGTTGATGAACAGACGGTTGCGAACGACACTGCCGGCAGCTAACATTTTGTTATTGCCGCAAGCAATTGATGTGAAGGAAGTTCGCAGAAAGCTTCAAAACTGTCATGAAAGACAGAAAAAGTACTTTGATAGACAGTCAAAACCCTTGAAACCCCTTGAAGTAGGTAATCGTGTGCGTATGCAATTTGATAAGCAATGGAAGCCAGGAAATATAATTGACATACACTCAGACAGGTCCTATATTGTTCAGACAGACGACGGTGGAATTTATCGTCGAAACAGAAAATTTCTGTTCAAAAATAAAGATCAAAATGAAAAATCACAATCCGATCATTTTCAATGTTTGGCTAGTTCAAGTGAAAATGAACATAATTCTGCAGAACAATTACCTGAAAATTTGAACAAAAACGGTTCAGGATCAAACCAGCAACCGCCTGATGTATATGTGACACGATCTGGCAGAACTGTTAAACCAAACAAGTATTTGAATGATCCGGTGTGGCAAAAGTAAGGGCATAGAAAGATAAGTTGTACTGTGAAAGAAAGTGTGGGTGAATGGGTTATGTAAATTTTGTAAATAGTTGTCTCATATTCTATTGTAATATCTGGCACAAAATTAATCTTTCAATTACCATGAATCTGGAATACTGGGAACACCCTGATAATGACAGTATTTCTCACGGACTGAAAATTTTTGTTAAATACCAGCTGTCAAGACAAATTAGTAACTGACCCAGCACCTTACTCTTCTGTACCAAAATCTCACAATGCTATTCATGTATTTGTTTTCAAAAGGAGGGAGATGTAACATCATGAATGAGTCTAAAAATAGATACACCTAGCCTGTAGTGAAGCCCAGCTATATTAACCCTCACTGGACAGAGCCCTTGTCTTTCCCTTCAGTCATTATGTAGATTATTGTGTACCATTAAACTGTTCCTTTACTTCTTGTATATTAAATAATTAACCGTCACATCTTGTGTTGTTGATTAACTATAATGCAGTTTGATGGAACTCTACATATATTATTATTAATGTTATGAGCCCAGTAACATTACACCCAATGTTCTTATCATAGAATTTTGCAAATGTTATAGCATTGGACCATCCTGCTGTTTTGAGGATCGTTTCTAGTTTTACACCTTGTTGTTTAGCTTTAGAAGTCGAAGCCGCACGAGTACTGTGCGGGGAATAAGAGCTTCCCACGCCGGCTTTCATCATTACACTTTTTATCCAACGACTGATAGTACTCCTCGACACCTGATTATGAGGTTTAATCGTACTTATTATCAAAAATTCTCCTTGCCTCAGCCATTTAGTAAGTTGCAGGTATTCTATAAAGACATCAACAATGCATATATTCTTATTTCCACCAAATTTCTTTGGATGCAACGGCTGTAAATGTCTACCTGCCTTCGTCTGTTTCAAAAGTGCACTTGGAGCTACAGTTATGTGCTGATTTTTTTAATCAATGGCAATGTCTTCAAGTTTCAATAAATGTAAGGTTTGGCACCTTTGCGATGATACCAGGAGATACAGCATACATAGTTTTTTGAGACAGCTGTAATAACGACGGATTGTCCAGCGTTTTTAGGTAGTTCAACACAATTTTAACATCCCAAATTTGTTGATATTTAGGCAATGCCGATCTCTTGGAAAAACAGCCTTTCATGAATCTAGATAGATGTCCATTCTCATGAAGGTCAATATTACTGCACATCTTTACAAATGTGCTAATTGCTGACCGGGCTGTATTAAGTGCGCTGTATGCAATTCCCTGATCAAATAAGTCAGCAAAAAACCGTAATACAAAGTTTATAGAGGGCCGAATGAGATTCTGTAGTCCTCGACAGTAATGAAACCATTTCTTACTATATCCGTCATACTGTCGTTTAGTCGTTGATCGCCATGAGAGCACAATGAGCTCCCTTGCTTTGTGCGGAACTCTTTGCTTTCGAAGGGCATTCCCGATATAGTAAAAATGCCCAGTCTTAGTTTTTTCAGTGGATGTTGCCGACATGGCTTGTTCGGTAATGATAGTATCTGCTGAGGAGTTGGAAGTAGATGGCAAGGCCCGCAAATCAGCCGTAACAGACTCGGCCACCAGCACTGTGTTGTCCAAAGAGGTGCCAGCAGAACCCCTCTCGTTTTGTCTTCCTCGACCTTTTGAAGAATTCTGGTGATGAGGCTGAAAGGAGGAAACATGTAATAGGAGAAAGAACCATCCCATGTTGCGCTGAAAGCATCGATTGCAATTGCATTATGATCTGGAAACCTGGATACATATTTTGGAAGTTTGTAATTAAGCCGCCATGCAAACAAGTCGACAGTAAGGTCGGGATATATACATAGAATTCGGCTGAAAACGCTAGTGTTCAATGACCACTCCAGGTCATCATTCTGTCGACGTGAAAGCTTGTCCGCCTCTCGATTCATTTTTCCTGGCACATGAGCAGCAGTTAAATGTATGTTTCTATCAATGCACCAAAGCCATATTTCCCTCGCCAAATCATTTAATTCATCTGTTTTACCACCGAAATTATTAATGTACGCGACGCTACTTGTGTTATCCATATAAATTTTGACGTGTTTTTGTGTCAAGTTGTGACAGAAGGCCATGATTGTAAGTTTACAAGCTCTCATTTCAAGAATATTAATATGGTCTTTCTTCTCTTTCTCCGACCACAAACACTTATCCTTATGTCATCAGTCTCGTTGTATCCACCCCACCCATGCAGGGAGGACGCGTCGCAGTAAAAGATTAAATCTGGTTTGCCGTGAGAAACTCTTTTAAAGGACGACTGAATATGATCTCGCCACCATGTAATGGTGGGAACGACGGACGCGGGTATGTTCATGAAGCTGTCGAAATTACCGCATCGTAATTGTAGGTGATAATCCTTAACTTTTTTCCAAAGGTTTGATATGTAAGACAGCATATTCTATCCCCGGCACCGTAGCAACCAATTTTCCGATGAATTTTGCGAAGAATCGAATCGTTGCTCGCCTCGGCGTCAAAAGGTCGTCACATAGTTGCTTTATTTCTTGTTTTCTACTATCGGTTAAAGTAATAGTCATTGTGACAGAGCATAAGACGAAGCCTAGAAAAACAATCTGTTGGCATGGTTCAAGGACAGATTTTTCCAAATTGATAGTCAAACCGAGCGAATCAAGCAGTGATATTGTATCAAAAACGTTGACTTTGCAAAAGTCATAGGTAGCACTTTGTAAACAAGAATCGCCTATGTATATAGAACTTATGTGACCTTTAGCTCTTAGACATGAAAAAGCTGGCTTCATCAATTTACTGAAAACTCGTGGAGAAGTAGTCATGCCCATTACTAAGACAGTGAATTGATATTTTTTGTCTTGGAATCGGAATCTTAGAAATTTCCTATCTTCTTGATCAACTGGGACTGAATAAAAAGCATCAACAAGATCGACAGTCGCGAAATAGCACCCTTTTCTCATTGAACTGACTGCATATTCTACAGTCTCCATTTTGAAATGAATCTTGTTCATGAAGGACGCGTTGAAAGGTTTTAGGTTTAAAATAATATGGATTTTTCCATTGGATTTCGGCCTAAAGAAAATATTTGAAATATATTCTCCGGATTCAGCGATGTCTGGAATTTCTTCGATAATACCAACATCCACGAAACGTTTTATTTCCTCCTCGATCATTCGACCGTCGACCTGATTGAATTTGTATGGTGCCCTAACGAATGGCTGATATGGATATTCTGACAGCTCAATTTTGTATCCTGCTATGGTTTCCAGTATCCATTTGTCAGATGTTATTTCCTTCCAAGTTTTTATGAAAAATCTTGTTTTCTCCGCCTTGAAATTTTCTTTTGTGTTTACCAAGGTATATGTTTTGTTGTCTGTACTTACGTTTACTTTGTTTTCTTTTTGTGGAGTTGACGATGACGATATTGTTTTCTCGGTGGATACCTTGATCCCTGTTGATTTTGACGTCGTTTATTTTGGTTTGGGAACGGGTACTTTTCCTCGCCCCCGTCCTTTTGCCTAAAAAAGGCTTCTTGTATGCTGTTAAGGCAACTCTCGAATCGCCAAGCGTTTTTATCTTTTCATGAAAGTTTGGCCCAAAAAGTTTGTCGGCCGATGGATCCAATTTAGCAAGGGTCTTGTACCTCCCGTCGAGCTCTCGTCTTATCCAATCTCGACGAGTTGAAATGTTAGAAGAAATGGCACTCGTTAGAATTTTAAATGCATCTCCAACGAGTTCTTTCAGCTCGTTGTCTCCGCCTTTTTTCAGGTTTTCTAAGGTTTTAACGACTGGAACCGTGGCTAAAGCAAGAGAAGGGTGGCAACGTTGTAAAACAAAATCGTTGTTTTTTGAATTCTTCTTAAGTTGTCTCCATAAAATTTCTTCCACTTGGGGTACCTGAAGGAACTGGGTGTTTTTTGGTCTTTTGTGACGTCGTTTTAATTCCTTCATCTTTTCTTCTAGAGCAGGAATTTGTACAGCCTTGTTGACGATTGTAACAAGGCGCTGATCAACTGGTTCCCCCTCCTCTAATTCCGTGCAATAGAAACCTTCTATTTCTGAAAGGAAGGTATCTTCGGTGTCTGAATCGGAGTCCAAGTTCGGACTGTCCTGTGGCTGCAGTAAATCGTCTATTCCATCATCTTCATTATCACTTCTGTCAACAGAAACTCCTAGCTACTGTTTCTTTGGCGATGAAGTAGGACAGGCATCAGGATTTTTACGTTTTAACGCAGAAACTTCATTCGTTAAAACTTGTATAGCATCTCCCATTGTTTTAATTGCCTTTGAAAGGGAAGGTAACTCTTCTGGTACCGACTCACAGTCTTGTGGGATGTTGTTCCCTTGTCAGTCCTTATAGGGGACGGGGCCCTCGGCAGGGACTGCCCTTCACTCAAACAAGACTCCTAAAAAGATATATTTATCTAATGCAAGAACGCTGTTGAGTACCCACATTATTTGCCATCGCATAATTCTCGACAAGGCTAATGTCGCTAGAAAAGCTTTTTGCGTTTCACGCATAAAAACAAATTTTTATTTTCAAATCAATGTAGATATTTCAGGTAATGTCTATTCAGTCTGAGAGCAGGGAGCTATACAGCTAAAGATAACAGTGCTATTTATAGCCTCTGCAGGGACTTTTTGCACGCACCAATGCACCGCAGCCTTTATTTACCTGTCCTAGATCTACATGTAGCTGTATTTATGAATCATCGATAGCTGGCTAAATACTGACCAGTCAGAACTGCATTGTTTTCAAAACTCATAAATATCACTCGTTGAATTATATAGACGGTCATAACAGTTTCTTATAGCTGGAATTTATCCAGTTATATCATTTCTCGTGATTCCATCCCAATACAGGAGGAAATTGTTCCGCTAGCTTATACGCCGGCCGAATCGCATATAATGATAATAGTTTGTTTTTTTTTGTAATTCGATAAGGGTTTCACCCTGTTTCATGAATATTTCGGGATTTCATCCCATGCAGGAGCAAATGTCCTGTCCGTCTCTCGTTCAGAAAATATAGGTTTCACCCAGGTACATCAACATGCGGGATTTCATCCCATATCCAATATTCTATGCTTAGTCGCATATGGGTTTCACCCAGTTACAGGGAGTTTCTGGGATTTCATCCCTGACAGGAACCTTTTAAGTCCTGTAGGCCTTTAGGCGATTGTCCGCCGGCCGAGTGCATATAATCATAACTTCCCTGTAATTTATATCAACTTGAAATTATGATAAATTAATTTAGCCTATCAAAAATAAACTCAAGTATAATAATTACTTACCATTAATAATTCGTATCGCCTAAGCTTTTTTTTTTTAAATAAAACTGCACTGATATCTGGCCGCTGGTAAGCCTCGAACTGATATATCCGGCTGCATCGAGCTGCGCATCTCTCCCTGTGGGGCCCATTAAGGATTTATGCAGTGGATGAAATGTACATCATTTTACAAGATACTGTGTGTTATAAAACCAGGCATAAGTAAGGGTGGGTTTCGTCCTGCATCTTAAACTATTCCCCGTAAGGTGACTAAGATTCTTATGGGGGCGTCTCCCATATGGGCAACCGGTCACGACGATAGATCAGCGAAAATCAATCGATCAGATCTAAGTAAGATTTAACATAGGTCTGGCTGGTAAATAAAACCTGAATGAAGTAATTCTTTGCTCAATATCTCCTTACCAGATAAAAAAATCAAAGTACTGAAAGTACTGACAGACTAGCGAATTTGATTGATTGATTGTTTGTATGGTGTTTGACCCTGTTTTCAACATTATTTCAGTTATGTAGCGGTGGACAGTGCATATATCCATGCTTTTCTTGAGTTTCTTCTACCAATACTCAGCACAATATTCTTTCCAAGCCACTGGCGGCTTTCCACAACACCATCGTCGAAATGTGAGAGAGAAATGAGTCCTGTTGCAATGACTATCATCAGTCCTCAGAAAGAAATTTGCAGAGTCGGGGATCGAACCAGTGGCCTCCTGTTCTCAATTCCTGTACGCTACCAACTGACCTGCCGGGGTTATGCGTGCTGGTTAACTATAATCCAGTATAAGTTTAACCATTAACCTGCTAAAAATGTTAAATGAAATTTTCAAGCCGATGGTAAACACCTGAATATTGTTATTTCAAAGTTACATTTTTGAAAAAAAATATCCTCTTATCGGACAGTGTAGATCTAAGATCAGACTGCACGCTCTGTGCTGTCTGATCTTAGTCCACACTGTCCGCAAAAGGTCATTGAGTTGCGGTAGTGCTGGTAAAAGGGACTCCAGGAAAGCATGGATAGGTGCTCTGGCCGCCGCAATATCACTGAAATTATGTTGATAACTGCATTAAACACAATACAGTCAGTGAGTTAATATCCAGTAGCACAAGATGTAGTTAACTATTTAACTCTCTTTACAAAACCAAAAATTTTACCCTCGTCCAAATTCAAAGCTGTTGCAGACCATAAATTAAATGCGGCTGAACTGATTCCAAAAGGGCAGAAAAAAATGTGAGAAAAGGAGAAAATGATGGTTATCAGCATTTTCTCCTTTTCCGGCAATATTTTCAAAGGGATTCTTTCCCAGTGTCATTAAAACATAGAATTGTTTGGTAAAGAGTTAATATTCAAGAGGTAGAATAACAGTTCAGCATAACAGTGTAACTATACACAATGATGTAAATAATGAATGACAAGGGTTCTCTGTCCAGTGAGGGTTGATATAGCCTGGCATTTGCTACAAGTTAATACCTAGGTGTATCTATGAAAAGATTCATTCATAATGTTACAATGGCGTAGGAATAAGTCATTCTCAGCTTTGCATAGGTCACTTAATTTACATATAAGCAAAGACCATGTACCTTATAAATAACATTTTGTTCACTTAATTACTTTGTAAGACAACATGTTTAACTTAGAGAGGTAGAGATTTAGTTGTTTTTGTCTAAATTGTCAAATATAACAGAATTAAGATTTCTAACAGAAAGAAGTATTTTCTGTGAGGCAGTATTTGGCAACTGTGGGTTTTTTTGTTTACTTTGAATCTAGGTCTGTCTTGATGCCTATAGGCTAGCTTCGCTAGCTAAAAATAGACCTCTCTGAGGATATTTGCAGGCAACAAAATTAACTGAGTATAACTCATCCAATGAAATTTGTCTTGGAGAGTGTAGGAAACATTATAGAAAAAGTAGAAAATGCTGGTTACCAGCATTTCCTCCCTTTTCTATGTTTTCAAAAGCCCTCTTTCTCAGCAACGTTAAAACCCCGGGATTGTGTTGTAAATGGTTAAATGCCAACTAAATAAGAATATGAAACATGCACTATGAAAAGCAGGCTTAATCATCTGCGAAGTGTCGATCGCAGTCCGCGCAGGCTGACCTAGACGAAATCTTTTCGCTACTGGTCAATTTTCTGTACGTCCAGGGACGACTGTAGCTTATGATTTAGTCGGTTGTTAGACAAAATGGATTTTATAGATCCATAATTATGTAATGGATTGCTTGGTATCGTGGATCACGGGGATGTACTAAGCTCCCTTTTGCCAGGGCATGGCTCATTTATTATGTTTTATAGATGACTGTCCCCTTAACTCTTTACCAAACATTCCCGAGGTATAACAACCGTGAAAACATTGTGGGAATTGATTTTTTTTTTTCCTCCTTTTTCAACAATGTTTTATACCCTATCAAAGACAGAAGTCATCTTTTGAGCCACGTTTAATTTGTCGTCTGCAAATGCTTTCAGTTTTGTCGAGTCCAAAATTGTATCGTTTAGTCAAGAGTTAAATGACTGTACTAGTAGACATAAATTAAACCACATGATCGGGTAGTGTAAATTCATGTTTACAACTTCACACTCTAATAGTTCACAATGGCAACTATGTATAACGCTGGGTTTGTTTTATTGCTAGCATTCAGTGTTTATATCCTAATAAAATGGCTTCTTTTACACGGATATTCATTCACAGGTGGAAAAGTAGCAGAAGCTCTGAACTCGTCATACGATTACATCGTGGTGGGTGGGGGATCGGCCGGAGCTGTGGTGGCCGCACGACTCTCGGAAAATCCCAACATTAGCGTGTTGTTACTTGAGGCCGGGGGCGAGGAAACAGCCAGTCCAAGCTACCATATACCAGGTCTTATGTTCGATCACTTGTTCACCGATATTGATTGGATGTACCAAATCGTGAAGCAGGAGAATGCACAAGGTAACCGAAAATCGGGAAATGAAGAGTTTTGGGGCGCGGGTCGAGTCCTCGGTGGAAGCTCGATCATTAATTATATGGAATATGCCCGAGGGAGTAGGTATGACTATGACGCCTGGGAACACGCTGGGTGTACCGGATGGGGCTACAAAGATGTGTTACCGTATTTTCTCAAATCGGAGGACATCCAAATAAGCTTATTGAAAAACTCTACATATCACGGGACCGGCGGGTTTCTTGGAGTTACCGATTCCACAGACAATCCATTAGAAAAGAATTTCTTAGATGCTGGTGTTGAACTGGGTTATGAAAACGTTGATCATAACGGTGAGAAGGAGATAGGATTTAGTTCTCACTACTGGACGTCTAAAAACGGCGTCCGCTCAAGTCCATCACGTGACTTTCTTCGCGGTACCATGACACGAGACAATCTGCATGTCTCCGTGAGAAGTTTCGTCAGTAAGGTTGTAATACAGGATAAAAAAGCAGTTGGTATAGAATTCATAAAGAATGGTGTCAAGAATTACGCGAGGACCCATAAAGAGATCATTTTGTCGGCTGGAGCATTAGGCTCTCCCAAGATTTTGTTATTATCAGGGGTTGGGCCTGCGAAGGATCTCCGAGAACTTAGTATCCCCGTTATAGCTGATCTGCCGATCGGTAAGAATCTACAGTACCATTACATCATGCCTTTCTGGGTCAATACAAATAGCACTAATCTAGTTCCTCAAGCACCTTCAGTAACTGACTATTTAAAATATCTGGCGTTCGACAGTGGAACGCTCGCAACCCAGGTCAACGCAGGTGTGGCGTTTTTAAGAGCAGATTCTAAAGAGAGGAGTGGTGCAGCCGACTTTCAGATACAGTTTATCAGGAGTAAATTACCATCTGCTATGACGGGATTAAAAGAACTCAAGCACATTGACGAAAATCCCGGTTTCACGTTCATGGTTTTTCTTTTGCATCCAAAAAGTGCAGGATCAATGCAGCTGAGGAATCGAGACCCCTTTGAGCAAGCTATATATGACCCGAGGTATTTTTCTGATAAATCGGACATGAACACTATTATTAAAGGTATTCGTATACTGCAGAAGATCATTCAAACAAAGAGCATGAGAAAACACAAGATTTCAATGGATATTCTCGATATTCAGCCATGTAAGCACGTGACATTTGACTCCGATGAGTTCTGGGATTGCTATGTTAGAAACGTTGCGATTGGTGGACACCATGTTGGTACATGTAAAATGGGTGACGTCAACGATCCAACAGCCGTGGTGGGACCGGATATGACTGTAAAAGGAATCAAAGGACTGAGAGTAATGGACGCATCTGTGTTACCTACAAGTATATCTGGAAATACAAACGCTCCTTGTATCATGGTGGGTGAAAAGGGGGCGGATTTGATTCTAAAGGAACTGGCAAGAAAATAGGCAGGAACTACTTTATAAACTTAAATTATTTAAAGGACCAGATAATGCTAAAATTCTAGAAACATTATTTCTTCACTTTAAACCCCTTGCTCTGGGTGCTCATTAAAGTTGTCTCGATTAGACAACGCTATCGAGTTCCGATGGCATAGGTTCTAGAGAATAACTGTACATATGAGCCGTGCTCTGTGAAAAGAGGGCTTAATGCATCTGCGAAAAGTATCGACTCAGGTCAGCCTGCGCAGGCTGACCTGGGCCGAAACTTTTAGCTGTTGGTCAATTTTCTACGTGTCAAAGCACTATTCTACCTCATAATTCAGCTGGTTGTCGACAAAAGTGGCTAATATGGATCCATAATTATGTGATCGCTTGCTTGGTATAATGCATCACAGAGATGCATTAAGCCACCTTTTCACTGAGTATGGTTCATATAAATGCAATTCTGTTTGAAACACACCCCATGGCTTGTACCTCGGAAACATTCAATAGTTTTCGTTGATATGGGGGGGGGGGGGGTTCGGCGTAGCTGAATGCGCTGGCTTTTGACCTACTTCTTGGTATTGATACAGGTATATTCGAATAAATAAATTCAACATTTTTGATTGGTCACAAATGTAGACATGTTTATTATGTAGGCCCCCTATTGGCGGGAAATTCACGCCGTCTATCTTGTTTTGAAGTTATCTTTGTTAAAATGAAAAGAATAAAAGAAAAAGTTGAAAAAGTTGTAGTCTCTAAATAAATTAATGTAATGACTTTATTTAACAAATGTTTTATTGAATAACGCTATAAATACATACATAATTGTATTGCATGGAATTGTATAATGATAAGGCAACGATTCAATAGCTCGTCTGTTTTCGGAAAAAAATATCGAGGTATTGCCGTAACCCTGGCGTCGTCGTCTGCTTCGTCGTGCGAAAACTTTGAGATTTTATAATATCTCTGTTAGTACTGAAGATATTTGCTTCAAACTTGGACATGTTGCTAAATATCAAAATAGGAATCTATACATCAAAGTATTTTTGACAGAGTTATGTCCCTTTTTCGACTTAGAATTTTCATTGAAAATCAAGCATCCGCAGCCGAGCGTTGGCACCGGCATGCGGTGTTTTTGTTTTAAGTGGTGTCAAACTTTCCACTGACATGAGAAATCCTGATTAACCCTTTACCACACAATCCTGTGTTTTCTCGACCTTGCGGAAGAAAGCTTTTGAAAACATTGTGGGAAAAGGAAAAAATGCTGGTAACAGCATTTTCTCCTTTTCCCACAACGTTTCCTATCCTTTCAGAGGCCACATTTAATTTGTCATCTGCAAAGCTTTCAATTTGGACGTGTCCAAAATTTTGTCGTTTGGTAAAGAGTTAAGTAATTACTAGGCAAAAGATATCTGGGTCCGTATTCACCAACCATTCTTAAGAACGTTTTTAGTCTTATTCTTCAGAATTTTCTAGATTTGAAAGTAACACAACTTCTGATTGGCTAAACCATTTGGTTTAGAAGTTGTGTTACTTTCGAATTTAGAAAATCTTGAAGAGTAAGACAAAGAATATTCTTAAGAATGGTTGGTGAATACGCACCCAGATCCCGTATCAACACCAACCATTCTAAATTGCATTCTTAGTCTAACTTTAGATTTAGAAAGTAACGCCTCTGATTGGCTTAACCATTTTGTTAACCATTTTTTCACTCCAAAAAATAAGTTTGAAAGAAGATTATTCGGATTTTTAGTTTACCATCGGATTGAAAGTTTAATTTAACTTAATTAGTAGGATAAGTTTTCACCCCAATGACTCAATGATTTCCTCAGAGAGTAAATGAAACACCTTGAAAAGAAAAGCACTCTATCATTTATATTTCGGCTATTGCCTTTTTTTCAAAAAAAAAAAAAATTGAAACAGTCTATCCCCCTAGGTTATATTTAACCTGCTAAATAAGTAAAATGAAAATTTCACGCCGATAATAAAAACCCAAATTTGCTCTTTCAAAGGAACTTATGGCTAAAAATATCTCTTATCACGTTCTGTGCAGTCTGATCTTGTCTACACTGTCCGCAAAAGGCCCTTGAGTCGCGCTTAGCAGCCTAAGGGTTAATCATTAAACCCTTTACCACACAATCCTGATTTGTAACGACCCTGAGGAATAAAGCTTTGAGAACATTGTGGGGAAAAGGAGATAATGCTGGTAACCAGCATTATCTCCTTTTCCCGAAGTGTTCTCTACCCTTTCAAAGGCAAATCCAACAATTTGAACCTCATTTAACTTGTCGTTTGCAAATGCTTTGGATTAAGACTTGTGCACAATTGTGTTCGTTTGGTAAAGAGTAAAGCAAAGTAGCTACTTGCAAATTATGGTTGGAGGAGTAATACAGTGTTTTCGGCAATAGCCGAAATATTGAACAATAACGTACATTGTTTTTACTTTCTAGTTCCTATATATCAGTTTCAAGGTACGGCGGTCGACTGTCTGTCTGCAATTTTGTCTCTTTATTTGTACTCGATTTGACTTTTGCTGCACTGTCGTCATCAATATTATCATCAGCCACAGTTTCTAAGGTGCCCATATGAACTGTCTGAAAAAAAAAAAAGGTAAATAACAAATTAACTCTACCAGACGACCAAAGTTTCAGCTTGTCCGAAATGAAAGCATTTGCAGACGACAAATTATGTTTGACTCAATTGATGGAATCTGTTTCTGAAAAAAAAAAAAAACAATGTGGGGAAAAAAAGAATTTGCAGACGACAAATTATATTTGGCTCAATTGAAGGAATAGGTCTATGGGAAAAAATATATATATGGGAAAGGGAGAAAATGCTTGTCAAATGCATTTTCGCTTTTTCACAAAATGTTTTCAAAAACCTTTTTCTAAAGGATGGTTAACCCTTATCTTGCTATAAAAGTTCAATGAAACTTTTGAGCCAATAGTAAAAAAAAAACAGAATAATGCTATTTCAAACTTATTTTTTGAGAAAAATATCTCTTTATCTGACAGCGTAGATCCAAGATCAGACCGCACGTTCTGTGCAGTCTGATCTTAATGTACACTGTCAGCAAAAGGTCAGAGAGTCGTGCGTAGTCCGTTCATTGATCGACAATGTCCCATTATTTGGTAGAAACAGCCCTAGAACTGTACTTTGATGTTTTCCCTTACATATTGCAATGTTTCTTCAACCAGTAAGCAGAAGAGACTATTGACATGTACGTCTCAACCATCTTGAGTTATTGATTATTCATTTATTTATTTATTTATTTATTTACTCAATTTTTAATGAGGTTGAACCGGCTGTGCATTCAGTACTATCAGTGGTGTAATTGAAATAACTTCAAAAAAGAAATTTCAAGATAGTTTTGTTCCCCACTGGAAGAATAATTTTTCTTTCTGTAAGTACTAACTTCATAAGGCTAATTCATTCAGAATTTCTTTCCTATCATTTTAGTTGGATGTAAAGGATAAAAAGGTTACATAGTACACACGTGATTGAAACTTGATAAAGCTATTTATTGGAGAGGTCATCAGACCTCTCCAACAGTGGTGAGTTTAAAAGGCAGACCGCCTCAGAAATTGCTGCCTAACTCCATGCTTTTTTGCGAAATTGTTCTGATACACAGTCTGTTTTGTCATGGTTTTATAAATAAACCGAAATCAAAAAACTGAAGTAGGAAATAAACGTGGTTTGTTTTTATATGACGGATTTCAAAAAGGATTTGTTGTATTGATTTGATTGCAACTGACCTTTCTAGTAGTTGTAATTTTCATTAAACAAATAAAGCTACACACACAAAAAAAAAGAATTTCATTAAAAAAGAGAACACCGCGGGAAAAGATCACACGACTTAAAAACGTGGGAAGAAGGTCACGTGTCTGTCATGTAATGCATAAGAGGTTTCTTCTTTCTACACAGCGGCAATCATATACATATACCAAAATATATTGACATTAAAAGCAATAAACTATTTGAAAACATTGATGCTGACCTCTCCTGGCTTCTTTTTTAAAGAAGCCAACTTGTATCTATACAAATTTCATGCAAGTTTCTGAGTTTTCTACGCTTGTTCATTATGGCGACCATATCTTCACACATTTGTGACGTCAAGGCAGACTACCGGAAATCACAATTTTTTCAATTATCGAATTTCAGGAAGGTGAAACTCTCAAGTTTAAACCTCAATTTCTCGAGGTATACGCATCACAGAACACTAAGAACTTCTTGTTAACATACTCTAGCATAGTTTTATCCTATTTCGGAAAAAAAATCTGGACTGAAGTTACCCTTTAAGGGTTAAAACACGAACTTGTTTGGTACAGGGTATTTCTATTACCATGCAAATACCAATTTTAAGTGCCTTACGGATAACAGCTTTTAAAAAATTGTGGGAAAAAGATCAGTCCTTTTTAGCGAGGCCATGCTCTGTGAAAAGGGTGTTTAATGCATCTGCACAATGTGTCTGCCCAGGTCAGCCTTTGCAGCCAGCGCAGGCTGACCTGGGCCCAAACGTTTGCTATTGATTAATTCTGTGCTTGCCAAAGGACCATTCTACATCATGATTCTGTTGGTTGTTCGACAAAATGGACTTTATGGATCTATAATTATGTGACGACTTGCTTGGTATAAGACATCATGGATATGCACTAAACCCCCTTTTGCCAGAGCGCCGCTTTTTTCCCTCTATTGTTTTCTGTTGTGTACTTTAAAATACTTCCTAAGTCAGTAACTAGTACAAAAGTTTTGTTGTTAGTGCGTGTTACTACAAACAAAGGTTTTTTTTTTTGTTTTTTTTTTTTTAACAAAAAAAAAAAAAAAGAATCCCGTTAATTTGAATACAAAGGCCAAGGAAATCAGTTCATCAATATTAAATGTATCACAGGGTTCTGTAAAGGTAAACGTAAGCCGAAAAATTCGAGTTATTGCATCTCTGTACAATTATAATTTCAATACAGATAAGTATAGTAACATTCTTTAAGACGCATTTGATCAATGGTTCAATTATCGTCGGAAGGACGAAAAGACTTGTTGAAAAAAGGACCTATCAAATGAATGAATGAATGAATGCGAACAAAGAAATTGTATTTGAGGACAAGTGAATGCACAAATGAACGGACGAACGAATCAGTAAATAAACGAATACTACCAGCTCCTCGTCTACTTGTGAAAATCTTGAGAAGGTTTTGGAAACAGCTGGTTTGTTGTTTTGTTTAAGCACCTCTTTGGCTTTTTTCTTGCGATACCACACACAGGCGAAATATGTCAGTGCTGCTACAATTAGCGCCAGCAAGAGGGAGAACATAAAAATTGTCCCCTGGTCTTCTAATGTCAACAAACCTGTGAAGGGAAAAGCACGTAGACTCAAGAAAAAAAAAAATGAGTTTGTGCAACGCGCTGCAAAAGTTAAGTTGTGATTGCATGTGTACTGATCATCCTCATTCTCATCGTTATTTTGCTAAAATTGTTTCTAAAACCTTCTTTCAAATAATAATAATATTACAGAATTCTTCGATAAACGTTTAGTTCTTTGGATCCGTATTCACCAACCATTCTCCGTTATATTCTCCAAAATTTCCAAATTTGAAGGTAACACACCTTCTGATTGGCTAAACCGTTTGGTTTAGCCAATCAGAAGTTGTATTACTTTCAAATTGAGAAAGTCTTGGAGAAGAAGACAAGGAATGATGAAGAATGGTTGGTAAGTACAGACCCTGAACTCTTGTGCTTCTTCTTTTCAAAGAAATAATCCCTCAACCCTGAAGATTTAAAGATTAATTGATTGATTGATTGATTGATCGATTATTGAATGGTGTTTTACGCCGCTTCAACATTTTTTTCAGTCTTATCTTGGCGACAAATTACGCTTTAGACATTCATCATTTGAGCCACATTTAACCTGTCGTCTGCAAGTGCTTTCAATTTGGAGGGGTCTGCAATTTTGTCGTCAAGTAAACAGTTAAGTCTTAACCGGAAGACACCATTTTAGACTCGCCCTTACTGAACGGATTCGCAGCCGACAAAATACACGTAGTTGCTGCTCAAATGACAGGACATGTTTCTCGAAGAAGCAGACAACGCTTTGAGAATAGGATAAAATTCTGGTTACTAACACTTCTTCTTCCACTACGATGGTTCAAAAGCCTCCTTCCGCAAGGGACGCAAACCATGATATCTTGTCATAAAGGTTCAAAGTTCCAGTTACTCGTACCTAACTACAAGACCCATGGGAAAGAAGAAAAGGAAGTTTGAAAACATTTGGGGAAAAAGAGAAAATGCTGGTAGCAAAGACAAATCCCATCACTAGAGCCATGTTTGAAACAGAAAGCTTTTGAAAACATTGTAGCAAAAAGAGAAATTGCTGGTAACCAGCATTTTTTTTCCTTTTCCCACAATGTTTTCTGTCCTTCCAAACAAAAAGTTTCATTTTTTTTAGTCACATTTATTTTGTCGTCTGCAAATGCTTTCAATTTGGACCAGCCTAAAATTTTGTCGTTTGGTAAACATTTAATCGTCTGATATTCCTCGTCTGTAAATATTTCCAATGCGTCTTGTAAACAGGTAATGCTATAGGGTGGCATATAATGGCCAGCAAAGAGAAGAAGAAACAACAAGAAACAAATACCTCCCCTATCTGCCCGATCAGCCATAAGTTCACTGCGCGAATTTTAGTAAACTCAACTCTCTGTGTAACCCTTTGTCAAACAATTACATGTTTTCACGACCCTGAAAAAGAAGGCTTTTAAAACATTGTGGGAAAAGGAGAAAATGCTGGTACAGCATTTTCTCCTTTTCCCACAATGTTTTCCATCTTTTCAGAGACTACCTGTATTTTTGGCCACAATTAACCTGTCGTCTGAAAATGCTTTCAGTTTGTTACAATCTAAAAATTTGTCGTTTGGTAAAGACTTAATACATTTCACATTGTAGAAACTTTCCTATCCTGTTTACGTCAATATAGTAAGTATCTATATAAACTACACTCATTATTTATGTACTTAAGAATAATCATACATGTACTTTGATTACGATGACTCGAAAGGAGGAAGCTGGATCAAAAACAAAAGCAAGCCTCGTTCTGATTAACCCTTTACCGGACGACAAAAATCTTTAGACTCCTCAGTATCTCTTTTCCAAACAACAAAATTTTGGACTTGCTCAAATCCAAAGCATTGGCGGACAATTATTTAAATGTGGCTCTAATTGTGGGATTTGTCTTTTAAAGGGTGGAAAACATTGTGGGAAAAGGAGAAAATGCTTTTTACCAGCATTTCTCCTTTTCCCACAATGTATTCAAAAACCTTCTTCCTACAGGTCATTAAAACTCGGGATTGTGTGATAAAGGGAGCATTGTATATGGTTCTGATAATGGTGTTCACCTTTGAAAGTACATGACAAATTGTGGGGGAAAATTCTCACCGTATCGTGCAGTGTAAAGCCAACGAATCAGACTGCACGCTCTGTTCAATCTGACTTTGATCTACACTTTCGACAAAAGTGCATTAGCGGTTTAAGACTTAACGCTTTTCTCTCCAGTGCGTCTTTAAACTTGCACGAAATGCTGAGAAGTCAAGCATGCGGGAGAAAAAAAAAAAAAAAAAAATGAAGGAACCGAAAATATCACATTGAATTGAACCAGATTTAAAACCAAAAACAAGAGGGTAACTGACCCAAAAGCGCTCACCTGAGTAAAGTGATCTAGGCTTGATAAAGCTGAAGAGATCCTGGTTGTAATGATGTAAAACACATGGGTGTTCGTGACCTACTTTTCGACCTACTTGACCTATTTTTGAACTTGTCGGAGATATCATCAAGAAAAACATTCTGACAATATTTCATGAGCATTGAACGGAAAATGTGGCCTCAAGATTGCACGCAAGATTTTTCCAAGATTTGTCCCAGTGACCTACTTTTTGACCTGACATAACCCAATTTTAAAGCTGTCTGATATCATCAAGAACTCTGACCAATTTTCATGAGAACTGGTCTGAAAATGTGGCCTCTAGAGAGCTCAGAAATTTTTTCTAAGATTTGGCCCAATGACCTACTTTTTTTACCTGACATGACCCAATGTTGAACTAGTGCTAGATTTCATCAAGACAAACGTTCTGACCAAGTTTCATGGGTATCGGGGTGAAAATCTTGCCTCTAGAGTGCACGCAAGGTTTTTCTAAAATTTGGCAGAGTGGCCTACTTTTTTTACCCAATTTAAACTTATCAGAGATATCATCAAGACAAACATTCTGACTAAGTTTCATGAGTTTCTGGCTGAAAATGTGGCCTCTAGAGTTTTTTTTAAGATTTGTCCCAGTGACCTACTTTTTGACCCAACATGACCCACTTTCGAACTTGTCCGACACATCATCAAGACAAGTATTCTTCCCAAAGTTCATAAGTAGGCCTATTGGACTTAAAATGGGGCCTCTATCCTAATATTTGATCTGATATTTGATATTTGATTTTTGACCCAGCATGAACCAATTTCGAACTTGTCTAAGATTTCATCAAGACAAACATTCTGACAAAGTTTCATGAGTGTTGGACAAAAAATGCTGGCTCTATAGTGCATACAAGGTTTCGCTAAAGTTTGACCTGGTGACCTACTTTTGACCTGACATGATCCAATTTCGAACTTGTCCGAGATATTATCAAGACAAACATTCCGGTAAAGTTTCATGAGTATTTGACTGAAAATGTGGCCTCTAGAGAGCAAACAAGGTAAGTAACGACGCCTGGACGACGCATGCAGTACGAAGGACGCAGCACGATCACAAAAGCTCACCTTGACCACTTCGTGCTCGGTGAGCTAAAAATGCTGGTTACCAGCATTTTCTTCTTTTCCAACAATGTTTTCCACAGCCTTCCTCCCCAGGGTCATGTTAACCCTTAGGCCGCTGAGCGCGACTCAAGGACCTTTTGCGGACGGTGTAGATCAAGATCAGACTGCACAGAACGTGCAGTCTGATCCTGAATATACAGTGTCCGATAAGGAGATGTTTCTTCCCCAAAACATAACTTTGTAATAGCAACAATTGGTTTTTTACCATCGACTTATACGTTTAATTCTTAGCTTGAGAGTGAAAACTTGGGAAAGCTGCCTGTCGCATAAACCCACAAAGAGTTTGATATACTATTATTAGGCTATTTGCCCTCTAAATTTAACCCGTGCGAGCCAAAAGCATGTGATCAGTAGCCATCTTTGTTACGCAACAACCACTTATTTCAGTGACCAAATAAAAACAGTGTCCGTTTTAAACCACAGGCCTTTGAAGCTCTATTAGTCTTACACAGAACACCGAATTTTTTTCTTTGGTCGAATATCGAACACTTTTACTTAAAATATCGCTTAGGCGCAGCGCTTCTAAATCGTATATAGAGGCGATGCGCCAATGTGCTATTTTTAGGAACAGTGATCGAGCAATGAAAATGTCGGTATTGCGTGGAGCTTCAACAGCCTGTGGTTAAACGGCCCTTGTCTGAAGAGGCATTCTTTGTTTTTCCTTTGACAGCTGCTTTACCAGACGACAAAATTCTACATTTGTCCACACTGAAAGCATTTGTAATGGACACTTATTTACTTTACATCGATTGAGAAACGAGTTCTTGCAGCTTACACATGTGTACTTATCTCTCTCGATTGTGCATCCTGGCAACTACATCAGTGCTCGCGCCGGGTACTGGTTGCAGACAACAAAATTTAAAGTACATGTAGCTGAAATGACGGAATTCTTCTTTTATAAAGTAAATCAAAACATAGGGAGAAAAGGGGGGAGAAGACGGTGGTCAGCAGCACTTTTCCTTTTCCCACAATGTTTCAGAATGTTTTTTTCTTCGGGGTTAGTAACACTCGGGATTGTTTGGTACAGGATTAACCCTTTACCACAAAAATACTGAGTTTTGACGACCCTGACGAAAATTTCCTTTGACAACATTGTGGGAAAAGGAGAAAATGCTGGGAACCGACATTTCCTCCTTTTCCAATGATGTTTTCTGCCATTTCTAAGACAGACATCATATTTTGAACTACAGTGAATTTGTCGTCTGCAAATTCTCTCAGTTTGGACAAGCCAACAGTTTTTGTCGTTTGGTAAAGAGTTAAGACAGGTTTTGTAGTATTTTAAACCCGTTCTTTTCCAATGAGCCCCTACACTGACGAACCAATCGTAATGCTATATGGATCCTTTCGTCTCTTCCTGAAACAAATATGTTGTAGACTTCTTTTAACGAAACACCATTATTTAAAGGCACGCTAGCGTCAAAAAGAAAATGATTCGGGAGTCAAAATGCGGGCAAATTTAATAGATGCCATTCATAAATTGGATATTATGTCAAAGTTCCAGTCGCTGGCAGAAATAATGTATTGTAAAACTAGAATCAAAATTACCTTTTATTTTGGTTTTGAGATTCACTCTTCTGCAAAGAATTCGAAGTTGACAGCGTACACTGTGCATAATACCTTACACAGCTCATAAAAATGGATATTATTATAATGGTATGAATAAAATTTGACTGCAATTTGACCCCCAAATTGTTTACTTTTGGCCGCTTGTGGGCCTTTAAGAAGGATATTCAATATAAATTAAGTCTTGATACGCAAATACAGTCATGTGTAAACACCATGCCACAAGGGGGGCGGGGGGGGGGGGGGGCGGGGTTTCTCATATTTTCTCACAATGATTGAAAAACTGGTCTACTGAAGGATGGGAAGAAATCGTCTGAATCGTGGCAATCCGTTGAACAAAGCTAATCGCGGGTCATTTTCTCGCGGCCGCCTTGGTGACATGGATAGGCGAAATAGACACTAGGCGATGTTTGAAACAGGAAACGCGGTTGTAGTTTACACTTCCGAGTCTTAACCCTTTACACACAATCCCGAGTTTCAACGACCTTGAGGAAGAAGGCTTTCCAAAAACATTGTTGGAACAGGAAAAAATTCTGGTTACAAGCATTTTTTAGGATTATGTTTCATTCTCTTACATACACAATTTTCGCCATTTAAGCCACATTCAATGTATTGCCTGCAAATGTTTTACATAAGAACAAGTCAAAAAGTTTGTTGTTTGGTAGAGAATTAAATCCTTTGAGCGACGAATAATCCCGAACAAACAACATCTGAAGATAAGAAATTAAATGTGGCTAAATTAATGGAATTTGTCTCTGACAGGGTGAAAAATATTGTGGGAAATAGAGAAAATGCTGGTTACCAGCATTTTCTCCTTTTCCCACAATGTTTTTAAAGGCCTTTCTCCTCAGGACCGTTAGCACTCAGGATTCTTTGGCAAAGGGTTAGGGGTTAACCACTGAACTAACAAAACGGCAAACTCTACCAACGCAGTTATCCCTCTTGCTCAGCTAAGCAACTAATTATGTTTTTTAATGTCACAATCTTTTTACATTAATATGAATTTATGTTTAATACATGTACTTTACCCCAACCAGAAAACTTGCACACTCTGCCATATTGAAAAGGATTTGAGAACAACAAAATAAATCTGGACCATATTATATTAAATTTTAACAGCTTACTTATTCATTAGATATCACTTTACAAGACCTAGGCTTGAGCTTGGCATTGCCTTTCCACGGCACACTCCTGGGAATCTAAGCTGAAGCCTTGAGGACTGAATCCAGACAGTCAGGAATAAAATCCAATCAATAGAATCACTAAGCCAACAAGAAAAACACCAGTATATCAAAGATCATTTACTTTTAATATCCTAGTCTTTATTTCAAACAAAAAGTAATGCATAAGCATTGGCAGTATTCATCAACCAACCAAAATTCAATGTCAGTTCAAAGTTTCTAGAAAAATCATCTGATTGGCCAAGACAGAAATGTCTTAGCCAATCAGATGGCAAGCCTTGAAATTAAGAATTAGAACCTTATTTACAACAAGTTGGTGAAAACGGCCCACAAAGAAGCATTAAAATAAACTGTCATCACAGTGGCGGCCATTGCCACTGATTTTTTGGGGCTTCAGCAACAAGGGGTTCCCAGGGCTTCCATAGTAACATATTCCTGCATAACTGTAGTTCTCTGTCGGCTTGCAGTATCACTTCTTCAATAAGACCATTATTTATCTTCTTCTCTAGCTCCAACACATCTTTCTCCTGTGAAAGAAAATAACAAGAGGGCCATTGGTCCTCAAGCGCTCACCTGATTAAGGTCAACTAGGACTGATAAGGCTGAAAAGATCCTAGTCGTGATGATGTAAAATACAAGAGTGTAAGTGATCTACTTTTTGATTGGTTTAGCCTATTTTGGAATTTCTAATCTGGCTCAAAATGTGGCCTCTAGAGTCACACAAGGTTTTTCTAAGATTTCGCCCAGTGACCTACTTTTTGACCTGACATGACTTGCTATCATTCTTTTCCGACATTTCATCCAGACAAACATTCTGACAAAGTTTCATGAGTATCAGGCTGAAAATGTGGCCTCTAGAGTGCACACAAGGTTTTTCTTAGATGTGGCCCAGTGACCTATGTTTTGACCTGCTGTCACCCAATTTCAAATTTGTCCCATATTTCATCCAATCATTTTGACCAAGTTTCATGAGTATCAGGCAGAAAATGTGGCCTCTAGAGTGCCCACAAGGTTTTCTTAGATTTAGCCCAGAGACCTACTTTTTGACCTGACATGACCCAATTTCAAACTGGTCTGAGACTTTATCCAGACAAACATTCTGACCAAGTTTCATGAGTAGCAGGCCGGAAATGTGGCCTATAGAGTGCAGAGAAGTTTTTTCTAAGATTTAGCCCTGTGACCTACCTTTTGGGCAAGCATAAACTGATTTCAAACCTGTCCAAGGTTTTAATAAAACAAACATTGTGACCAAGTTTCATGAGTATCAGGCTGAAAATGTGGTCTCTAGAGTGCACACAAGCTTTTTCTAAGATTTGGCCCTGTGACCTACTTTTTGACCCGACATGACCCAATCTTGAATTTGTCGGAGATTTTATCCAGACACACACCCTCACCAAGTTTCATGTGTCTCAGACTGAAAATGTGGCCTCTAGAGTGCACACAATGTTTTTCGAAGATTTGGCCCCATTACCTACTTTTTGACCCCATGTGACCCAATTTTGCAATTATCTGAGACTTTATCCAGACAAACATTCTAACCAAGTTTTATGAATACCAGGCTGAAAATGTGGCCTCTAGAGTGCACACAAGCTTCTTCTAAGATTTGGCACTGTGACCTACTTTATGACCCCTTTTGACCCAATTTCGAACTTGTCCGAGATTTATCAAGACAAACATTCTGAGCAAATTTCATGTGTATAAGGCTGAGAATGTAGCCTCTGGGGTGTACACTCTATCTCCCTGGATCATTAAATTACAGACTGGTTTGGCCAAGGGTAAAATAAATACTATACAAATACATTCTACACACTCTAATTTGGACAATTTTAGAGAACAGTGTGGGATAGGCAAAAATGCTTTTACCCCACTACCCCAAAATCCTGAGTTTTAACGACCTTGAGCAAGAAGCATTTTGAAAACAATGTAGGAAAAGGAGGAAATGCTGGTAACAAGCATTTTCTCCTTTTCCCGCAATGTTTTATACTCTTACAGAGAGAAATCCAATCATTTGAGTCAAATTTGATTTGCTGCTTGCAGATGTTTTCAACTTGCATTCGTCTAGAATTTTGTCTTTCTCTAAAGAGCAAAATAGCAATTACATGTAATCTATTTCCTACAATATTTTCCATGCTGTCACAAATGAACATTTTCTTTCCTTCAAATCACAAAATTTTTTATGCGTAGTAAGAGAATATCAAATGCAAGTATATGAAGTAATAACCCAACTATCTGCACAGCAAAAGATGTCCTAAGAAAAACTTTTTACCAAACAACTAGTCTATACTGAAATCATTAGCAGAAAATTACACATATCTAAAATTATGAAATCTGTTATAGAAATGGTAGAAAATAATTGCTGGGAAAGGAGAAGCTGATTGCCGACATTTTCTTGTTCCACATTTTTTTCAATTGGCGTCTCCCTCAGTCTAGTAAAAATCACAGTATCATTCATGGGGTTTGGCCCTTTATCAAAGAGTTCCATGTTTTAACAACCCTGGGAAAGATCCTTGTGAAAACGTAAGAAAATGAAAAAATGCTGACAAGCAGCATTTTCTCCTTTACCCACAATATTTTCTCTCATTTCAAGGACAGAAAAAATTAATTTTTGAACTACAACAGTTACTATCACCTGCAAATATGTTCAATTTGGGGCAGTGTCAAATTTTGTAGTTTGGTAATGATCAAAAGAAAATCAAGCATTTCCTAAACAGTAAAAGATAACCTTTCAAAACTTGTTTGATCTTACTGTTTCCACAAGAGCTAGTCTTGACTTTATGATAGCTTCTGTAGACTGTCTGTACACAGAATCTTGTGGCATTCTTGAGAGAAGACGCAGTATTCTTGTGTAATATTTTGTAAGCGTCTGGAAAGGATAAAAATACAATCTTACTGACTTAAGCTGCAACATTTTGTAATCATATGAAGTACCAAAATTAACAACTTTGATATCACGTTTTACAGTCTTGCTCTGTTTGTTCTGTTTCTCACTGTACTTATAAGTGATAATTATGTAAATCTAATGAAAGGAAAATGGAAAGAAGGAGAGAAGGGGGACAAAAGGGGGAGGGAGTATAAATGGTTGTTGAAAAATCGTCTGTTTTTTAAGATTGCAGGGTTTTAAAAGTCGTTCATGTCATACAGACACTTTGTATACCTCTGTTCTTTCCGCAACAGCAAATTTATCGATAATGTACATATACATATTGTTTCCTTTAGTGTGAACTATGTGAGCCATGCTCTGTGAAAAGGGACTTAACGCATCTGCAAAAAGTATCAACCTGGGTCAGCCTGCGCAGATTAACCTGGGCTGAGACTTTTTGCTATTTGTCCGTTTTCTGAAGCTCAAAGGGCCAGTGTACCTCATAATTCAGTTGGTTGCGATACAAAATAGATTTTATGGATCCATAATACTGTGATGACTTGGTTGTTATCATGCATCACTAAGATGCATTAAGCCCCCTATTACCAGAGCATATCTGATATGTAATTGATCACATAGAAACACTACATACATGTAATTGACGAATCAATTCTAAAAACTGAATTATGTCCTAAGTTTTTATTATATCTGCAAAACCTCTCATCATTTAACCTTTTACCAAACAATCCTGTGTTCTAATGGCCCTTAGAAAAAACGACTTTAGAAAAAATTGTTGGAAAAGAGAAAATGCTGCTAACAACCATTTTCTCCTTTTTCCCTATTGTTTTCTGTACTTTCAGACACAAAATTGTTCAGTTGAGCAGCACTGACTTTGTCATCCACAAAATCTTTGAATACTGGATCAGTCTACAGTTTCGCCTTCTTGCATAGATTTGAAAAATATTTCCAACTGAAGTACTTGTATTATTTTACCTCATGGGGCTCTGGGGCCACTTGCAGCCTTGTCAGGTTTGTAGTCTGAAATATACAATCAACATTTCATAAGAATGCCAAATAAATTAACGATAATTTTGTAACTGAACCCATTTGATTAGAAACAAAATTACAACTGCTAAGAGAATCAAAACAGAGCAGTTTCTGAATAAATGATGCATGTATGTTTGAAAGGGTTTGGCTAAAAAAAAACATACAAAATATTCAGTATACATATCATTAACCCATTTCCCCCATACAATCCATTTTTTACTATCCAAGGGAAGAAGACCTTTACCAAAAAAAATAAAAAAACTGCAGTTAATCAACATTTTCTTCTTTGCTGCACTGCTTTCTCTGTTTCAAAACAAATTTTCAATTGCAATCTTTGAAACTTAACCCTTTACCACTGAACAAAATTATAGACTTATCTGTTTTGAAAGCTTTAACAAATGACAGTATTTTGTCCGACTATGGTCATGTCCGAAAAATGAAAAGTATCTTCATCGATACTTCTCGTTCTTGTCATTCGCAATAGACAAATGTAAGTTTTACATAGAAATACAATAAATAAAAAGTTGAGGATTACAGTTCTATGCGCTGACTGCAGCGCTTTAAACAGCCTCATCTCTCGACGTTTCTTCAAGGTTAAATGTTTCAGTTTAGAACCGGAAACCCGGGATCTTCTTCCGGTACCAGTGGTCCGGGCTAAACTGGCAACCTGTTATCGATCTTCGTATCAACAACAGGTAACACCAAATGCTTACAAGTCGAGTTTCTGCCCGGTTCGAGATTTCCTGAGATAACGCGAGACTTGGAAATCTAAATCATGATTTTATCTATGCACAGAACTAGACATTATCGATAAAGATTAAATTCTTTAACGATTTTGATAACTTGATTGTGGTCAGAAAAAATCTTTGTCTATCATGAAAATCTTAGCCAAAGATAGAATATTGCTCGGTTATTTTAAAACAAAATAAGGCATTCTGCTACGAGCTGTCTGATTGGTGGATTTGGTACATATTAAAACCAATACCCGCCGTCGATAAATCGGGTGTTGCCTTGCCTGTTGTCTATCGGATAAACTGGTACCCGTTGTATCTCCCGTAGCCGTCCGATAGACGAAGATCGATAACAGGCTGCCAGTTTATCTATCGGACGGCTACGGGAGATACAACGGGTACCAGTTTATGGTCCGGGCTAAAGTGGAACACCCATCAGTCGATAGAGAAATCTTTCTTCATAAGTTAATTTATAAGCACTAAATCTACAACTCATCTAATCTAAAATACCTAAATAGAGAAAATGTAAGAATAAGACCCATGCATAAATTAACCTTTACTTAATGCTCAACAACTGGATTCATGCTCAATGTTCAAATGTTCATGTTTTCTTAGTACTCCTCAAGTTAAGTGATTTCACGTACGAAAAAGGACAGTTTTAGAATAGAAAAAGATTTTTGTTCAAATTAGTATGGGGAAAAACACCTCGACCCCACTTTCCCAGAAAACAACAACAACAACAACAACAAAAATCTAAGCAAGTCTCGAGCGCGCCCCCCCCCCCCCCCCGTGAAAAGTGAACTGTGAGGGTTTTTATCTCTGGTTTTGTAAGTCTTAGGCCACTACACACGTAACAAATCCCTTTTACTGACAGGCTGGATTATTATCAGAGTGCTCAGCTTCGCTCTTATGATTTTCTACATTTAAAATGGATCTCACTGTTTATTATTGTCGAATACACGAACTTCGGAATTAACCAAATAACAGTGTCCAGCAAATAGTAAAATATTAGTAAATATTGCAGTCTCAAAGCTCATTTTGTCAACAAAAATCACACCGTTTCGGATAGTGTATATATTCAAGATAAGGTTCAAACTTCTGCGCACTCTGATAATAATCCAGCCTGTCAGTAAAATGGATTTGTTAGGTGTGTAGTGGCCTAGGACTTACAAAGCCAGAGATAAAAACCCTCACAGTTCAGTTTCTGTATGAATGGGTGTGATTAAATGTATACATGTAATATTGACATTTCGTGCTTAGTTGAGATAACTATGAGACAAAAATTGTATTTGTTCCAGATTAACAGGCGTGTTGAATCTCTAAAAGTTACCATTTTCATAATCAAACATTATGTGAAAAAATCTCATTTGATATTAAATCATAAGAACTTTGTCAATCGGCGGTCTATGAAAGAAGAAGACAATGATCTTAATCTACAGGTACATCGTTATGAATACAATGCCGTATGAAATGTAGATAGATCTAAACTATCTTTATCTGTTTTTCTTCTTTAGGGGGAGGAGAGAGAGAGAGAACAGACAGACAGACAGACAGGAAGACAGACAGATAGACAGACAGAAAGGTCTTAAGACTACAATATACTAAGCAAGAAAGAGAAAGAGAGATTCTAAAGATCTAAGCGCAATGTCCCAAAGCTGGCTGAAATGAAAAGTAAAAAGGTTACAAGTTTTCTGCTGATTACACTTTGCGCCATTCGCCTCAGTTTAAACCTTCCCATTTTTCCATTTGTTATCCCCCTTGGGTGAGTACACTTGAGGGTAAATTATAACGAAATTGACTCTGTTATATCTAATCAAAGCTCATATTCCTAGGGTATTTGCTCATTCTTATTTTTATTTTAAATGTAAATATAGCATTTCTGGTCATACACTTCATAAGTTTTGTAGTTTATCACTATTTTTGTGGCCTGAATTTCGTTCTTATTTATTCACCAGAGGACAACATGGCGCCATTCGCCAAAGTTGTGACAAAGATGCGTCATATTTAGTATCGTATGTAAGTGTAGCTGACGAGTGTGTTCCTTTTTAAATACACAATTTAATGTAAATGTCCAGGTTCTGTAGATTTGTATGTCCAGACTGATAATTTAATATGTTTGAGTTCAGAAAAATAATTAGGCCATTGGCTTTATATTTTTATCAACAAAACAAACCATGCCAATAATGCATGGATGTCATGATCATATTGAATTACGATAGTTTCTATGAATAGAATTTAGCTATAAGACTAAGACAGGTAGTTGGTTGTAAGTTCCTTTAAATGACTAGTCCTAAACATTAACAGTACTTTGATACCATCGTTATTCGCTTTATATAATGAATTTAACAAGTTCTTGGTCATGTGGTCAAGGGGTGCATGGAAAAATTGAATTTCACTTACAACCAAATTTTACCTGTTGATGACTGTATCTCACCGCTTAATAGGAATATTTCACATCAAATGACAAATTTGTTGCCCTGGGGTAATACCAATTTCAGGTGCCTGTAAATCTTAGAAATTTCTATTTGTCAGAGGACAAGTAAATTACAAAAATCTGCTTGTCTGCCAGTGTAAGTCACTTGCACGAAACAAGACGATTTTAAATGGTACACATAAAGTGACATGCCTGCAACATGGAGATACTCTCGACAAACCTTAAAAAAAATATTGTCTGCCTTCAACCACGGGAATTCTTTCAAGCATGTCATGTTAAAAAAATTGTTTCTTGTCATGGTCTGTTTCACATGTGGAGCCGCCAAATGGTTCGGATTCCCAGACTTCCCACATTCTGATTGCATCGAAGATTTGATTAAAAAAAAATCTCCGATTTTACGCACCAATTGACCTTTCTGTAAACGCGAGTTTGGCACGCCCACCTTAGTAACGTGATAGTTTGTCGCTATGCCCGGCAAACAAACCAGAAAATGGTGTCAATTACATAGAGAAAGAGTGTTTATCTTAGTTTTATTCTAGCTTGTTTCGCACTATATGAAGCGCCCAAAGTTTTTCCCCTACTTTTTTATCAATTCGAACTAAATCAGCAACTTAACAAGAAAAAAAAAATTTGAATAATGACATTTAAGAAATCGAGAAGTAAAAATAGCACAGATAAGGTCATAATTCAGTGTTCAATCTTACAAATGTGAGTAGATTGCTGTCAACAACATCTATTATTAGTAATAAGGAAAAGGCGCGTAAGTTTTTAAGACATTTTGTGAGTATATAACATGTCAGTTTTACAGTAAACAATATAAGAAAAGGACTTACAATTTAACCCTTTGCCACATAACCAGGTGCTTTAATTAACAAGTGAAAGAGGAGAATTTTGAAAACTTTTCTCTTTTCCCTATATGTTACATACCCTTTCAAGACAAATCTCACCATTGGAGCAACATTTAATTTGTCGACAGCAAATGTTTTCAGAATAGGAAAATGAAATGTTTTGTTGTCTGGTAAAGATTTACCCAACACCTTGAATACCTGTTTGAGTGGAAATAAATAAGTTTTAAGTAATCAATTAAGAAACTGGTTTGTTGTGATTTTAACAGATGTATGTTGTAAAAACTTTCAAACTGGGGGAATGTTTGGTCGTTGAGTTAGACTTCAATAGGTAGTTTAACAATAAACTTGGGTATAATCTTTCTTTTCTTTCCCAAAAGATTATAAAGAAAACTGCTTTTCTGTTGTTTGGCAGCAGGGATTGTATATTAAGATTCCTGTAAAGTCTACCGGCGACATTTACATGGATAAAGGAATGGATAAATTTAGTTTTCTGTTCAGGGTATATTATATAATATTTACCTTACCACATGATTCTTATCTGCAACTTTAATCCATTTTGAAATAATTAATCTATAATCCAGTTATCTTTGGTTTAAACGAAAAGAAAAAATTATGTTGTCTGTCAACAGTAAAGGCTGTAACTTTGTCTGACCCTTTTGTTTCTATGACGGGCTATACTGCATTCTGATTGGCTGATATGACCTGTCAATCAGAATTGGCAGAAAGGTCAATTGATAGCTGAATCGAAAACTTTTGGATATTGAGACAGCTTCCGGCATAATTGTTAAATCACGGCCTATTTTGCACTGAAGCTGTTTAACCCTTTACCAAACAACAAAATTTTAGACTAGTCCAAATTGAAAGCTTTTGCAGACGACTAATCAAATGTGGCTCAAAAATCGAAATTTGTTTTGGGAAGGGTAGAAAACACTGCCGGAAAAGGAGAAAATGATGGTTACCACTTACCAGCATTTTCTCCTTTTCCCACAGTGATTTCAAAAGGTCCTTTCTTCAGGGTCGTTAAAAGTCGGGATTGTGTGGTAAAGAGTTAAAATCCGGTTAAAGGCTAAAATTTTCACCTGTGCGACATTGTCATCAAAGATCTCTGAATCAGTGTTAAAATGATACTAATAGAATTATTTTAATCCATCATGATGACAGAAAAGGTGGTTAGACATTTTTCACAAAAAAAACTGAAATGCAAAAACAGCTCCATATTTTACCAATCTTGTCGTATGCGGTGAAACAGGAGGTAGACCAAATGTGTATTTGGGTTTCCAGAAATCAGCAATCATCTCAAGACACTGTTTATCATTTGAAATGTCATTTTGTACGAAGTGAGAGTGTATGTATTTTACTGGATATGTATAATATACAACAGACTTTTGTTTAAAAATTTTACTCATATTTTTTACTTGACGCAGACAACTAGACTGAAAAAAGTCACTTGTCCGACGCTGAAGTTTCACGAGTCGGACCAGTCAGGCATAGTATTTCCACACCCCTGAATTTAGCTGAGTGTATGAAGTAAACAAAGCTAACACTAAAAACTTTTTCAAGTGATATGTGTAAGGATTCTCTCCTGTCCTTTTAAAAACCATATTTCACCTGTGACTGAATTTCACTGTCTTTCACTAAATTTCACCACAAACAGACCGTATTTCACCTAAAAAGGAAAAAAAAAAATACACAACTATAAGATAATTTTTGTATTTTAAAAGGATGTTAGATCTACATGGTAAGTAAATACGTAAAAATGAACATGCACCTCGCAAGTGTGAAATTCGGTGTCTAAAAGATTTTTTTTTTTTTTTTTCCCCCAGAAAAAAATAAAATAAAAAAGCATGAAATTATGCTATTCATAAATATAATTACAGGTCAAAAGATATCACTATGTCATTATAGATTAATTTGTCATTGTGAGGTAAAATACAGTCCATTTGAGGTGAAATTCGGTCAGAGGTGAAATTCAGTTTTTCGATAGACTGTCACTAAAGATTATATTGGAAGAGCAGCCAGTGGATTTGGAAGAATTTTGTGCTATGCAGTGGTAAAAGAGACTCCAGGAAAGCATGGACAAGTGTACTGGCCATCACCATATGACTCAAATAATGGAAAGTAATGTATGTCAGGAATTATAGATAGGGCTGATCCAAAATGGATGTATAATTATCCGATTGTGCCTGTTTTCTGGAAAATACATAGGTAACACCTCCAGAGTACATTGTACCATGAAAACACTTGTCATGATTACAAAATATTTTCATACTGCAAATGTTTCCCACAGCTTGACAGACCAAGGGATTATTCATAGCTGTAAACTGCAAGGGTGTAAGAAGTGGTATGTGAACAGACTGTCAGTAATGAGTTAAACTGAATCAGTATCTGTGTACAGAATGACTGTGAATGACATACTTTGGTATCAATCATTTTAAGCCTTTACTACACAATCCCAACTTTCAGTGACCCGAGAAAGAATGCCTTTGAAAACATTGTTGGCAAAGGAGAAAACGGTGGTAACCAGCATTTTCCCCTGTTCCAGCAATGTTTCCTACCCTTCCCAAAACAAATTTCAATTTTTGAGTCGCATTTATTTTGTCTTCTGCAAATGCTTTTGAATTTGGACAAGTCTAAAATTTTGTTGTTTGGTAAAGAGTGAAGTTTCATTTTTGATTTCAGTTTGACGATTGCAAGCATGGAGCCCACCACAAGTGAATCTTCACCAGTGTCCAGCCATATCCATGCACGGTTTGTAAATAATGAATGCATATTTAGGTTTATCAGTATGTAAATAACAAGAGCCTGAGGGTTTTAAACACTTTAAGCTTGCTTATAAAGTCAAATTCAGAAGTATAGCCTAGAAACCCACTGTATCGATCTACTTACTGTCATTTTTTACTTTAAGTGCATAGCAAATTCATACTCTAACCTTAATTAATATATCTTCATACCAAACCATGTTTTTACTGTCTTAAATATCATTCTGCAGCAACAAATTGCCAACAATCGGCAGCCAAGTCAGATTCAATGAACTCTGACGTCACTCCATTGTATTGATGCATTGTTGGTAAATTTTGAAAAAAAAAAAAGTTATACCACGGAGTTCAAACAATGCCAAAATTAATGGAACAGAGTTCACAGTCTCTGTTTAACAAATTAATGTATTGTGGAAATTAAAAACTTTTCAGGTATATTTTATCTCAATAAACTGTTTGTAACTGCTAAATTTCAACAAAAAACTATTTACAATTCATTTTTGGTATTCTTAGTCAGCTTACTGTTATTATCTGATATACTGGAAAGTTGAAACCGAAAGAATCCTGTGACCAAGTTTAATGTAAACTCTAGGCAGATGGTGCTCCGATAAAAAATAATCAAGACTTGTAAAAATTGTAAATAGATCAATATAGTGGATAGATCAATACAGCAGGGGTGGGACTATACATTCCCAGGATGAACACAAAATTATATGGAAAACCCAAAGTAGGACAAGATATCTAGGAAACCAGACTTTGGTCACCATGATGAAAATCATGAAAAACTGGAAGGTTAGAGGAGTATTTTGCACTATTACCAGTTTGAAATTATTTGAGAAAAAAACTTAACCAAACACACATGTTGAACTGCACCATAGTCATGTGGATTCAACACACCGACAACTTACCGGAAAGGTTTAGTGAAAAATATATCATGCAGAGTGGCTGAATATATGAACACTCATAACCTGCCTTGATCAGTGGTTAGTATATCTGACTCGTGACCTAGTGGTTGAGGATTGATACCTGGTTGAGGCAAACTTTCTTTCCAGAGATTTATCATCTCTCACCTCTGATCCATGTGAGAAAAGTAGTCAGTGACTTGGAAAGAAAGTTGTGTTAGTACTGGTGTGAGAAAGCCAGGAAACAGATGCGTAGGTGCACTGACTGCCGTAACATGACCTAAGCTGTTAAAACTGCGTTAAACTCCAAACCAAACAAATTGCTATTGAAGTAGCTTTTACAGCAATGTGGTTTGGTGTATTTTTCTCTTTGCTAGTTAACCCTTTACCAAACAATCCCAAGTTTTAATGACCCTGAGGAAGAAGCAGCTTAGCCCTTTAAACATTGTGGTAACCAGCATCTTCTCAAAATGTTTTTGATTTCATCATTTGCACCACATTTGATTTGTGGTCTGCAAATGCTTTCAGTTTAGACTAGTCTAAAATTTGTCCTTTGGTAAAAGTTAAGAGTTAAGCAGCATGCATTATGGTCAGTGCCTGGATAGTGAGCAAGCTGTTGCAAGTTACATAATGCTTGTAGAATTGGATTATTCTAACTTATTTAGAGCTTTGTTTTGTATTTACAGTGGTGACCATACATATGATGTTACTCCAATGTTTGTGGACCCTAACCTTCCACCCGGATGGACCAGAAAAGTTGTTCAGAGAAATACGGGGAAGTCAGCTGGCAAATATGATGTCTACATAACAAAGTATTCAAACCATGTTTTGTAGTTGATGAAAAACTTTTTATTCAAATAGATTCATTATGGGTTTTTATTCGTTACCTTCTGAAATCAATGTTAAAATATCCTTATAGTTTCAATTACCCTGAAGAAGACCTGAAAAGTTTAACACTGTGAAAAACAGCATTTTCATACATTTTCTACCTTTCTACAAACAAATTTCAATATTGGAGTCTGTCATATATGAATGATTTCAGTTTGGACAAGTCTAAAATTTTGTTGCTTTATAAAGAACACACTGAGTTAAATTTTTTCTTAATCTTTACCAGACAACTAAATTCTAGACTTCTCCTAATTGAAGGAATTTCCAGACAACTTTTAAAATGTGTCCTAGAGGGATTTGTCTTTGCAAGTGATGAAAACATTTTGGGGTATTGAGGTAAATGCTAGGTACCAATACTGGTATTTTCTTCTTTTCACACAATGTTTTCAAAAGTGGTCTTCCCATGGGTCATCCAAACAGTGGATCATTTGGTACATAGTCACTGCATGAGTTTCCATGGAAAAATTTGGATTGGTGCTAGTCGTTGTGACAGGATTCATTCCTCTCTCACCAATGATCATTGTTTCGAAGATGGTTATGTGGGGAATCAGCCAGTGACTTAGAAAGAATAATATGTGAAGTACTGATGTAAGAAACTCTAGAAAAGTATGGAAAGATGCACTGGCTGGCTCGATATAAATGAAAAAGTGTTAAAGACAGCATTGAACACCATACAAACACAACAAACAAATCATTGTTTACTAAATTTTAATAGCTACAGATAAAAGTGCTGGACCCTGTCAAAAACTCTTTTTTTTTTTTTTTTTTTAAGTTAAACCCTTTACCACAGTCCCGACTTTTAATGACCCTGAAATAGAAGCTTTTTGAAAACATTGTGGGAAAAGGAGAAAATGCTGGTAACCAGCATTTTCTCCTTTTCCCACAATGTTTTCTAACCTGTCACAGGCAGAAATGATCATTTTAATATCATTTAATTTGTCGTCTGCAAATGCTTTCATTTTCGTCCATTCCAAAATTTTGTTGTTTGGTAAAGAGTTAAACTAGTTACCTACTTTTTGACCTGACATGACTGATTTTCAGATTGTGTTGTATGGTGCTTAACGCTGTTTTCAACATTATTTTACTTATATCATGGTGGCCAGTGCACCTATCCATGCTTCCCTGGAGTTTCTTTTACCAGTACACAATATTCTTTCCAAGCCACTGGCTGCTTTCCCACATAACCATTGTCGAAACAATGGTCAGCGGTGAGAGAGGAATGAATCCTTTCGCGATGACTATCATCAATCCTCGAAAAAAAATTGGCCAAGCCTGGGATGGAACCAGCGACCTCCTGTTCTCAAGTCCTGTACGCTACCGACTGAGCTACGGGGGTTTGGCGACTGATTTTCAGACCCATCTGAGATATCATCTACACAGACAATCTGACCACCTTTCATGAGCATTGGACTGAAATAGTGACGATAAGAATTTAGAATATTCCATATTCAAAATACTTGCAGACAACTATATAGACTTTGGAGATTTGATTCAAATGAAAGGATTTGTCTTTAAAAGTGTGGAAAACATTGTGGGGAAAAGTTTCTCCTTTCTTCACAATGTTTAATAAGCTATATTCCTCAGGGTCATAAAAACAAGGGATTGTTTGGTAAAGGGCAGGAACAAGTTCATAACACTTCTTTTTCCGGTATCTTTTTAGTCCTGATGGTAAAAGATTCCGATCCAGGACTGAGTTAGAGAGGTATGTCCTTGAAAATGGCCTGGATGTAGACCCAGAGAGTATTGACTTCAGTGTCCGTGGGAGGGGGAACAAGCCACAACCTAAAACACCAAAACCAGCTAAAAAGGATTCTCTTAAACTGAAACTAGCTTCTAGCCCAGCTAAAGAAAAGACTCTGACAGATAAAGAAAAAATGAAGCTGCTTTTCTCAAAAAAATTGGAAGAAGATGTAAAAAAGCTTAAAAGTTTGAAAAGTCCTCCAAAAGCCAATAAAACAATGACACAAAAATTAGTTGTGAAAATGAAATTTTCTCCTCCTATCAAAAAACAAAAAGAAAGGAATTCTGGCAGCCGTGTAAATGGTAAAGGGGACCAATCACCAAAGGTAGAAAAACCTTCCAGCAAAGAAAATAAAGTGAAACCTGTTGTGCACAAACCTGTCAACCCTGAAAAAACTCAGAAAAAGGATTTGAAGAAAACAAACACAGCTGCTGAAGTGAAAGACAAAAAGGACAAAAATAAGGATAAGCAGGAAAAACAAAAAGCAAATAAGCAGAAGACAACAGAAAAATCTAAAGGTAAAATGGCCTTGCCAAAACCAAATCAAACACAGAATGATACAGAGCAAGTTGATAAAGTGACTGCTAGTGAAATATCCAAGAAAAGAAGACATTCTAGTCCAGTGAAATTAAAAGACAAATCAGAATTGAAGAAGCCTCGACGTAGAAGTGATATGTTGGACAGAGAGTTACAAGTGATGCAGAATATCAAGGCAAATTCTCGAAGTGCTCGGTACAAACAGTTACAAAATGATATTAAAATGAGTGAAACCTTGGTAGATGAAGACAAAGAAGAAAACGGGAATAACTCGATGGATTCTGAAGATGATTATCCTTCCTTTGGAGTTGTAGATGGACAGACAGATGACGACTATGGTAAGCAAACTGTTCATTATACTTTTTGCTCTCTGGATGTGTGGGTGGATTTGACCTATTATAGGATATTTTGCCAGCCATGCTTTGTGAAAAGAGGGCTTAATGCATCTGCAAAAAGTATTGATCCAGGTCGGCCTGTGCTGGCTGACGTGGGTCAAATCTTTTGCATTTGGTCAATTTTCTGCATGTTAAAGGACCCAGTCTACATCATGATTCAGTTGGTTGTTAGACAAAATGGATTTTATGGATCCATAATTATGTGATGACTTGAATGGTATAATGCATCATAGAGACATTAAACCCCCTTTCACCAGAGCATTTTTTAAAATCTTTTAGATAACTTTTGACACAAGGTAGATACATTTTTTCGAAAGGAAGTTGTCTATGTGAACTCTTTACCAAATGACAACATTTCAGACTAGTCCAAATTGAAAGCATTTGCATGCGACAAAATAAATATGGCTAAAATGATTGCATTTGTTTCAGAACGGTTAGAAAACATTGCAGGATTTTCTCCTTTTTCCATAATGTTTTCAAAAGGCTTCTTTCTCAGCGTTGTTAAAAGTCGGGATTGTGCGGTAAAGGGTTAAATGACAAGTGGGGGGGGGGGGAGAGGCTATACTCTAAACACGTTATATAAATCTTGTTTCATTTCAGATGGATTAGACGAATCGTCAGTGAGTGAAGAGGATACAGAAACTAGTAAGTTTACATTCACCAAATGACAAAATTTTGGAATGGACCAAATTGAAAGCATTTGCTGCTGACAATTTAACCCTTTACTGCACAATGCTGCCTTTTAATGACTTTGGGAACTTGGCCTTTTGAAAACATTGTGGGAAAAGGAGAAAATGCTGGTAACCAGCCTTTTCTCCCTTTCCCACAATGTTTTCTACCCTATTAAAGAAAAATTGCACCATTTGAGCTGCGTTGAAATTGTCGTCTGCAAATGCTTTCAATCTGGACAAGGCTAAAATATTGTCATCTGGTAAAGGAGTAAATGTTACTTAAATGGGGATTTATGTATTTGATATGGTAGAAAAAAAATGTGGGAAAGGGAGAAAATGCTGGTTAACAGCATTTTCTCCTTTTCTCACAATATTTTCAAGTTTTCTCTTTCAGGGTCGTCAAAGCTTAGGATTGTGTAGTAAAGTGTCAACTTGTTACATCACAAATATTTTTTTGCCATGGAAGGGGAAAGCTTTTGAAAAGTGAAGTAAAAGGAAGCAGTCACTTGTTTCAAGGAACCGCTACCTTTTCCCCACAATGTTTCTATATCATTCATATTTGAATTTTCCCATTTTCTCAACAGTTTTTCCTTTCTGTTTTACAACCAGTTATATGGATATCTGGAAAAATATTATTAATTCTGTTGTATTTTCAACAGTGTTTAGATTTCCCAAATCTAAACTAATCCATTTCTGTACACACACCTTTTTTTCAGCCCTATAGTAGAAATTTTTGCAAAGCATTGTGGGACGAGGAGCAATATTGTTTGGAATCTAGCAGTTGCTCCATTCCTGACAATGTTTTCTGTATGGTTTAAAAATTCTACTATCTTTAATTTGTTAAAGTTTTTCATAGATCTACAAAGAAAAGTGTTTGATTTTTGTGGTGACAGACCTGGACTTGAACCATCAACCTTCTGCCTAGTCTGTAGGCAGATGCCATAGCCTTTCGGCTATAGACAAATAGCTTGTACAATAATGAGTGAGCATGTTTGTATTTCCAGTATTTGTTCATGTTTCTCATTAATTATTCCACCCATAGGCATTGTCAGGCCTCAGGTGTTCACAGGCTTACTGAAGTATGCCTACATTCATTCTCCACCAATGAAGTACAGTCCAGGATCATTGATACTGACCAAGACAGAGGACGGCTGGCTGTTGGAGGTCTTACTAGATACTGCTAAAACTGATGAGCCAGTTGTCATGATAGTTGTGAGTAATTTTATTTTATTATTATTTTTTGTGATAAGGAAATATCCATCTGGGGATTAGTTTTAATGAGCCTTGGGAAGACACCTTTTGAAAACATTGTATTATTATATTTTGTGATAAGGAAATATCCATCTGGGGATTAGTTTTAATGAGCCTTGGGAAGACACCTTTTGAAAACATTGTGAGAAAAAGAGAAAATGCTGGTAACCAGCATTTTCTCCTTTTCCCACAGTGTTTTCTACCATTTTCTACAACTTTTCCAAACTGAAAGCAGTAGCTGAAAACAAAATAAATGTGACTCAAATATTGAAATTTATTTGTGGAAATGTAGAAAATATGGTGAGAAAAGGAAAAAATGCTGGTAACCAGCATTTTCTCCTTTTTCCATAATGTTTTCAAGTCTTCTTTATGGTCATTGAAACTCAATATTGTGTGACAAAGAGTTAACTGTATGAGATGTTATACTGAAATAGTAGCCCGGCCGGGTAGTTCAATGGTTAGGGTATCCATGGATAAGTTGACAAGAAAGGTCCTCTCGTCAAAGGATGGACTCTCAAATATAAAACAGCTGTAGCAACATTGCATGAATTGTGGTTTTCTTTGATGTTTTTTCTTTCTCTCTAATGTATATTTAGCTTAACTGCAAGACAATAGAGCGGGCAGAGATAACTGACAGATTTTCCCTGGATATTTTCTCTGCTGACTCGGGCTACATCTCGGTCCAGCTCAAGCCTGATGCAGAGACAATGATAAAAATGGCAGACTTGAAGGCTATTATGATGGATGCAGCTTCTACAGGTATATTTTGTTGTATTTACTGTTTGGAAGAAAAAAAATCTCTACCATTGTTAGAGATGGGGATAAGTTGATTTGTATTTTTCTTAGGTGTAACTGAAACCAATGTCATGGGATCTTACTATGGCCATTTTTATTCTAAGACGTATCCACAGACTCAGTATAAGTAAAGTAGAAAACTTTGATAAGGTATTACCTAACCCTTTACCACACAATCTTTTAACACGACTTTTAACGACCCTGAGCAAAAAGTCTTTTGAAGACATTGTGGGAAAAGGAAAAAATGCTGGTAACCAGCATTTTCTCCCTTTCCCACCATGTTTTCTACCCTATCAAAGACAAATTTCATCATTTGAGCCACATTAAATTTTTAGTCTGCAAATGCTTTCCATTTGGACAAGTCTAAAATTTTGTTGTTTGGTAAAGGGTTAATTGGATAAGGTATTATTATTTAGGTACTAAGAAAATTGTTAATATCTTCTCCATTTTTATATAATGTACAGAGACAGGCATTATGTTATGCTCCTGGTCACGTCAGACTGTCTTTTAGCAATTTCATGTTTATTTTACACATACTTGCACTTAATTCTTTACCAAATGACAAAATTTTAGACTGGTGCAAATTGAAAGCATTTGCAGACAACAAGATAAATTTGATTGAAAAATTGAAATTTGTTTTTGGAAGGATAGAAAACATTGTGGGTAAAAGGAGAAAATGCTGGTTTCCTGCATTTTCTTCTTTTCCCACAATGTTTTCAAAGGCTTCTATCACAGAGTCATTAAAAGTTGGGATTGTGTGGTAAAGAGTTAATTAGATGATGTGTAAAGCAGCAGGGTTCATTCTAGAGTGTGCACTTGCACCATAGGTGCATATTTTTCATGTTTGGCCCATCAGAAATCTTAGATGTGCATGTTAGAAATTGTATAAGCTTCCATCAGCATTTAGTCAGTTGTGCTTGGAGCACAAAATACTGTATATTTTGTGTTTAGTTAGAACCATTTAATGACAAAGAAATAATCTCTAATATACTGGCTGAATTATAGATAAACTTTTACCTGTCACTGGTTTTGATCTAGCGACATCTTGTGTATAAGCAGAAGAATTTGGTTGTCAGTGTTATCTTGACATTTTTTCTTTGGTTATTTAGGCCCAAAAATGTAAAAAAAATATTGGCTGAGATGTCTTCTGTATGATTGAGGCAAAATGGAATTTTATTAGGGTTTCAAGTATGGTATACCTTTTTTGATTGGATGGTATGGGTGACACACCCACAGAAATAACCACTAGGGGCCCATGTCACAATTCACTGGTCATGTTGGCTGCACTTGATTCTTCAATGTGTGTACTTGAAAAGGAATTCTCATTATCAGATTAACACCATACAAAAAACGTGCACTGGCTTGGCCTCAAGGTAAGATTTCTGATGCTCCAGAGATGAAAAATACAGGCCCAGGGTGCAAGGTTGCCCTCTAGAATGAACCTTGTACCATTTACTTCTGATTTATCTAGTCATCTCTACATTTATCTGTTCATTTATCTGTTCATCTGTGTATTCATTTATCGAACAGGTGTAGATGAAGATGATCCAGAAATGGACAGACCAGTTATTACAGGTAGCTATTCATTATGTTCCTCACATTTTGAGTACAGATATTGAAATGCTTAAATCAAATACATCATTAGCTATATTCTTGAGCCATTCTAAATTCAGTTCTGTTCTGAACTCAAAGACAAGCTATGGTTAAGCATAGGGAGTCAGCTCCGTCCAAACAGATCAGTTTCATTACATTGTCTATATTATAAAGATCAGTGGAATCACAGAACGTAGAATTTGTTCAAACTTTTACCACACAATGCCAACTTTCAATGGCCCTGTCAAAGAAAGCTTTTGAAAACATTGTGGGTAAAAGGAGAAAATGCTGGTAACAGCATTTTTTTCCTTTTCCCACAATGTTTTATACCCTTTCATAAGATGTTTCATCATTTAAGCTGCATTTCATTTGTCATTTGCAGATGCTTTTAATTGTGTTGTATGGTAAAGAGTTAATCGTAAACAAACATTCGGGTAATTATTACTTCCCGCCAAGCCTCGTAGCTCAGTCGGTAGTGTACAGGACTTGAGAACAGGAGGTCGCTGGTTCGATCCCCAGCTTGGCCAGTTTCTTTCCAAGAATTGATGATAGTCATTGGGACATGATTCATTCCTCTCTCACCGGTGACCATTATTTCGACGATGGTTATGTGGAAAAGCAGCCAGTGGCTTGGAAAGAATATTGTGTAGAGTACTGGTAAAAGAAACTCCAGGAAAGCATGGATAGGTGCACTGGCTGCCGCGATATAACTGAAATAATGTTGAAAAAGGCGTTAAACACTTTACAATCAACAATCAATCAATTATTACCTCTCATATATTTTAGAAATAAATTCTTTTTGACAATGTTTAAATTTTCACTGTCTAAGATAATTATTTAGGTACTGTTTACATGAGCTTATTTCCTCGAACTTTTCTTGATAGAATTTGGCTAAAATGATGTAATAAGACCATGGAAGAAATTTTTGTTTGGAAGGTTAAAGGTATATGTATGTAGAGAAAGAGAAACATTTTCCCCAGATGTTTTCAAAAGCCTTATCCCCCAAGGATGTAAGAACATAGCAATATTTGTTAACCATTTACTACACAATCTTGAATTTTAATGACCTTAAAGAACAAGACTTTTGAAAACATTGTGGGAAGAAGAGAAAATGCTGGTAACCTGCATTTTTTCCTTTTTCCACAATGTTTCCTACCCTATCTAAAACAAATTCCATCGTCTGAGCTTCTTTGAATATATTGCTTGCTAATTCCTTCATTTTTTTTAGTCCTAATATTTTGTTGTGTGGTAAAGGGTTAAAGGTTTAACTAGACCAAATAGAAAGCTTTTGCAGACAACAGATTAAATGTGGTTCAATTAATTATTTGTCTTTAATAGGGTAGAAAACATTGTAGGGAAAAGAGAAAATGCTGGTACCCAGCATTTTTTTTTCCTTTTCCCACAATGCTTCAAAGGCTTCTCCATCATGGTCGTCAGAAGTCGGGATTGTGTGGTGAAGGGTTAAGATGATGTAGAAAACTTAACCTTTATACCTCTGTGTGTGTAGGATCTCCTGCAGTAGTTCAAGAGGAAGAAGAATCTGATCTAGCTTTTCCCATAAATGATAATAACAATGGTGAAAAAGTTGTGGTTATAGAAAATGTTGGACCTTTCTTAGATCCTGCTTCTTTAAGTGCTGTTACTAATGGTGAAGAAGAGATAAATGAATTGACTGGTACTCACGAGGCAATGCTGACAGCCTATGGAGTTGCATCTCATAGTGAAAATTGTGACAATGTTGTAAGTGATATGCCGGTATTACCTGTGGATTTTGATGAAGAAAGGGTATTTAATGTGACTGATTCTACTAATTTAACAGTGCAGGATGCATATTTAACGAGCGTTCGACTTGGGCATTTTAATGGACTAGAGGAGCATGGGTATTCCAAAAAGCGGACACCTGAAAAATCCCCTTCGAGGCGATCTAGGGCTAGCTCTCACGGAACACCGCCATCTGTGAAAAGTACAGGCTCTCCACGGAAAAAGACAATCTCTGAATCTGCAGTCGATTCAAACTCAAATATAATGTCTCCTTTGAGGAAAAGACTTGTGTCACCAGAAATATCAGACTTAAATTCTCCAAAGAGACAAAGACTGTCGTTAGGATACAGTGCCATAAAATCACCAGATATATTTACAAAATCACCCAAATTAAGCAATACATCACAGTCAGATATACTGGACGAGGACTTGGTGATGCATGGATCGGATACTGAAGGTTTGAATTGACTTAAAATACAATGTACACCAAAATACATGCAACACATTGCGGCCTTCAGGGTCTGTATTCACCAACCATTCTTAAAAACTTTCAGTCTTATTCTACAGAATTTTCTAAATTTGAATGTAACACAACCAACTTCTGATTGGCTAAACCAAATGCTAAACCATTTGGTTTAGCCGATCAGAAGTTGTGTTACTTTCAAATTTAAAAATATCTTGAAGAATAAGACAAAGAATGTTCGTAAGAATGGTTGGTGAATATGGACCCAGAAGATTTGTCTTTCAGCACTTCTGAAAGCATTGTACTAGAGGAAAAAAATGCTCATTGCAAAAAATTCCTCATTTTGCCACAGCAGTCTCACATGGGTACATGTACTTGTATTAAAATATCCTTTTTCATATTTGATAAGGACTTTTTCAGAGCCCTCTGCAGCACATTTTTTTTTAGAAATTAATTAGTTAACTTAACCCTTAGGCTGCTAAGCACCACTCACTGACCTTTTGTGGACTGTATAGATCAAGATCAGACTGCAGAGAAGTGATCTTGGATGTATACTGTCCGATAAGGAGGTATTTTTCTCAGAAAAATAAGTTTTAAAGAGCACTATTTGGGTTTTTACTATTGGCTTGAAAGTTTCATTTTATTTATGTAGCAAGATAAGGGTTAAAACCTCTTCTAATATGGATTTCAAAGTCATTTGCAGCAAATTTTGTTAATATCATTACCAGATGACAAAATTTTAGACTTGTCCATATTCAAATCATTTGTAGAGGAAAACTAAATTTAGCTCAAATCATCGAGTTTGTTTGTGAAAGGGTAGAAAACTTGGTGAGAAGAGGAGAAAATGCTGCTTACCAGCTTTTTCTTCATTATGCACAATGTTTTCAAAGCTTTCTTTGTCAGAGTGGTTAAAACTCATGATTTTGTAGTAAGAGTTAAGGAGGTACATACAGTGTTTTGAGTCCAAAGCCAAGGTCACAGTCAAGGACAAAGTATATGTCTCATTCTTAAATATTCTTTAGTATCTTTTCTTCGTGACAGCTTTATTGATAGATAAAAGAAATGGGGGGAAAAATGGACATAAAACTTATGAAATCCATGTTTTTGAATATTTTTTTTTTTTTTTTTTGTTAAATGAAGAACTTCCTATAAGCCATTTTTAGCAGTCCGACAAATCACCGAAATAACACCGAAATACCCCTATTTTTTTTATAATTGAGTTCAGATAACTGATAAGAATGCAGGACTTTTCTTTCTCCTTTCTTCAAAAGAAAACATGCTTAATCAAAGTATTAATCATCATTGAGAAGAATGATGTTGTTAATTTACATTGATCACAGATTTACGTGAAGAACAATCACTGAAACACTCGCGTGTCTGGTCTGTTACACACCGAAATACTCGGTCTTCATCTTCAATCTAGACTAAACAATTACAGTATCACATTATCACTTGTATTAATTATTAATTTTATTATTTCTTTAAATGATAAACACACAGAAGAGAGCGCTGATGTACTTGATTTATGAACGAAGGAGACCCAAATCAGACATGATGGTGTAGGTCTCTGAAGTAGCTTGGAGCATTCTGTTCTGTTCCGTTCAAGTGAAGCAATGAATCAGAATGAAGTGTTTGGCTGATATAATCCAACTTATTTCATGTGTAAGTTGGTCATTGTAATTTTAAAATTACTGTGGTTAGTATTCATAATCTTATCAGCGGAATTATAATTGTCTTATCAGTCTACTAGTAAAGTGCTAACCACGGATTAAAATGTCGGCTGGTTTTCTAATTTGGTGATTCTTTTTAATTTCATATGCCCATTATAAAGAAACACACTTTTCTTTTCTATCATACTTATGGACAAATATCAGACACATCAACCTTGTACAAAAGCTTCTGTAGTGAGAATGCGGAGGTAAAATCCCTAAATCAACAAATTTTACAACGTCAAGCGAGTATTTCGATGAACATTACAGGTAGGCTATTCCAGAGCATATTGTTCACGTTGGCCTCAATGGCATTTTGTTATCTCGTCAATGGGTTTTAAACTAACCTTCCTTCATCAATATGATTACAATTTGTGTCAAAAACCAAAACTTCAGCTATCTGATCTCATTAATTATAAAAAAAAAAATAGGGGTGTTTCGGTGGCATTTTGGTGATTCGTCTGACCCATTTTTAGTGCCTATCGTCATTTAATGTACTGGTTCTTGGTTGTCCATCAGCATTTGATGCTGTTCTTCTTTCTGTTTTCCAATATCATTGAACCTTGTAGGGCTGAACTTGGATTCATTTGCTTATACAGTGTTGATCAAGATCATACTGCACAAAACATGCAATCTGATCGTAACTGTTTACCTCACAATTCCAAATTTTAACCAACCAGGAAAAGAAAGCTTTTGAAAATATTACGGGGAAAGGAGAAAATGGTGGTAACCAGCATTTTCTCTTTTTCCCACATTTTCTACTCTTTCTCAGGTAAATCTCATAATTCCAGCCACATTTAAATTGTTGCAATCAAATGCTTTCAATTTGGAAAAGTTCTAAATTTTTCAGATTTGTTGTTTGGTAAAAAGTTAATCAACATTGGCCACAATAGCATAATTAGCAGCCCTTAGGACTCTGAGGGGTTGATTTAACCCTCTCCTACACAATCCAGTGTTTTATCAACCTTGAAAGAGAAGGCTGGTAACCAGCATTATCTCCTTTACCCTTTATTATACGTATTTTCTGTCCCACAAAAGACAGAAATCATAATTTGAGCTACATTTAATTTGTCATTTACAAATCCTTTCAATTTGGTAAAGTCCAAAATTTTGTCATTAAGTAAAGAGTTACCGGTACATGGATTGGAACATTAACTCTTTGCCAGATGATAAAATTTTGGACTTGACCAAACTCATAGCATTTGCAGACATCAACATAAATGAGCTCAAATGATTATTTTTGTCTTTGATAGGTTGGAAAACATTGGGGAAAAGGAGAAAATGCTGGTTACTTTATTTTCTCCTCTTCCCACAATGTTTTCAAAAGTCTTAACTTTTCTCCGGGTTGTTAAAATCGGGATTGTGTGGTAAAGGGTTAATGAAATGTTTTAGAATGAACTCAGTGAGGCACAAACTCAAACCTGACATACATCATACACATAACATTTGTCTTTTATCTCTCGTTTTTAGATACAGAGTCGGAGACAAGTCCCTATAGTCAGTTAAAAAGAGACACAGGGGTCGAGAGTCAGTATTTTTTAAATGGAATTTTCATACCACAACCCCAGTTACATAGGGACATGCAATGGACCCCTCCAAAATCACCCTATAACCTTGTACAGGAAAGTCTATTTCATGATCCTTGGAAACTGCTTGTTGCCACAATATTTTTAAATAGAACTACAGGTATGTGTAGTGGATTTTGTTTTTGTGTTTGTTTTGTGTATGAAGAAAAAATGCACAGCTTTTTTCTTAAGTGGTGTGGTGTTATTTTTTTGTTTCAGGAATTATAGTTATCAATGCATAACGACCTGCTCTTAATGAGAAATTTCTCTACGTCACGTTGTTTTAACCCTTTACCATTTGATAAATTTGACTTGCCCAAATTGAAAGTATTTCTAGACTACAAAATAAATGCATTTTAAATTTTGGGATTTGTCTTTATAGAGGTGGAAAACATTGTTGGGAAAGAAGACAAACAGTTTTGTTCAAAGAAGCTGCCATATACCAACTACCCCAACTAAACGACATTTTATCCCTGCCACTAGCATTTCTTCACTGCCGAGTTCCCTTTCTTGTATACCCCATTTTTCCTTCCATCCCTGGCCTCACTCCACTCCATCCCCCAGCCTCACCCCACCCATCTCCAGCTTTCCCCCGTCCCCCAGCCTCGCCCCACCCATCTCCACCTTTCCCCCGTGTCCCCCAGCCCCACTCCACCCCATCCCCTGGCTTCCCTCAATCCCTGAAAGAAAAAAGAAAACAGAGAGTGTAATCCGGCTTGTGCTTTTGCATACAGAGTAATTAAATTCAGGAAACAGACTTTACTTAAGACAGTCTGGTTTAACCCTTTCCTACAAAAAAGTTTAGTCTCTTTCAACTTCAAAACATCTGCAGATCACAATATCATCTTAGTACAAATGAGCTTAAGCTCTCTTATGTTAGAAAACATTGTGGGAAAAAGAGAAAATGCGGGTTAACAGCATTTTCACAAAGCCTTCTTTCCCAGGGTTGTGAAAACCCAGGATTGTTTGGTAAAGGGTTAACATATAGTTGGATTTACTCTGGTGATTATTTTGTGAAAATATTTTGACTTGTTATGCAAGATCTTTTATTGTGTAGCCCTTTATCAAAGAACCGTGTGTTGTAACACTGGTGAAGAATTCTGAAAACGTTTGTCACCAATATTTTCTCCTTTTCCCACAATGTCTTCTACCTTTCACAGACAAATCACATCAATTGAGCCACACCTGATTTGTCATCTGCAAACATTTTCAAGTTTGACTGATATAAAATTTTACTGTCTGGTAGAGGGATAAGGTAAGGACTTTGCACAACATAAAGTTGTGTCTTGGATTTGTTCTATTGAATATTTTTTTGAAATGTTTTGATTTTGGACAACCTTTATTTCATAAGATCTTTTGAAGGACAAAATTCTGTTTCTTTTATATAGGTGAGAAGAGTAGCAAGTAACTTGGAAGAAAGTTTGTCAGTACTGGTGTGGGAAAGCCAGGAAGCACATGTGTAGGTGCACAGACTACTGTGATATGATCTAAGCTGTTAAAATCTTGTTAAACTCCCAATATAAACAAATTTATAGAGCTGCAAGGACAATTCTCATGTAGGAAGCCAAGATGGACACATTAACTCTTTACCAAACGACAAAATTTTACACTTTTCCAAATTGAAAGCCTTTACAGACAACAAACTCAGTGTGGCTGAAATGATGGGATTTGTATTTGAAGGTGTAGAAAATACTGTGGTGAAAGTAGAAAAGGCTGGTTGAATTACATTGTCGTTATATTTTCAGGGACTGCTGCTATACCATTATTATGGAAGTTTTTTAACAAGTGGCCAAATCCTGATGTTGCTAGAAATGGAGATGTTGCCGCTATGGCCAAAGTGCTGCAACCATTAGGTCTTCATGAGAAAAGATCAGTTACAATTGTAAAGTTTTCAGGTACATTCAGTTCGAATTAGTACTTATTTATGTGAGAGAGAAACAAGGAGAGGTGGTTTTGATTTATTGGACCCTTTTACCGTACATGAGCATATCATGCTGGTGAGCTTTGTAACATTTGAAGTCTCCTGTTATATGCAGTTGTTATACATCTTACAGCAATTGATTTATTGAGAATGATTTCATACACCTCAGTCATAATGAAATGTAATTGAATTCAATCTTTAGACTGAATAAGACCAAAAAAAACAACAGTGCAAAAATTGTTAAGGTCATGATAATAACAGTTGAGATCAGTGGTGCAAAAGGCCTTATATAAAGTAGATGAAAAATACTTAGTTGTATTATCTCACAACTGTTTGAATTGTTTTACTTTCAAAACTAGTAATTCCCCAGGTATCAGATGTTTTACATAGATCTACATTTAATGAATATTACATGCAGAAATCTACTATTTGGTGGAAAAAATACGATACTGAAATATATCATTATCAGATATGATATAATGGTAAATTAAAAATTTCAGATGAGTATTTAACAAAAGGATGGAAATACCCAATAGAGTTGTATGGCATTGGAAAGTATGGAAACGATTCCTTCAGAATATTCTGTGTCAATGAGTGGAAGCAGGTACTGTTTATCATAAGACATTAAATTTTTTTTTTTTTTTTTAAAGTAAAGTTAAACCCTTAATCGAACCATTCCATGACGGCTTCTGTCTTGTCTTTTTTTTGTGTGTTTTCATTATACAACAATGATTAATCACTCAAAGTTTGAAAATAAGATCATCAACTCTTTACCAGATGACAAAATTTTATCCCTGTCCAAATTGAAAGCAGTTGCAGACGACAAATTAAGTGTTACCCGAAAGACAAAATTGGTCTTTAATAGGATAGAAAACTCGTGGGAAAAGGAGAAAATGCTGGTAACGAGAAAATGCTGGTTACCAGCATTTTCTCCTTTTCACACAATGTGTTCAAAAGTATTCGTGTTAAAAGTCGGCATTGTATGGTAAATGATAAACAAGAGATGTGGGATGATGATGAATTAAATCAAAACACCAGTGAATTAAGTAAAAGTTTTGTTGCCAGATTGCAGAATCTTTTGCAATAGGCTGCAGTAGCCATTGACAAGGTGAGCGTGGCAATATAATCAGTATTGATATTATACTTATCATGTATTGTAGGTCCGCCCTCAAGACCACATGTTAAACCTGTATCACAGCTGGCTCACAGACAACCACAAGTCTCTCGGAATCAGTTGAAGAACAAACAAAATATCTTGGTCCTATGCTGTGTTACTACAAGACTTCAAAAGGATTATGTCTCAAAATACTTTGTTCATTTACCCATCTCATCCTGAATGATGATTTTATTTTTAGCCCTTTACCATACAATCCTGTATGAGCCATGCTTGGTGAAAAGGGGGGCTTAACCCTTTACCACACAGTCCCAAGTTTTAATGACTCTGAGAAAGAAGGCTTTTGAAAACATTGTGGGAAAAGGAGAAAATGCTGGTAACCAGCATTTTCTCCTTTTCCCACAATGTTTTCTACCCTATCAAATACAGATATCATCATTTGAGCTACGGTACATTTAATTTGTCATCTGCAAATACTTTCAATTTGATTGAGTCCAAAATTTTGTTGTTTGGTAAAGAGTTAATGCATCTGCAAGTAGTAGTGACCAAAACTTTTTGCTATTGGCCAATATTCTGCATGTCCAAGGACCAGTTTACCTCAGGATTCAGTGGCATGTTAGACAAAATGGATTTTTTGTATCCATGATTACGTGATGACTTGCTTTGTGTAATGGATCACGGAAATGCATTAAGCCCCCATTTTGCCAGGGCATGTCTCATATTTTATGATGTCAGTGCTGAAGAAGAAGGCTGTTGAAAACATGGCAAGAAAAAAAGAAAATGCTAGTGACCAGCTGTTTCTCTTTTTCAACTAGGGTCCATATTCTCCAACCATTCTTAAGACCATTCTTAGTCTTATTCTTCAGAATTTTCTAAATGTGAAAGTAACACAACTTCTGATTGGCTAAACTGAATGGGTTTATCCAATCAGAAGTTGTGTTACTTTCAAATTTAGAAAATTCTGGAGAATAAGACAAAGAACTTTCTAAAGAATGGTTGGTGAATATGGACTCAGGTTTTCCCTCTTTGAAAGACAAATCCCATCATTTGAACCTCATTTATTGACAAGTCTATAATTTAATTCTCTTGTGAAGGGTTAAAATCCTGTGAGTGTATTAGCCATCATAAGCATATCATGTTTTATTCCATGCTTTCTGGTAGGATATCGAGAAATAGCGGTGAAAATATTTTTCAATATTACACGGGTATGACCAGTGAGAATACCAATTTAATGACAGAACTACTTTTTCCCATGGAAGTCTCGACAAAAAAAGGCGTTAGAAGCATAAAATAAATACAATATTTGTTTTTTTCGGTGAAAGATCGAAATTTATTTCATCGCTCCACTCGTGAAAATATTACCGATGATGTTCACTCAATGAAATAAATTTCGATCTTTCTCCGAAAAAAACAAATATCCTCTATATATTTCTTACCACCAACATAAAAAAAAAGTCAAACCTGTCTAAGAGACAATTTGTTTTAACCCTTAACCTGCTAAATAAGTGAAATGAAACTTTCAAGCCAGTAGTAAAAACCCAAATGTTGCTATTTCATAGGTACTTTTTTGAGAAAACTTTCTCTTGATTGGACATTGTAGATCAAAGATCAGACTGCATGTTCTGTACAGTTCGATGTTGATCTACACTGTCTGCAAAAGGTGTTTGGGTCACACTGAACAGCCTACACTATACAAACCAGAGTTTTAATGATCTAGTGGAGAAGAGCTTTTGAAAACATTGCAGGAAAAGCAGAAAACGCTGGTAACCAGCATTTTCTTCTTTTCCACAATTTCATCCCTTTCAATTACAAATCCCGTTGTTTGGGCCTCACCTTATTTCTCATCTGCAATATCTTTCAGTTTGGTCTAGTCTAAAATTTTGTTGTTTGATACAGGGTCAAGCAGCATACTGTTTTCAAGAGATCAGTGTTTTTTTTCCACATCCTTGCATAAAGTTGCCTAAACCCTTTACCAAGAACCAAATTTTTGACTATTTCAAATTTAAAGCTTTTGCAGGCAACAAATTAAATGTGGCTCAGATGATGAAAATTGTGAGTAAAAGGGCAGAAAACATTGTCGAAAAAGGAGAAAATGCTGGTGATGCATGATAAGAAGCAAGTCATTACATAATTATGGATCCATAGAATCCTTTCTGTCTTACAATGAAATGAATCATGGGTTAAACTGGTCCTTGGACTTTAAGAAAATTGACCAATAGCAAAAAGTTTTGGCTCAGGTCAGCCTGCGTGGAGTGCTCAGGCTGACTGGGTCAATACTTTCTGCAAATGATTTAGTCCCCTTTTCACAGAGCCCCAGATGCATTGAAAGGTAGGATGCAAGCAAAAGGGCTAGTGTATGTGATACAGAAGCTTTACAGGGGAGGGTAAGAGGTTTGTTTACTGGGAAAAATGTGTACAGTTATTTCGGCATGGGTGAAAGTTTTCAGGGGTATTCCTGATTTGAGGATTTTTAGGCCATCAGAAAGCCAAATTTTTCTTCATTTTCCCTATTAAAATTGCTAAGTATGTAAGATTTCGGAATTTTTGAAAAATCTTACTGTACTCATGTATAGGTTGTACTTTTATTAGATCAGCAGGACTGAAATATATAAATGAGCTGTCTTAAGTACATGTATGTAAATGAGGATGGTTTTTTTTTGCCATTTTGCCATGTATAACTTGAAAAATCCTTGTAAGATATATAGAATCGACATAGATTTTAAGGTAATTCTTTAGCACAAAATCCTGAGTATAAATGACCCTAAGACAGGAGGCTTCGGAAAACTTTGTGGGTAAAAGAGAAAATGCTGATTACCAGGTTTTCTCCTTTTCCCACAGAGTTTTCTACCGTGTCAGAGACAGTTAACCCTTTATGGCACAATCCTGACTTTTAACAACCTTGAGAAATAAAGCTTTTGAAAACATTGAGGGAAAAGGAGAAGATGGCTCAACTGATGGGAATCATATTTCAGAGGGTAGAAAACATTGTTGGAAAAGGAGAAAATGCTGGGTATTAGCATTTTCTCCTTTTCCCACGTTTTCAGAAGCTGCATTCCTTGGGGTCACTAAATTTGGAATTTTTGGAAAATATAAAGTAACAATCTGTAAATGTGGATACTAAGAAAGAGCAAGTAAGTGAGCAGTTCCTCTAAAATAACTGACTGTGAATAATTTCTGCCAAATGATTCGAAGATGCCATTTAACTCTTTACCTAACTGTACAGCTGTTTATCAACCCTGATGAAAAGGCTTATGAAAGCATTGTGGGAAAAGGAGAACCTGAGCCTCATAGGGTTTTATCAAGGAAACGTAAATGTGCTATTGCTCTGACATAATTGGTACTCTATAGAATGATTTGGAAAGCATCGATCAATGTACCACACAATACCGTGTTTTAATGATCCTTAGGAAAAAGGCTATGGAAACCCTTTCGGAAAAGGAGAAAATGCTGGTAACCAGCACTTTTTCCTTTTCCCTCACTGTTTTCTGCCCTATCAGAGACAGATCCCCCTTTTTTTTGAGCCGCTACCGATTCGTCATTGTTTTCAGTTTAGACTTAATTTTTATCGCCTGATTAAAGGATTAAACAATGAATAATGTACAGTGCTTTATCCTCATCTTTGTAGATTTTGTAGATTGTTTTGTGTCGCCATGTTGTTTTTAAACTCCTTTGTAAATGCGTGTAAAGTATTTACTATTTACGCTCGTTTTTTTTTTTTTTTTTTAACTGAATATAATACACTTTCTGTCATTTTAGTGCAAAAAGTAAAAATATAATAAAACTGCAAAACAACACTAAGCTTGTTATGAATACCAGAATATTGTGGTCTTGTTTCACTAGTAGCATGTTGACAGACCCTTTGAATACAGATCTTGACAAGTTTGTCTGCATCTGCAGCTAAACCAATTTCGAAACCAATAGAATTAAAAATCGCACAGTCTGGGAGCTCAGTCGGTAGCGTTCACGGCTTGAAACCTAGGAGTCACAGGGAAGTTCAAATCCCCAGCTTGGCCAGTCTTTCTAATGGTTGCTAACATGATGTAGTAATTGCGAAAAGTTTCACTTTCAAAGAATGTTGTGCGAAGTATGAATAAATGAAGCTGCTACGATATAAATGAAATGATGTTGAAAACCGTGTTGAACACACACACACAAAGAGTTAAAAATCAGTCGGATACATGTATGTATGTACAAAGGATAGATAATTAGTTTGTTTACAGTGTTAGCCAAAGCGACATATATTTGAAAAGGCAGAATAAGGGTTAAAATTACTCTTGACTTATCTTGAAAATCTAGCCCTTAATATATATTCAAATGTTGTTTTTTAGCTCCACTGGCCGAAGGCCAGCGGGCTTATGTCATGGCCCGGTGTCCGTCGTGCGTCCGTCCGTCCGTCCGTCAGTCCGTCCGTCCGTGCGTTAACTTTTATTTCAAACATCTTCTTCTCTGAAACTACCCGTCCGATTTTCACGAAACTTCACAGAAATGATCCTGACATGGTCCTCTTCAGAATTTCTTGAAAGAATTTGATTCCTTCAAAAACTCTGGTTGCCATGGCAACAAAACTGAAAAATATTGGAAATCTTTAAAAATCTTCTTGTCTGAAACCATAAGGCATAGGGCTACCAAATTTGGCATGTAGCTTTATGTAGTAGACCTCTATCAAGTTTCTTCAAATTATAGCCCTGGGGTCAAAATTGGCTCTGCCCCAGGGGTCACAAGTTTTACATAGGCTTATATAGAGAAAACTTTAAAAATCTTCTTGTCTGAAACCATAAGGCATAGGGCTACCAAATTTGGCATGTAGCTTTATGTAGTAGACCTCTATCAAGTTTCTTCAAATTATAGCCCTGGGGTCAAAATTGGCTCTTCCCCAGGGGTCACAAGTTTTACATAGGCTTATATAGAGAAAACTTTAAAAATCTTCTTGTCTGAAACCATAAGGCATAGGGCTACCAAATTTGGCATGTAGCTTTATGTAGTAGACCTCTATCATGTTTCTTGAAATTATAGCCCTGGGGTCAAAATTGGCTCTTCCCCAGGGGTCACAAGTTTTATACATAGGCTTATATAGAGAAAACTTTTAATATCTTCTTGTCTGAAACCATAAGGCCTAGAGCTACCAAATTTGGCATTTAGCTTGATCTAGTTGGAGTCTACCAAAAGTGTCCAAAGTATAGTCCTGGGGTCAATTTGGCCTCATACTTGGAGGGGGGGGGTTCACAAGATTTACATAGGCTTACATAGGGAAAACTTTTAAATCTTGGTGTACACAGCCATAAGGCTTAGGCTACCAAATTTTGCATATAATTATAGCATTATTTAGTGGACAGTTACAAAGAGGGCCCAAGTTACAGCTCTAGGATCAAGTTTGGCCCTGCACCAGGGATCACAAGTTTTACATGGGTTTATGGAGTGAAAAGTTCAGAAACCATCTTGTTACCAGCCATAAGGCCAAGAATTCCCACATTTGGCATGTTATTCTTCTAATACAATATTCCCCATTTAGTCAGACTGTAGCCATGAGGTCAAAGTTTTATAAGGGCTTATATAGTGAAGACTTTTCTTCGTGGTTTATATTTATAAGCCAGTGGAGCGATACAGGGCCATCATGGCCCTCTTGTTTTTTTAATCTGTTGCCACACAATTTCGAGTTCTAACAACCACCCAAGGAAAATGACTTCTCGGAAAACTGTGTGGGATGGAGGGACATTTATTTCTAAACTTTGTCTGTCAATTCCGTTGACATTTTTCAGGGACAGGTTGCTTATCACCATGGCTGTTGCCGTCGGTAATCGATTTACTTGGGCGCCGCCATTATTAAGATCATGTGACTGGCAGTATTTTAAAATGGACCCCCCTTGATACAGACGAAGGTAGATGTACACTCATGTGTCAAATTATTGTCTACAGACATGGCTGACCTCCAGCATTATGATTTTTACTTTTATCAAAATTAATAACAAAGTTCTCCCTTTTAAATACTCCTACTTAATTGATAGGACTAATTGCCACGGTAAAAATGTATGTCTGCACCTGTTATAATCCAAGGGAAGCAAATCTTTTGTATACAAATGAAAATTCGTCTGCTTTCAAACATGGGTTTGAGAGGCAAAGATCTGACAGGTTCTCAAAAAGAACTGTTTTTGACTAAATAAAGATGGTAAAGAATTATGAAATTTAAGAGTTAATAAAAGTAAGTAGATTTACTGTGTGTAAATTTTTAAAGATACTGGATCTACAGCAAAAAGAAAGTATTGAAAATTTCAAAATTTGATGGACAATGTTCAAGATATTTGGCAGTCCCTCACATGTACCTATATCAAATCCTTATACACGAGTTTACCAAGAAGAATGAGATCAGTACTAAGAGCTAATGGATGTTTAACCAAGTACTGAACAAACCAAGTAAGTGTGTATTCTAGTTTATTAAGTGTTACAGTCGTTTAAATGTTCAGTTCAGTTTCTTGTTGAAAATTTGGTGGCCATGTTAGTGGACAATAATTTTGCATATGAGTGTAGTTACAGAATCAGCTGAGCTGTCACAAGTGGATATGCACCTTCACAGAACATTTCTTCGCCGGAAATACACAGCTTTACTCTTCTTTAATTTGTAAGGCTCCTCACAATGTTCGTAATCTTTCTAAATACATTCTCGTTGACAAAGAATTTGTAGATGTACATTCAATTTTTAACGTGGTCTATCAATATTACGTTAATAATTTTCATCGACAGATGTAAATAACTTCACTGGTGGTTGTTGACGTTGTTAATCGATTTTCATGGAAGCCGCCATGTTTAAGATCACGTGACTGGCAGCACAATGGAATCTCCCTTGATGCACATGAGGTTAGATGTAGTTAAAGAATCGACCGAGTTGCAACGAGTGGCGTCGATAACGAGGATTCGTATTCAAATCAGCACGATGTAATAAATAAAGACGGAGATACCGATTGTTTAACGACCAACCCGTTATTTAAATGTACAAAATTGCATATTTTGCCTGAGTCAAAGTACTGTTTATACGATTGCTAGGAATTAAGAAATATTCTACTCTCTGTCGTGGTTTATCGTTCATTAAACCACGGTTGTAAGTTATGAGGCACAATGAATAAACCACCTTCTCCCATTTCCATTGCAAGTCCGGCCCATTTTGATGTTAATCTTCAACATGAAAAGACACTTGATTTACATATTTTTACTGGTAACATTTCAAATAGTTCTATCATTGTCTACTTTTATCAAAAACAGTAAATTTCGGTAAATCCTTGAGCTTTCTTTTCCTCCTTGGTCGAGTAGCTGAAAATGACGATTTGGTTACGTCAAATGACTTTCCACACTCTCTTGCACTACGGATCATTCCCATTCACCTCTGTAGTTGGCTCAGAAAGTAGTCCGTCATCACGTGATATTTTCGTCACATGACCATAACTCAAAATGGCGACACAAACGCCGGTGAAAGAAAGACCAATCGATTGTTTTGTGTGCTGTTCAAATAGCATACGGCCAATCAGACTTAGTGGTAGGAAATGTGAAAAAGAGGGATTTTCTGAAAAGCTTAAATGTCTTTTAAAGGACGATAACTTGTTTCTTTAATTTTGTTTATATTGTCATCATTCATGGGCGCAGCATTTTTTTTTTTTTTTTTTACAATTGGCGTAAGATTCTGATCAGTAAAGAAGCTTGAAAAAATAGTTCCATTGTATACAGGTAAATTCATCAGTTTGAATGCACCTATAATGTATCCGGAATCATATTTCCTTTGTCTACTTTATTATGTTACACATGAAACAGTTAAACAGTAACAAAACATGTTTTCCTCGGTTTGACAAGATTCTTGTCATTTAGCCTGTTGCAGAGATGTATGGTGAGAGTAACGAACGACAACTCTGCTGGGAGATTGGACTTTCCCACTCGTCGCGACTCGGCCGATTCCGTACCTACATCTAACCTCGTCTGTATAAGGGAAGCTTCCATTTTGAACTACCAATCACATGATCTTAAACATGGCGGCGCCCCTGTAGATCGCTTAGCAACGACATGAACAACCCCTGTGAAGTTATTCACTTCTATCGATCTGTCGATGAAAGCTCCTGACGGAACTAATAAACCACGCTAAAACTTGAATGTACAAACTGTTTGCCGACTGAAATTCTCTTAGAAAGATAACGATAGAAAATTTACTCATGCGTTCTTTCTAAAGAGGAGCCTTACAATTTCAATAACGGTAAAGCGGTGTGCTTCCGGAGATGTGCGAAATGTACCGTGTAGGTGCGTATCAAGCTACGTGATACAGCCGAGGGATTCGATCACCGGATCACCCGAGGTATGCCGAATGTGGACTTTCCATTGATAAAATTACCGAGGGTGGAGACATGGAACAGCCACGGGCGACTTACTTTACATAGAATGACGTTTCTTTATATCGAATGACGTCGGTTTTACCACTCTTTCGTTGCACTGCCTTCATATAGTCGAATTCACGTGTCATGTTAGAATAATAAACCTAGTTGCATTTATCGTTGTCTTACAAGAAATTTTGATTGCTTTACAAGAAATCCTGATTAACGACATGAAAAACTAGATAGGTCCTTTTAACAAAATCTTGTACTGCATAGGGAAAAAAATAAATAAGGTCGCTTTAACGCTGACTGGTGGAAGAAATAAACCAATCATTTTTAGCTCACCTGATCACAACGTGCTCAAGGTGAGCTATTGTGATCGTCCTATGTCCGGCGTCCGTCGTCCGTCAACAATTTCTTTAAACATCTTCTTCTCCTAAACCACTGGGCCAATCTTGATGAAACTTGGCAGGGATGTTCCTTTGGTGAAGCTCTACCAAAGTTGTTCAAAGAATTGAAAAAGAAGGAAAACTTTGAAAATCTTCTTCTCTGAAACAGGAACGCGTTGAGCTTTGATATTTGGTATGTAGCATCTTCTAGTGGACCTCTACCAAGTTTGTTCATATGATGCTCTTGGGGTCAAAACTGGCCCTGCCCCGGGTATCACAAGTTCGAACATAGGAACAAAGAAGGAAAACTTTAAAAATCTTCCCCTCTGAAACAGGAAGGCGTGGAGCTTTGATATTTGGTATGTAGCATCTTCTAGTGGACCTCTACCAAGTTTGTTCATATGATGCCCTTGGGGTCAAAACTGGCCCTGCCCGGGGGTCACAAGTTCGGACATAGGAACACAGAAGGAAAACTTTAAAATTCTTCTTTTCTGAAACCGAAAGGCGTGGAGCTTTGATATTTGGTATGTTGCATCTCCTAGTGGACCTCTACGTAGTTTGTTCCAAGGATGCTGCTTGGGTCAAAACTGGCCCATCCCCGGGGGTCACAAGTTCGAACAAAGGAACAAAGAAGGAAAACTTTAAAATTCTTCTTTGAAACTGGAAGGTGTAGAGCTTTGATATTTGGTATGTAGTGATTCTCTTCTAAGTTTGTTTGCCCATCTAAGCACAACGAGTTCATTGAGTTCAAAATTGGGTCATCTTGGGTCATAAACTAGGTCACTAGGTCAAATTAAACAAATACCTTGTTGGCACTCTTGAGGCCACATTATTTGCTCAATTGCCTTGAAAATTGGCCATAAAGTTTGTCTTTATAAAATCTCACATAAATCTGAATTTGGGTCAACTGGGGTCATAAACTAGGTCACTGGGTCAAATTAAAGAAATACCTTGTTTGCACTCTGGAGGCCACATTTATTGCTCAAATGATCTGAAATTTGGCCAGAATGTTTGTCTTGAAATATCAGATGAGTTTGGATTTGGGTAACCTGGAACCAGAAACTAGGTCACTAGATCAAATTAAAGAAATACCTTGTGGGCATTCTAGAGGCCACATTATTTGCTGAATTGCCTTGAAAATTGGTGAGAATGTTTGTCTTTATAAAATCTCACATGAGTCTGAATTTGGGTCAGCTGGGGTCATAAACTAGGTCACTGGGTCAAATTAAAGAAATACCTAGTGGGCACTCTAGAGGCCACAATTTTTATTCAGTTGATTTGAAAATTAGTTAAAATGTTTCTTTTGATAAAGTCCAAGACCAGTTCAATTTGGGTCACCTGGGGTCATAATCTAGGTCATTAGGTCAAATTAAAGAAATACCGTTAGGGCACACTATAGGCCACATTTTTTGCTCAGTTGACTTGAAAATTGGTCAGAATGTTTGTCTTCGTGAAATTTGAGTTTGAAATTGGGTCACCTGGGGTCATAAAGTAGGTCACTTGGTCAAATTAAAGAAATACCTTTACTCAGGTGAGCGATCCAGGGCCATCATGGCCCTCTTCCTTTTTGTTTTTTGTTGTTGTTGTTTTTTTTTATTGAAAGAGGACCATATTCAAAAGATGAACAAAGACAACGGATGAAAATGACGTCTGACTTTGCACAAATTTACCAGAATTCTTTACTAAGAGACAAAATTTCTGACCTGTCCGAAATGAAACCATTCTAAGATGATATGTTGAATGTCTTTGGGGAAAAAAAAAAACATTGTAGGAAAAGGTGAAAAAGCTAGTAACCAGCATGTTCTCCTTTTCCACCAAAGGCCACTCTCTATATAGGGTCCTTAAACACAGGATTGCTTGGTAAAGGGTCAAACGGTGAGTTTCGTCTTTGAAAAGATAAACAAACAAAAAAAAAAAAAAACATTGTGAGAAAAGGGAAAAATGTTGAAAACAAGCATTTTCTCATTTTCCATCAATGTTTTCAAAAGCCAGTCTCTATAGGGTCGAACGTTAAACACATGAATGTTTGGTAAAGGGTCAGACGGTGAGTTTTGTCTTTGAAAAGATAGAAAACATTGTGGAAAAAGGAGAAAATGCTGGTAACCAGCATTTTCTCCATTTCCAGCAATGTTTTCAAAAGCCACTCACCTTTGGGTCGATAAAACACATGATTGTTCGTAAGGAAGTACACACAAGGCAGTGCAGTTGTCTGAGCGATTTGTGTCAATCGGCGTAATCTTCAAAAACATTGCTGTAGATCTACTTATTTAATTTTAGCCTTCGTAAGAAGTTATCAAACTGCATTAGTTATTTTATTTTTTGCACTAACATCCTGACGGGTACGCACCACACGACTTTGAAAAAAAAAGGGGGATATTGCATTCCATAAAACAGTGGTCCCGACAGGAACCTCTCGTCATATTTCGTTTTCTTTTTTATTTCTTTCAGCAAGATAGTCATTATTGACACCTATTAATACCTGTTTCTTTTATTAAATTATCTCGAACGCAGAAAAAGTTCCAACACAGTTCGTGAAGAGCACAAAAAATATCACTCAGTCACCAAGAGGGGTCCTGAAGGGGCTCAGTGGTGAAGCGTAGGACTCGTAACCTGGAGGCCCCTAGTTCGAAACTCGGTGGGAGCACAGGGCCCTTCGAGGGAGTTTCCTTGGGCAAGACACTTCAGAACCATACCTAGTATTGGTTAAAGCCAGCAAAGTTTTGAATTTTGAATAGCTGTCGCCGTGAAATGATTGAAATAATATTGAAAGCAGCGTAAAACACCCTTCAACCAACCAGTCATTCACCAATAATATTCCATTCGTATTGCGACATTCACTGTCTTTTCGAATACAGTAGATGTTCGATACTAAATTGAGTGTTTATTCGTTACTATACCAATTTTAAATCAATGAGTGAGCGCTAGTATTTAAAGCCATAACGGCGGCAAAAAAAAAACAGCCCCACTGCGGGACGTCTAAAATGACTAGGCCTAATACTAATATTCTTTCGGATGAGACGTTAAACCGAGGTCCCGTGTGACGGTGCTATACACCGAGCACGTTAAAGAACCAGGCATAGTTCAGGATTGGTTTCGTCTTGTATCCTGCACTATCTCCGGAACAAAACTAACAGCCTTCATATGGGCAACCAGTGGCAACGATAAATAAAAGCAAAATCAATCAATCAAAAGTAAACAATGGGGCATTGCAGTGCATTTAGATTTAAATCATACCGATTAAAAGTAAAGAAATAATTGTGAAGATGACCGTCTATTGTTGAACGATCGTTCCGAGTGTTAGTTGCTGCCAGCAAAAATGATTTTTTTTTAAATAGGTAAAAAGTTGCCAGGTTGCTATATCTTTTGTTTACTCTTTACCCGGTTTTAAGATTTAATTTCCTTACCAGCATCCTCACAATAATTTACTTACTTTTAAAAGGTACGATTTAAATTCAAACGTATTTTAATACCGTAACTGTTTACTTTTGGCCGCTATTGGGGCTTTAATTGTTGGCCTAGTTGATTATTTAACTCTTTTCCAAACGACAACATTTTCGACTAGTCCAAGGATTGGAAGCATGCACAGACGACAAAATAAATGTTACTCAACAATTTAAATTTGTTTTAGGAAAGGTAGAAAACTTTGTGGGAAAAGGAGAAAATGCTGGTTACCAGCATTTTCTCCTTTTCCCACAAATTTTTCAAAGGTTTTTTTTCCCATGTCGTTAAAAGTCGGGATTGTGTAGTAAGGGGTTCAATTTAGCGGGGTAAAGTTTGTGTGCCGGGAGGCGAAATCTTTGGGATTTTACAGCTTGTTACAATTTCTGTTATCATTGTCATCCTCAACGGAAATACACTTTTTTTCCCGCGACTTAATACTAGTACAAAGTACCCTACTAGATCCGTTCATGTCTTGAAACGTTACGTATTTTGAGATTTTTTCTCTTTCCTTTTTAAGTATGATTGTGGCTGATAGAGTCTTTCTGTCTGTCTGCCTGCTTGCCTGCCAGTCTGTCTGCATGCCTTCCGACGTGTCCGTCCGTCCGTCCGCCCGCCCGCCCGTCCGTCCGTCTGTCTAAGTGTAAAATATAATCATTTTCTGACTGATTTTTACAAAGACTATACAGTATATTTTCCCATTTTTGTTTTATAAGTTGTTTGGTCCATTGACTGAATGGAAATAAAATCAACTGACATACTGGCTACAAGTTTCAAATTAAATTCTATTAAAAGCCAAATTGTCTAAAACAATAGGCCACTGAAACTCCATTGGTCATAGAACACCGAAATTTTCATTGGTTGATCATCGGACACCGTTACTTAAAACAGCATATTGGTGACTGCCTCTATATCACATAATATAATGTCTCTATGTGATATAAAGGCAGTCGCCAATGTGCTATACGACACTGTAATTGTAAATGCAACAACAGTGCGCACATCCCCAAGCAAAATTATTATCATTTAAATGTTTGAAACCCTTACCACACAATCTCGACTTTTAACGACCTTGAGGAAAGAGCCTTTTGAAATCATTCCGGGAAAGGAGAAATGCTGGTAACCAGCATTTTCTCCTCTTTCTACAATGCTTTTCCCCTTGCAGCGACAACTTTCACAATTTGAGCTGCATATAATTTGTCTTCTGTAAAAGCTTTGTATTTCCACGTGTCTAAAATTTTGTCACTAGGTAGAGTTAACAAAACGTCGGAGATCCTAGCTCAAACTGCTCGTTATCGTCGTTTTAGTTCGGCTGTTTTCGGAGGTTTTCTAGGTATTGTCGTCGTCGTGCAAAAACTTTGACATTTTATAATATCTCTAATCTTCAAATGTTCTTAACAGCGCTATTCCCCAGGATTGTTAAAATACTGGGTTATTTGGTACAGGGATACAGCCGATCGGCGATGTGTTTTAACCTTTTACCACACAGTCCCGAGTTTTAACGACCTTGAACAAGAAGACTTTTGAAATCCAGCATTTTCTCCTTTTTCCAAATTGTTTTCTTCCCTATCAAAGACAGAAATAATTTTATCTAGTTTGAATTTGTCTTCTGCAATGCTTTCAGTTTGATCGATTCAAAAACTTTGTCGTCTGTAAAGAATCAATGAATCAACCCAGTATGGATTTTTGGCTTGACTGAATTGAATGCTGTGATAAATTAGTAATACATCTACGGCAACAAACACATTAAGGCAAATGAAAACGCACACCATCGTTTGTTGGAAGTATTTTTCAAGCTTGGCTGTCGTAGTTTTCATTAAAATCAACCTGACTTTATTATCTCTTTACCAGGCGACACAAATTTAGAAAAACTCAAAGCATTTGCAGACAACATATGGAACATAATTCAAATGGTCTTTGAAAGCACTGAAAACCAAGGTTACCAGCATTTTCTCTTTTCCCACAATATTTTCCTACGCTTTCTTCCTTAGGGTCGTAATACGTCGGGTTTTTTTTTATGCAATCAGGGGTTTTAACGACATTGAGGGAAAATGGTTTTTGAAAACATTGTGTAAAGAGGAGAAAATGCTGGTAACCAGCATTTTCATCTTTTCCCACAATTTTTTCTACCCTTGCAAAAAGTTCACTTTTTGAACCACATTTTGTATTGGCGTCTGCAAGTGCCTTCAATTTGGACAAGTCTACAATTCTGTTGTCTGGTAAAGGGTTAAAGAGAATAGTGAAGGGGTAAGTGTCTTACCCGAGACACATTTTAGAAACATAGGTACTTTTAAATAAGTTACGCCTACTTGAACAGAGGCATTTTGCCAAATTTTATACCACGTGACTATTACCACCCCATAAAGTAACAACGAGTGGAGCCCCGGCAAATAAAGCAACCACTACTACTGCTACTCTGGCCACCAACAGCCTCTACAGTTACTTTACGAGAATGAAGACAACCATAGACATGATGCAAAAGCCTGAACTTGAAACTACAATTGAAATCAAGGTATAATTGTTTACCTTTATTTATTTATTCATTTATTTATTTATCAAACCAATTTTGCATTTTTCCTCATTTACCCCGTTTCTCCATTGTTGGAAATGCGGTTAAGATAATAAAAATTTAAATTTATCAACAGCTGCCACAATAATTGCAAGTGTTTTTGTCCGAAATCGACGGACTAAAATCAATTGGTTTAACTGGCTCGCTCAGCTTCAATTACAGTCGACATCGAATGTATTTTGAAAGACGATCTAATCATTATTTCATACTGGAAAAATTATTGGCCATTTGCCTTTTATCCATAAAACAGTGGCAATGGCCTTTTCTAACAAATGGAATGCTCAGCTTTCAAATTTGATTTTTGATGACGCCAGAATTAGCTTCGTTGACAACCGTAAGCGCTAAGGATTGATACTAAGCAGCGGCAAATGGAATGAAAATCTTTGTCGATTTTTTTGGGGGAAAGAAATCTCTTTATCGGACAATTTAGATCCAAGATCAGACTGCACGTTCTGACTAAAATAATGTTGAAAGAAGTATAAAACACCACTCAGTCAATCTCAAAGTTTTTTAGACATTATAACAGTGCAGACAGCACTTTGATTCCATGGTAGATATGCGGTAACTACCAGCTTTCCCCAAAAAACACACAATACTTTATCATGTATACGACAAAAACGAATGATCAGTGCTCTGTGAAAATGGGGCGTAATACACTTGCAAAACGTATCGACCCATGTCAGCCTGCGCAGTCCGCGCAGGCTGACATAGGTGGAAACTTGTTGTTATTCGTACATTTTCTGTATATCAAAGGACCATTCTACCAGACTACTACCAGATCCATAATTATGGATCCATAATTATGTGATCTCTTGCTTGGTATATTGCAGGGGGGGGATTATATAAACCCTTTTGCCAGAGCTTGGATCATATTACAGGACTATAAAGATCGCTATTGCGCCCATCAACCCAATGATCCAAAGTATATTCGGCAGATAAAGCAGTTATCCATGAATACATGTTTACCCAATTTTAGAATGCCCACAAGTCATCACGCTGGAATAAGAGAGTTGTCATTGGCGCCATAGCCGTTTTGTTGGCCATTTCAACTGTAGTTGCAGTTATAACTTTCGTACAAGTACAGGCAAGTCCCTTATTTATGTTTACAGTCCAATTTGACATTTTAAGTAAAATTAAAATATGCTTTCTCAATTTCGCTTGGTGGTGATATTGTTGCATTTTGATACTTTTGGAGAAAACAAATTCAGCAAACATGCTCTATGAAAAAGGACTTTAATGCATCTGCAAAAATTATCGATCCAGCCCAGCATGCGCAGTCCGCGCAAACTGACCTGTGCCAAAACCTTTTGTTTTTAGTAAATTTCCCGCCTATCAAAGGACCGTTCTATCCCATGATTCAGTCGGTTGTTGGAACAGAAAGTGTTTTATGGATCCATAGTTATGTGTTGTCTTGCTTGGCATAGTGCAGCAAGCGTTGTCTGCGCATGTCATATTCTTCGAAGATTCGACCTGTCTGCTATGACGCATCACCCATCCCCCGTATACCGGGGAAAAGTAGGGCTTATATCGAAGCTATTAGCCCATTACGAAAGCATGTAGGGGCTGTTTTAATAAATGGTCCGTGCATAAGTTACATGCTAGCCGATCATAGCTGAATAAATGGCACCAGGTAGCGTTTTATTGAGTAAACGTTTATTTCATTTGAAATTCAAAGTCACGGTTGTTGTTTTGAAAAATTACTCCGCTTCTTTACCCAGGATGCCCAAATTAGATAGATGTGTATTTGTAGAATGCCATCTAGCGGGAGATAATGTGCAGCAAGGAGATGCATCAAGCCGCTTTTTTCCAGAGCATTGTTCATACAGATCAGATTAGGTGACGTTCACCTGTTAATTTCTTAATAGATCAAATAAAATAAAATTTCCAACCAATATGAAAATCTCAAATATTACGATTTTGAATTTCGTTTCGCAGGTAATACGTTGATAGTTGGACTGTCGCCGTGATATGACTAAAATAATGTTGAAAGCGGCGTAAAACACCTTTCAACCAATCTAAATGTTATTCGTTTAGGCCCACGTGAATTGAATCTCTCATTCGTGTTTATTCATTACCAGTATAATTAACCCTTAACCCTTTCCCAAACGACAAATTTCGGACTGGTCCAAATTGAAAGAGTTTGCAGACGACAATTTCAAATTTGATGAAAATGGCAGAAAGCTATCAAAAAGGGTAGAAAACACTTTTGGAAAAGGAGAAATTGCTCGTAACGAGCAATTTCTCCGTTTCCCACAGTGTTTTCAAAAGACTTGTACTGCAGACACGTGAAAACCAGGGCTTGTTTGGGAAAGGGTTAAAGCGCCTTTCACTTCTTTAGTTGCCTTTGAGGCCAGTGTGGATCATGATCAAACGGCACGAAGCATCTTTTATCTAAAATGTCCGCTTTGCATAGACATTCCAGACAAGGGCAACCTTAAAATTGTTCTCAAGATCTTATTTCCAGAATGAAAACCCCTGTTTTGTTTATACCAAACGACAAAATTTTAGACTTGCCCAAGTTGAAATCTTTTGCAGACGACAAAAAAAAGGTAGTTCAAATGACTAAATTACTCCCTGATCAGGCTGAAAACATTGTGGGGATAGGAGAAAATGCTGGTTACCAGCATTTTCTCCTTTTCCCACAATGTTTTCAAAAGCCTCTTCTTTTAGGACCATTAAAACTCGGGGTTTTGTGGTAATGGGCTAAAGGGTTAAACTATTGAATATGAATTACAGAGAGTCAAAGACCTACTGGAAGCTCATGGTGATGAGAAAAAGATGGACGTAGAACGTACGGTAGGTAAAGTTTGGTTTTGTACAGCTATATGATTTAAATACCAAGAAATCGCACCCGTTTATTGAATGTAGCCATACAGTTTATACGATTGCAAAGAAGGTATACATAACTTGTATTTATCGGTATTTTAAAAGAAATTTTGATTTACGGCGTGAAAAATAAATATATCCCTTTAAAACTGAAACATTTGTGTTTAATTTCTCCGGTTAAAAATGTTTTTCTTTTTCTAATTGCTGTAAAGTAGGGCGTAGCTGGGCCTTTCTTTTCAAAGTTACGCAAATGTGTAAGGAGAGACGGGTAGGGAGAGATGAAGCGCTCCCCCACGGGAAGGAAACGAATTTAGGCATTCTTGAACATCAAAAATTAGCATGCAGGTTCATAATTTTAATTTTTCATGAGAAAAAAATCTGTATAGTTCTTAATTTTTGGTATTAATGGGGTTGACATTTTGTGAATTAGTATTTTCTTCTTTTTCCATAAAAAGCATTCACGGTATTTTCGATGTTACACATTTGCGTACGTGCGTATGCCTGGGTACGTCAATTTAATGCTTCACACAGGTTTTGGAATAATATCTAGAAAACGTAATGAAAACGTAATGATTCCATCCCTTGAAAAGATAAAAAAAAAAGAAAAAATAAATGAACAGAACAATTCATTCAGTAATTCTAAAAGAACGGCTGAACCCCTCTGGTGCAGTCGGTATCCTACAGAACTTGGGAACAGAAGATCGCTGGTTCGAATCCCGAGCTCAGCCAATTTCATTCCGAGGACTGATGATAGTCATTGCGACAGGATTCATTTGTCTCTCACCGCTGTTTTAATATAATGCCCTCTGATCATTGTTCCAACGATGGTCATGTGGGAAAGTAGCCAGGAGCTTGGGAAGAATAAGCGAAGTGCTAGTAAAAGAAACTCCAGGAAAGCATGGATAGGTGCACTGGCCTCCGCCATATAAGTGAAATAAGGTTGGAAACGGCGTTAAACACCATATAATCAATCAATCTCTTAATCGAGAATATCTCACTAGATTTAAGACAGAGCTGTCCAAAGGCCTCGATCAACGGTGGTTGCAAAGAAATAAAAGTTATGCTCCAAATGTAAGTCCTATACCAAACATTGCCGACTTTTAACGACCCCAAGAAAGAAGGCCTTTTGGAAAACATTGTTGGAAAAGGAGAAAATGCTGGTAACCAGCATATTCTCCTTTTCTCACACTGTTTCCTACGTGTTAAAAAAATCAAGCTTTGAGCGACTTTTGATTTGTTGCCTGCAAATGCTTTCAATTTGGACAAGCCTAAAATTTTGTCGTTTAGTAAAGAGTTAATAGCTAAAGGTTTGAAATAAGTTATGCTTAGTGCTCCCTTGTATAGAATTAACTTGATGAGTCATGCGCAGTCCGAGCAGGCTGATATGGGTCGAAACATTTTGCTATTGGTAGATTTCCTGTATATCAAAGGACCATTCCACCTCAGGATACTGGCGGTCGTTAGACAAAATGGGGTTAATGGATCCATAAGTATTTGATGACTTATTTGAGATAAAATGCATCACAGAGGTGCTCTATACCCACTTTTACCAGATCATGGCTCATATAGATCTATACTTTCTTACTTTCAGACGGCTGAAGATTCGAAACTCATCAAAGATGAAGATACTGTGGTATGAAATTTTTCTATGGTATTTTTACTTGAATCTTTACCAAACAACAAAATTTTTATACTCATTAAGAATCTTGCGATAAAACGTCCGATTACTGGTTAGCGTTACAAGCTGAAATACGTCTGTGACATCATCAAACTACGCAAGGCAAGAGATGTAAACAACAATTACCGGTGCAACGGTGTCTGCGCGTGTCAGTATTCTTCGAAAATTTGACCTGTCTGTCAAAACGCATCACTATCATGTGCAGGATAAGTATTCATGCGCAGTGCGTAAACTGACGCTCAAAATAGCGAGTGGAAAATGGCTATAAATAATACGTTTGTAGAAAAATCAGGCCATTTTCACGCTACAATTTCATGAAAAATATGATTTCAACGGGAAAAATTATTTTATACCGTTGTTTACTACAAATCTCTGTAGACAGTTTCTAAATATAGACATGGGGAAAACCGGGATTTGTGCAACAGACTGACTGACAACCGTGAAAAATAACGTCCCCACCTTGCTTAGTTTATACCGGGGCATTTTCCCCGCTTATAGGGGCGATGTTTATAAATGGCTGGTGCATATGTTATATGCTAGCTAAACATGGCTGGATGAATCGTAAAAGGTTGGTTTTAGTGAGTAAACGTATGTTTTATTTTGAAATTCGCTGCATTGATTGCCGCCTTGAAAAGTAGCCCGGTTCTGTACCTAGAGTGCCCATATCAGATAGGTATGGTATGTATTTGAAAAAAAAAATGCCACCTAGCGGAAGATAATGCCGGTTCAAGGACACTCATGGAATGAGAACACTCGACGGTAAAGGTGTAGATTTACTCTAGAAAAACATTGTTGGAAAAAGGAAAATGAGATCTACAAATTTAGCAGTCTTAATTTAAAGCGTATTTTATTGGTTTGTTTCTTTGGTATTAACGCCGTTTTCAACATTATCCCAGTGCATCTATCTATGCTTTCCTAGATTTTCTTTTACCAGTGCCTACCACAATATTCTTCCCAAGCCACTGGCTGCTTTCCTACATAACCACGTTGAAACAATGATCAGCGGGCATTATGGGGTAAATAGTCAAAATAGTATTGAAAACTTTAGAAACAGTCTCGCTTTCTACAACAGGAGGCCAACATTACATTCCATTTACCACTGTTGAATAAGACAATTGAACAAAAAGTGGTTGTAACAAGTGATGAAGAAGACGTCACTACACCTGAACAGAGAACTATCTACGATTACAACAGGGTAGGTATGGTCAGGTGGCAGGGCACTTGGAAACTTGTTCAAGGCTGTGGCAAATCATGTCGCCCCGAGCCTTCTTCGGCTCGGGGCCACATGGGTTGCCACAGCCGTGAACAAGTTTCCAAGTCCCCTGCCACCTGACCGGACAACTAATTTACTGTTCTGCAAAAGTTTTACAATTTCAACGTGTATTCATTAAAATTTCTTTTTTTTTTTTTTTTTTTTTTTTTTTGGGGGGGGGGGGGGGGTCTCATAAATCGAGTACGCTTACGGTTTGCTTTTACATGGCTATTTCATGAAATAATTTGAATAGGAAAGCTTAAAAGAAAAGAAAAACGCCTGGGGTTGGGGGGGGGGGGGATAATGGTGATTTCGTCTTGTAAAAAGACAGCAAAGACATACAGATCTAAGTTCTTGATCTTTGGGGTTGCTGGTCAGTACTCACTTTAGCTGGCAAAAGAGCTTAGCATATCCGTGATGCATTATACCGATCAAGCCATCACATAATTATGGATCCAAGATGGCCACTTTTTTTAACAACCGACTCAATCAAGTGGTAGAATGGTCCTTTTACATGCAGAAAATTGACCAATAGCGAACAGTTTTGGCCGAGGTCAGCCTGCACGGACTGTTCAGACCGACCATGGTCCATACCTTTTGCAGATGCATTTAACCCCTTTTCACAGACCATGACTCAAATATATGATGTAAGGGCCTTATAAACATTGTTTATACATTTATAGGGCTATGTAGTAACTTGTTTCTGTAGTGAGTCTAATAATGAGTGTACACTGATAGGACATTGACACACTCATTAAAAATTGTTTTATTTAATGCATTTCGGTAGTTTCTCAGGATATAATGGTGGATTATGGTTGGATAATTTCACCGTTTCGACCAGCGAGTTTACCAGTTGATAATTATACTCACTGGCACGGAAATACCGTGAGCTCCTCTGTGCCTCGCAAGTCCTGACAAAAAAATGGATTAGAAGCATAAAATAAATAGAATATTTGTTTTTATTATTATTATTATTATTTTCAGTTCAAGATCGAAATTTATTTCATTGAGTGAACATCATTGGTAATCATATCGTGAAAATATTACACAAGTAAAAATATTACCTATACTGTTCACTCGATGAAATGAATTTCGAATGCGCCACAAGTGAAAAATTACCGATGATGTTCACTTGATGCACAAAAAATTCGATCTTTCACCAAAAAAAAAAACAACAATTATCCCCTTTGTACATTACAGGGGTGAAGTTGTAACACCTGTTTCATAAAGAACTTAATGAAGATGTTTCTATGCTTTAACACATTTACATAGATGGGCCAATAAGGATTATTTGTGCATTTACTGGGCTATGTTGTAAAGAGCAGTTATAGATTAGAGTCAGGGATCTATCGCTCACCACATCGAACTATTGTTTACATGTACATCTGATAAAGGACAAAAACATGTTGGGGTTTTTTTATTGAAAAACGGAGAGGGAATTTGTTTAGGAACAAAAATATTGTTAAAAAAGTTTGGATCTTCGCAGCATTTGAAAACAATAATTAGAATAACAATTAGAATAGTGAAAAAGATATCAGCTATGCTCTAGAAAAAGGGGGATTGATACATATCGCTCTGATGCATTGTACAAAGCAAGATATCACATAGTCTGGAATCCTTACAATCAATTTTGTTTTAACAACCAACTGATTCATGAGATACACTGGTGTACTGATATGCAGAAAATTGACTATTTGCAAAAAGGTTCAACTAAAGTTAGCCTGTGCGGACTGCACAGGCTGACCCGGGTCGATACTTTTTGCAGGTGTGTTAAATCCCATTTTCACGGAACATGGCTCATATAGTGAGTAAAGAGTGTTTATAAATTCACAGGGCTATGTTGTGACACACTTTGAGAGAGATGGAGATGGTACAGTTACAGACATTTGTTTTGTCAGAAAGTTTACTCCACATGAAAACATCGGCATAATTAAGGCCATTGTCAAGGCAGAAAAGGTACCACAATGTTTAATTTCATTCTGTGTCATTGTGATCTAGCGCTTGCTAGAAAAAATAATGAATGATAAAATCATAATTATGCCCCCCTTCAACGAAGTGGGGGTATATTGTTTTGCACATGTCTGTCGGTCGGTGGGTAGACCTTACCTTGTCCGGATAATAACTAGACACAGAATTGACCTAAGTTCGTCAAATTTAGCACAGACATTTGTCTTGGAGTGTAGATGATCCCTATTGATTTTGAGGTCAATCGGTCAAATGTCAAGGTCACAGTGACCGTCAACATGTTGATATATAGACCAAACCTTGTCCAGATGATAACTACACACAGAATTGACCTAGGTTCGTCAAATTTGGCACAGACATTTGTCTCGGAGTGTAGATGATCCCTATCGATTTTGAGATTAATCCATCAAAGGTCAAGGTCACAGTGGCCTTCAACTTAATGATATATAGACCAAACCTTGTCCAGATGATAACTACACACAGAATTGACTTAGGTCCTTCAAATTCTGTACAGATATTCATCTTGGAGTGTAAATGATCCCTATCGATTTTAAGGTTAATCTGTGAAAGGTCAATTATCATTCTATGAACTGTGCCACTTCCTGTATCAATGTGGCAGTAGGATTCAAGCTGTTGAGGATAAAAAGCAACTGTGCAAGTTTCATGAAAATCCAATTACAAATGCTGACTATATCGCGTAGACAAGAACAGGAAATTTTCAACTTTAAATTGCTACTTTTTCCAAAAGGATTGTTGCACTTTTTTTTTTTTTCAAAATCAATAGGATTCAAGCTATTGATGAGATAAGGATACTGCAAGTTTCACAAAATCCTACCAAAAATGCAGTTTTATTGAGTAAACAAGAAATGGAACTTTTCAGTTTCAAATGGCTACTGTTCCGAAACTGATGGTCAGATTTTTTTCAAAATCAATAGGATTAAAGCTATTAATGAGATAAACAAACTGCAAGTTTCAAGAAAATCACACCACAAATGCAGACTTTTTCGCGTAAACAAGAATGGACAGACAGATAGAATGGACAGACAGATAGACAGGCAGATGAACCGAAAGATGGACGGACAACGGAAACCACACCATGACATCAGCTATGCTGGCTTACAGCCAGTAGAGCAAAAAAAACAAAAACAGTCATATCTTTTTTAAATGCAAAGATCAGGTGATATTCTCAAGGGCTTTTGCCACATTCTATTACAAAATCTGTAGATATTTTAAAAGCCTATGTAACACTTCAAGGAAACTATGAATATTTTTCTAGTCACATTTCTCTTTCTTACTTATTGATGTTTTGCAAGCTATGGATGGCTAATTTTAGTGATAAAGCATTTTTTAAACTTTGTTATGATTGGTAAATCTAAATAATTGTACTAAATGAAATCACAATGCCATGATAAAAACCTTACTCAGTGGGGAGTCTGGCTCTGCAAGTTCAATATCTGTTTCAAGTCTACATGAAAACAGTTAATGGACAGTCAAGAAATATGTGTCTTTGCCTCCAGGTGTGACCTGAAATGAGAGCCAAGAAAAATTTATAGGATAAGCATATAAGTAAATTTAATAATGTAGTAAGTTAAAACTGCACTGTTTAAAGAATGAACATGCAACTGCTTTTAGTACTGATGTAACAATTTTGATCCTGCACTGCCACCTTGTCCTTCAACCAACAGCCTACAGATCAAAAAAAAAAGGTACTGCATATTAACTGAAAGAGGTTTGCAATTATTTATTTCATTGTTAACTCGTTAATCAACCTTTGTTTCAGAAGAGGCAGATGGTCAGAAAAATTAATGAATACAGAAACCCAGAATATATGTTGAATGAGTAGTACAAAGGCGAACACTACTTTTCAAGACGACAGTGATGGCCCTAATATATCTCAAGTGAAATGACAAAATCAGTAACATAAATATTCAATTTCTATTTCAATATAATTTTTTTGGCACATCAACTGATGATATATGTATATATGTTTTCTGGTTTTGGATACGAGATATTTTTTTCCATTTCCCTATTCAATTCAAGGAAAGAGCTGATTCCCAGTGATTTTATAGCTTAAAATACAGTCCACCTCAGAACAATCAGTTCGGAGAACAACCAGCAACAACTCACAATAAATGAAAGAGTCCTGTTTATGGTGTTTCAAATGCAAGGGTCCTTTACCTCACATGGCAATATAGAGCAAAGTAACCTTGTGTTGATATACCCATAACTTTCACATCCATTTCAATCTCTAATTAAAAGCTAAATGATTTATTAATTCATTGTATGGTGTTAAATGTCATTTTCAACTTTATTTCAGTTATATGATGGTGGCCAGTTTCCCTGATCCCCTGTTTCTTTGAATCTGGTATCCCATATTTTCTGAATGGCCCCCAGAATTCCAATGCTTGCCTTCCTCTATTCCTATAAAGGGAGTTAAATGACCCCAATATGAGAGAGTTGAGGAAAAAAAACCCTGCTCTCCCACAAATTTTCTACTGTTTAAATACAGAGATCAATTTAAGAGATTGATTGATTGAATGCTGTTTTACACCACTTTCAAAATTATTTCAGTCATATTATCAAATATTCAGGTCTTTCCTGGGTGTCACCAGTATTAGGCTAGGGCTCTTAAGTGTATTGCCAAAGTACAATCCTGTGAAAAACTCTTTGGATCCAGCGAGGCTCGAACCTGGGGCTTCCACATATCAAGTCCTAAACTTTACCACTGAGCCACGCAGGACCCCTCATCTTAAGAGATAACTGTACAGTCTGTCGGAAGTGCTTTCTATTTGGTATTGTAATATCTGTTGTCTGCTGGCACAGTATAACAGCTTTGTAGGCCTAGAACAGCCCAAAAGCTCAATTAAAAGAGGACCCTCACTGTGAGGTAAAAGTGTTTTAAACCTAGTCTGGCCACTTAATTTTTCTTCTCTAGACATAGCCAAAATTTTTCGAAATGTTATCTACAGAGACTACACATGTATGACAGGAAAAATCATTTGTCAGAGTTTAAACAATTATAGATTAATTGCTTGCTTTGAACATTCCTATTTTTCTTGATTGCAAAGTTCTTGAAAGTTTACAGAGTAAATCTGTAATCAAACAAATATAGGCTGCATGACTATGGTGTTCTACACTGGACAAAATTCTAAAATGTTTTCAAATATTTTCAAATACATCATAAGATTAGGTGCTCTTTAAACATTTAGTAACTATTGAGTTATGAGCACAACTGAACCATATTTGATTTCTGACAACTCTTACAAAAGAGTAAAAGTTGTCTGATAAAGACGTAAGGTAAATAATTACTGGACAACAGATAAAACACATGATTGTCTATATATCAAATTCAAAGATTGGGTGAAAATCCTTTCTTTACTGAACTGAAATTCTGATTCTGGTTTTTAACACATAAAATCTGGTCTGAAAAAAAAAAAGAGCCGAATTGATGTGCATCAATCAGTAACTTGCAGGGCTTGTAGTTCAGATCACAGGTTTGATTCCTAGCTCTGCCAAATAAATTCTGAGGATTGATGATAGTGATCTTTAAAAAATTCATTCCTCTACTATTGCTCAACTTTGATTCAATGGGAAAACAGACAGGGACTTGGGAAAAAAACATGCTGAGTACTAGTAAAGGAAAATCCATGAAAGACAGGATGGCAGAGTGCACTGGCCCCTGTTTATAATTGATATATGCTAAACACTTACTATTTTTAACCAAACAAACACTAAAGACTTACTGTTTGTAACCAAACAAACAAACTGGCAATGGCAGACCTGTGTTGTTCCCGACCAAATAAGTTACTGAACATGGGCTCTGTCCATTGACACTCTGCCAAGACAACTGAAAATGTATACAACATAAATTTACTGATATATGTCCACATTGTCAACTAAAGTCAAAGTAGTACCAAAATACATCATTAAAGGTAAAAGTTATTGTCTCAACAAAACTAGACATCATCAAGCATGACTGTGACATTAGATATACATAAATCACTGCTACACATGTCATTGTTACTAACCACAGAGAAGTAATACATGAACATGAAATAACCAAAATGAAGATTTGGCTCACTGCAATAAGACTCCACAAATAATGGTAATTTCACCACCATCATCAAGTTCCTTTTCTCCTTCACTTAGCCTGTTAGCTCAGTCGGTAGCATACAGGACTGAGAAGAGGGGGTCACTGGTTTGATCCCTGGCTCTGCCAGTTTTTTTCTGAAGACTGATGAGTCAAAATGATTCATTTCTGCCTCACCGCTGACCATTGTTTCGGTGATGGTTAGATGGGAAAGCAGCCAGTGGCTTCAAATGAATATTGTGCATAGTACTGGTATGAGAAAATCCAGGGAGGCACTGACAGGTGCACTGGCTACTGCAAAATATGTGAAATAATGTTGAAAACGATGTTAAACACCATACAATCAATCATTTTCTCCTTCCATTTGTTTAAAATTCTCATCTGTGACTGTCTGTATATTCTCTCTGTATCAAATGATTATCATCTGCCAAATTTTTAAGAATATTTTTTGAAAGGACAAATGAAGTTTCTTCCATAAACATCAGTCTTGGACAAAATATCTGAACATGTTACATTTCATTTCTAACTGTATCTGATTAGTGTAATACTTTCCTTGGTGTGGACATTCTAACTAGTTGTGTTGGTGTTTTCTATTTTTTTCATAAATTCAGTCCACAAGACAAAAAATATTATATGTTAACAGTCAACCATCCCTATGTATTTTATGCTTTTGTCATGTATTTGTATTTCAGAATTTACAATGGAATTTGTAAGGAACAAAAAAAAATCATGCAACTACTCAATAATAAATGTAGACCCTTACAGTACCAAATGAAGCGTAACAACATTTTCAATCAGGAAAGAAGACCCAAATAATTCCATTTCCAAGGTAGCTCTTGTTCGGAATGTTTAATCAATTTAGTGTAGATCAAAGATCAGACTGCACAAAATAAGCAGTCTGATCTTGGTCTACACTGACTGCAAAGGCAACTACAGATCTGAAAAGGTACTTTAAGGGTCAAGCAATTTTACTTTGGTCTTTTCTTATAGATCACAGCAAACTATAAACACACAATATGTGTCACTTAGAAGTGACTGCTACCCACGAAAATAGGAACCTTTTTCTGTGAGCTGTGAACATAAACACTGACTACAGACACAGGGGTGTGGAAATCTTAAGAAATTTCTACTTGTCCACAGACAAGTAAATTATAAAAATTTACTATTCTGATTTTAAATGGCACACATAAAGTAACATGTCAGCAATGTGGGGATATTCATGACAAACCTTACAAAAAACATTGGTACAATCATCTGCATTCAACCACAGAAATTCTTTTAACCATGCCTCGTTAAAGAACATGTTTTTGTCATATTTCTAGTGACAGTCCGTTTCAGTTTTACGTTTGGAGCCGCAAAACTTTTCTGAAGTCCCAGACTTCTCACTTTCCATTTGCATGGAAGATATGATAAAAAGGAAATCATTTTCTCTGATTTTACGCATCAATTGATAGCTGAATTCAAAAGTTTTGGATTGAGACAACTTCCGGGGGAGGTGTTAAATCATGGCCCATTTTGCAATAAACCTGTCGGTGAATGCACAGGTAGGCCAAATGTGTCTTTTGGGTTTAAAGACACCGTTTATCATTCGAAATTTCCTTTTGTATGAAGTGAAAATGTATGGGCCATGCTCTAGCAAAAGGGGGCTTAATGCATCTGTGAAAAATATCAACCCCGGCCTGCCTGCATACTTCACGCAGGCTGACCTGGGCCGCAACTGTTCACTATTGGTCAATTTCCTGTATGTCCAAGGGCCAGTCGACCTTGGGATTAAATCAGTTGTTAAAAATTGTGGTTACTATAGATCCATAATTACATGACAACTTGCTTAGTATCATAGATCACACAGATCACAGGCCTTTGAAGCTCTATTGGTCTATCAGAAAACACTAGAATTTTCATTAGTTGATCATCGATCACTTGCAAATTGGTGCATTGCCTGTATATCACGGAATACTCAATTTTTCATTTACACCGTAACTGTGAATAGCACATTGGCGACTGCCTCTTTATTGTATATGATAAGACAAGGTGTGCAACGAAATTGAAGAAAAATTTTACCCCTGTCCCTTTTCAGAGATAATATTTAACCGCAAACAGAAAAATAAACTTAGTTACCGTCACAGATAGGTTCACAAATGATTTTTCTTGTGTACCCTGACCTTTGAAAGTTTCAAACGGCTCTTGCGATCAAGAAATAGCTCTGATCTAAAACAATTTCAAAATATTCTACATATTCCGGATCGCCATGCTCTGACGTCGCAAAATTCATTATGACGCAGCCAATTATAACTCACGGGAATTCACTATCAAAAGACGCGCCAAAGTTTTTGACCAATAAATGGTAAATATGCACTTGAAAATATACGAAATGGAAGATGAAAATTGTGAAACTGGATTAGATGAAAAAATTTATCATAACAAACGATTTATCAGTTTAATACTTTCATCAATACATCAACAAAAGCATTTTAGATCTTTGTTTGAAAAAAATATTTTAGTTATAATTCGGTGTGGGATTATGAATTGTGTGACGTCAGCGCATGGCGATCTGGAAAATGTAGAAGTTTTTTAAATCTTTTTAGATCATAGCTATAGCTTGATCGCAAGAGCCGTTTGGAACCTTTGAAGGTCAGGGTACCCGAGTAAAATCATTTTCAAACACATCGGCAATGATTACTAGGTTTATTTTTCCATATTCGGGTAAATATTATCTCTGAAAGGGGACAGGGGTACTTTTTTTTTTTATTTTGTTGCACACCTTGTCTTATTATATACAATATAGAGGCAATTCCTAATGTGCTATTTTTAGTAACAATGTCCACTAAGGAAAATTTCATTATCCCGTAATAGACCAATGGAGTTTCAGAGGCCTATGCACAGATGCACTAAGCCCCATTTTGCCAGAGCAGGGCTCATATGTATTCCACTGGATGTGTATATACAACATATCTTTGTTTCAAAATTTTCCTCATACCTTCTAGTGACTTGTCCTCAGACAGCTAGAAAGAGAAAAGTCACTTGTCCGATACTGAATTTTCCGAAGTCGGACATGTCCGGCATAGTACACCCCTGAGACACAGTTACAGGTACAAACATTTCTGAACTTGCCTTGACCAACAGATAAGGTTCTTGCAACGACACCCCATTTAAAGTGGTTTACAATAATGAAATTCAGTCAAAATTTAAAAAAAAAAAAAAAAAAAGGCCATTAGCCCTAAAATGCTCAACAGTCATCTACGACTATTAAAGCTGAAGACATTCTAGCTGTAATGATGTAAAATACATACCGGTATGTGTTAGTGAACTACTTTTTAATAGACTTGACTTATTTTTGAACATGCCAGAGATATCATCAAGCAACACGTTTCAGGAGTATCAAATGGAAAATGTAGCCTCTAGCCTGCACACAAGATTTTTCTAATTTTTGTCCCAGTGACCTTCTTTTTGACCCACCATGACCCAATTTTGAACTTGTCTAATGCAATGGTATATCAACAAGAAAAACATTCTGAAAAATTTCCATGAGTACTGGTCTAAAAATGTAGACTCTAGAGTGCACACATGGCTGTCCTAAGATTTGTCCAAATGACATACATTTTTACCTGACATCACCAAAATTTGAACTTGCACTATATAACATAAAAAAAACACACACGTTCTGTCCAAATTTCATGAGTATCAAGTTGAAAATGTTGACTCTGGGTGCATGCAAGGCTTTTGTAAGATTTTATCAAGCGACACACTTCTTGACCCTATTTGACCGAATTTCAAAAGTGACCCAGGTAACTTTCAAGACAAGCATTCTAAGTTTCATGAGTATCATACTAAAAATTGATTAGGACTCAGTAACCTAATTTTTGAAGTGATCCAGTTTTGAACGTGTCCGAGATATCATCAAGACAAAAATTCTGACCAAGTTTCATAAGTATGAGAGGGAAAATGTGGCCTCTATAGTGCACGCAAGCCTTTTCAAAGATTTGGCTCCGTGACCTAATTTTTAACCAAACCTGACCCAATTTTAAACAGGTCTGAGATATCATCAAGACAAGCATTCTGACTGAGTTTCAGGAGAATGGGGGCTGAAAATGTGGACCTCTAGAGTGCATATAAGGTTTTTGTAAGATTTGGCCCAGACCTAATTTTTGAGCTGACATGACCTTGTTTTAAACATGTTCGAGATATCATCAAGGCAAACATTCTAAGTTTCATGAATATCAGATAGGAAATGTGGCCCCTAGAGTGCACACAAGGCTTTTTTAATATTTACTCCAGTGACCTACTTTTGGACACCAACAGACCCAGTTTTAACCTAGTCCAAAATATCATAAAGACAAACATTTTGAGTTTCGTAAGTATGAGGCTTAAAATGTGGTCTGTAGAGTGCACAAAAGTTTTTTCTACAATATGGCCCAGTGAGTGACTTTTTGACCCTATGTGACCCAGTTTTGAACTGGTTAAAGATATCATCATGACAAACATTCTGACTGAGTTTCATAAGTATGTTGTTGAAAATGTGGCCTCCATAGTGCATACAAGGCTTTTCTAAAATTTGGCACAGTGACCAACTTTTTCCACCCTTTGTGACCCAAACTTCTCCATGATATCAACAAGACAACAATCTGTGTGCACACTTGGCTTTCCTAAGATTCATCCTAGTGACCTACTTTTTTACCTTAAGTGACTCAGTTTCAACCTTGTTCAAGACCTACTTTTTGACCTGACATGACCTTGTTTCAAACATGTCCGAGATATCAAGGCAAACATTCTAAGTTTCATGAGTATCAGATGGAAAATGTGGCCCCTGGAGTGTACACACGGATTTTTTAATATTTAGCTCAGTGACCAACTTTTTCACCCAACATGGCCCAATTTCAACCAGTCCGAGATATCATCAAGACAAACATCTGGCTGAAAATGTGGCCCCTAGAGCATACACAAATTTTTTCAAAGACATGGCCCTGTGACCAACTTCTTGGCCTGAAATTCATTCATAGCTAAAAAATAACAGGCCAGACACAAACATTACCCCTGAAATTTTCTCTTTTTCAGGATATTTGACAGTGCCATGACCTTGACCTTCTGACAAGGTTCTTTGGTGCAACACATGGTTTATTAGCATTGCCAGTTCAACAAATTTATGCCAAAATTCATTCATAATTAAAAAAGTTACAAGTGCACTACAAAAACTACAAAAAAAACAAATTTGATGTTGCCATGACCTTGAACCTACATACATCTCCTCTGCGCATGAAAGATGATCTTGATTGGTTAAAATTTGTGCAAAATTATTCTGCATTTACTTAGGGAAAAAATTTATGGCCCAAACACAGAAAAATACATTTGACCTTGCTGTGACCTTGACCTCTGTCTGATGGGCGCAATTTATAAGCATGACACACTCTCTTTATCTGGTTGACAATTGTACACAGTTGTATTAAAATTCATTTGTAATTAAAAAACTTACATGAACATAACCATTCAAAATTTCTCTTTAAATACATTTGATCTAGTGGTAACCTTGAGCTTCAATCTACTGATACTGTTCTTGCACAGGACACATCATCTTAATGTTGTATGCATTTCTGCAAAACACTGAAAGCCATTCATGATTTCAAAATAGTTATGGGCCAAACACAGACACTACCATAGAAAAAAGATATATGACCTTGCTAGGGCTTTGTTTGTTTATGTTGGAGTTTAACAACATTTTAACTTACATCATATCAATGCAGTCAGTGCATCAATGCATGTGTTTCCCGGCTTTCTTACACCAGTACTAATACAACTTTCTTCCGAAGCTACTAACTACTTTTCTCAGATTCATCAGAGGTGAGAGACTAAAAATTGCCAGAAAGAAAATTGGCCGCTACCAGGTATTGAACCCGCAACCACCAGGTCACGAGTCAGATACATTAACCACTGAGCTACACAGCCAGGCTCTTTGACCTTGACCTTTAACCTACGAACATGACTTTGGCACATGACTTTGGCACATGGGGGTGGAGAGAGAGAGAGAGGGGGGCTTTATACAACATGGATTCTTACTAAATTCAACAGATCTTCTTGCATTGCTTGATGTCAAATATGTCCTGAGTCAATCCTGAGAAGGTGACCATACAGCAATTGTAAAACAGTTGAGTCAAGTACCCATACACTTTCCTTTTTCAATCTTTTTTTTTTTTGTTTTCCATAGCAGCAATATTTCTTTGACAATGTTTATATAAGAAAGCAGCTGGTGGATTGGAAAAAATTTTGCACACATTGGTAAAAGAAAATGCAAGATCTGTTTGCACTGGAGTTTAACAACCTTTTAACAGTTTAGATCACATCATGGTGGTCAGTGCAACTATGCATGTTTCTGCTGCCTTTTCAACATCAGTACCAACACAATTTCCTTTCAAAGCCACTGTCTGCTTTTCTCACATGCATCAGAGGTGTGACGTGAATGATCCCTGGACAGAAAGTTAGCCTCAATCAGGTAATGAACTTGCAACCACCAGGTCAAGAATCAAATACACTAACCACAGAGCTACCCAACCTGGCTAGAAATTCTAAGAGCTCATGACACAAGTGAAGTAATGATGAAAATGGTATTAAACATCCAACAACCTGAAAATCATGATTTTTCAATCCCACTTTAGGACACAGGTATGAGAATATAAACTATTGTATAGAATGCTAGAAGGCAAGCAACAACAACATTATTAAGTCTGTAAGTTTTACCTTGACCTACTTGGGGCCAATCAACACCTGTCAGCCACTCCCTTCCCATCAGGGGCAAACAAGGCTGTTTTAATCCATTTCTTGCAAGTCTCTTCTTGACCTTAAGAGGCCAGGCTTGGCAAAAACTGGTCAAAATAATAAAGTAGAATGAAATACTACAAGAAACACCCAGTCTGTTGAAGATAATGAACCTGGTCAAAATTTCTTCAAGTAAAATAACAAGAAGACCATAATAGACCTGAATCATTCCAATGGCTAATATTACATATCAATCTTCATTTGCAAGCTAATATTACATATGAGTTCTTAATTGAAGTTGAAATAAGGACTGTGACAATTCAGAAGTGTAAGTGTGCAACTGAAACATGAAAGAAGTCCAAAAAATGACAAATCAAAGATGTATTTAACATATGAGCCATATTCTGTGAAAAGGGGTCTTAATGCATCTGCGAAGTATTGTTCCAGGTCAGACTGCACAGGCTGATCTTGGCCGAAACTTTTCGCTATTGGTTATTTCCTGTATGTCAAAGGACCAGTCTACATTATGATACAGTTGGATGTTACACATAATGGATTTTATGGATCCCTAATTAAGTACATGTAATGACTTACTTTGTGTAATGCATAACGTAAATGCATTTAGCCCCCTTTTGCCAGAGCATGGTTCATACATATGTGTCTAATATGTTTCAGATGACCCACATTTAGGGCAAAGACTTAAATTCTGATAAAGAACCACTAGTAGATACTACCTACATATTATCAGCACACTAAGCAAAATGATTTTGGGGAAAAGTGACATTGAATTACTCTCTTCAGTTCTATATAAATCTTGTGACACAATTGACTGGTGTTATATTCTTGTATTGGTGTGATACCTTCCATCCATATATCAGGGATATCTTTCACTCAAAGGACTACTTTGAACAACTTTGACACACAGCTATGAAATGATCCTACATTTACATACCAAATTTGAACATAATTTCCGCCAAACAGTTGCAGACAATGCATTATAAACTCTTTCAATTACTTGTAACTGACTCTGGCCAATACATGTTCCCCCGAAAGGGACCATCTTTGACCCCTGGGACATTTATGCTAGGAATTAAACACCCACGCCCTAGACCTAACAGAGTCAGACAAGATCTTTGACTCACTACAATATAAGAGAATTTTTGACTTGTCCAAATAGGAAACACATGCAGACCACAAAGAGAACAGTGTTTGAATCGAAGAAAATTTAGGTTACTAGTATTTTGCCCTTTCCCACAATTTTTTTAAAAGCCTGATTTTCCTGTGTCAATGGTCAGGTTGAAAAGCAGCTAGTGGTACGTAAAGAATATTGTGCTATGTAACGGTAAAAGAACATCAAGGAAACCATGGAAAGGTGCATTGATTATCCATTATCCATTATTGTCATATTAATTAAAACAAAGATCCTTGAGGGCCTGATTTGCTCTACTGGGAGTGATTTTACTGGTATTTTATAGCATACATCACTTTGTAGGCAAGGTCAATTGAACAAATAGCAAAGTAACTTAAGTAAAATTTCTCAAAACCAGTTGTTTGGAATCCAGTCAATTTTAATAGGGTTTCAGTACTCACTGTGTTAAACAATCCCTGAGACTTTCAAAGAAAGATGACCAATAATGTGAACTGTGTTGAGTAAATAAGTCATGTCATCAAATAGCTGCTTTTCCTGAACTGACAGCTAGATTTTGTTCATCTATCATAGCGTTCAATTCCTTGATGATGCAATTTACAAAGGATCTGTGCAAGTTTCATGTGAACTGGGTAAACAATGTGGACTTATTCGCATAGACAAGAAACATAAATTTTCCACATTACTAATTGTCAAATTCTTTCTCCCAAAATCAACAGCATTCAAGCCATTGATGATATAAAGGAATTATGCAAGGTTCAAGAAAATCCAACCACAAATGCAGACTTTATCATCATGTAAACAAGAAATGCAACATTTTTACTTTAAATACATGTAGCTACTTTTCCTTTCATAATTGCCTGCATTTTCTGTTCAACATTTCAACAGGATTCTAGGTATTGATGACATTAAGAAACTGTGAGTTTGACAAAAACATGACCACAATTGCAGATTTAAATGTTAAAAAATAAATGTAACTTTTCAACTTAAAATGGCCACTTTTCCATTGCCAATTGTCAGATTTTTTTTTTCAAATTCAATATAGTTTAAGCTATTGCTGATATGAAGCAAGTGTGCGAGTTTAATGAAAAGATGACCACAAATGCAGACTTTTTTGAGTAAACAAGCAATGTAAATTTTCATCTTTAAATGGCTACTTTTCCCTTAATAATTGTAAGATTTCTTTTTCAAATTCAATAGGATTCTGATGATATACAGCAATTGTGCAAGATTCAAGAAAATACAACCACAAATGCAGACTTTATTATCGTGTAAACAATAAATGTGAAATTTCAACTTTAAATGCCTACTTTTCCCTTAGTAATTATAAGATCTTTTTCCCCAAATTCATTAGAATTCAAGCTATTGATGAAAGATTCAAATTGCAGCTTTCAAGACTGGGAAAGCAGAATTTTACACCTCTGATCTTATTTCATATATCATCAAGATTAATGCTCTCACCAAGCTCAAAACCATCAGCTCCCAAAAGTAAACAGCAGGTGTTAAAATGCTTTTCAGTTTAAATCATACTATTTGAAAGTAAAGAAATTATTGTGAAGTGACAACCTGTTACTGTACAGTCAGTCCAAGCCTTAGTTGCTGGCAGAAAAAATAATTTGAAAAGTATGCCTAAAATTTACCAGGTCACTCTGTTGTTTGTTTACTTTTACCTCATTTTAAATTTCAATTTTCTCTCAGCAACTAACACCCCAACCAACTGTACAATAACAGACCGTCATATTCAAAACATAATTTAAATGCCACTACATTTTGACATCCCCTTTGTTTGCTTTGGGCAGCTGTTGGGGCTTTAACAAGCATTGCACTGAAAGTACTATCTCTGAAGTGCACACAATGATTTTCTAAGATTTGACCTTCTCACCTGCTCTTTGACCTTGGTTGAATTAATTTCACAACGGTCCAAGATAACAGGGAAAACATTCCACCAAGTTCAGTGAGCATTGGGCTGGACTTTTTGCCTCTAGTAGACTCTAAACTGCACACTATATGGAAATTGATTTTCATGACATACAGAATAATCTCAAACAAGAGCACCATATACGGGTGCTGACACTCGGCTGCAGCTGCTTTTCAGTGAAAATTAATTAAGAGCTAGGTGCACTACTTTTAAGGGTTTACATCCCATTTCTTTTTTTTTTGTTTTGTTCTTTGTTTTTTTTTTTTTTTTGTTTTTTTTTTGGGGGGGGGGTTGCTGTCACTCATCAAATACACCAAGTTTGAAGTAAATCTCTTCAATAATGAAAGAGATGTTAGACAATGTGATACTTTTTCAACAACATGGTGATGGCAAAAATGAAGACATGAGCTATGACAATACCTTGGTTTCTTTGAAAGCAGCTCAGCAACGAAAATAGATGGTCATGCATTACAAAATCTTCCAAAGTTTTGGAAAATCTTAACAGTATTGCAAAACTGAGTAAATTAGTGTGTTCTTGGTATCAATTGAACAAACCTGATCAGACTGGCAACAGCAACTTTTCAGTAGGTTTTCAGTAGGTTATTACCACAACCAAACAAATACCCCAACAATGTGAAATGGAAGAGTTCAACTATACACTGAAAAGATACACATACAAGGGTGATAATAGAACAGAACATTACACTAACAAAATCCATTTGGTTTACAAAAACTTTACCTGATGGATTACTACAGTAAAATTCACTTGTAGTAGCCCAAAATTTCTTTTATATATCTTTAACTCAGTTCACTTCCAACAGGTGAGCTGAGCCCTGGTAGCAAAGTCAGTAGCCTGCAAGGGTTGAGATCAGAGGACCCCTGGTTCGCATCCACAAGCTCAGCCATTATCTTTCCAAGGACTGGTGATAGTAATTGCGACATGATTCATTCCTCTCTCACCTGATCATTGTTTCAATGATGGTTATGTGGGTAATCAGCCAATGGCATGGGAATAATATTATACTGGTAAAAAAAAAACCCTAGGAAAGCATTTGATAGGTGCACTGGCCTTGGTGAAATACATAAAATGATGTTGAAAACAGTGTTAAACACAATATAATTATTCAATCCTAAAGGTGAGTTTAGTAGCTGCCAAGTTTTAAAAACAATAAGGATATAACAATAAAATGGTAATGATGACCAATTTCTGCTACAGCCCCACTTTTTTCATGTTAATTTGTGTAGTAAGTTGTATTTTGAGCAAATTTTACCAAATCAATTAAGTCTTTCAGAAGTACCAGCTGCACATTTATTTTATGATTTTTTTGTTTTAAAATCAGCATTTTCCTATCAAGAAATGCTTGTCTTGCAAATGTTCTAGTTTTCTTCTTTAACATCAAAAAGGGCCTTCACACTATTATGCTACGAAATTTGCCTCTCGATAGATTTTTCCTCAAACAAAAAAGTGTCAAAAATTCAAAGACAGAATTAATGGGATTGTATCCGGATAATCTGCAATCCGAAAATTAAGCGACTCTTCAACGTGAAAACGCTAACTAATATTCTGGAAATGTACCGATCTTTACTCATCATTTTAGCCACCACATACTGTTTCAATATTGGAAACTTACAATCGTGGTTATCACCCCCCCCCCCCCTTTCAAGAAAAAAAAAAAAAAAAAATGCTTTCACCCGTAAAACATTACAGTAGATTTTAGTACCGCGAAAAAATTGAACCACTGTTGTCCGAGTTTTCTACTTAAACAACCAAGAGAGCGGTAAATTGTAACACTAAAAGAGTTTCGTGAAAACAGAAAAAGCCTAATACTCTTTTTAAAAATAACAAAATGTAATACTATAATCTTTTCTAACGCTTGTTCCAAGTAAAAAAGTTTCCTCTTCCACGCCTCTGATTTACAATACAATATGGCGTCTTCTTCAGAAACAATCGTTATTTTCCGTTGCCAATCGAACGCGCATGCGTAGTTGAATTTTCATAAAGTACTCAAGCATGCGTACTTCTACGCCCAGATTTTCCCATCCTTCTAGTGCATTACACCTTGGTACAGCGGTCAGGTAATAGAACTCAAGGGTGACAACCTACGTCATAGCAGAGGTGTCATCTGGTGACGGTAAATATTTTGTCCTATTCGTGAAATCAGAATGCCATGAAACAATGTTGTAGCTCTAAACACTTCAACACAATTATTCTTAACGGCATTATCAACAGTCTATTTATACATAGATATCGGGTACATTTCTGCAGAAATGCTACAATTTGTTGCTATTGCATTCGATTTCCCTCATTTGCTTTTATAATCACAGATGCAAATTGCTAATATACCATTATTTTGTAATTTGCAGTGTTTACTACCCCTCAATCAATGCGGGATTTGATGCAATGGTGTGAATTAGGTCGACTGGTGTCGTAAACACTTGCAAAGGCATTGATGTTGTATACACACGAAAAGGGTGACGGGCTGACAATCACGGAAAGCGATTTCGAGACACTGAGATAAAATCAGTTAGACCACGTATGTAGCGAGCTGACCAATCAGCGTTCAGTATTGTCATAGTATATATCGAAGATACAACTCCCGCAGTTGTATATCTGGATATACTATGCTAGTATATCCTGCACGTGAATTCAGACTTCTGTTTGCAATATCGAGTCGAGACAAAATGTAGCCTTCACGGTAAACCCTTTATCAGAAAATGACGACTTTTGACGACCCTTAGTTACAAGCCTTTTGAAAACGTTGTAGGAAAAGGAGAAAATGCTGTTAGCCAGCATTTTCTCCTTTTCCTACAATGTTTTCTACCCTTCCCAAATGAAATTTGGATTTTTCAGTCACATTTATTTTGTCGTTTGCTAAAACAGTCTGCGCGCTTTCGGGGCTAGTGATGCGTCATATAAGACAGGTCGAATCTTCGAAGAGTATGACATGCGCAGACAACGGTTTGGTAAAGAATTAAACAATTTTGAAATTAGGTACAGTACTTCATTTGACAATTACAAAACATTTTAAAGTTCTCAATTTTTCCTTTTATTTTGACAAATACTGATTAAATTCCCCTCAGGGGGTACAAAAAATATAATCCGTAAAGGTAAAGGGTACCATCTAGTAAATCATGTCAATGAAATAATTTTTTAACTCTTTACCAAACGACAAAATTTCAGACTTGTCCAAATTCAAAGCATTTGCAGACGACAAAATAAACGTGACTCAAAAATTGAAACTTGATTTTAGAAGAGTGAAAAGGATTGTGGGAAAAGGAGAAAATGCTGGTAACCAGCATTTTCTCTTTTTCCCATAATGTTTTCAGAAGGCTTCTATATCCAAGTCATATAAGCCAGGAATTGTTTGGTAAAGGGTTAACTGTTAAACAGAAGTCAAATATGTACACTTATTCAAAGTGGAAGAATTTGCAGACGACAACAAATAAATCTGAAAGTTGTCTTTGACGGGATCGAAAATGTTGTGGGAAAAGGAGAAAATGCTTTTTCAGGTTTTTTTTTTTTTTTTTTCTCTTTCCGCGATGTTTTCAAAAGGCTTCTTTCCCATGATTGTTAAAACCCCGGAGTGTTTGGTAAAGGGATAAGCTGTAACAGACCGATACGGGTTCGTAATTTTGAACTGAAGGTGAGTATGGTAATCTTATTTTCACCAAAAACTTTAACCCTGATCAATCTGTGCACTTCGTACATATCGCTCAGGATCAAATTTATTAACTATTCTGCGTTATTTAAAAATCTAAAGATTTAAAATTATCAACCCGTATCAGTCTGTCGTGGTTTAACTCTTTACCACGCAATCCTGGGTGTTAACAACACTGTTTAAATCCAAATCAAATGATGCTTCCATTTTGTAAAAGAAAAAAAACTTTTGTCTCATAAGCACATGTTCCTGGATTATGACATAAAAAGCACGAATAGTCACGTGGTCTAAGTGAGATAGAAAATCTCGTGCCGTGATATATGGGAAATATACACTCGCTAACGCTCGTGTATATTTCCCATATACCACGACACTCGTTTTCTATCCCTTACTAGAATCAATTGTTGTGTTGTTGTAGGAAAATTGATCGGACGAAATGAGTCACCAACAAGAGTTGCGAATTGAAGAATTACATGTACACAAGCACTAGTAAACAAAATCAGTTCGAATATTTCAGGAAAACAACCACATTCTTATAATTGGTTGTTAATATTTAATTCGTTGGAATGTTTGTTAACATATATAACAATGCCTTGATTGTATTTCTCAAATTTGTCTTAATATGATAGATATAATTGGAACAGGAAATGTTATCCTTGAATAGTCTGTGATACGTAGTCTGCGGTCGACCTTGATTGTCGTTATTTCGACTTCACTTTTAATTTCACAAATAACTACTTAAGTCGACTTGAAGCTTTCTTGCCAAAAAATCATCCAAATTTTAAAACGAGTGGTTTCAGAAAAGATTTCTTAATATTTAAGAAATTCTGACCCAGTTGTAAACAAACACTTTTAAAACAAGGTAACAGAATGATATGGTGAGAAAGTGACCACACTGAAAATAAATCAACATCATTCTCATGATAATCTAAATGTGGTTGCATGATTTTTTGGTAACAAATATCAAAATCTGATATGTCGAATTAATGAAATCTCGAAGTATTTCAGAGAGCCACTTTGATTTCGATATAACGGGAATGAACTATAGTTTGTCCCATTATTTTCAAGTTTGAACATCGAGACTTTAAACTCTCCTTACCTTATCTCATGGATAGGGGCCTAAATGATCAACTCTTTTTTCACGTAGAGAACAGTTCAAGCTCACTGTTTCTTCTTTCTTATTTGTTCGGAAAAGTATAGGTTTTGTCGGAATTGAGAATATCACATCAGTACAAAATGGTATTATTAAAGTTAGTCTGACATTGCCTATCCGATTAACTCTGTCAAACATGGACTGCCCGGCTTTGGTCGGTAGTCATGGTATGGGCGGTCTGCCTTGGAATGAGCTGAGTTTCCTACCTGAAACTTTTTCACATGTCAATAACATTTGGGTAAGATCGAGTACTTGAAGCTATACCATCAGGATTCAATAGAGGGCAGAGCGTTTCCCCCTTTTGTTTGTTTGTTTTGCTTCATTGCGTTTTTATGCTAAACTTGGACTTTTTTTTCAGTTAAACCCAGCGAAGTTTACATATTCATGTACTTCTTTGGTATAGCTAGGCCTTGGCCTTGGCTAAGATATGCCTTGCCAAAGGAAATTCCCACTCGACTACCGGTGCAAGCGAGATTCTCAAGTCGTCTGATTTTAAATCTTATGCCGTATTTCCTGGGGCCAAACACTGCTTATTGATCTAGTACAGAGTTAAAGTGATCCTGAAGCAATCGTTTTGAGATCTAGTTACGTCAGAACAATTCACTAACCCGCTTTCTAACCAATTAATAACCATGGAAGACACAATCAGAACCGGATCCTTCTGTATAAAGCCTAGTTTACATTTGGCCTACGGAGCTCTTACGGCACCCGTAAACTCGCCGTAACTTCAAATTCGTGCAGTCCCCGTGCGGAGGCATACGGTGTCCGTGCGATTATCGCACGGTTTTACGGGCGCCGTAGACCTTGCAATCACGTTTAACAAAAAGGAAAACATATTTTTGAAAATCACAAGACCATACGGAGCCCGTTACCCGTATACACGTCGTAGAGGCATCGCACGGTCGCTGTACGGACATCGTACGGTGGCCGTGAAATGTCTTGGTACTAAATCTTGACCGAATCAACCTACTGGCTCCGTACGGAGACTGATTGACAACCGTAGGGTCTACACAAGACCTTATTGACACATCTTACGGTCTCCGTACGGGGACCGCACGATTACCTTACGATTACCGTGCAATCACCGTACGGTCGCCTCAGGGATCTTTGTAATTAGTTTATGAAAATCTGATCAAAAACCATACGACAGCCGGACGATTTTACAGTGAACACAAACATCGTAGCCTACGACATCGCACGGTGTCAAAAAATCCTACAGAAAATCGCAGACTACGATATCGTACGGCGTCCTTAGCAAATGTAAACCAGGCTAAAAAGTTCAAGTTCAGGCGAAATGAAACACTCAAAATGAGATACAAATGTAAGCCAAAGTCGAATCTTAATCTGGACTGTACACGTGATGCCCTTATATTTTTGCCGTTTTCTATAAATTTTAGCTCCACCGGCCGAAGTCCAGTGGGGCTATTGTCATGGCGTTGTGTCCGTCGTGCGTCCTTGCGTCCGTCCGTCCATCCGTAACTTTTTCTTTAAAAATCTTCTTCTCATAAATTACTGGGCAGATTTGAACCAAATTTCACAGAAATGTTCCTTGGGTGGTCCTCTCTCAGATTCTTTAAAAAAAATGTGATCAGTTACATAACATGGGTTTTATGGGCGGAGCTTATTTTCCTTATATAGTCTATATAGTGAAATCCATAAAAAAAATTCTCCTATGAAACTACCGGGCAGATTTGATCCAAATTTCACCGAAATGTTCCTTGGGTGGTCCCCTTTCAGATTCCTTAAAAAAATTATGATCAGTTACATAACATGGCGTTAATGGGCGGAGCTTATTTTCCTTATATAGTCTATATAGTGAAATCTATAAAAGAAAAAAAAAAAATTCTGCTCAGAAACTGCTGTGCAGATTTGAACCAAATTTCACAGAAATGTTCCACAATACCGGCATATACATGGTACTGAATCCATCAGACTGAAACAGATAAAAACATATGATACTTGTTAGATACTTGGATCAAACAACCTGTTTTTATATTTCGGTCATCTCCATGCGCGAGTCCAGATATTTTTCTCAAAAAGGGGGGGGGGGGGATTCCCATCGAATACGTACTCGTCTTATTATGTGACCCATCATATAAAAAAGGACATTCCGGGACGTGCGAAAAGTATCGGCCCTGGTCAGACTGCGCGTACTGCAAACTTTTTGTCATTCTACCTTACTTTATATCCATACTGATATACCAATCATGATTAACCGCTGCTGGATCCAATCTCTTTTTTAAATATTTGCTTAACAGAATTCCTTGATTGTCCCTTTTTTGCGTGACGGGTGACATGATATTTTGATTCCCAGATTTCACGAATCCGATAACCACATTTTTGCCAAAATTCCAGAGGGGGTCCTGACCCCCAGTCCCCCCCTCTGGATCTGCGCATGATCTCATATCCAATGCTAAAAATGTTATAATCAAAACAAGACAAATTTTTGATGCATAGCATCAAAGAAGCCGGCAATTTTTTTGTTACCATCAATGTGGAAGGTGCTTTAGGAATAACTCGCTTATCAGAAGTTGTGTTACTTTTAAATTAAAAATTCTGGAGAATAAGACTAAGAATGTTCTTAAGAATGGTTGGTGAATACAGACCCAGTAGAAAATTTTACCGACTGCAACAATTAGGAGGCTAATTAAGATTTTTTTTTTTTGCTGTGAATCCTATTTTTTGTTTAACTCTTTACCAAACGACAAACTTTCAGACTAGTCCAAATTAAAAGCATTTGCAGACGACAAAATAGATGTGACTCAAAAATTGAAATTTGTTTTAGAAAGGATAGAAAACATTGTGGGAAAAGGAGAAAATGCTGGTTACCAGCATTTTCTCCTTTTCCCACAGGGTTTTCGTAATGCCTCTTTCTCAGGGTCGTTAAAACATGGGATTGTGTGGTAAAGAGTTAAACACTAATGTAAACTTCACTTTTTTTCCTGCTTGCATTCGGAAAGAGGACAGTTACATTCAGTAAACAGGAATGGTGCAATTTTGCTCTTCAGATAAAAGCATGGTCATTTTGGATTAGGTATTTTCTCTATTTTGACAAGATCGAAATACTGTTATCATTCTTACATGAATATGATCCTACATACCGTAGTCAGACCTCCAGGTAAGAGGGAGTGATAGTATTCTAAATCCATTATTTCCTTTCCAAACCCTATGTTGTGGGTACTCATTAGAATCGTCTCGATGAGACAATTCTAATGAGTAACCATAACATGGGGTTTGGTGGAGACTGATTAATATTTTCAATTTTGAAATCAAAATCACTTCCTCTATCTGGAGCTCTGCCGTAGCTGATGCATATTATTGCATGATCACTTGACATTCCAACAAGCCTTCACAAAATTTTAGCCAAAAGCTAAAAAACCTTTACCAAACAATTACATGTTCTAATTAATTACCCTGAAGAAAAAGGCTTCTGAAACCATTGCGAGAAAAGTATAAAATGCTTGTCACAAGCATTTTCTCCTTTTCCACAGTGCTTCCTATCATTTCAGAGCCAAATCTCATCATTATAACCAAATCTAATTTGTCGTCTGCAACTGCTTTGAATTTGGACAACACTGTCCAAAATTTTAGCCCTGTCCAAGTTGAAAGCATTTGCAGACAACAATTTCAATGTGGCTAAAATGATTGCAGTTGTTCTGAAAGGTTAGAAAACATTGTGGGAAAAGGAGAAAATGCTGGTTACCAGCATTTTCTCCTTTTCCAACAATGTTTTCAAAAGGCTTCTTTCTCAGGGTCGTTAAAAGTCGGGATTATGTGGTAAAGATTTAATCGTTCACTAAACAATTATATGTTCTAGTGACCCTGAAGAAAAAAGCTTCTGCAACCATTGCAATTAAAGTATAAAATGTTTATCACAAGCATTTCTTCCTTTTCCTACAATGCTTTCTACAAATTTTAGAGACAAATCTCATCATTATAACCAAACTGGATTTGTCGTCTGCAACTGCTTTGAATTTGGACAAGTTCTAGATTCTGTTGTAGGATACAGAGTTAGAGGCTAACTAGTCCATCGAAGAAGTACCATCAATTTGTTTTTCCTTTGCTTCTTGCTTTATTTCTTGATTCTTAGTCAACTATTGCCTTAATAAATTGAGCAATAAAATATTTTCAAGTTTGGTTTGACTATGAAAATCTGAATAGCCCCCTTACAATGTAATAGTTGAACATGTAAATGAGCCATGCTCTGGCAAAAGGGGGTTTAATGCATCTCCGTGATCCATGATACCAAGCAAGCCATCACATAATTAAGGATCAACAATACATGTAGCCTCTTTTTTCAATACAATCAACTTAATCAGGTAGACTGGTCCTTAAATATACAGAAAATTTACCAATAGCGAAAAGTATCAGCCCAGGTCAGCCTGCACAGTCCAAGCGGGCTGACTTGGGTTGATACTTTTCCCAGATTCATTAAGACCCTTTTTCACAGAGCATGGCTCAAGTGCAATGATGTACAACGTCAGTCAAATGCTGTCGAGGGTCATTCATAACTAGGTGCAAAACCCAAGTTTGGCTGGAGCCCTAAAGCCACAAAAATAAGTGCAATACCCTTAAACGCTACATCAAAAGTTCCATTACATTTCCTTTCCAGCCTTACTTTAGACCTTTGAAAGGGTAGAAAACATTGTATGAAAAGGAGAAAATGATGTTAACCAGTATTTTGTCCTCCTGCAACTACGTTTCAATAGTCTTCTTCCTCAGGGTTATTAAAACGTATGAGACATGCTCTGGCAAAAGGGGACTTAATGTATCTCTGTCATCCATAATTCAAACAAGTCATCACATATTTATGGATCCATAAAATTCATTTTGTCTAGCAACCAACTGCAACGTGAGGTACACTGGTTTTTGACATGCAGAGAAATTACCAAAGCAAAAAGTGTCGGACTGCGCAGGCTAACCTGGGCCAATACTTTCTGCAAATGCATCAAGCCCCCTTTTCACAGAGCATGGCTCATAAATAAATGCCCAAGGATTAAGTGTGTCTCAATTGTGCTCTGAGTATGCAAGGCTTGTCACAACAAAGGCACATTCTTACAAAAAAGTATGTATAAGAAATGTGTTTTTCAAAATTTTGATTTTTTTACCAAAATATGTCGCAGAGCAGCTTTAATTGCAAGCGTACCGCTTTGTTATTGTCACGTGATGAAGACAAAAATTGAGGTGCGTTCTTTAGAGCAGGGATCGTATACGATCCCTGTTTAGAGCGAGATTTTTAGGCCGCTCAATAAGATTTTAATCGAGATATCTCGCGCAATTCAGTAGAAATTCTTCAGTTTTGCGCGAGATATCCCGATTAAAATCTTATTAGGCGTTTTTAGAAATAAGAGTTCAAATACAAAATCTGTAGTTTTCATGCTCGCAATTTATGTGAACAGCACAAGGAAAAAAATGTGTAATATTGCGCTGATCTACTTACGTAAAGTAGTATCAGGAGAGGTAACCAGTCTATACTAGTTTAAGAAGAGTTACGCTGCCTGTGGGGTCAATCATTAATCAGTTATTAAATAAATATCTATAAATACGAAATCTTTACTTTTCATGCTCGAAATTCATCTCAACAGTACATGCAAACAAATGCATAATTTTGAGCTTAATAGCAGCATACTATTAAAAGTATTTGAGTGAATATGTCGGAAAAGTTGTGCAATGATGTATCCCAAAATTCCCCATGTGCATAAAAAAAAAGCATTCCTACTGGAAGCCGGCTTCAAGAGCCGGCTTCCAATGACTGTACAAATATGATGGGGGTCCTGCGTGGCTCAGTGGTTAGGGCGTCGGACTTGTAATCTGGTAATCCCGAGAGGTGTCGAGGGTTGCGGGTTCGAGTCCCCCCCCCCGCGCCGCAGGTCACGTGGGTATGTCCTTGGGCAAGACATGTCAGAGCCCCAGCCTAGTACTGATGATACCCAGGAAGCACATGAGTAAGTGAACTTCGCCGTGATATAACTGAAAGATTGTTCAAAACGGCGTAAAAGCCCATTAAAAAAACACACACACAACAACAACAAGTATGTTGTACATGTTTATTAGTAATGCAAACAAGTAGGAAGCAATTCAATATTGCGGGGGGGGGGCTAACTTGGGGGTTAGGGAGATATTCTTGGTAGATTGTTGTGTTGCACGACACACTAGTACATATGTATTTCATTTACGCTTATTGTAAAAATTATTGGCCTTTCTACTCTTCCCCCCCCCCCCCCCCCGTTCCTACGGGCTTGTAATGTCCAATCAGTCAATGCTTTTTCAAATTCCCGTAGTGAAAACGAAGTCTTACAGTCGTTTCTCTGATAAATACTATCAAAATGATCACCATATGCTGCAAATGTTTCTTGATAGAATTTAGTATTATCATTGTAAATATTACAATTTCGGATGAAGTGTTAACACTTGTCAACGGAACGCTACAGCTTTAGTCAGCTTTAAATGTGCGGTATGTCCCGTTACTGCGAAAGTTGTATCACAGGTAAAATCAATGATACTCGGAACGTATTGCACATGGCAGTTCACATATAGAAAGGGTCGAAAATGGAACTACTTCATCTTAAAAGCAATTACATGCTACTGGAGATTACATTTATGCAGAGAGAAAAAAAAGGTCCTTTGAATTTCCAATGGCCCAGTAAAGAAGACAGTGTATGGCACAAAGAATTACAAATCATATGTAAAGTGAATCCATAGGTAGCTTCTAGCAAATCAAAGAGAAAGTAGAAACTAGAAAAATTGTGATGAAGACAAAATTTAAGAACTTTTTTCAGTAATGGGATACATTTGAAACATACGTTACAGTAGAATTCCAGTGTTTGACTAAATGTAACGAAGCACAACTCTTTGAACTCTATGCTGGAGCTAACGTGGTCATTAAAACATTATCTAAACAGGATAATTCATGTCAGTTGACACCAGCAACTCTTTGAATATCTTGTTCAGCCATATCATGCGTTATCTATTCTACATTAACTCTACAGCTCGCTTTATCAAATCAGATACATGAGATTATGTCAGTTTTAATGACAAAGAGAATAGATAAGTAATAAATAACAAAATATTTAGGATTAAACTACCGTACATGTGCATGTTTGAATTTTGAAAACGTTAATGATGCTCGGGCCGTTTACGTGAAACATACGTTACCTTTAGATATATGCTCTGTATTGAAATTCGTTTTAGCAGGTCGAAGAAGAACATAGTTAACTTTGATTATTTCAGTACTTGAATGTTTAATGTTTGTATTACAGTTGCAGATCTTAATAAGAATCAAAGATTAAATGTAAAAACAATAGTTGGAAAAAGAACGAAACCATAATGTGACAATATTTTGTCGTTTTGAAAACCTGATTCTTTTTTAATGTTTGCTACTTTAAGGGAAAGGGTAAAATGTGTTGTCTCGCTATTTCATTTCTGTGTTGTTGACGTCTTAGTTTTAGAGAAAAAGAGCCCTTGTTTGATAATTCCAGTGACATTTCAACTATTTTCACAAAAGAAGCACATAGGTGGTTGAAGAAACATACGTTACCCACATATTTGGGTACTCTACGGGAATTATTATTTTTTCCGAAATGGAACCAATGATGTTCACGATATTTTGGAAAATTGTTGTACATACATGTATCTTTGAAACAGAGTGCAAAGTTTTCAAATTCGCGGAGGTCATTTTTTCGATTTTTCTTCTGCTGAAATGTTACGTTTTATTGAGAATGGGCGGCAAATGTTTCTTGATAGAATTTAGTATTATCATTGTAAATATTACAATTTCGGCTGAAGTGTATACGACATCTATTGTTAAATCGCACATGTGTCACCGGCTTCGAAAATTGTGCAGAGGTAATTGCAAAATCAACGAAACTAATGAACAAAATATTATGTATACTAACGAAGAAAGTTGTCAGGTACCATATGCACTGCTTTGTTTGGACAGATCTTCAATAAAAATAATGTACAAGCTGAAAAACTTACCTTTTAAAATGAAAATGGCGGATTTAAAATGTCTCCGATGACGTATGCTATGACGTAGGTTGTTACCCCTGGAACTGTCGATGAAGTTATTCATGCTTGATTGATTGTTCCAGGTCATGGAAAATTTATCTCGTTCGGTTTATACTAGAGATCATTAAACAAACCTGTCTAAACAAATAGTTTAGCCAATCAGAAGTTGTGTTACTTTCAAATTTAGAAAATTCTTGAATACGGATTTGAATGTTCTTATGAACTGTTAGTGAATACGGACCCTCGAATCGATATTCTGGTCTTGATACTAGATAAACTTAAAGTACCTGATCAGCAAACTTGACTTGTTCAGCCGAAAGAAAAGTCTGATATTTTCTCATTATTTCAGTCAACCCATACCGAAATTGAGTCTGCAAAAGACACTTTTCGTCTTGGGGTAGAAAACACAGCAGCAAAAGAAGAAGGACTGTTCCCTCGAAAAAATCTTATTTACATTGTATGCAAAGACAAATTATTTTGTTCTTGGAATTATGAGGATTTAACGATTTACCACACAATCCCGAGTTTAATGACCCTGAAAAAGAAAGCCATAGAAAACATTGTAGGAAAAGGAGAAAATGCTGGTAACCAGCATTTTCTGTTTTTCCCACAACATTTTCTACCCTCCCCAAAACCAATCTAAACTTTTTAGTCATATTTATTTTGTCGTCAGCCATGCTTTCAATTTAGATGAGTCTAAAATTTTGTCGTTTGGTAAAGAGTTAATTCACTAGGTATATGGCTATATTACAGAGAAATGTGGTTGTCGCGAGTGAAAACGCAAGGGAACTATACACAAGCACGGCTGGTGAGCCTTTTGACCGGAATCTGTTATCTGACAGAGCTTCTACTATGTGTGAAAACAATCAAGTAATTTTTACAGTGAAATCCGGTGAAGCTGTCCCCGGTGATACTGAAGGTAAGGTTATATTGCAATAGAGTCCTGCTATGTTAAAAGGGTGCTTAATTCATCTGCAAAAAGTATCGACTCAGGTCAGCCTGCGCAGTCCGCGCAGGCTGACCTGGTCCGAAACTTTTTGCTATAGGTCAAATTTCTGCATATCAAAGGACCACTCTCCCTAATGCTTCAGTAGGTTGTTAAACAAAGTGAATTATACAGATCCCTAATTATGTGATGTCGTGCTTGGTACAATGCATTACGGGGATGCATTAGGCCCCCTTTTTGCCAGAGCATGGATCAATTTATAATATATGAATCATGCTCTGTGAAAAGGGAGTTTACTGCATCTGCCTGATGGATTATACCAAGCAAGTCATCACATAATTATGGATCCATAAAATTCATTTTGTGTAACAGCTGGCTGAATCCTGAGGTAGCATGTGTCCGGGGATGCAGAAAATTTACCAAATGCAAAAAGTTTGAGTCAATACTGTTCGCAGATGCATTAAGCCTCCTTTTCACAGGGAATGCCTCAATTAATATGAAGAGGCCGACAACATTTTTTAAGCTTTGTGGGGGTGAATTGGTGATTATAACATTGCTGCAATTATATAAACGTTTTTTTTTTTCATTTGGCCTTAAAACTTTGTCAAATACTTTGTACTATTCAACAGACAAAACATAGGCTGAATACTGGACCGTACTGCGTCTTCAGGAAAACGTTATAAAGTTAAGAATTACAAATGCACTCAACCACAGCTAATTAAGAGCTACTCAAAATCCGATTTTCTTTTCTTTCAAAGGTTTGAAAACATGGTGGGAAAAGAAGAAAAGGTTGGTTACCAGCATGTTCTCCTTTTCTTACAATCTTCTCAAAAGGCTTCTTCTTTTGGACGGTTAAAAGTCAGGATTACGTGGCATGGGCTCAACTGCTGTGATCAAATGACTATTTTCCAGGAGAATCAGCCATCAGAAAGAAGAGAATGGATTGTGAATTTTTTCAGTGCGATGGTGAATGTTTTCGAGAGATCCGAGAAATAGAATTCGAACAAGGAGGTAGATGCCCCATTGCAACACTTACAATGACGAGTGAGACATGCAGAGAGACTTGTTTCTGTTCTTTGTAAAGAAACAGTAAAAAATCACGGATTAAAGGTACATGTATAAGTTTTGATCTTGCCAAAAAAAAAGGGAGAGAAAAGGAGAAAATTGTTCACGTATCTTAGTGATATTTATATATGTGTCATGTTGCATGATTTTCCACTTGATATGCAGTGTTTCATAACAATATAAAACTGATTTCGTTTCTTCCTGATGAAAGTATATCATGTTTTTATATGAAAGTAAATAAGCCATGCTCTGGCAAAAGAGGGTTTAATGCATCTCTTTGATGCTTTATACCGAGCCAGTCATCGCATTATTATAGATCCATGAAATCATTTTGTCTTACAACCGACTGAATCATGAGGTAAAATGGTCCTTTGACATGCAGAAAATTGAACAGCAAAAAGTTTCACCCAGGTCAGCCTGCGCGGACTCCGCAGGCTGACCTTGATCGATACTTTTGCATGTAGTTGTTTATGAGATAAAAATGTCACATTTTTGGATTCTTTTGAAACTTGCACAGATTATATCATTATGAATATGTATTATCATGGGCTTAAATCTTAGGCAACATTTATTGTTACCATTTCTTTTGAACATGCTGGAATTATTACATTAGGTGCTACGGCCCTATTGAGTTTGGCCTCAATATTACTAATAATACATATAAAAGGTTTTGAGAAATTTCTGTATGACTTTTAATGGGATTTGCTTTGCATTTGCTTGCATTAAACTCCCTTTTCACAGAGCATTGCTCTTACATAAAGGTGTGGTAAGTAAGGACAGATACTATCATAACGATCGGATTATAGACAAAGAAAAAGTCGACATGTAAAGTCGAAATAATTAGAACATTGAGCTAGAGTATGTTTACAAGGGGTTTAAAAGGGGTGGAAATCAATGTTGACTTATCTTAATAAAAGAAACGTACCTTGGTAAACCTTTTTTATAGTGGTGCCATTTGCCATCATTTTTCATAAGCTTCCAACTACCAAAGCAAAAAATCGTATCAACAAAATAATGGCATTAATACACTAATACAGTTGGGTCATGCTCTGGCAAAATGGGCCCAAATGCATCTCCTTGATACATAATACTAAGCAAGCCATCACTTAATCTTGGATCCAAAATAGCAACTTTTATAACAACTTAATCATGAGGTAGATTGGTCCTTGGACATACAGAAAATTGACCAATAGCGAAAAGTTTTGGTTCAGGGGCGATATCTTTCGCAGATGCATTAAGCCCCGTTTTTACAGAGCATGGCTCACGCATACTATTAGGTTAGTTATTATTAAGTTTCTGAGCTGACATGTGTGCGCAATCTGATCTTGTGTCACAATGTTTTCAAAAGTTGTAAACTGCAGGAACAAGAAAGAGTTTATAAATGTAGGAATTGGTATATCAGTGAAGATGGGTATTCGTTAGGATGCAGTTATGTTAGTCTCCATGTGCAGTGCACAGCCTTTTCAAAAGTTTTCAAAAGCTTTCAACCAGTTTTTTTTTTTTTTTTTTTAAATATGGTATAGCACATTGCAGCAAATAAAATCCATTTGAACGAAAACACTCTCACATATTACGATTTAATAACAATGTCCACTACATCATTTATATTGTTCAACAAATGTATATTGAAATATGTTATTTGTATTGCATGTTTTGTTCTTAACACTTAAGCTGCTGAATAAATGAAACGCAAACTTCTACTCAGTACTAAACGCCCAAACATTGTGGTTTCAATGTTGATTTCACCGGAAAGAAAATACCGTATCGGACAGTGTAGATCAAAGATCAGACTGCACGTTCTGTGCAGTCTGATCTTGATCCACACTGTCCGCAAAAGGTCAGTGGGTCGCGATTAGCAGCTTAAGGGTTAATTGTTACGACCTTGTATGCTTAATAATAAATAAGTACTTAGAATAAAATTTCTGTTCTGTCCTATTTAGCAGATCAGCATCAGCGCCTAGTTTTAATATTTTATTATCACATAAACTTTCTCCAGCAGTATATTAAAGTCATGACTTATTTTTGATAACGCACTAGTCAATTGTCGTTTTTTGGATCCCGGTTCTGGTTATTTTTATAGTTATGAGCGCATGAAGCCGGCGAAACCAACCACAACATGGGCTAGAATTTGTATTACTTCGCCATTTCGTAGGAAAATGGCGTTGTTGTTGCGTGGACATATACGAGACATGTACGTGCTGAAAACATTATGATTTTCATGTTTAATAACAACAAGAAATGCAGCATAAGTAATTTTAATTCAACAAAATTCTGATGATTTTCGATTTACTCCCTCTGTAAACTGTTTCATTCTACTTTCGATGTACATGTAATTGTCACCGAGCTGTCTTCAAACCGAGTAACATCTGTAAACATGGATCCGTGCACGGTATAGAGGCTGAAGATGATGATGCAGGATACTTCTTTGGCTGTCATCCGTTTTTTTTTTGCGATATAAATAGAATCTCACATTTTATTTTACGTCTATGTATTATAATTTTTATCATCGTTCGCCAAGGCTCGCGTCATTTGATTTTTGTAAACTCGTTTGATAAAAATTATAATACATTAACACTCATGCAATTTCCTCTATGTATGTGACGTTACCTTGTGATATTTAGCTCACCTGAGCAGGAAGTGTCCAAAGTTAGCTTTTGTGATCGTGCTGTGCAATTTTACCTTCTGTACACCCTGTCACATAATGTACGAAACAAAGTCATATTGTTGGCCTTGCTAAAATCTAGCATGATTGTATTAATGGTCTATCTCATGTCAAAATGTGAGTGACTAGAAAAATCAAAGCGTTGAAAACACTGGTGTGGCAAGGGAGCCAATGTGTGAAATTAATAATTTGAAAAATAAACAATCAATAATGTGGGACGAACAAGCCAATGGACGAACAAGCCCAGTGACGAACTGGTTTGGGGACGAACACGGTCATGTTGTGTGTATCATTCCACCAACAGAAGGCCATGGTGGGTATAGATATTTTCAATAAAAACTGAAGTACTCCCATGACCGATGACCTAATCTAGTTTATTTTAATACACCGTTGTTAATTATGTATCTGAGTGCTATAGAGACACTTATTTGTCTTAATACGCGATTTTCAAATACTGTATTGAACTCATAGTGACGTTGTCTTCGACAAATGCCACAAAAAAATACACGTGCCCAATAAAAACCATATTTGCAGGCCGATGTTTTTTTAACTTATTAATTGATTTATTTTTAGCTCCACTGGCTAAAGGGCAGCGAGCTTATGACATGGCCCTGTGTCCGTCGTGCGTACGTCCGTCAGATCCTGCGTGCTCTTGTTAACTTTTATTTCAAACTTCTTCGTCTCTGAAACTACCCACCCAATATTGATGAAACTTCACAAAAATTATCCTGCCATAGCCAGGTTAAGAATTTTTTTATTCCAGTTAAAATTCTGGTTGCTATGGCAACAAAATAAAAAAAAATTAACGCAAATCTCAAAAATCTTCTTGTCCGAAAACCATAAGGCCTAGGACTACCAAATATGGTATGTAACTTCATCTAATGACAAGAAATCTTCAAATTATAACCTTTTGGTCAAAATTGGGCCAGCTGCCGGTGTCACAAGTTTTGCATAGGCTTTCATAGTGAAAAATTTAAAAATCTTCTTGTATCTAACCATATAGCCTAGGGTACCAAAATTGGCATGTAGCTTTATCTAGAGAAACCCCTACTAAGATTACTCAAATTATAGACCTGGGGTCAAAACTGGCTCTGCCCCAAGTGTCACAAGTTTTACCTGGGCTTATATTGTGAAAACTTCAAAAATCTCCTTGTTACTAATCATAATGCCTAGGACTATCGAATTTGGTATGTAGCTTCACCATGTGGACCGGTACCAAGATTGTCCCAATTTTAGCTCTGGAGTCAAAATTTGCCCAGGTTGGGGATTGACAAGTTTTACATGAGCTTATAGCGTGAAAATTAATAGAATCTTCTGGTTCCTTACCGTAAGGTCTAAGTTTACCAAATTTTGCACAAAGCTTCATCTAGTGGACCTATAGCAACATTGTTAAAACTATAGTCCTGGGTTCAGCCCTGGGGGTACCACAGGTAACATGTTTTAAAAATTTTTTTGTAGCACATGAATTCAATATGACTTAAACCTATATACTGATCAAGGGAAATAACTCCCATTCACTCATAACAGATATACTTAGTTTGTTACCGCTTATCTCGCCCGGCCGGGTAATTCAATGGTTAAGGAACCTGAGTCGTGACCTGGTGGTTGCGGGTTCGATATCCGGTTGCCGCAAACTTTCTTTTTAGTGATTTTTGCTCTCTCACCTCTGATGCATGTGAGAAACGTAGTCAGTGGCTTGGAAAGAAAATTGTGTTAGTACTGTGTGAGAAAGCCAGGAAACACATACGAAGGTGTACTGGCCGCCGTAATATGACCTTAGCTTTAAAACGGCATTAAATTCCAATACAAAAAAAAAAACATTTACCTCTTTTAATTATTAAACCGCACTATAACATCATTGTTGTTACATATTTAAGTTTAACTACGAGAAGAAATGTTCTGATTTCAGTGAGAGTGATTTATTTGGATGTTTATTGTTGTGCTCAGATGAGTTGGATATTTACTATGACGTGAGTTGAGGTTTGTATCATGCAGGTTTTGGTTCCAGAAATTTACCAGACTTATGATTTTTTTCTCTGTCAGGGCTAATTAAGCGCATGCTACATCCATTTAAAAGGAATTTGAGCGAAACAGGGCCATCATGACCCTCTTGTCCGTTTATTTATCGTCGTCACCAGTTGCCCATGTGGGTCCATATTAGTTATATTACGGGGATAGTGCAAGATGCAGGACGAAACCCATCATAAGTTCCGCCTGGTTCTTTAACCCTTTCAGCGCCATAGGCGAAAACAGGGACTTTTGCGGACGGCATAGATCAAGATCAGACTGCACAGAACGTGCAGTCTGATCTTTGATCTATGCCCTCCGCTTGTTTGGTCATGCCTATATAATAAAAGTCTTCTTGAGACTCAATGGATTGTATTTACAGCCATCAAAAGAAGCCAAGTTTGTTTATTTGGCACCGAAAGAGTTAATGAAGTCGGTGTATAGCTTCGTCACACAAGACCTCGGTTTAACGTCTCATCCGGAAGACTGGAACAGTCCTACGCTCTACCACTTGAAATATTTGGACTGGTCCTAACTTAGTGAGAATGTTTGGCTTGATAATATCTCGGACAAATTTGAAAACGGATTACCGTTTGCTACGAAAGATGGGCCGCCAGATAAATCCACGGAAATCTTGTGTTTCCATTTAGAGGCGACATCTTCAGTTCAATATCTATGCCTCAGCCGATATAACTTCACAAGCACCCCAGATATGGTATCATGAAAACCTTTTAACTTTTAAAATTGTTTGTCAGACATACAGTTATGGATCACAAGGCTCACTCCCACCAAAGAGGTCCTGGGTCAAATTTGTGTTCATCCTTCAGGCCACAGGTTTGTCCAAAATTTGGTCAAGCTTGATCTTGATTGAACTAGTTCCCTCTCTCTCTCTCTCTCTCACACACACACACACACACATAGACAAAGACAGAAAAGAGACAGAGACACAGAGAGGGGGATAGCTGCCTGTACGGAAAAACACAGTTGCGAACACCTTGCAAAAAAAAAGACATCCCCCCCCAAAAAAATTAAAAAAATAGTTGTCATCAGTGGCCACTAAATGGCTTTTACAATTCAGAAATTTTCTGCGGAAAGGACCCCCCCCCCCCCGACCCTTCTGTGAAATTCCCCTCCCATCTCTCGACACTTTGCGCCTCGGATAATACCTTCGGTATTACTTTTGAGTACACTTTATTTTGTGCTAGTTACCCGCGTCACACACATAGGCTACATTCACTGGTTTATGGCCAGAGAGTGTTTCAGACTCCGCTTGCCCTCTTGTTTAGATGATATTTGGGTTAAAAAAAAATGGTCTGGGTTGGTTGTCTAGGTTAAATGTGACACAATAAATGGAAGGTTTCACGTTATTTTATTGCACATACTCTAAGGCAAGAAAAATATGCGAGTAATTACAACACTATGTTTGTTCAAGATTTAACATATACGGAAAGAAATAAAGTGCTTTTGCGGCCTGAACAGATCAAGATCAGACTGCACAGAACGTACCGTCTGATCATTGATCTACACGGTCAGAAATTTCGAAAGATATCCTTATCAAATAGCAGCCTTGAAATCAATTTAATTTGGTTTTGTCTGTCAGTTGAGTAATATCACCGTGGGGTCTAAAACATAAACGGGAAACATTATGTAGTTATGCTTTTTAATACCCGAAGTAACTTTTTTCTGCACTGTCTTATATTTTAAGAGATGTTATGGGAAAAAAAATGAGCACTGAAACTGCAGCGTTGGGGGGGGGGGGGGGGGGGGCGGCTTTTCTGCTTACCACTGGCACTTGATTATGGAAAAACTTCGCCATCAATAAACTATTACAAGCCTTATATTTCAGGTTCTAGATGGCCATGTTTATCCACAGGCCACTGAAGCTACAATGATCGATCACGGAACATCGAAATTTCCGTTGTTCGATCGTCGAACACCGTTATTTCAATACCACTTTGGCGCGCCGCCTCTGTTATATACATGTACGATATAGAGGCGATGCACCAATGTGCCACTTTTAGTGACGGTGTTCGATGATCTACCGAAGAAAATTTCGGTGTTCTCTGTTAAACTGGTACCCGGTGTATGATCTGTTTCCGTCCGATAGTATTCCTATAATGTATTTTTTTTTTCAGCCGCCGAAAAGAGTCGAGTTTGTATACCTGGCACTGGAAGGGTAAATAAGACTTGAAAGCGTTGGAAACTTGCTCTGTGAAATGGGGAGGATGTTAACCCTTAAGCTGCTCAGCGGGACTCACTGACCTTTTGCGGACAGTGTAGATTAAGATCAGGCTGCACAGAACGTGCAGTCTGATCTTTGATCTACACTGTCCGATACGGTTTTTTCTTTCCGGTGAAATCAACTTTGAAATCACAATATTCTTTTTTTTTTAAATTGTGTGGAAATTTTCGTTTCGTTTATTTAGCAGTTTAAGGGTTAATGCATCTCCAAAAACTTTCGACTCGTGTCAAAACGGATTTTATGGATCCATAATTGTGTGACGACTTACTTAGTATATTGCATCCCAGAGAAGCATTAAACCCCCTTTTTCTAATGCGCCGTGCATTTATTTATGATGATAAATAATTTACCACAGGGTTCTCAAAGTCTGGTAATTTTTTTTTTGCATTGATTTATCCTCGAAATTTGTTCAGGATATTTGCAGTCTATGTAGATCTATATGTTACAAAACCATTTCATTCACTCGGTGCTTTGTCAGTTACGTTTGCCTCTGTGCTATTTAAAACTGCATCTTTCAGGTCGTCCTCCATTTCACTCATTTTGTGTGTTTCAGGTATCGAATTTTCAATGACAAAATTCTGCGGATACTGTACCTTTTTCGTGACAAATCCATACTGGTTTGTTGATATTGAAATATTTCGCGGTTTTATGTATGTTTCTGATTGGGTTTCACTTTCATTCGTCGCGATTTTATCATCAACTGAAGCATTAAGTTCTGTAGGAAATACCACTCTTTCTTCAAAAGTATCGTACGCTTCAGCTTGTTCGTCTGTATCTTTGTTGCTTTCGACGTCTGCTTCCTCTAGAGACTTATTCGTGTGCCGCGGAGATTCATGAGGGCTTTCTCCCAAATGTTTTTCCGCAGTTTCGTCCTCTTTATGCGGTTTTATCTCAACATGAACTCGAATATTGAAGGGTTCATTGTCATCTGGTGCTTCAGAACCGAGATCGACTGAACGTACACTTTTTTGTTTCGACGGTTGCTTGTACGCTGTCACTTTTCTTTTCCCTTCTTCCTTTCTCCTTTTGGCATTCTGATATTTGCGTGTGTCTGATTGATTTAGTTCCGCCTCTGACACATTTAGTTTTTTCTGTGACTTGGTTTGTTCTTCTTTTAGAAAGCTTTGGAGCCTGTACAAATTCTCCCGCGTAATCTCATTGTTTGAACCGTAAATCCCGTCAAATGGGGAACTTCCAGTTTTTGGTATGGTTCCTGGCACAAAGCCGACAGGCGTGTCAAGGCTTTGAGAAACTTCTAACCTGATTCTGGTAGGGAACCCGTCTGACCGCCGTATTCCACTTCCGGGATTTGATAAAGTTAGGCGCGTCTTTTCGGAATCATTTGGATGGTTGTATTTTTGTACAGACATGATGGCAAAAATATCGCCACTGTCCATCGGATCGGACTGAACGGACGGAATGTGACCGATTGGAGGTAACTTGGTTCTTTTGATTAATCTCTGACCACTTAAAAAGTTCGAATGTACAAAATGGATATGTTTATTGAGGTCAAATACCTTCTTATATCTTCTCTCGAATTCTAATTCATCGTACAAACTTCCATATCCTTTTGGTCTGAATTTCGTTGGTGGCGGTTTTGCTGCGTCTTCAGAGTTTAAACTCGACTTTTTCTTGCCAAATTTATATTTTAAACTTTGTGACTGTCCCTGTGATCCTTGGAAGCCTGGATAATGCACGAAATCTTTATGAAGAAAGGCGTCATCTGAAGTGCTGCCTGAGCGGTGAGACGAATTACGTAACACCTTTCTACCGTTTGGTCGGTGTTTTTTTGACTCTGATTCTTGATCCAGAGAGTTCGAGTTTGAATTTTCCTGTAACCACTGGTCTTCGGTTTCCTGCCAGTAGTCACTGGGGCGACCGACTCTGAATTTGGTCTCTCTTGAGGGGTTCGAACTGGTTGTGCCAAATCGCCATGGTTCTTTTGCTGTGGGCTTCTCTGGGTAGACCAGCTGCCTGTAATTAAACGTAATCTATGGTAACAAAGCTGATTAATTCTTTAACACTTACAGTGCTAAGCGGGAATGAACTTACTTTTGTAAACAGTGAAAATCAAGATTAGACTGCAGAACATGCAGTCTGATCTTGAATCGACACTGTCCGATAAAATTTGGATTTCTGTTTCCTCCGGTGAAAAGGGATTTCCATTAGTATTTTGGTTTTAATGCTACCTGAAAAATTTCAATTAATTAGATAAACCTTCTCAGCGCTAAGGCAAAAACATGGGGCTTTTGCGGACGGTAAAGGTCAAGATCAGACTGCACAGAAAGTGCAGTCTGATCTTGGATCTGTACAGTCCGCTCGTTTAGTCCAGTCTATGAGATAAAAACCTTTCTGAGCTTCACTGGATTTTGTTTTAACCCTTAGGCTGCTAAGCGCGACTCGAGGCGCTTTTGGAGACAGTGTAGATCACAATCAGACTGCACAAAACGTGCAGACTGATCACTGATCTGTACTGTCCGATACGGTATTTTCTTTCCGGTGAAATCAACTTTGAAATCGCAATACTTTTGTTTTTACTATTAAGTGGGTAATTTTGGTTTCATTTATTTAGCAGTTTAACCCTTTACCACACAGTCCCGATTTTTAATGACCCTGGATAACAAAGCTTTTGAAAACATTGTGGGAAAAGAATTAAATGCTGGTAACCAGCATTTTCTCTTTTTCCCACACGGCTTTCTACCCTTTCAAAGACAATTTTCACTATTTGAGTCATATTTATTTTGTCGTCTGCGTATGCTTTGAATTTTCGGCAAGTCAAAAACTTTTCTCAAATGGTAAAGGTTTAATTCAATTTCGGTCCCTCAGCATTAATCCTTAAGCTGCAAAACGCAACCAACTGACCTTTTAGCGGACAGTGTATATCAAGATCAGACTTCACAGAACGTGGAGTCTGGTCTTGTATCCACAAGGTCCGATATGAAGATTTTATTTCTTAAAAAAATAAGATTGAAATAGCAATATTCTGGTTTTTACTATCAGCTTGAAAGTTTCATTCAAGTAATTTGGCAGGATAAGGGTTTCAAAAAATCCGTAAAGGTCGGTAGAGTTTTACGATAAAGTTGATGTTATATGACCACTTAAAGTTTCTGATCGTACAAACACTGGTCGGCTTCTAAAGAGTTTGGGTTAACATAGTCACTCATTAATTTTGATCGGTGAAATCACACCTTTGAAAAAAATATTTATGATAGCATAAATTTGGTGGTATGGGGGAGGGAGAGCATATGTTTTCGTAATGTACAATATGAACGAAGGGGCCGCCGAGCAAGTGAAGGATGAATGAACGAACGACTCAGCGAATAAACGAACGCGGGAGAGAGCGAGAGAATCAATTGGATGAATGACTGAACGAACGAACGAACAATTGATTGAACAAAATAACGAGCGAATAAAATGAATGAATGAAGGACTGCATGTACGAACACACGAATGAATGAACGAACGAATGAATGGGTGAATAAACAAATACATGGATGAATGAATGAATGAATGAATGAATGAATGAATGAATGAATGAATGAATGAAAAAATGAAAAGACAGCGTGAAGTAATTTTTTTCCTGACTCCATGAGGTATCCGAGTGAATGAATGAATGAATGAATGAATTAATTAATTAAAGTGATTGGATGAATGAATGAAGGAAGGAAGGAAGGAAGGAAGGAAGGAAGGAAGGAAGGAAGGAATGGGTGTGCGGGCGAGCGAACGAGCGAACGAACGAACTAATGAATGACAGAGAGGCGTTAGAACGTTCAATAAAAATGAAACAACATAATAAATCAACACAGGAAAGACGGATTTGATGGTTTTATTTTACCTGACTCCATGAGGTATCCGTGGAAAAAACATTTTGTGGCTCAAGTTTGGCTCTAACATCGGTTCATTGGATCAAAGAAACACACAACAACACACATTATCAGCGTATAATCACCGTTATCGTTTAGATTCCACTGTAGCTACTATCACCATATTCAAAATCTCGAGTTCTATTTTTCAAAAAGTGATATTTCTCCTGGATCTATACATCGAATTATTTAACTCGTTAACGAACGACCACGAGTCGAAGAAGCCTTTGAAAACATTGTAGGAAAAAGGAGAAAATGCTGGTAACCAGCATTTTCTCCTTTTCCCACACTGTTTTCTATAATTTCAACGGCACATCCAATCATTTGAGTCTTTTTTTAATTTTTTGTCTGCAAACCTTTTCACTATGGACAGGTCTAAAACTTTGACGTCCGGTCTAAAGGTAATGTAATCATGCCATGGGCTAAAATATATATTATATATGTGACATTCTGAACTGCTGCGGTGCTCATTTTCAGAGAGAAAAAAGAATACATGTACATCTACATAAATAAAGGTCCAAATACAAATGCGGTTTAAATCTTTACCAAACGACAAAATTTTAGACTGGTCGAAATTGAAAGCATTTGCAGACGATAAAATAAATGTGACTGAAAAAAATGAAACTTGTTTTGGAAGGGTAGAAAACATTGTGGGAAAAGGAGAAAATGTTGGTTACCAGCATTTTCTCCTTTTCCCACAATGTTTTCAAAAGGTTTCCTTTACAGGGTCGTTAAAAGTTGGGATTGTGTGGTAAAGGGTTAAGTAAGACCTTTCTCTTATTTTTATCAGTTTTTCACAATTCGTGCGAGAGATTTCACCCGTAAATAAGTTCAAGGACTTTATCTCGTTGCTTGTTGCAAATCACAGTATAAAGTGCTATTTATTTGAACCTTTACCACACAATCCAATGTTTAACTCTTTCCCAAACAAGCCCTGGTTTTCACGTGTCTGCAGTACAAGTCTTTTGAAAGCACTGTGGGAAAAGGAGAAATTGCTCGTAACGAGCAATTTCTCCTTTTCCCACAGTGTTTTCTACCCTATTTGAGAACTTTCTGCCATTTTCATCACATTTAAAATTGTCGTCTGCAAACTCTTTCAATTTGGACCAGTCCAAAATTTGTCGTTTGGGAAAGGGTTAAAACGACAATGAGGAAAAGGGCTGTCGAAAACATTGAGAGAAAAGGAAAAATGCCTGTTACCAGCATTTTCTCATTTCTCAACATTTTTTTCTACCCTACCAGCGACTAATATTATAATTTGCGGCACATTCAATAAATCGTTTCTAAAATTGTATGGTATAAGAGAGAAAAATCTTTTTCCTCGATTAAAAGAGAAAAATCTGTAGTCCGATCGTATATATGGCAAACATATAGGATAATTTTATGAGTGTTTGTATCCACCAATCAAGCAATCCATCCATTCGTCCGTCGATTGATCGATCGATCGATCAATTAACAAATAAATCAGTCAACCAATTAATCAAAATGAAAGAGATTAATCAAACCCAATCAATCGGTCTGTCGGTCGGTCGGTCGGTCGGTCAGTCAGTCAGTCAGTCAGTCAGTGAATCAGCCAGCCAGCCAGACAGTCCTTTTATCTTACTTACTTTACGTAGTTGACATATTTTTTCCCGATTATTTCGAAGTAAATGAATCCCTCTTTGAAATGAAAGTTTCAAACCGGTAATAAAAACCCAAATTTCCATATTTTAAAGGTAGTTTTGGAGGACAGATATCTCCTTACCGGACAGTGTAGATCAAAGATCAGACTGCACGTTCTGTGCAGTCTGATCTTGATCTATGCTGTCCGCAAAACGTCAGTGAGTCGCGCTTAGCAGCCTAGTGGTTAAAACTGTCGTTCCTTTTCATCTATTCTACCATAGCTGTACATCGCATTGATACCTTGTACAAAAGAATCACGGCATAATTGAACTCTTTTTTAACCGTATTGATTCCAATTAAATGCTGTGTCAGGACAGAAGGAAACGCGCTTTTCCCCATAGAAAACTGTTAATATTGAAACCGTCCCCTGAGATCAAAATCTTGTATCTAGGAAATTTATTTTCTGCTTAACTGATTAGGAATATATTTATCCGCCAGTCATTGTTCAGAAGTTGACGGTTTAAAGTTGATCACCGAAAATATGAAGAGACAGACGGACGAACAGAAAGACAGACAGACAGACAGGCTGGCAGGCAGGCAGCCAGGCAGACCCACAGACTGACACACAGACGGACGGACCGACGGAGAAAGAAAGACACACATTCACAGTACATTCACAGACACAGACAGACAGACACACATACATGCACACACAGTCACACACACACACACAGACACACACACACAGTCACGCTACAGACAGACAGACACATACACATACACGCACACACAGAGACAGACAGGCAGCTTGACAGAGGGGAGAAAGAGGGGAAAGAGACCGACAAAGATAGACAGAAAGACGAACAAGGAAAGCACCATTTGGGCAAATGCTTCTCGTCCAAATACCTTTCATACGCAATTTTACGCATTGCAATGTGTGTTAACCCTTAAGCTGCCAAGCGCGACTCACTTACCTTTTGGGGGAACAGTGTAAATCAAGATCGGACTGCACAGAACGTGCAGTCTGATATTGAATCTACACTGTCCGATAAGGAGGTATTTTTCTCCAAAAAATAGGTTTGTAAAAGCATTTATTTATTCGGGTTTCTACTATGGCCTTGAAAGTTTCATTTAACTCTTTGCCACACAATCCCGACTTCTAACGACCCTGAGAAAGAAGCCTTTTGAAAACATTGTGGGAAAAGGAGAAAATGCTGGTAACCAGCATTTTCTCCTTTTCCCACAATGTTTTCCAGCCTTCCCGACACAAATTTCAATTTTGAGTCACATTTATTTTGTCATCTGCAAATGCTTTGAATTTGGACCAGTCTGAAATATTGTCGTGTGGTAAAGAGTTAACTTATTTAGCAGGATAAGAGTTTATCCCTGAATAAGAGCGTCCAAAACATGTATTCAGCGGATTTGTATTACATTTTACATCTTTTGTTCAATAAATTCTTCAGTAAATCCATGTTTTAAACAGGCTAACAGATAAAGACGTTATTGTTCGATTTCAATGCCAACATTATGTTTAATCTCAATCGAAACCTGTGTTGTGGGTACCTACATGAACAATCTCATTTGGGCCTGTGTGAGATACAAAGTAAGCCTACTATAAACTTGAGAAGATTCTCCTTTCGTCATACTGAAAGGGAAAAAACATTTTGCAGGTTAAGCTCTATTGTACAGAGTATTTTTTTGTTTTTTTTTTGTTTTGTTTAGCTAAAATGGCATTTTTTTCCAAATCAAAATCACTTTTTTTTTCTTATGTTAGTGTCAAATAATCGAATATAACCTATGTCTTGATCCGATGTATATCTAACCATGATACGGCATTGTTCGGTAAAGTGTCGATGTCCTTCGTTATTCTTAATGGATGGAACATTACATGTATATGTACTGTTCAAAACTAAATGCTCTATATCCGAAAATCTTTAAAAAAAAATCTTTAAATATCATATTTCGAGTATAACAAAAGTATTCCGAATATTCTGCCCACTTCATCATCACTGTTTGAACTATTTAAACAGAAAAATGATTTCGATGTATTTACTTATTTACATTGGAAATTATTTTGTGATTACTTTTTGGCATTTTAAAGCCGTTATCAAATACGTGTCTGTATTCTTTAACTTATGACCCCCCTTCCCCTTGTAAAAAAAAAAAACCTTTGAAAAATAGACTTCGAAGACACATTTGCGAAAATATCAATTATCCACGTGAATATGGGTCTAATACATGAATTAAAGAGGAAAAGTTGTGGCAAAAGGAGAAATTGCTCGTTACGAGCAATTTCTCCTTTTGTCACAATTTTTCATAATCCACTGCAAGGCGTAAGAAGTAGTCGTCTAGGGAAGGTAATGATTTTGATTCATGCCAAACGTTTGTACTGAACTTAAGATAAATTGGTGAAATTTGTACTCTATCACGCCATGACTTCATGAAATGTATTTCGTGTTTGCGGTCAGACCTTTAGAACATCATTTAAAATGAGTAATTGAAAAGAACACTTTTCGTTTCCTTAGCAAAAGAACGGAATACACTCATTTTGGCATGTAAACAGTGACCCTAAGATATATCCATTCCGTAAATAACACAGTCCAACTGTTGGAATTTCACTCCCGTCTCTCGTCTCTTCCGGAATCATTCGGCAAACGAAGGTGATCCGCCAGATGAAGAACTTTACAGAATCGACCGAATGACGAGTGTGTCGGAATATCTCCAATGTTTTCGGCCTGTTCAATCTGAGCCAACAGTCACCAATCATTTTAAATTGCGTTCTGCGTCTTATTCTAAATTTAAAAAGTAACACAATTTCTGATTGGCTAAACCACTTTGTCTAGCTGATCAGAAGTTGCGTTAGTTTGATATTCGTGAGGATTACACCCGCAGAATTTCACAAAGATTGGTCGTTGCATACGGACCCTGATCTTCATCTACACTGTCCGTAAAAGCAACAATAGCTGTCCTCAGTATTCCAGAAATTTAACCCTTTACCAAACAATCCCGTGTTCTACCGCGAGGAAAGCAGCATTTGAAAATATTGTGGGAAAAGGAAGAAAATGCTGGTAACCAGCATTTATTTCCTTCTCCTTCCCACAGTATTTTTCTATCTTTTCAAAAACAAATATCATCATTTTAGCCTAGTATTACAAGTTGTTTGCAAATGCGTTCAACTTGAGAACGTTTACGATTTTATCGTTCGGCTAAGAATTAAAATGCGCATTCAACACAGACTAGATGACAATAGAACAGAACTACTAGACGTATTTTGTTAATACCGTTTTTTTTTTCACACGTAAAGAATAAGCAACGTCTAAAAATAGACTACGTGTTGTCCGATGAATGAATAAATTCAAACAGTAACCGTCCACAAACGCACAGAATTGATGAATCGGACTTTTTGTATTAAAGCTGCTTAACCCTTTACCAAACAATCCTGTGATTTAACGACCCTTATGAAGCAGGCCTTTTTGAAAATATTGCGAAAAAAAGAAAGCCAATATTTTCTCCTTTTCGCACAATGTTTTCCACCCTTTAATACCCCAATTCCATCCTTTTAGCAACATTTAACTTTTCGCCCGCAAATGCTGTTAATTTGGACAGATCTAAATTGTTCACGGTGGTCTGATAAAGGGTTAAGGTATTAGATGTTCTTCATTTATGAGCGGTATTGTCTGAAAACGCTGTTAAAACTTAAAAGTGTGTAGAATGGCTCAGAATTTAGTCAGCTGTCTAAACATCGATGAATTATCGATATATATTGTCAGAGATAGAGAAACTCAATGGATTCGTCCTCATTTTTATTCGAAAACGGCAACAGTGATTTCTTTGAAGGCTGCCAAAAAATGAAAATGCATTTTCTATCAGTCGTAATCTGTTGCAACCTCGCAGCCACCAGGGGCAACATTTGGCATGAAGATACTAGGTTGATTATAGTTTGATAAATGACATGGGTTAAAAAACAGGTTGAAAACGAATGTAAACGTATCTTTAACTCTTTAACAAATGACAAATTTTTTGACTCGACCAAATTGAAAACATTTGCAGACGACAAATTAAATGTCGCTCAAATGATGATTTCTCTCTCTGGAAGGGTAGAAAACATTGTGGGAAAGACATTTCCTCGATGTTTTCTTTTTGATTTAAGAGTCGGTAAACATCGGGATTGTGTGGTAAAGAGTTGTCCAGTATTTTCTCCTTTTCCAACAATGTTGTCTATCCAGTCACAAACAAACGTATTATTCGGGCCACATTTGAATTGGCATCTGCAATATTTTCAATACTGACGAGTCTACAATTTTGTTGCCCGGTAAAAACACACGGGAATTCATAGAGCCACTAGTTATACGCGGATAAGCATGGCGAAGACAAAAACGCGAAAACTTTAAACAACACCGTCTAAAGGTGGAGAATAAGGAATTGAACTGAGAATTTTGATGAAAACATATAAATCCAATGTGGCATTGAAGTACATGTACAGCAGTCTATACAAGGCCTGGGAGCAGAGGGCATGGCAGGGCAAAGCGAGAGAGAGAGAGAGAGAAAAGAGAGAGCATTCATGTATCCAACAGAAGAGCAGAGACAGAGAGACAAACAGAAATTCAGACAGACAGACAGACAGAGTCTATTCACTGTTTGCGCATGACCACTCGCCTCTTCGATATCAGTCATTCATAAATTTGAGAAACAATAATACCACTATACTTGAAGTTACAGAAAAAAATCAAAGGACTGATAGTCCTGAGAGTCGCCTGGAGGGCAATGGGTTAGAACTTTTCACCCTTTTCTGTTCAAATCTATTAAAAGCATTCAAGATACAAAATAACTTAACCATAAGACAGTATTATATGCAAGCATATTTCTTAGTTGTCATCCTAAAGTTGCAAACATTTAGGCACCAGGAACAGGTTTAAAAAGTTCAAAGTCTCTTACCCCGGGTGACTTCATTTAACAAATGATTTTCAAAAGGTAAAATCATTACAAAACAAGTCATTCGTTAAAATGATATCCACCGCCGAAAAAAAAAAAACAGTTTTTTTAGACAGAAACATAATTATAAGAGGTATCGTGTTTTGCATGTAAATGGCCTTTTTGTCATTGGTGAAAATATACATTAAGCCCCCTTTTTCCATGACACGGTATTTCATTAAATAAAAACAAATACTGATTGTCTGTGGCTTATGATAAACAATATAAATATGAAGTTTCATAAAATTTTGTCCAGTAGTTAAAGAGATATTGATCCATAATGGAAATATACATCAAGCCCCCTTTTTCCATGACACTGCATTAAAAACAAAAACAAAATAAAACAAAACAAGCAGATCGGAGGACATCAAGCCTCCTCTTTCCATGAAAAGGCATTACATTTAAAAAAAAAGTATATCGGCGGACTATCATGAGGAACACATGTTTGAAGTTTCATTAACTTCGTCAACGAATTTAGAATATATCTGTCTGGATGGACGGAAGATCGGACCGATGAACAGACAGACGGACAGACAACATGAAAACTATATCCCCCCCACCCCGAAATTCAGCGGGGCATAATAATTGTCGAAGTTCCATCAATATTTACAGTTCCTTCCCAGCGTAACAGTGCCTGTAAATCAGGCTTCTAGGTTGATAAAAATGTTTTTCTAGCGCAGAAACTGGGTGATTTAACTTACATGTATATCTTAATTCTTACACATATTGCTGAAACAAACATTCTAAATAATTTCAGTAGAATAGGGCATACATTTTCTCTCCAGATTTAGAGTAAGTTGTTTTTGTATGACACAATTTTTCTAAAATTGGACCATGTGGTTATACATATATCTCTTAAATTGAATAATTGTCCTTTCCAAATACAGGATGCTAGATATGAAATTTGGGTGTAATTGCTTATACAGTTTCAGAGGCCGTGATTTTGAAAGTTACTACTCAATTCTGAAGCTTCTGTAAAGTTTATAGAAACAGAGCAGAACCACTTGAACAATTTTACGAGAGGCCATTTAGGCAACATTAGTATGGAACTCAACTGAAGTTTGTCTTTTGGTACAGGATCTAGTGACATACTTTTAGACCAAAATTGCCCTTTTGAAACTCACCCATATCTAATCTACGCAGTCTGACAAAGTTTCGTGAGTATTGGACTGAACATAAATGGATTCTACAGCACTAGATCTATTACGGTTTCGTCTGATTTGACCTAGTGACAACCCTTTTCTTTTAAACCCCGGTGACCTACTTTCAGTTTTGTCAAAAATTATTATTGAGACAAATAGCTGGGCAATTTCATGATCATTGGACTGAAATGTAGCCTCTGGAGCACACACAAATATTTGACTCAGTAATCTACGGTCCTTTGGAAATAATTTGTTTTTGTTGTTGTCCGGGTTCAAGTTTTGTCCACAGTGGACTCTAGAAATGTGGCTGCTACAGCTCAAGAAAAACAATATAACCCAAAAGCATGATTATCAGCCTTTTAACTTTGTCTGCGTGTTATAACGGCCCAGGAATTAGTACTGCTTCCACACCAATTGAAAATTGTAGAGATCTACATGTGTAATGCTTTGGTGTAAACTACATATGTTTGCGATTAGCTCTAGTACCCTGCACAACAACCCTTTACAAGATTACAAACACTCCAATAAAGACCTTGTTGTTCGAGTGGGTTAACATTGACCTGTTCTCTTATATTTGAAATATAGTGAAGTAAAAGTCAAGTTCTCAGATTGCTGGATGTTAGAACTGCGTAGTTTCAAGTCGAATTCCCGTGTGACTTCATATTTTGGCAGTTACGAAAGCACCTTTCGTTCTGACACCGGCACTAATAAATTGTTTCATAAATATTAGATCTAGGTTAATCGCACATTGAAAAAAAAAAGAGCAGACTTTGACAAATTCACCTCTTTAAAAACGAAAAACAATTAATTGAACACAGTAAACTTTAAAACACTCTCTCTGCACGGATCGGTGAGGCGCTAGGTCGGTGTACTCTGAAAATAAAGGCCGCATCAGCGACTGATTCATTCTTAAAATTAATATGTAAATTTATAGAGAATTCCGTGGTGCACATGACGTTATACGTCACGTGATTATAAGATCTATATTTGTCACACAGCTACATTCCAGAAAGCACCTGCTAAGCGATGACTTGGTGCAGTCTTGAACCGTGCGCATTACATACGCTATTGTACGATCTCTGCTTGTGCACCTAGAATATTGGTGTGCAAAGTAGTTGATGTCTAGAATAAAAAGCTCTGAAGAAGCAACGTTTAAGAATGTCTAAGAAGGCAACGCAACCATTCCAAGTCGTTAAAAATTTGTTTAAAAAAATTAGCCTACTTTTGGGAAAAATCTCCATTGAAAGCTTGGACCACGTTAACTCGGTATCGCCTTTCTCTTTCCGATCATAGGTTGAATGTTGGATTGAAATAAGACTTGCAATTACGGACAGATTGTAAGATTTAGAGTGTGCTTCTAATGGGTAAATATCAAACTTTTTTCACTGAGAACTGTCCACAAATAGAAGCGTGCCGTAGTGAAGACGTTTGTCGTCGAAGAGTATTTTGCAGTGTGTTCGCCAACTTATTCAGTTCACGACGGCTATTTTTAGATACATACATAATGCGCTATTTTAAGAGATGATGTCTGTGTAAGAGATAGGCTATCGTGTACCTTGTCGACGAAATGATTTTTCAAAGGCTTAAACCGTTAAAGAGCTCAGTCTTTATAGACACATTCATTATCACAAAGACACAATTGTAAGTGAATTACTACAGAAAAATTGGGTTGTTTACCGAATAATTAGAAAACTATGTTTTATCTCGTAAACCGGAACTTGGGACAGGAAGCAGTACAAGGCCGGAGGTATGCTTACGTCACCCCATAGATTAAGATGATAACAATGAGAGCCTGGTTGCTACGCAACCAGGCGACTCAAAAAATCAATCGTGGCACATATTTAGGTCCAGAAAAAATACCATAAAGCCATTTATAATCCACTTTACGTTCACCGATGTTATCAGCATTTCCGCCATCACTAAGTACAAACACGATCACATTGTAGAGTATGGTCAAGAATCCATATTGATCAATCGTTTGGCTTTTTCTCGTCACTTGCTAAAACGGGCAATCATTTTAACTCTTTCCCAAACGACAAAATCTGGGGCTAATCCAAATTGAAAGCATTTGCAGACGACAAATTAAATGTAGCTCAGATACTAATTTCTAGCTTCGAGAGGGTAGAAAACATCTGGGAAAAGGAGAAAATACTGGTTACAAGCATACTGGTAAACAGTAAACTCTTTTACCAAACGACAGAACTTTAGACTGAGTCCTCATGGAAAAGATTTGCAGACGGCAATATGTAAATATTGCTAAATTGTTGGAATTTTTATCTGATTCGTAGAAAATACAGCGGGAAAGGAGGAAATGCTGGTTACCAGTATTCCTCTTTTTCCTACAATGTTTTCAAAAGCTTTGTTGCTGTGGGTCGTTATCAGCTGATAGTATGGTAAAGGGTTAACATTCTACAGTCACAAGTTTTAGCGGCTCAGAGGAAAATAGTTTTTGAAAGCATTGTGGGAAGAGAACAAAATGCCTGTAGCAATAGTATATTTTTTTCTCACAATACATGTAGTATGTTTTGTTGTTTTCAATAGGGGTCAGTGGTGTTGCGATCGGTAATTCAAAATTCTAGGACAAGCCTTTTCATTAGTTCAGCCTTTTCATTGGATCTATAGCGCGTGCTTGTTTAGCCAAGACTATGAGGTAGAAATCTTTTTGAGTTTCAGCGGATTGTAATTCTGGTCGTAGAAAAAGGTCGATTTTTTTACAGTTAGTGCTGAAAGAGTTAATATTCGTCCCAACTAAATTTTCGAGGTCTTCATACATAAACGCCTCGAGGTTTTTCGTGCTTTTAGTAGATATTGTTGACTGTACCATAATTCAAACATATCCATAATAATTCAAAGTACAACTTGCACATGTACTGACTGACACTGGCTGTAAAATAAATGTCTGTTGGAAAATAGTTTAACAGCAGTTCTTATCCCTCGGACCAACAATAAACTGCTATACGCTTTTTTCTATGGAAACTGATTAAACATGTGCACAGCTAGTCGGATAATAGTTTATAAATGTGAGGCAAATATGTACTAGGTCAATATTTCCATCTATCTGGTTTGGAAACATACCAATGTTTTGAGAAATTTCATGATGATTTGAATGCATACACTGATGACTAATTTTTTGTCCTATTTTGATTTCATCTATCATCGTTTACCTATAGATGTACATGTACTTACTTAATTGTAATTGGCAAGTTGTCGATACATTCAGCTAACACTTCTTGGTTCCGCTCTCTATCCCGCTGAAGTTTTTCTAGATACCGTCTTGAAACGTTCTTGTTTGTGATCCCCAACATATTGTCCTTTGTAGCATGCAAGGCGATCGGGGCAGGTGGGGCTCGAATCGACTGAACGTGAGGGATTGTGGGATTTCCGTTGATTTCCAACCAATCAGAATCGCTTGACGTTCTGACTCCTCGTTCATTGCTGAAATACATTTTTTTTTTATATAAAACTCTTACAGATTTAAAACAGTTTGGGAGAATTTGTATTTCACATCTCAATGGCAGTACCCATACATTCTACAGGCGGGTAGTCGCTCTTTTCTGACTTAGGGCATTTTGGAAACAATCGAGAATTTCAGTCCTTTGATTTTGCCATCAACTAGGTTGAATCCTCGTCGATGTTTTAACCCCATGAAATATAGATACTACTACAGAAGTTTATACAGATTGTGTAGATAAGGATTAGGCTGCACAGAATGTGAAGTCTGATCTTTGATTTACGCCGTCCGATTCGTTAGTGTAAAGTTGAAGAAAACCTGTTCATATACATGTATATAGCTCTTTTATACAGGCTTTAACCCTTTACCAGACGACACAATTTTAGACTAGTCCAAATTCAAAGCATTTTTGCAGACGACAAGATAGATGTGGCTCAAGGAAAGAAAATTTTTCTGGAACGGGTAGAAAAAATAGTGGGAAAATGGAGAAAATGCTGGTTACCAGCATTTTCTTCTTTTCCCACAATGTTTTCAAAAGGCTTTTTCTGCAGGGTCGTTAAAACTCGGGATTGTGTGGTAAAGGGCTAAATAATCATTTCAAGTAAGTAGCAGCCGGTTGGTTTAACCGTTCACCACTCAGTCCGGGTTTAACCCTTTACCTGCCAAATATGTAACATGAAACTTCCAAGCCCATAGTAAAAAACAGAATAGTGCTATTTCAAACTTATTTTTTGGGGGAAACATATCTCCTCATCGGGCAGGTTAGATCAAAGAACAAGACTGCATGTTCTGTGCAATCTGATCTGCACGGTCTATTTTTTCATCCTACCAATACAAATCTCGGAATATATGGGCGACATTTAATTTATCGTTTGAAAAGGCTTGGTACAAAAACGGACACATCCAAAAAACTTTGTTTAAAATCCTTGACCACTCAATTCCGAGCTCTAACGATCCTAAGAAAAAAAGTCTTTTGGAAACATTGTGGGAAAAAGAGAAAATGCTGGTAACCAGCATTTTCTCCATGCTTTTCCCACAATGTTTTCTCTATTGTCTTTGTTGTGTGGTAAAGAATTAAAAGTTATTTGTGCGTGTTTGTTATCATTGTAAATCTCATAGAAATATCTATTACAAAAAAGAAGATAGACGGAGTAAGAGGTACCGGGATATAAATATTGAAGTTATTTCTAACAACCAACAGAATCGTGAGGCAGTATGGTCCTTGAACACGTAGAAAATCGAGCAGTGGTAAAAGGTTTCGGCCCGCACTCCTAGCAGGCTGACCTGGGTCGATACTTTTTGCAGATGTATAAAGCCCCCTTTTGCCAGAGGGCAGCTCATATTTTTTTTTTTTTTTTTGTGGTTATATGTTGTCAAAATGTCAGTACCAGGAAGTAGGTCAAAAGCCAGCGTAGTGAGCTAAGCCTAAAGATCTTAACCCCTAGGCTGCTAAGGGCGACTCAAGGACCTTTGCGGACAGTGTAGATCAAGATCAGACAGCAAAGAACGTGCAGTCTGATCTTGGATCTACACCGTCCGATAAGGAAATATTTTTCCTTCAAAAAGGAACTTTGAAATAGCAAAATTTGTGTTTTTACTTTCGGCTTGAAAGTTTCTTTTCCCTTATTTAGCAGGTCAAGGCTGCACAATTATCTTTTGATTTGTAGAAAATTGGGAATTAAATTGCAAATAATAACATATTTCGAATGCAGTTTTCCTTTAATAGAAACCTTGTAATCATTTTGTCGAGTTTGTGTTCTTCATTAATGGTGAGCAAATACCAAACAATCGCGGATTTTGGCGTGTGTACTGAGAGGACTTTTAAAATAAAACCATTGTGATAAAAGGAGAAATTGCTTATCCCTTTGCCGATTGACAAAAATTTTAGACCTTTCCAAATCCAAAGCATTTGCAGACCACAAATCAAACGTGGCTTAAATGGTGGAAATTGTCTTTAAAAGGGTAGAAAACATTGTGGGAAAAAAAGAAAATGCTGGTTACTAGCATTTTCTTCTTTTCCAACAATGTTCTAAAATGTGTCTTCATTAACGTCGGAAATGTTTGGTAGAGGGGTTAGAACAAGTATACTGGTACTTTTTACCGTTTCAAATACAAATCCTCATTATTCAAAGATATTCAATTTTCACCTGTAAATGCTTGTAATATTGTTTTCAAGGTGTCTAGGTTAGCAAAAATCCAGAGTCTTAGATCAGATCGCAAGGTTTCTCAGTCTGATCTCGATCGTACTAGAGTTGGGTATTGTTAATTAAAGATAAATGTATGTATAAACCGTTGCATTTAGTATTGAACATAATATATCTATAAATTGTTTTAGGTATACTGTATTGAAAACCTGGCGTTATCGACTTAAATCTATTACCAAATAAATAATTTGTGCACCCTTGTAGACTATAGCATTTGAAAAAAAAAATTACGAAAGAATGGATTATCTACTCGCAACAAACAATTTCTCCTTTTCTCGCAATGTATTCTCTGTCTCAAAAAAGTGTATCTTTTCTTCATTTCAAATTCTCATTTGTTTCAATTGTTCTATCAGGGATCGAAAAGAGAGGGCTAAGTTCAGGCTACATTGACGGGGAGTCTGATCTAAGCTCAAGAGGCATGAAAAACAAATCATACAGAGTACATCCATGATGGAACTGCCTTTTCTGTGTTGTATGATCTCGTTCTAGGCTGTCTTCAAAAGTAGGCAAACTTCATGTATGTTTATATGTATATGAGCCATGCTCTGTGAAAAGGGGGCTTAATGCATCTGCGAAAAGTATCGACTCAGGTCAGCCTGCGCAGTCCGCGCAGGCTGACCTGGGCCGAAACTTTTCGCTAGTGGTCAATTTTCTGTATGTCCAGGTACTAGTCTACCCCGTGAATCAGTCATTTGGTAAAAAAAGTGGCTTTTATGGACCCATAATCATGTGATGGCTTGCATGGTATAATGGATCACGGAGATGCATTAAGCTCCCATTTGCCAGAGCGTGGGTCCATTATGCATACGTAACTTTAAACTGTTTAACAAAAATGCCTTTAACCCGTAACTCTTTAAAATACGACAAAATTTTAGACTCAACCAAATTGAAAGGATTTGCAGACGACAAATTCAATATAGCTCAAATAATGATCTCTGTCTTAGATGGGATAGAAAATTCTGTGGGAAAAGGAGAAAATGCTGGTTACCAACATTTTCTCCTTTTCTAACGATATTTTCAAACAGCTTTTGCTTCAGGGTCATTAAAACATGGAAGAGTGAAAGTGCTTATTAGCTTAAATGAAAATTTCCGGTCAGCAGTGTAACAATCCAAAACTTGCGATTTCAAATAACTTCTCGAATGAAAATTCTGATCGAAGACCAAAATGCACGACTGATCTTGATCAATAATATCAGCAGAGGTCCATCGAGTTGTGCTTAGTGGCCTAAGCGTTAAACAGTTTGAATAACGAACGGTGTAGATCAAAGATCAGACTGCACGTTCTGTGCAGTCTGATCGTGATCTATACTGTTCGCAAGAGCAGCTAAAGGGTAACGTCTATAAAACTGTCTCTTTATCTCCTTACCTATGTAATAAGTTTACCATTTCCTGTAAAAAGAGGTCAACACTCGTCTCTCGACTAGGATAACACATTGTTCATCTGTCGTGATGTAAACACGATTTACATAAATATTTTTTTTTTTCGAATGTTTGAAACGTTCTTTTAAATCAACTTTACAAGTCTCCTTCGCTCTATTTTCTAAACAGTAATTGCACTAAGACTAAAAACTTTTTTCTTTAAACATAGCATTCGATGCACTTCACATGTTGAACCTCTGCTTTATCCACGAGAGTGCACAGACAGACAGGCAGACAGACAGACAGCTAATTTTCACTAAATTCAAATCCATCTCATCAATGTTTTTTCTTGGATCATTGAGACACGCGTATAACCCGTCCATTGCTCTGTAACATTCAACATGCTAGTACATTACACGCGTGAAATGTTCTTTTACCCTGAACCAAACGCCGCAAACGATCCTTGGGGAAAAAAGAACTTTTAAAAACATTGTGGGAAAAGGAGAAAATGCTGCCAACCAGCATTTTCTAACATTCCAACAATATTTTCTACCCTTTCAAAGATTAATTCCATTATACATAATCCACATTCAGATTTGTTGCCTGCACATGCTTTGAATATGGAAAAGTCTACATTTTGTTGTTCGGTACCGAATTAACTCTTTACCAGACGACAGAATATCTGACTTGTCTAAATCCAAAGCATTTGCAGACGAAAAAGGATGACTCTAATGGAGGATATTCTCTTTGAAAAGGTAGAAAACAATGTGGGAAAATAAGAAAATGCTGGTTGCCATCATTTTCTCCTTTTTTCCACAATATTTTCAAAATTTTCTTCAGTGTCGTTACAACTCGCGATTGTATGGTAAAGTGTTAGGGGTCTGTACATGAAATCTAATACATTTAACCCTTTCCCAAATGACAAATTTTGGACTAGTCCAAATTGAAAGAGTTTGCAGACGACAATTTTAAATGTGATGAAAATGGCAGAAAGGTCTCAAAACAGGTAGAAAACACTGTGGGAAAAGGAAAAATTGCTCGTTACGAGCAATTTCTCCTTTTCCCACAGTGTTTTCAAAAGACTTGTACTGCAGACACGTGAAAACCAGGGCTTGTTTGGGAAAGGGTTAAAGTGTCATTATTAGATATAATTCTTAATACATGTTTTATTGACTGCAATCTCTCGAAAGGCGATACTTCACCCTTAGGTTCGAGCTCGGTGGCTCAGTCGTAAGGGCTTGGTATCTAGGGGTCGTTTGTTCGATTCCTAGCTCGGCCAAATTCTTACTGATGATAGTCATTGCGACAAGATTTGTTTCAAGAGGAAAGTGAATGGGCCCGCGATATATAAATATATGAGCCATGCTTTCTGAAAAGGGGGCTTATTGCACTTGCAAAAAGTATCGACCCAGGTCAGCCTGCCCAGTCCGCGCAGGCTGACATGGGCCGAAACTTTTTACTTTTGGTCAATTATCTGTAAGTCAAAGGACCAGTGTACCTAATGATTCAGTAGGCTGTTATACAAAACGGATTTTAGGGATGTATCATGCACTCAGATGCACTGAGCCCCCTTTTGCCAGAGCATGACTCGAATATGAGCCATGCTCTGGCAAAAGGGAGGTTTAATAGAACAGATCATTTTATTGATTTAACCTATACAGGTCATCGTCTCAACACTAACTATCAAAACCTCAAACGACAACGCGAACCATACAGGAGGCAACAAAATCCCATGCACAAAACATACATACATGTGGAAACTGAAATTGATTTACATATAAACATTTAAGTTTTCATACTTCTAAGGCTTACTGGTAATATAACTGGTATAATACTGGTACTGGTATAATATATACATACTGGTAATATACCATACGCATACATGGAAACTGGAATTAATCTAGACATAAGCATTTGAGTTTACACAGCATCTGAAGATGTCACATTGAATAGCTATTGCAGACTGTGTAGATCAGGATCAGACCGCACAAATGCCCAGTCTGATCCTAGATCTAAACCGTCCGCTGTCTGAATCCAATCCACACAATTACAAAATCATACAGGAGGTAGTAAGAAAAACATACGTATATTTTGAAACCAAAATTAATTAAGACATAGTTACGATTTCTAACTATCAAGCCTACAGGTAACATCTGAATATGTCACCCTAGATAGATGTTGCGGACCGTGTAGATCAAGGTCAGACCGCACATATGTGCAGTCTGATCCCAGATCCAAGCGGTCCGCTGTCTAAAATGCATATCCGTGATGCATTGTACCAATCAAATCATTACATAATTATGGTTCCACGATTGCCACTTTTTTTTTTTCAACAACTGACTCAATCATGAGGTAGACGGGTCCTTGGGCATGCAAAAAAAATTGACCAATCGCAAAAAGTTTCGACTCAGGTCAGCCTGCGCGGACTGCGCAGGCTGACATGTGTCGATACTTTTTGCAGATGCATTGAGCCCCCGTTTTACAGAGCATTCCTCATTCAAGTGAAAAAAGGGGAAAAAGTTCGACTCGTATTACTGATTAAGACTCGTTAAAACTTAAATGATGAATTAGCAGAAGTAGCCTAAATAGGTCTGAACTGAAATCGATCCGCCACCTGCATGAAATTTTTGAGTGAACGAGAGGAAATTATGAGAATCTATGATTAATACTTCTGTAAATGGACCTGTCTCTTTAATCCTTTATCACACAGTCCCAAGCTTTATCCGACCCTGAGAAAGAGGCCTTTTGAAAACATTGTTGGAAAGGAAGAAAATGCTGGTAACCAGCATTTTCTCCTTTTCCAACAATGTTTCCTATCCTATTTAGGGGCAAATTTTGTCATTTGAGCAACATCTGATTTTGTCGCCTGCAAATGCTTTCAATTTGGACAAGTCTAAAATTCTGTTGTGTGGGTAAAGAGTTAATGAGCCAATTCAATATAAATTACAAATATAATGATTATTGTTCGTCAATGGTCTGCGACATAAATTATCATTTCTTATCTTATTTAAGCTCAATATAGCCCTTGTTTTGCCTTTGACTTTGATCATCCTAACTCTTTTAGAGTCAAATATAGGAGCCACGCTCTGGCAAAAGGGGTTTTTATGCAATTCCGTGGTGGATTATATCGAGCAAGTCATCACATTGTTAGGAATCCATAAAATCTATTTTGTCTAACCACCAACTGAATCATGAGGTCGTCTGGTCCTTTGACATACAGAAAATTAACAGGTAGCAAAGGTTTCGACTCAGGTCAGCCTGCGTGGACTGTGCAGGCTGACTCGGGTCGATGCTCTTTTGTAGATGCATTGAACCCTCTTTTCACAAAGCAGGGCTCATTTAACCTTTTACCACACAATCCCGACTTTTCCTGAGGGAGAAGCCTTTTGAAAACATTGTAGGAAATGGAGAAAATGCTGGTAACCAGCATTTTCTCCTTTTCCAACAATGTTTTCTACCTTTCCCAAAACAAATTTCAGTTTTTGAGTCACATTTATTTTGTCCTCTGCAAATGCTTTCAAGTTCGAAACGTCCAAAATGTTGTTTGGTAAAGAGTTAAACTTGACCTCTAGCGACGGCTGAAAATTACTATCCACTTAGAAAGATTTTTATCCTGCAGGCTTGTATAAACAAGCAGACGGTATAGATCTAAGATCAGACTGCACCTTCTGTGCCTTAGTCTGGTCATGATCTACATTGTCCGCGAAAGCATCTGAAGTCGAGCTAAGCCGAGTCGGAACGTCAGCATGCTTATAAGAGATGATTTTTGCATTAGCATTTCGACACTTTTATCTCATGTAGTATTATGTTTTCTTGAATTCGTATCAAATTGTACATACACGTGTGTTTAGAATCACAGGCCTTTGAAGGTCCTTCGTTCAATCACGAAACACCAAAATTTTCATTGCTGGATAAATCAGACACCGTTACTAAATATGGCATATTGCGCAGCGTCTCTGTCTTGTATATAGTAACAAGACATATTGTTATATACGATATACAGATGGTGCGCCAACGTGCTATTTTTGGTAACGGTGTCCGACGATCCAGCAATGAAAAAATTTGGTGTTCCGTGATAGATTAATGGAACTCCAATGGCCTATGGTAGAATTTGCGAAAAATATAGAAATCTTAAAGAATCATTATATAGACTGTTGAACTCAAATTCTATATTACTAAATTTCTCTACAAAATATAGATGATTTTATTTACACATTAAATCGCGTATTTATTGATTTAATTTAATACAAGTACAGCTCACAAATCATTATTCTTTCTGTCATTCAAAATATTTCAACTGTTCAGTGATCATAGAAACATAGCAAAATCAGACATTGTACAATATGTTTTCATGTAAACCATATTTAAAAATATTTTCGAATTTATCACAAATAAAGTATACACTATACTTACATATTACAACATATACAGATAGCTCCTACTGATCTTTTTATTCTCTCTGCCATTCTAATTTATATTTAAAAGAAAAACGCACTACATTGTTTAAAAACCCATAGAAACAGTACAAAAAAAATCAGCTTTACGTGTCTTGGACATTCTTTTTAATGTTGTTGTCATTTTACGGTCTTGAACAAAATCAGTAGAACATTTTTTTAACCCTTTACCAAACAATCTCGAGTTTCAACGTCCGTGAGAAACAGGGCTTTTGAAAACATTGTGGTAAAAGGAGAAAATGCTCGTAACCAGGCATTCTATTCCTTTCCAACAATGTTTTCTACCATTTCAAATACAAAATAATCTGTTCAGCTTCATTTAATTTGTCGTCTGCATCTTTTTCTCAAATTTCGACAAGTCTGAAATTTTGTCGTTCGGTAAAGAGTGAATCCTTTCCGTTTCTGCTATAAGCTTGACTTTCCACTTACACCTTTTTTTTTTTTTTTTAAGGGGAGGCCTTGCTGTAGATGATTTAAAAAAAAATCATAAAAAAAAATGTAACATGAAACGAACATTTTCTTCTTTTTTCACAACGCTTTCATTCTATTAACGAATTTTTCTGATGTTTTTCAAATGCAGTGTAACGTGTGGCTGATAAGGGAAAACGTGTATATTACTGGCCATTGTGAAGGCAGTCGTTTGCGAACATACATACTATTGACTAATGAAATCTCTGCAAATTTACTGCAAAATTCAGACTGAATAAAAATATATATCAAATTAAAAGGAAGCGGCAATTGATGTTCTACCCCAAAATTAGTTTCAGCTAAAGTTTGTGTGAATTTCGAAAAACTGTTAAGAACCAACGAGAAAAGGAATGAAACATGAACCCCTTAGTAATTTACAAACGTAAACGTACTTAGGCATTTAGCGTAATCAAACACCTCTTTTTTTTAAATAAGACAAAAGGCATTTTTGCGGACCATTGATCCTGAAAGAATACCTTCTTACTTTGATTATTGGGGAAATCAAAGTTCTGACAGTCGGAATAAAATACTGACTGGATCATACAGTGTCCTAGACTTCGGACAAATCAAGAACTTTCCGTTGAAGAATGATAATATCTAGTTTGTTTGACATATTCTTCCTTCTTTTTTTTGCCGATGTTGACAGAGAAAAGAATGAGATGCGCTACAAGTTAACCTACTGGACACGCGAAAGTATTGAGCTTTTCTATGAATTTCAATTTTCAGTGTATAAAGACTCTGTTCTTAATCAATCATCTTCTGCAACTTCATCGTGTCTGACAGTACCATTGTATATCTTTCAACACGTTTCGCTTTTTCTGTTATTGCAGGTTAGTAAGAGAACTTCCTAGAAACCGTAAAACTGTAAAATGCATCATGGTAGAAAAAAAAAAAGGCTACTCGTATTCTTCTTAATTCCTGCAAAGATGTAGTACGAATTCAACCTTTCGGCTGCAAAGTGCAACTCAAGGCGCTTTTGCAAACAGCTTAGATTCGAGATCAGACTGCACTGCACGGAACTCTGCAGCCTGATCCTGAATATACACAGGCCGATTTGATTCATTTTTTTTTTCCTGCAAAAGAGTCTTGGAATCAAAATATTTGTGTTTTATTATTGACCGGAAATTTTCTTTCATTGTTTTTAGCAGTTTAACCCTTAGGCTGCTAAGCGCTACTCACTGACCCTTTGCGGACAGTGTAGATCAAGATCAGACTGCACAGAACGTGCAGTCTGATCTTGAATCTACACTGTGTGATAAGGAGATATCTTTCCTAAAAAACATTCCTTTGGAATAGGAAAAATTGGTTTATACTATAGGTTTTAAAGTTTATATTTTTTTAGCAGGATAAGGGTTAAGTGGTATTGGAGAATGTAACAAATGGACGGACCTTACATGTACGACTATACAGATAAAACGGAAAAATGGTCGAAACTAGCAGTTTCTCCAAATGCAAGCTAACATATTTTGTGCATGTTTTCATTTGTCGTAATAAACTTCATGTTGATCATTCCATTCTCACAAGGATGCTTTCAGAGCCGTTCGCTGCGATTTGGGTTTGTCAGGAGTTAATGAGGAAACACTTTATCAGACGACAACATTTTGGACTCATCCCTTTTGAAAGCATTTAAATTCAGACGACACACTAGTACTAAATGGGGCTCAGACAGAAGGAATCGTCTTAGAAATGGTTAACGACATTGTGGGAAAATGAGAAAGTGCTGGTTACTGGCCTTTTCTTATTTTTGCTCAATGTTTTTAACGAGCTTTTTCCACGAGATCGTGAAACAAAGGATCGTTTGGTAAAGGGTTAAACAGTGAAATGAGGCGTAGTCCAAATGGTTGAAATCGACACCTGTCACTTATTGAATTCATTCTTAAAATAACTTTTTTGGTTCGATTAATTTTCTTTAACCCTTACAGTGCTGAATTTATGAAATGGACCTTTTCAATGAAGAAAAACATCCAAAATATTGTCATTTCATGGTTGTTTTAGCCAGAAAATGTAATGAAGTAGCTGACAGTGTAGATCAAAGATCAGACTGCACGTTCTGTGCAGTCTGATCTTGATCTACACTGTCAGCAGAAACAAGTTAAGTTGGTTCCAGCACTTTAAGGGTTGACTATCCGGTCCTAACGAGTCGAATATGCCCTAGATCTATATATGGCAGAAAAGAGTTGTCGCATACTTCAATTCATAAGTTCATAAACTACGAAATAAAAATCCATTTTTTTTTTCAACAGTACTTTTTTTTTTTGGTGGGGGGGGGGGGGGGCGGTATCTCCTTAACGGACAGTGTAGATCCAAAGTACCTTTGAAATAACAAAATTTTGATTTTTTACTATTGGCTTGAAAGTTTCATTTAACTTATTGAGTAGGTTATTAGTCAGTTTTCTTTATTTTTTTTTTTTACAGGTATATTTTTTGGGAAAAGTATCTCCTTATCAGACAGTGTAGATCCAAGATCAAGACTGCACGTTCTGTGCAGTCTGATATATTGATGTACTCTGTCCGCAAAACGTTCATCTGTCGCCCTTAGCAGCGGAAGGGTTAGGCGTAGAGAAATGAAGCAAAGGCAAGAGGAAGAAATAGAATTGGATAATGTTGACAAAAATGGCATCGTACAAAGGGAGATAACAATGACTGGTCTAAATAATACACGAGTTTCAACCCCTAGATATCAAGGTTTTTTTTTTTTATTCTAACCTTATATTTTCTCGTGTTACCTTTCACAAGCGAGACTTATATCACTATTCTCCCCAAATTTTCTAGTTTCACTCATCATTTTAATCCTATTTACCGTTTATCTTTTTGATAGTTTTAATTCTATTTTACATGTTGCCTACAGAAAGAACTGTAATGCAACTATTAAGATAAAATGATCATAATCAAACATCCGGTTTAAGTCAGAGCATCCTGGGTCGTATTCACAATTCATTCTAGGATGAGCTCTGAACCAGCCAAAAATCGTATTACCTAGAGATTAAGAACATTCTTGAGCTGATGCCATTAAAATGCTTGATGGACTAGGGCCCGTGATACGGATAAAAACAAATCTACAATAATTGAGAAAGTTTACTTTGATCGGTATCATCCAACAACAGTTACTGTCCACATTGTTTTGTGTTGTTTGTCCAGTACTTCGATAACCTATGCTTATTAATGATTTATTTATTCCACATGCATCTACTTATATGAGAGGGGAACAAAACTCTACATGGAAATTTCATTACCTCAGAGTGGAAGTGCTTTTCCAAAATGGTAAAAAATCGAGATCCATGTCCAGCTCGAAACTCGGATCGGCTCCCATTATCTTTGCTTCGGACAATAGAATGCATGTACAGTCCTAGAACGACAAAGTAAAAAGATAAGTATTTTAAAAAGGAGCATGCGAACGAGCGAGTGAGCGAGCGAGCGAGCGAGCGAACGAAAGAGTGAGTGAGTGAGTGAGCGAGCGTGTGAGTGAGCGAACGAACGAACGAGTGAGCGAGCGAGATAGTGAGTTAGTGGGTGAGTGAGCAAGCGAGTGAGTGAGTGAGTGAACGAGCGAGTGAGTGAGAGAGCGAGTGAGCAAGTTAGCGAGTGAGTGAGCGAGCGATCGAGCGAGTGAGTGAGTGAGGAGCGACCGAGCGAGTGAGTGTCCTCCCTGCCCTTAGTCTGGATTACCTGCCCCTACCACTACGTTTTCGGGTCAGGCAAAGCGCAATAATTGCGCCTCCTAGGTGTCCTCAAGCGTACCCCTACATGCTTCCCCGTTTTCCCCAATTTCATGTGATCTAGTTTGATCAGTTAATAAAATGAAATCAATTTTGTACAAAAATAAAAACATTACCGAATCTAAAACCTGTTGTTTGGGTATGGCTTAAATGTAAATTCGACTATGAATCATTATGAAAGTTGCCCTGTTTTCGGACGTTATATAGGTCCATTGACATTTCGGATACTTAAAGCATTTCTGATATGTAGTTTTTCTCGCTAAATAAGAACGACATGTAGAAAAAACTCACTGCCATGACTTTATTGCAAGCGAACTGTTTTGAATTCTGCCTATGATCCGATATGATCATGTGAAATAACAATATCCCGTCGCCTCTGCTTATTACCAATGGGGGCCGCCATTATTGCGCTTTGCCTGACGTACTCTTGTAGTACAGCGGGGTACCAGACTACCCAGCCCAGTTGTCCTGACTGGTCTACCGACGTCCGTCTGTCTGTTCGTCTGCCTGTCTGTCTGTCTGACTGACTGACTGAATGACCGATGATTGAAGGGTAGAAGGGAAATGTGGACCGTCGATTTATCAGTCATCCGGAGGGACTTGTCCGACCGTCAGACCGTCCGACTCTCTGACTGACCGATGATAAAGGGCAGGAGAATTTGGGGCTAGTCGCCGGTCGGTTTGTTGGTCATCCGATCGGACCTGTCCTCAGCATGTATTGATGATTAAACAGAAGTCATTATAAGTATTGAACCGTCGCCAAGTACAAGAATACTTGCCCTTTTTTTTCACCAATACCAGCGTGTTTCTTTCTACTTACTAATTACGACATTTAAACCAATTTCAACCAATTATTGTTATCTTTCTTTTCAAGACCCAAGCCGTAATTCAAAGCTTTTCAACAAAAGGGACATTTCTCATACCCTTACTAAACAGTCCCGTGCCTTTACGATCCAGATAAACTTTACTTTTGAAAACATTGCAGGAAAATGAGAAAATGCTGGTGACCAGCATTTTCTCCATTTCCCATATTGTTTTCTATCGTCCCAAAGATAAATTTCATCATTTGTGCCACGTTCAATTTGTCGACTGCAAACGCTTTCAATTAGGACAACTCTAAATTTTCGTTGTCTGGTAAAGGGTTAAAGAAATTGCTATGACCCACTGGGCACCAAATACGTCAATTTTATATAAGAAGTCACAAGTGAAAAAAAAAAACGATGTTTTAAATGCAAGACTTTTTTGTGTCGAAAGTGTCTCGAAAAAACTAATGATGAGCTAGTGCAGACTCAAGATCAGACTACACGATTTGTGCAGTCTGACCTTTGATCCACACTATCCATGCAATCAACTGAATACGTCGTTGGAGACCAAAGGGTTTCAGAACTTCAACATATCATTTTTGAAGCCATTCATTGTGACCGACTTTCTAAAATAGGATCACACGTGCAGCTTTTCGACCGGCCTTCAATCCAGGCGTTCTCCATCGTCCACAACCATCGTCCACGGCAATCCCAGTGCTGCCGAAACTCCTTTCGAAGATTGATGATAGTCATTTCGACAGGCGCCGTGGCCGTGATAGGCCTATAACTGAAGAAACATTGTTTGAAAAAAAGGGCTTTTATCACAGTTAACACTACAATACATATGTCATGACAAAATTCGCCCAATTCTTCGCATCGGCGAAGAACCATGGGTAACCATACAATGTAGAAGGTCACTATCGTTTCTTGTGGTCGCTTACGCAGATCCAAATGGAAACTGAAGTGTTTTTGTATCTGCATGTGTGTTGACTCATTTGCAGATTTTGATAATTTGTAAAGTACATCCAGTCATTTACTTTGTAACGTTCAACGACTTGGTCACCCATCCAGCACTAACAATGACGCACCCTGCCTAGATTGAGGAAAGAAAAAGAAATACACCTAACCACAGGGTCTTTCGTCAGTGGAGACTTGAGCTAATTTCGGTTGCAGAAGAATAAATAGAGGATATTTGTTTTTTTCGGTGAAAGATCGAAATTTATTTCATCGAGTGAACATCATCGGTAATATTTTCACGAGTGGCGCTGCCACGAGTGAAAATATTACCGATGATGTTCACGAGATGAAATAAATTTCGATCTTTCACCGAAAAAAAAAACAAATATTCTATTTATTTCATGCTTCTAACGCCTTTTTTTGTCGAGACTTCCATAAAAACCAGTACAAACTCCCCGTGGTCGGTATTCTCACTGGTCTTACCCGTGTAATATCGAAAAATATTTTCACCGCTATTTCTCGATATCCTACTGGAAAGCATGAAATAATAATCGATTACCTGCATCAATGCGGTAACCAGTCTACCACGATTAGCGTATCTAGCTAATCTAGCTTATCAAATGAAAACAATCGTTACAATGGCATGTACTAGTTTTATGTATCTGTAGATATACAACGGGGGCCAGTCTGATTTCCTAGTAGAGGTAAATTACCATGGGTCACCATATTTCCTAGCTTCAGCAAAGTACCATGGGTGACCACATTTCCTAGCTTCAGCAAAGTACCATGGGTAACCATATTTCCTAGCTTAAGCAATGTACCATGGGTAACCATGTTTCTTAGACTCGGTAAAGTTCCACTGGTGACCATAATTCTTATCTATTACATAGCCTCGCTAAAATACCCTGGGTAACCATATTTCCTAGCTCCATATCAGCACCATGGGTAGCCATATTTCCTGACCTCGGCAAAGCACTATCGGTAACCATTATTTCTCAGCCTCGGCAAAGTATCATAGGTCACCATATTTCCTAGGCTCTGCAAATAGCCATGGGTAACCATATTTCTTAGCCTCGGCAAAAGACCATGAGTGAACGGTTTTTTCTAGCATCGGCAAATTACCGCGGGTAACTACATTTCCTAGCCTCGGCAAATTACTGTGGGTAACCAAATTTCGCAGAACCATAACACCATAGGTATTTCACAGCCAATAAGAAAAACCAAAATATTGCGGTTTAGAAGTTCGTTTCGGTAGAAAAAAACAGTCAGTGCATCGGACAGTGTGGATCAAAGATCAGACTACACATTTTGTGCAAACTGATCTTGATCTACACCGTCATTAAAAGCGAGTTCAGTTGCGCTTAGCAGCCATTGGTTCATTGAAATAACTCACACTTTTTTTCGGACATTTTGATATCATAAATGTCATTTAGTTAGCGCAATAGTATCGTAACGGCGACAACAGAAAACATCTTTTCTTCTGTTTTCTGTCTCTTATGTCCCAACAATAAAACATAAGCAGTTCATACCTTTTATAAGATGTGCTTAAATTCCAAATCTCATCAACCACTGAAGCAGTTTCCGAGGCGTATTTTATTACTATTTTGTTACGGTTTCTGCTAGATTTATTCACTTAGTCCTCTCCTGAACAAACCCAAGTTTAACCCTGTACTTCACAATGCCGCCTTTTAACGACCCTTAGAAAGACGCTTTTTGAAAACATTGTTGGAAAACGAGAAAATGCTGGTAACCAGCATTTTCTCCTTTTTCCCACAATGTTTTCTACCCTATCAAAGAAAAATTGCACCATTTGAGCCACATTGAAATTGTCGTCTGCAAATGCTCTCAGTTTGGACAAGGCTAAAATTTTGATGTCGGGTAAAGAGTTAAACGACCCTGTGGAATAAGGCTTTTGAGACAAGTTGTGTGGAAAGGGGAAATACTGGTAACTAGCATTATTTCCTTTTCTTACAACGTTTTCTACCTTTCAATAGACAAATTCAATCGTTTGTGACACAGGTAAATTGTCGTCTGCAACTGCATTCAAATAGGACCAGTCTAAAACCTTGTCGTCTGGTAGAGGGTTAATCAATGACCTGTTAATCATCGATTTATTAACTCATATCCTGCTAAATAAAAGAAATAAAACTTTCAAAGCGATAGAAAAAACCCAAATTTTCATATTTCAAAGGTAAATATCGGACAGTGTAGATCCAGGATCAGACTGTACTTTCTGTGCAGTCTGATCTTGATCTACACTGTCCGTTTAAGGTCAGTGAGTCGTGCTTAGCAGCGTAAGGGTTAAATCCTTTGGCAAGCGAATAAGTCAGATGGACATACCTTACCATTGATAAAAGATTCTGAAAACCTAACCTTTTGAATAGATTATCCCATGGAATTACGGATAGCGTAGATTCAAGATCAGACTGTACGTTCTGTACTGTCTGATCTTGATCCACACTGTCCACAAACACAACTAGAATTGACCAAATTGTCCAAATTGACCTTTTGCGTCGCAAGTGTTTAATCTGTGTAAAGTTTATCAATATGCGAACTCTTTCCTTCATTATCTGATTTAATAAATCAATTTTAAATTGATTGTGAGCGAACGTTAATCGATCAGGACGCAAGTTTGCTTGTATATATGCTCCTGCACTTTAACAGCCCTTGTTAAAATACTGAGGGGGGAAAATTGGTCAATGAAATTGCACCTTACAGGCGCTGTCTCTCCGTCTCTGTCTCTCTCTGACACATAAAAAGTGGCAATATCATGGCCTTGTCTGCAAATCTTATAAATGCCCTATTTATTCGGTCGGCATTCTAACACTTAACCCTTTACCGCACAATGCCGCCTTTTGACGCCCCTGGTAAAGAAGCCTTTTGAAAACATTGTGGGAAAAGGAGAAAATGCTGGTAACCAGCATTTTCTCCCTTTTCCACAATGTTTTCTACCCTATCAAAGAAAAATTGCACCATTTCAGCCACATTGAAATTGTCGTCTGCAAATGCTTTCAATTTGGACAAGGCTAAAATTTTGTCGTCTGGTAAAGGGTTAAAATTCATCATTTGGTTAGAAATCTTCCAATTTTATTGCACGAAAACTGGTTGGTTTTTTTTTTATTTGTTCCTTTGGTTCACGTTACGAGCTCGTACATCTTTTCTCACTATATACAGGTCTAAATATGAAATGGAACAACGTTAGATGAAAATAAAAAGAGAATCCACGTGTTCTAAACCTTTGAACTATTAGTAGTATAGGCAGGTAGATCTCGGCATTTTGCCGAGATCTCCCTGCCCTGGAGCCCAATTTGCCCGAATCTCCCTGCCCCAGGGCAGGGAGATTCGGGCAAATTGGTCCGAAAAATCGTCATTTACCCTTAACTTTCCCTTAACCCTTCTAAAACCCTTTTGTTTTGTTCTAAAACCCATATACTTTCTTCTAATGGACAAATTTCTTCTTAACCCTTAACGGCTGGCTGTAACCCTTAACGTTTTTGATACAACCCTTAACCTTTTACACAGCCAAGCACCTTGTTCGACTTAGTCTTTTTTTCACCGTCTATCTTTCTCTGTCATCGTTGGATTTAGTCTTTTTCCCCACGATAGGTTTCTATGGAAACAAGTCTGATCTTGATCTACACTGTTCGTCTTGGTTTTTTCTCTATTATTGTTCGGCTTAGGTTCGATCGATCATCGTTCATCTCTGTAGGACTTAAACAATGCTCTACTAGCGTTGGACTTAGTCTTTCTCCACGATATAGGGCTATTTCCCCGAAAGAGGAGTAAAGAGGAGTTAAGGAGGAGTGAAGAGGAGGTAAAGAGGAGTGAAGAGGAGGTGAGGAGGAGTGAAGAGGAGTCACCTTTCTCGGTATATTGACAAGGTTGTCCCCATGTTGTAATTGTCTCAGGATCTCATCGGACCTGAAAAGTACGGCTTTTCTTCTCGATTGAGATCTATTCTTCCTCTATCAGCGTTGGACTTAGTCTTTTCCCCATGATATAGACTATTTCCCCTCCTCACCCTGGTTATAGCATAACCTTACCATACAAATATTGTGTTGAACTTAGTCTTTTTCAGCGATAGGGGTTATTTCCCTCCTTAGTTTGGTTCAGACAAAGGTCATCGTTGGACTTAGTCTTTCTCCACAATAGGATCTATATATTGATTGACAATTCTCAAAAGATAGACTTTTCTTGGGGAATGGTTAGTCCTGAAAAGGACTGTTTCTCCTCTTTCAAAGATTTTTATCGTTTTCTTCTTTCAAAGATCTTTTGTCTTCACCAGCACCGATCCTTTGATTCTTTCTGCTGTGGTTTTTCTCCTCCTCTGATGACAGGATCCAAAATTTGCCTGACAGATAGGATACTCCACGATTCTTCTTCGACCTGCTATCAACTTTCTTATTTTGTTTATTTTATGTATAGGCAAAGTGGAGTCATGCATCATGGCCAGTAGAAAGGTTGTTAGATACCATTTTGTCATCGAGAGAAGTAGAAATTGTATACTATAGTCCATCACCATGTCTTCTAGCTGTCGTCTATTCGAGAGCCGAATGATTAATTACTGGAAATAGCATCGTCTTTTATAGGCTTGGAGGTTAGGTGCCTTACTTATTCACAATTGTTGAAGATAGCTTTTCTAGGGTTTTGGATAGTCCTGAAAAGGACTGTTTCGATCTTTTGGTTTCAAAGATTTCTTCTCCTTTATCGAGAGCCTTCCTCTGATGACACCTTTTCTTCTGACGATCGCTTTTCTTCTGATGATGGCTTTTCTTCTGATGCCAGCTTTTCTCCTTGTTCTTTCGAGATCATCGGAAAGTTGAATTCCTTGAAGTTGTCAATGTTTTTTCCATATTTTCCCAAGCCTGTTTTTGTTTCTACTCGTGGTGGTATTACAGAGTAGGGATCGAATCGTTGTTTTTTGTGAAGTTGATTATCATCTTTCTCTATTGTCTCTGATTTTCGTTTTCTTCCTCTTCTTTTTGGCTTGGGTTCTTCTGTCTGAGTTGACTGATGGGTTGACTGGTGAATTGTCTGGGGAGTTGACTGGTGAGTTGTCTGAGGGTCTACAGGAGTAACGGTAGAAGCTGTTAACTTTTGAAAACTGGTTTTATCAAAGTTAATCTGGGCTGAAATCGTTATAGCTGAATCTTGTCTTACAGACGAATCTTGTCTTACAGACGAATCTTGTTGACTCTGGTAGTTCTGTCGATTTTGTAGGCATAATGTCTCAATGTTTCTATTCAACATCTTCACTTCGTCTAAAATCTGAGTTATTACAGAATTTTGGGTTGAAATCATTTGGGTTATTTCTTCTTCGATTTTGTTAGCTGGTGGTACCATCGGGTCGATAAATGTTGAATTCATCGCTGTCGATAGAATATCTCTGTTGTTTTCAGGCTGTGGTGGGAGAATGTCTAGGTCGGGTTTTTCTTGTGGTAACGACCCGTCTAAAACGTCTAAGCTGGATTCCATTCTTCCGTGATCCGTTTGGTCTACGTTGGAGTCCATTTTCTGTTAACAAAAACTTTTTAATTGTAAAAAGTTTGTACTAGTTAACAATTTTATTTGTACTATTCGTACTATTCGAGAATCGAACCTCGAATGATTCTAGTGAGAAAGGTCCCCAGCCTTTTATAGTTTTTTTGGACGAAGAGGACTTGTCTTGCGATGTAGACTTTTTCTGTAGGTCTTGTAGATAGAACATAATGTACTATATGACCTCACATAGAAGGCGAGGTCATATAGTACATTTTTCCATCTCTGTTCTTTTCTTTGGGATTTTCTCTCTTTGTGAGATTTTTCTCTTTGCTCAAGTCTCAAGTTTTTGGGAAGGAGTCAAAAACAGACGTTCTTTTGTTTCCCAAGTCTTTTGGGAAGGAATCAAAAACAAACGATCTTTTAAAACCGATTGTTTATTCAAAGTTTTTTTCTCTTTGCCCAAGTTTTGATCTCTCTTTGTGAGATTTTTCTCTTTGTCCAAGTTTTTGGGAAGAAATCAAAACAGACGACCTTTTTAAAATCATTTTCTTTATTCAAAGTTTTTAACATTATAACATTTTTAACAATCGTTAAATTATTCTAACATGTTTACAAATACATAATTCATTCAAAGATTTAACAAGCGTTAAAAATGTTATAGTGTTTTTTTTTAACGCCTGTTAAAACTGTCTTGTTAAAAGCGTTGGCGATACATTTTGTTTTTAACAAGATAGTTTTAACAAGCGTTAAAAAAACACTATAACATTTTTTAACAATCGTTAAAGCATTTTTTTTACAAGACATTTTCTTTATTCGAACTTTTCTCTTTGCTCAAAGCTGAGCTTTTCTTTTTGGAAGGAATCAAAAAACAAACGATCTTTTAAAATCGTTTATTCAAACTTTTCCCAAGTCTGAACTTTTTGGATACATTTTGATCTACAAAAGCATTGGTGATACATTTTATATACAATATAGCTTTTTAACAATCGTTTAAAAACACTATAACATTTTTATCAATCGTTACTATAATATATTTACAACAATACAGTTTTTAACAATATTATTGTTAAAGTTTTTTACAATCGTTAAAAACAGTATAACATTTTTAACAGTCGTTAAAACATTCTAACATTTTTACAATGCAAATTCGCAGATACCTCGATTTTTCCACTTGTTTTCATGTTCCACAATAACTTTATGCAATTGTTCATAACCTAAAGACAAGGGAAATTTGCTATCCATTTCACTATATTCACGGACTCCACTAAATGGAAAAACATGTTTTGAAACATGTTTTGAAAGATCTTTTGTCGAGAGAGCTGAATATACGGTTTCTTCTGTGACATCTCGATCAAATAGAATATAGCCTTCCATGGTTTCCATTGTTTCCTCACCGTCTTGAATAGATCCTTTTTTGTAACGTAAGTAAAAGTCAAACAGAACGGATTTCATTTTCAGCACGTTCAGAAAACTTTCTTCTGTTCTTCCTACGATGATGAACACCCAACGGCTTGTGGTTCGCATCTGTTTAGCAATATAGTTATCTTTCAACAGACAAATTGCTAAATAAGCTTGGAGAGGAAGGTCGAAATTTGTATCATCCCCCATCATCACAATAAAGCTGTGCATTCTATACAGTTTGCAGGATGTTTCTCCTTTTGCAACTCCCTTATGCAATTTGTTTATCCAAAGTTTCACACAGGCGAATTTAATGTCAAACTGTAGTTGTTCATCGAGCGTGTGCTGATGGCTGAATTCTCTATCATCTTTTTCACGTAGTTCTAAAGGTAGCATTTCACTTGACATGATTTCTCACTTTTTGATTTTTCCCCTCTTGATAGTTCTCACTCTTTTAGAGATGTTTTTAAAAACTGTTTTTAAAATCTGTTTTTAAAATCTTATTTTTAAAATCTGATTTTTAAAGAACGTCTTACTTTGATCGTTCACTTCAATGTAACACGATATTGTTTTCTTACAGGCTATTTATATATCCTCAAACTTTTATAACCATAGGGGACAGTATCAGTATCGTTTACAATGACTCTTTTGGTATAGACAGAGCGAAATGTTTTTGACTGGGGTTCGCTGGTCACTGTTCTGTCTCTATGTCTTTTGATTCTACAGTCATACTGAACTTTAATTTCTACGGTGCGATCCAAAGCACATTTTGAATAGGTGTCGAAATTCACCAGCTGATTTGTATTGTGATCCAAAGTAATTCCCTTGACTTTACATTTGCTTTTTTCTTTTCCATCTTTCGTTTTCATCTTATAAGCATAATTCTTGGGACCTAAGCCTCTGAAATGGGTGATTCTACAATCAGGCTCTTCATCGGTCCATTTTCCTAGTCTGCTGTTAATAATGGGCGGGTTCCACAATTCAGGATCATGAATGTACATACAACTATCTGTATCGAAATACAGAACTCTATCCCCCAACCTTTCAAGAACGCTGTACAGTTCCAACCTTGCATAAGCTGTTACGTAGGATGCTACAATAACATTGGCTGTCGCATGTGTTTCGACAAAGTCCATCTTTTCTTCATAGTTGACCAAGATGCATTCGCACTCATTGTCAAAGATTTGCACATGCTTTACCGTATATTTCGGGTCGGTAATCAACTCGAAATATTTAGACGGTTCTCTGATGTATTTCGTCTTGCTCATGTTTTCACGCTGTGCCAATTTTCCCCAAAGACAGTTCAGCATAATCTTAGCAAATGATCTTTTGCCAGGGTTTTTTTGAATACGTTGGGGATCGAGACGAATCCCTTCGGCCTCCTCATACTCACGAATGAATTGGGCCTTTTCTGAATCTGTCTGACACCAGCCGGGATAACCACTAGCTTCTTGCTTGATTTTCAAGAAATTGTCCACATAGCCTTTAAAGAATTGGTCCGAAACAGAGTCGAAATGCCAGATTTCATACACCTGCATTATCCGATATCCACAATCGAGAGCTTTGAACAATTCGAATGTAACCCAAGTTCCAACCAAGGCTCTCTCTTCTCTGTCATGATTACAAAAGTTTGAACTTGCTTGTGCACATGTCATACAAAGTGGAAACATCATCTTGCCGTTACAGTGAACTGGAAGAACGGGATGATACAAATCCATTGGGGGTAGAACTTTACATTTAATGAGTCCTTCATACTGGCGAATATTCTCCATGTCAATGTTCTCATAAGTCAAGATTGTGGGATGGCCTACAGGATAGAATTTATGTTTGCAGACGTAAGGATACAGAGAGCAAATGTCAATGTACTTGATTTCCTTTTCACTGTTTTCCTCAACATCATAGGCAATTTTTATGGCATTGCATCTACCTCCAGCCAAACCCTCTCTTGGTTCGATGGGGTCCTGGTTCGGATATAGGCTTTCAATGGTTTTTCTGTACTCTTTGTCCTTCTTCATCTTGGCGTCGAATTCGTGCTCCCAGATGGTCACAACGTTATATCCCATTCTTCTGATGGTTTCTAACCGTTCGATGGTACTGTCGTACAATTCACCCATTGATTTTCCATTGATGGGGTTGATATATTTTCGATCCTTGAAACATGTCTGACAGCCATGAAATAAATCCCCGAGGAATTCATAAACCGTGTTTGATTGATGGTGAAATCCGTCTACAGTGTATTTCCCTATCCGGTATTCACCACCATTTTTGGCGTGTTGAATACGAATCCCTTTTTCTCTAGCGATGCTTTGAACCCAGCGTATTGCTTTCATAGAAAACCGACGTCTGATTGGGTCTTTGCATGAAATGATGGCTATCTGATCTTTTGGTAAATAATCTTTTCGCCAAATCTTGTTACAGGCACCGGCGATGGTAAACGATTCTGTAAATGGACAAATTCCACTCTGTTCGATGAACAACTTTCTGAATTCACCACAACCTCGTCTTAGGATATCAACATCCGATCGACAGTACATCTCCATCTCTTTTTGAAAATTGAATTCCTCACCGTTTTGAACTTTGTCATTGTACCAGACTATGAATTTTGATCGAGCCTCTTCAGACATTGAATCGGGTTTGTAATAAGACATATCCAGATACGGGCCGACGTAATCCCAAAATTCGTCTGTATTTGCCCAGTGAGGAAAGTAGCCTTTTTTCATTTCTTGAAGTCCAAATGTAGTCGGAAATTTTGCCAACCCAAAGTTCATGAAACTGAAGGAGTCGATCAAGCGCACACCATTCAGTTCTAACTTCAAAATATTATTCCCATTCATGGTTACTTCTGGTTCTTTCATTCCTACGTTGATAATATGATTGAGAATAAATTGACCATCATAGCCTTTGAGATTATGGGCAATAGCTATGATTCCTTTATGATGTTTTGTAAAGAGCCAGCTACAAAATTGACTCAAAGTTTCTTTTCCTTGAAAAATAACTTCTCTTCCTTCTTTGAATTCACTGCATGTGGAACAATGAAAATCAAGTGGTTTATCGATACATTCAGCACAGGCTCGATGTGCAATACAGTAATTCGGAATATGTACCCCTGTATCTTGCTGGCATTCGAAATCAAAGAAAATGAACAAAGGTTTTTTATCTACAGAAGAACTCGTCTCATCATCGTTGTCGTGCTTCATCTTACTCTGGTAAGGCTGAATAAAACAACGATGAGTATAGTCAACGATTTTCTTGCAAAGGGGACACTTTTTCTTTCCCTTACAACGATGATTTTTCTTTCTGTCAAAAATTTGACCTCCACATTTTGAACAGAGTTTCACTAATTCACAAATGGTTTTCTTCTCTTTGCCTTGAAGTGTTTTGTGATTTTCCAAGCATGCTGCACTGAAAAATCGTCTATGACACTTGTCGCAGACATACTCTTTTGATTCTGAGGGACATTTTCCAGCACGAAAGCAGCCTTTACAGATCTTTGGGCAAGCATAATGGTCTTCCCGCTTGCTGTAACGTATGTCACAGAACTCACAATAATAAGCACAATCAAGAAATCCTGTGATGGATTTGATGTAATCATAATGATTTTGATGAAAGTACAAATGTATGATTTTACTATCGTCTTTCACTTCTGGATGTTCAAATACTTTCTCCACTCTCGATTGTTGTTGATGAACTTTAATAACATAGTCTTTTTCATACAAGAACTCTTGAATTTTTTTGTATTCTTCAAGACCTACAGGTTGTGTCGATGAAACTCCAACTTCATTCATTAATTTTTCGGCTTCAGTCTTTTGAAGTAATCTGTTTGTTCTTTTAATATTATCCCATCTTCGATTCCATGCTTGGGTGTTTTCACGTTCATGGTAACAAATCCCCACAACAACAGCTCTTGCAAAACATAGATGATCTTCATTGTTAATTTCAACAAGCGAATATTTCTTCTTTGCGAAAACCTTTGAATCCAATAGGTCTGTGGCTCTAAGTCTTTTCCCACTACCACTTGGTGGTGTCGTATGTGTAATATCAAATGTCATGCATCCGTCGTTCAAGACGAATTCTTCATTCGATTGTAGAACTTTTTCAATTTCGTTCAACATCGTATGACTCTCCAACTCCTCCACATATAGAAAGGGAATATGAATTCCCATATCCAATGAGGGGTGATTGACGCTGATTCTAATCATATCCCTCGATTCAGCCTTTAACTTTTGAACGATTTGTTGGATAACATCGTCGAATAAGCCGGTCAACTGTTGTGGCTGTAACTCATCGAATTTCTTAAAAGACGCCTCCAGTAGATGGGCTTCTGTTTTGAATTTTCTTGACTTCTTTTTTCCCACTTCTGTTAAGGCATATAGACTTCTCATATCCAAAGCGTTTTTGTCTGAAGATGTGAAAGCGTTTTCAGCCTCACTTTTTTCTGAAGAATATACTTCTTTCTTGGTTGAAAATAACCCAGCATCGGTCTTGGTTAGTCCTGAAAAGGACTGTTTCTCTTCTTTCGAAGATTTCTCGTCTTTCAAAGAGTTTTCCTTTGTTGAGGTTGACGGTGAAAATTTCTCATCGTTTTCTTCTTTCAAAGATTTTTCATTTTCATTGGTTAGTCCTGAAAAGGACTGTTTCTCCTCTTTCAAACATTTCTCATCGTTTTCTTCCTTGGGGAAAAACGGGCTAGTAGGATTTTCTTCTTTTAAAGATTTTTCGCCGTCACTTTCTTCTTCTTTCAATGGTAAACTTTTTCTCTTTTTGGGTGGAAATTTCTCATCGTCGCTTTCATCGTTGTTACTACTGTCTGGATAGACTAGGATTCTTTTTCTTTTCTTGGCCGGTAGTAATTTTTTTCTCTTTTTCGACATGGGCTGACTTGTCTCATCGTCGCTTGTACTGTCCGAATATGGGACTAGTCTTTTAGGCGTTGTTTTATGTCTGTAACTTTTAAACATGGCTGCAATTCAAGCAATGATCCAGACATATAATGACCCAGAGCTCAAGAAACCTGGCTTTTTATACCTTTTTCAGACCGAATGGGTATAAAAAGATGTTACAATCGACACTTCCATCATTCTTCGGAAAGAGTTCGAACAGAGCAGTCGCTAGAAAATGAGTGAGTTCAAGCTAAAAAGTACAACACCAAAGAGAGTGTATTTGTATGTTAACCCATACACTCACGATTATGAGATCACCAATATACCACCACGATATCAAGTCTACCATACTGGGAACTACGTGGGGTCATTTCTATCCCACCAACATTTTGCAGAAAAAGGCGTTTATCGTATCACCAGAGTCCTGGATCAAGCGACATTCGACAAACGCCATAGAGTGGATGATGTGACAGCGAATATTTGCTTTACATGCGATAGATCAGGACATTGGGCCAACCAATGTCCAGAGAAAGAGAATCAAATGTGGAGATTTGTTTTTGTCTTCGTGAACACCCACACCCACGATGTCGAAATTCACCCAATAAAGGAAATGGATTGGGACTCTCAACATATGAAATACGTTGGGTCTCTATTATCCTATAAAGTAGACGAGAATAAACGAAAGACAAAACCGTCACAGCCTACAACTTTATCGAGTGGAAAGGAACAGAGTTCCCAAAACAAGAAGACCTCTTCAGAAAAGAAAATCAACGATAAAACCAACGATAAAACCAAAGAGTCATCGAGTGAAAATCAGATCGAAAATCAGATCGAGAGAGAGATTGAAAATATGGAGTTTGATAACACAGAAATCAGCGATACAGAAATCTGTAGAATTCAGATAGATTACCCTGTGAAGAAGAAAACCTCTTCAGAAAAGAAAATCAACAAGATTTCTTCAGAAAAGAAAATCAACGATAAAATCAATGATAAAATGAACAATCAAATCAACAATAAAAACAACAAGAAACCTTCTTCACCACCTGGAGAGGGGAAAGACAAGAAACTTTCTCCAGAAAAGAAAGAGGATACGCTTATACTCGATCAGAAATCTGGAGAAACCCAAAACAACGAACAGAGCTCCCAGAAACTTTCTTCAGAAAAGAAAATCACAGATAAAATCAGCGATAAAGCTTCAGCGATTGGGGACAATCAAATCAACGAGCAGAGGGCTCAGAAATCTTCAGGGAAACTCAACAAGAAATCCTCCTCAGGAAAACTTTCCTCAGTACCTGGAGAGGGGAAAGCTAAGATTTCTTCAGAAAAGAAAGTGCTACCAGTAAAACCTACGCGACGAGAAGGAAAGAAGATTTGTTCAGATATCGAGTTGAGATGTAAATGGAAATCCGATGTTGTGAAAAATAATGAAAAGAAACGTAAGAGTGATTGTGAGCCTGACATCCCGAAGAAAAAAAGAAAATTGTGTCTGTAATTTTTAACAGAAAAAAAGAAAGAACTATTTCAAAAGAACTTTTTTCAAAAGAACTATTTCAAAAGAGCTGTTTCAAAAACAAATTTTTCAAAGACTGCGTTGCCTCATTGTCACTTGTACTATCCGAATACAGGACTAACTAGGCTCCTAACTAGGGTACTAGACTTTTAGACCTTGTTTTAGGGCTGTAGCTTTTAAACATGACTGCAATTCAGACAATAGCCTCTTAGACATGGTATTAGAAGCGTACTGTCCGAATAAGATACTATCCGAATACGTTGTTTTATGCCTGTAACTTTTAAACATGACTGTAAGCCAAGTCTTTTAGACCTTGTTTTAGGGTTGATGATAAGTCAACCTTTTAGGCATGGTTTTAGAAGCTGTAACTTTTAAACATGACTGGATGTAAGCCATAGACTGATTATTGTACATATTTGTTAGTTCATTGTTTTAAATAAAATGTTTTTAAATGTATCATTGTAATGATTATTGTACAGAATGTTTTAACTTTTATTCAACTTACAATTGTTTTTAACAATATAGTTCTGATCTACAACAATTCATTCATTGTTTTAAATAAAAATTTCTAACAGTTCAATGTTTTAAATAAAAATTTCTAACTGTTCATTGTAATGATTATTGTATTTCTGTACTTTCATTGTAATAATTATTGTATTTCTGTACTTCAAAGTTCTAAATAAAAGTTTTAAACATATAGGACTTGACTTTGTTTGTTTTGACAATTTGAAGAAGTAGCCTTTTCATAGAACTTTCTAGGTATTGGCTAGTCGAATCATAATCTTCTGAAAAGGACAATTTGAAGAAGCAGACTGTCTAGGTCTGAAAATAGCTTCCTTCAAGGTTCCTTCACTTCCCTTCCGAACGTCTATCAGAGAACCCACATCAACTTGGTATTAGCAGTATCTGGACAAGGTTTACTAAGTACTTTCCAAAGAAAGTCAACATGGGAGAAAAAAGACTCACCATGGAGAACATCGCTCGGACAACTCCATCGTGGAAATGAAATGGGCTATAGAGAAATCGGCCGGTTTTTATAGCCCAGCAGGGACTGGCAGGGGATTGACCTACTTTGATACAGAATTAACAGAATTCCAAAGAGCGCGACCATGGGCGAAAGCATGTAGGTAGAATAGTATATTATACTCTATCTACAATATCTATAACATCTAATCGAAGATAGAGAAAAAAGACTAAGTCTATGATACTCTATCTACAATATCCATAGGAATATATCTATATGAATGTAACGAGATCAGCGATTGGTTAACGTTAATTCCCTTAAAAGAGCGCGAACGTGAGCGGAAGCATGTAGAACAGCACGTTCATATAGAATATGATATTCTATCTACCTAATCGAAGATAGAAAAAAGCCTAAGTCCAACAGTCTGAGACTCTGGGACAACCACAGCATGGGGACAAGCCTGTCAATATACCTAGAGAGGTGATTCCTCTTTACCTCCTCTTCACTCCTCCTTAACTCCTCTTTACTCCTCTGACGATTTTTTCGGACCAATTGGAACATTCTGTCCCTAGTTCCCTCTCCCAGGGAGAGGGAACTAGGGACAAAAAAGACTAAGACCAACAGTGGAACCGTTAAGGACTAAGGGTTGTATCAAAAACGTTAAGGGTTACAGCCAGCTGTTAAGGGTTAAGAAGAAATTTGTCCATTAGAAGAAAGTATATGGGTTTTAGAACAAAACAAAAGGGTTTTAGAAGGGTTAAGGGAAAGTTAAGGGTAAATGACGATTTTTCGGACCAATTTGCCCGAATCTCCCTGCCCTGGGGCAGGGAGATTCGGGCAAATTGGGCTCCAGGGCAGGGAGATCTCGGCAAAATGCCGAGATCTACCTGCCTATACTACTACTATTCTAATCCCATCGTTTGATATACAACGAGAAAAGTCCATGCACCCACTGACTTTAATCTTCTTTAAAATTTCACATTATTTCTTCCTCTGAAAAAGTCTAATTATACGTAGATCTAATATTAAACGAAAATGTCTTTTGATATATACAGTCTTTCATCTTTAAGAATCTTTAGCGGCCTCTGAAATGATTTCCACATGCAGAAGATTATTTACGTCTCACACCAGACTTTGATTTTGATTCAACACAATGTGGCAAAAAAGACAGAAATTATGCATTTCAATGCTAAGTGAATTTTGGCCTTTTAACTCTTTACCAAACGACAAAATTTTAGACTGGTCCAAATTGAAAGCATTTGCAGACGACAAATCAACTGTGGCTCAAAAATTGAAATTTGATTTGGGAAGGGTAGAAAACAATGTGGGAAAAGGAGAAAATGCTGGTTACCAGCATTTTCTCCTTTTCCCACAATGTTTTCAAAAGGCTTTATCTTCGGGGTCGTTAAAAGTCGGGATTGTGTGTAAAAGGTTAAACAATGGCCTTTTTTTTTTTACGTAATTTCACTGACGTAACGAATGTAATGAACATTACATTTTATCCAGAGTTGCTAGTATATTCAGCAAAAAATAGATGACGTTTATTGTGATGTTTGAAATGCAAGTATAAACTGTAAAATCGTACAAGTGTGCTCGTGGCCTCTTTATTCGTGAAAACAGTGGTGCTCACTCGCTAGAAATGTATTTCCGTGTGTTGCCTCCCCACTGCTGCGAACGCTCATTTCGGTCTTTATTCAGTGAAAAGATAGTTTGCTTATTGCTCTGCCGTTTGCGAAATTAGTAAAGATATACCAGCAGTTATTGTTTCGATCCGTGAAAACAGTTAAGACAGACTTATAGTTATTGTTTTGCCATTCGTGAAAAATGTCATTTTAGTGTTTTTTCGGTGTTCAAAGAGATGCTTTCGCTTAAGAGATATGCATTCGCTCGTTGCTTTGCCATTCGTGAAAATACTAGAAATATGAGTTCGCTTATTGCTTGCCATTCGTGAAAATAAGAAGAGATATACTTTCTATTGTTGCTTTTCCATTCGTGAAAATAGCAATTTTGATGTTCACTATATATAACATATTTTCGCTTGTTGCTTTGACGATCGTGAAAATAATGAAGATATACTTTCGCTTGTTGCTTTGCCATTCCTGAAAATGACAAAAATGTCCTTTCGCTTGTTGCTTTGCAATCGTGAAATGGTCAAAATGTACTTTCGCTTATTGCTTTGCAATTCGTTAAAATGGTCATAGCGTACTTTCACTTCTTGCTTTGCTCTTCGTAAAAAAACAGTAATTTTGGTGTGCACTCGATGAAAAGATATTTTAGCCTACTGTTGTTCTACTCGTGGAAATAGTAATTTTGAGATTGATTCGATAAGATTATACCTTGATCTTACTCACCAAAACAAACAGTTATCTTCTGTATGAGTCAGTGAACTCTTTAATGGCAGAGAAAATTTTAGACTTGTCCATATTGAAGGTGTTTGCAAACGACAAGTCAAATGTTCCTTCATGAACAGGTAAAAAAACTTTGTGGAACCTGGGGAAATGGTTGTAACTCCTTTTCCTACTATGTGTTTAGGAGCTTTTTTCCAAGAGATTGAAAAAAAAAAAAAAAAAAAACCGCGAGATTCTATAAGAAAGGATCTAAATGTAGCCTATACCAAAAGCATGTTTCTTCCGCACGTGAATATTTTTACACTTAAAATGATCTTCATTCAAATTATTTTCGCCAAATTCTTTAGGTGAAAGGCAAGATGTAAATAAGAAAGTTAATTTTTTCGTCAAATTACGGCTCATTGACCGAATCGATATATAAATGTGATTATCTGTGTATATCAGCTCTTACCTTATAATCCTTTAATCCAATAAACCCGGTACCGCAAAAAGAGATTTAAAAAAACTTTGTACGCCCCCTTTTCAGTCAGTGCACAGTTTAAGTTTGAAAACATTGTGGGAAAAGGAGCTTTTAACAAGCAAGGGTTCTTTTTCCAACATTTGTCGGTCTGTCTGTCCGTCTGTCTGTCTGCGTCATTGAAACACAATATAATGATTTTCTTTTTCCTTCCTGCAACTTCCTGTAAAAAGTTAAGTTACAAATTTAGCTCATTTTTTCCCAACTGGATAAAACACAATTTTTGAGGTGGGGTGCGAAGCGTAGCGAAGCACCCAACCTTAGAGTTAAAAGGGGGATTCTGAAACCCTCTACTGCACAATGCCGACTTTTAACGACCCTAGGAAAGAAACCTTTTGAAAACATTGTGGGAAAAGGAGAAAATGCTGGTAACCAGTCCTTTTCCTGTTCCCACAATGTTTTCTACCCTATCAAAGAAAAATTGCACCATCTGAGCCACAACGAACTTGTTATCTGCAAATGCTTTCATTTTGGACAAGGCTAAAATTTTGTAATCTGGTTAAATGATTGAATTGTTTTGCTCAGCATTTATTAAGAAATATCAGATATAGTACTTAGAACTAAGATATAGTTGAATTCTTTTATTTGTCATGCACAATCACGGTTTCTTTAGTCAACTAGTTGGTGTCCTGCGTTGCTCAGTGGTAAAGAGTAGGTCTTGTAACCTGGAAGCTCTTGCTTCCAGTCTCACAGGAAGCGCAGGGATTTTGGTGGGAATTTCTTCGTGCAAGCTACTTTAGGGCCCTAGCTTAGTACCGACAAAACCCAGGACATACATGAATAAGCGAGCTGTCAATCAGTAAAGTAGTTTAGGCATTGTAAAAGTTTTGTCCTTGCTGACATCCATAAAGATTGAAGTAATCATGTGAAAGATAATTTTCTTAGCCCTAGAGCTATCGGATGACTTGTGGTGCATATAATTATAGATGTACCTTGTCTGAAATAATGTTATTCAAACAGTGTAAACTCAGTAATATAGACCTACAACTACAGTATGTATCCCTGCAGTTTTTTAGCTCTACTGGCTGAAAGTCAGCAGAACTTACGTCATGGTGTGGTTTCCGGCGTCCAACTGTCTGTCCGTCCGTCTGTTAGTCTTTCTCTTGTTGAAGCTTTAAAAAAGAGAAATTAGTTATACTGAACAATTGTTAATTTCAGGCGTGTTTTGGATAATACATGTATATTGAAATTACATTGTGGATTTCTTTCCCCAGGGTTATTAAAAGTAAAGATTGTTTTGCAAAGGGTCAGACAGCATCAGATCAAACAAAGAAAAAAATATCTGAGAGTTAATTCCTTTTTTTACGCTCTGTAATGTTGAAAAGTTCAATAGAGAAAATCATAACAATATGGTGGTATTTGGCTGAAAGAGAAATAAATACACACAAGTCTGAATGGGTTTAAAAAAATGTGCGGTAGCAAATTCCAAATGACGTTTTCAAAAAGTTTAATTTTTCTTTTTTTTCTTTGAAAAAAAAAAATTGAAATAAATTTCTATTTTTTTAGCTCACCTGAGCACAAAGTGCGCAAGGTGAGCTTTTGTGATCGTGCTGTGTACGCTGTCCATGATCTGGTCGTGAACATTTGCTTTGTGTGCATTCTAGATACCACATTTTCAGTCAGATACTCATGAAACTTGGTAAGAATATTTGTCATGATAAGATCTTGGATAAGTTTAAAATTGGGTAACGTTGGATAAAAAAGTAGGTAATTTGAATAAATCTTAGAAAAAACCTTGTGTGCACTCTAGAGGCAACATTTTATACCTGATACTCATAATACTCAGAATGTTTGTCTTCATAAATTCTTGAATTAGTTTGAAATTTGGTAAAAAGGAAAGTCACTCGGCCAAAACTTAGAAAAACCTTGTCAGCACCGCAGAGGCCACATTTGCAGTCTGATACTCTTGAAACTTTGTCGGAACGTTTGTCTTGATATCTTGCACAAGTTTGAAATTGGGCGATGTCGGGTCAAAAAGTAGGTCAGTTACACTTGGGCCTTGTCGGGTCAAAAAATAGGTCGCTTAAGGACCCATGTAGAGTTACAAAATCTGCTTCTAGCACGTCAATATGCAGGTTATTATTGGATAACATTTAACTCTTTACCAACATCAACTTTTGACTAATGAAAGTATTTGCAGTTGACATACTAGATATATTTCGAATGATGGAATTACATGTGAAAGGGTTTAAAAAGAATAGTGACAAAAGAAGAAAATGCTGGTTACTCGCATTTTTCTGTTTTTCCAAAATTATTCTTAAAATGTGTTCAAAAGCATTCTCTACTGGGGTAATTAAGAATAGAAATTGTTCGGTAAAGGGTTTCTCAATTTTGTGCTTTAAGTTTTATAAATATCCGTCTGTGATTTTTATGTAGGAGGTGATGAAAGCTTTAACCCATATACTGCTGAATGTTACTTGTACATAATATGTTAACACTTAAACCTTTCCCAAACGATACATTTTAGACTGGTCCAAATTAAAAGAGTTTGCAGATGGCAATTTTAAATTTAATGAAAATGGCAGAAAGTTCTCAAAAAGGGTAGAAAACACTGTGGGAAAAGGAGAAATTGCTCGTTACGAGCAATTTCTCCTTTTCCCACAGTGTTTTCAAAATACTTATACTGCAGACACGTGAAAACCAGGGCTTATTTGGGAAAGGGTTAAGCTGCTGAATAAATGAAACGCAAATTTCTACTCCATGCTAAAAGCCCAAACATTGCGGTTTCAATGTTGCTTTCACCGGAAAGAAAATACCGTATCGGACAGGGTAGATCAAAGATCAGACTGCACTTTCTGTGTAGTCTGATCTTGATCGCTGTCCGCAAAAGGTCAGTGGGTCGCGATTAGCAGCTTAAGGGTTAAGTTTAATGGTATTTGATTGGGTTTGCACGACCAAAACTACTAACAGAGCAGGAGAGTGTATAGTGCAAGATCAGACTGCAAGTACATGCAGGCTGATATTGCTTTACATGCTCTGGCAAATACATCCATGGTTGCAAAGGGTAGAAGCCCGCCCGGGTAGCTCAGTGGTCAGCGTATCTGACTAGTGACCTGGTGGTTGCGAGTTCAATACCCGGCTGAGACAAACTTTCTTTCCGGCGATTTTTCGCCTCTGATCTCTGATGCATGTAAGAAAAGTAGTCAGTGACTTGGAAAAAAAGTTGTGTCAGTGCTGCGCTGAGAAAGCCAGGAAACGGATGGCTGCGTCACTGACCGCCATGATATGACCTAAGCTGTTAAAATGGTGCTAAACTCCAATACAAACAAACAAAGCAAAGGGTAGAAGAAGAGTTAGATATTGGTCTTGTCCTTATTCATAATATGAATGATCTTGTTTATATTGGTAAAGATACGTTATACTATATCATTTTGATGCAATTGTAATGACTGCCAAATATGTTTTGCCATCCATGAAATGATTGAATAATTGTCATTTTTTTGTGTTCCTAAATTTACACTTTACCACAAAATCCCGACTTTTAACGACGCTGCTAAAGAAACCTTTTGAAAATGTTGTTGGAAATGGAGAAAATGCTGGTACCCATCATTTTCTCCTTTTCCCTCAATGTTTTCAACTCTTCCCAGAACAAATTTCAATTTTTCAGTCACATTCATTGTGTTATCTGCAAATGCTTTCAATTTAGACTATCCGTTAATTTTATCGTTTGGTAAAGAGCTATTAAAAAAAAAAAATCTTCTTATGGCTCCCGATGTTTGTGCCAAAATTTGCAGCTGTCCCATGAGAAAACAGCACTTTTTTCCAAGTAAAGCACACAAGTGAAACGTAAAAAAATTGAAGAGAGAGGGACCCAGGGAGAGGGAAAAAATTAAACATGAAAGCCATTGTGGGTTTGTATCGCTCCACTTCCCTATAGATAAATGAGATATAGTTGGCTTAAACAGAGCACTAATCTCTAATGCCATGGTCACATTTACGGTCATGCACGTAGTTGACCGTAGTTCATTTTAAACGTAGTCTGCCGTAGTGTTACTATGGTCAACTATGAAGTTTACTAGCCTACATGCTGATCGCTTACCATGCCATGCCGCCTAGGAAGAAACAATGTATTTTAGCCGATTTGTTTTAGCAGCTACTATGGTCAACTAAGTATACACTACGGTTAAGTAGGGTCACTTATGGTTAACCCTTTCCCAAACGACAAATTTTTGACTGGTCCAAATTGAAAGCGTTTGCAGACGACAATTTTAAATTTGATGAAAATGGTAGAAAGTTATCAAAAAGGGTAGAAAACACTGTGGGAAAAGGAGAAATTGCTCGTTACGAGCAATTTCTCCTTTTCCCACGGTGTTTTCAAAAGACTTGTACTACAGACACGTGAAAACCAGGGCTTGTTTGGGAAAGGGTTAAGTTAGGCCAACTACCTTCAAACTACGGTCACAGTAGGGTAGCGACATCGTAGTTAACCGTAACCAATTTTTGAACATGCTGAAAAATTATGTGCATACTACGGGCAAATCCTAAGTTTAAACTGTGTTCATTATTACACTGAACTATGATTATCTACTTGTAAATACGTGCAACTACGTTTAATACGTTCAACTATGACCAACTACGGTCATTCCCCACTACGGTCAACTACGTAAGATGTGACATTGGCTTCAGAAGCCTGTACTGCAATGAAAACTTTCATACACGAAATAAGCAAAGCCGCCGCCCCCCCCCCCCCCCAACACACACACACACACACACACAAAAAAAAAATGTCATTATACCTCCACAAAGGGAGTCACTTTGTCCGTCTGTCTATGCGTATGCCCGCTTCCCTCTGTACAAAACGACAAAAATTTTGACTGGTCCAAGTTGAAACCATTTGTAGACAACCGACAAAAGATGGCCGAAATGACAAAATACGTCCTTGATAGGTAAGAAAACATTGTTTGAAAAGGAGAAAATGATCACAACCAGCATTTCCTCCTTTTCCCACAATGTTTTCAAAAGTATTCTTGTTCAGGGTCGTTAAAATAGGTATTGTGTGTTAAAAGGTTAAATCTTGTCCAGAGCATAACTGCCGAAGTATGAAAGCTATTGACTTTATACTTCATATGCAGATAGATCACATTGAGGAAAAGTGCAGCGCACAAGATGCATAACTCTGTTTTCATTGTTTTTGGAGTCATTGCCCTTTGTTATTTTCCAATTGGGATTTTTTGTCCACGGCATAACTACCAAAGTATTGGCAATTGGCTTCAAACTTTATATGCAGATTGATCACACAGGAAACAAGCGCAATGCTCAAGATCCATAACTATGTCCTCATTATATTTGGAGTTAATGCTCTTTGTTAATTTACACATTTGAATTTTGTCCAGAGCATAACTTCCAAAGTAAAAAAGCTATTGAATTCAGACTTCATATAGATGGATCATGTTGAGGACGACTGTAGTGCACAAGATCCATAACTCCGGCTTCATTACATTTAGAGTTATTGCCCTTTGTTATTTGACAAATTGGATTTTTGTCGGGAGCATAGCTTCCAAAGCGTAAAAAGTACTGACTTCAGACTTCATTCAGATAGATCATGTTGAGGACAAGTGCAGTGTGCAAAATCCATAACTCTGTCCTCATTGTCATTGACTTTTTGCCCTTTGTTATTTATCAAATTGAATCTTTGTCCAGAGCATAACTTCCAAAGTATAAAAGCTATTGACTTCAGACCTTATATTTAAATAGATCATGTTGAGGACGACTGCAGTGCACAAGATTTATAGCTCTGTCTTCATTTTATTTCTGAGTTATTGCCTTCAGTTATTTACAAATTAAATTTACGTCTGGAGTTAAGAAGTTAAAAAGTTCGTGACTTGAAACTTCATATACAAATAGATCATGTTAAGGCCAAATGCGGTGCATAAGATCCATAACTCTGTTTTCATCATTTTTGGAGTTACTACCCTTTGTTATTTTACAATTTGGATTTTTGTTCAACAATAACTTCTAAAGTATAAAAGCTATTGACTATAAACTTCATATGTAAATACATGTAGATCATACTAAGGATAAGAGCACTACACAGGACCCATAACTCTGTAATCTTTTGAGTTAATGCCCTTTCTTATTTTACATATTGGATTTCTGTGCGGAGCATAACTTCTAAAGTACAAAAGCTACTGACTGTAAACTTCATATACAAATAGATCATGTTAAGGCAAAGTGCAGTGCGCTAGACCCATGACTCTTTTCAAATTATTTTTGGAAATATTGCCCTTTGTTATTTTACGTATTGGATTTTTGTGCGGAGCATAACTTCCAAAGTATAAAAGCTATTGACTTCAAACTTCAAATACAGATAGATCATGTCAAGGACAAATGCAGTGCACAAGACCCATAACTTTTCCTTCACTATTATTGGAGCAATTGTCCTTTTTTTTTATTTTACATTTTGGATTTTTGTGTGGAGCATCACTTTCAAGGTATAAAAAGTATTGAGCTCAAACTTCAGTTACAGATAGATCACTTGGAGGACTAGGGCATTTCATATGATTTCTTACTCAGTCCCCAGTATTTTTGGGGCTATCACCCTTTGTTATTTTAAATTTTGGGTTTTGGACTTCACAATTCAGATACAGATAGTTAACATGTTCAGCTTAAGTGTACTACACAAGATCCATAACTCTGCCTACATTATTTCGGCGTTATTGTCCTTAGTTCTTTTTGTGTGTGTGTGTGGGGGGGGGGAGCATAACTTTCAAAGTTTAAAAGCTAGTGACTTCATACTGAAGATACAGATAGATTGCCTTGCATTATACACCACAGGATCTGAAACCCTGTCTTCATCATTTTTTTTTTTTTTTTTTTAATGTAAGTATTTATTTCCCTCTGTTATTTTACATTTAGGGCTTTTGTCAGGAGCATAACTTCCAAAGCATCAAAGCTATTGACTTTATTCTTAAAATTCAGATAGATCACAATGAGAGCAGCTGTAGTGCACAAAATCCATAACTCTGCCTTCGGTATTTGACTGTATTTGAAGCAATAGGTTTTTATTCTTTTGCATATTTCCAAAGTATAAAAGTTATTGAATCGAAACTGCAAGTACAGATTGATCACATTGAGGACAAGTGCAGTGCATAAGATCCATAACTCTGTCTTTAGGGGAAATTATTACCCTTTGTTATTTTACATTTTGTGTTTGGGAAGGGGCAGTCATTCAATGACAAGGCAGCAGGTGGGGGTATTTGTCCACTTGCGATGGTTGTAGTTTCTTACATGCCCAGATATCAACAGATACAATAGATGTCTACTCAAGGATTATGAAAATATCACAATCAAAGTAAAGATGTAAGGTTCTGAACTGACATTAATCTGAATCAGATGTCTATGGAGTTTATGAAATACACAAGCAAGAAAGCAACCAGGCTCGTGAATATTTAAATGTAATGTGTAAGTCTTCTGATTTACAAATAACATTCTTTAAATACATGGTTGTTTCTGTTTAATTCTTTCTGGTATACAATGTAATACTGCATGCTATTATTTGGTATGACAGTTGGATTTCACGTAGAGTTGGATTAAACACAGGGGTCCTGCGCAGCTCAGTGGTAAAGTATAGGATTTGTGACCTGGAGGCCCCAGGTTCAAGCTGCACTGATCCATTGGGTTTTTTGCTGGAGTGGCCTTGGGCAAGACGCTTCAGAGCTATAGCCTAGTACTGGTGGACCCCAGGAAATACATGATTAAGGGACCTGTCGTCACCATTCAATCAATCAATCAATGGATTAAACGCACCCCACCTCAGCAGTGCTTTCAGTGCTTTGATTATAACAGCAGGCGTAAGACTAAGAACTTCGCCAACGCGTAACTCTTTATCAGACGACAAAATATTTGCCTTGCAATATTTGAAAGCATTTGCAGACAACAAACTAGACGTGGCTCAAATAGTTTAGTTTAAGCATATTTTATTCAACAAACGAATTGGATCGGGCTACAAGTTCTTCCAACTTAGATTCGGCCCTTCCCCCACAATCAAATAGACAATATGAATAGACAGAAAGTGGCAACAAAACGTATAAAATACAGGGTGTAGATAACAAAATGAGAAAAAAAGAGAGGAAACTATACAGCAATGAGAAAGAGAGAAAAAAATGATAAAGAGAGGAAAAATGTGAACAGGATAGAATAGAAACAGAACTTAGAAGAACAGAAAAGAGGGAAACGAGAATTTGAGGGACAATACCCTGTGATGGATGCCTGCTACTTTGATAAGAAGCTGTAAATTATTTTATTGAACTTTAAATTATTACTCAAAGCGGCTCGACTGTTTAATGTATAAGTAAACTGCCTCAAAAAATGCGCAGTTTTCATCATTGTTCAGGTTTTGGTCGCCAAATAGTAACTTTTCAATGTTTAGAGGATGTATTGCCCCTGTTCGTCGCCAAATAGTAACTTTTCAATGTTTAGAGGATGTATTGCCCCTGTTCGTCGCCAAATAGTAACTTTTCAATGTTTAGAGGATGCATTGCCCATGTTGATAGAAGAAGCATGATTCTGATATCAGAATACCTTTTACACCTGAAAAAATAGTGTTCTGCATTTTCAATGCCGTTTCTGCAGTCACACATTGGATCTAATTTCCAATGATTCAAAAAAATGTCATTATTTAAATTACTACAGTTGTTTCTTATTCAAGCATAAATGACAAACAAGTGTCTATTTCCGACAAGGTAGATATTAGGTATTCTATCTGGTTTTGTCTTTCTACTCAATTTTGACTTGAAAGAAACAAATGTTATAGAACTTCTGATTTATTACTCTAGGTTATTCCAAAGGGGAATTGAAGATCCTACAAGGCTTTTGTAACAATCGTGTTCTTGCGTGTACGTTTTCGTAATTTTGTCTATTTCGTAATTGGTATTGAGACCTTTTGCCAACCAATGGGGTATAAGTTCATCTACGTATTAGGGAACACGATCATTTGATACTTTATACATGAAACATAGTTTCGCATTTTTCCTTCTGGAAGAAGGGCTCAAATGATTGGTTCTGCTTCAAAAACAGTAGAAAACGTTGAGGGAAAACGAGAAAATGCTTGTTACCAGCATTTTCTCCTTTTCCCTCAACGGTTTCTACAGTTTTTGAAGCAGAAGCCTTTTTTCTGAGAGTCGTAAAAACGTGGATTCTTTTGTTAAAGGTTAATCTAATGCACTCAGTACCACACAAATTGAATCTACAACTTTTTAGGTCCCCTTCCATTGCAAAATTGCTCTGAACTTTTTTTTTTAATTATTAACCCTTAGGCTTCTAAGCCCGACTCACCGACCTTTTGCGGACAGTGTAGATTAAGATCAGACTTCACAGAACGTGCAGTCTAATTTGGATCTACACTGGCTGATAAGAAGATATTTATCTCCAATAAATCAATAAGTTTGAAATGATATTGCTCAGGTTGTCACTATCGGCTTAAAATTTTATGTAACTTATTTAGGCCAGCGGTTTTTAATTTTTTGTTTTACATTTATTTTTTTCGTAAAAAGTTAGTGACGGAGGACGAAAAATAAATCACCACAATTAGATCTATCACTGTCACGTTATTGATATTGTAGCTACGGACGAAGGCACGCTGAAACTGCCTTTTTCAAAGTACAGTCAAATCTGTGTACAGCAGCCAGCCAAGGGATGTGCCCAAATTGGCTGCTGTACACAGATTGGCTGCTGTTCACAGTACTTATTTCTCGCACATTATTATCATACTATAGTTGATACATTGTACTTTGCAGTATTGTTCCAGCTTGTTGAATCATCTATTGTATGTTACAATAAAATTCTGCCTCACATTTTGTAAAAAAAAAAAGGACTTAAATAAAAGGATTTTATTTAAAAGATTTATTTTACTTTTCATTTATTTTCCATCATATTTAAACAATAAAGTGCTTACAAGTCTCATGTTATACTATGTACATCTGAACTGTTTGCTAGAAAGCATGTCAAAACTTTAAAAAATTACATGTTGCTTAACCCTTTCCCAAAGGGCAAATTTTGGACCAGACCAGATTGAAAGCATTTTGCAGATGTTAATAAACAGTTGCTAAAAATATGATTTTTCTATATGAAAATTTCTGAATGCAACAGAAAATTTCCATCCATTTTTAAAAACAACGGGTTCGCAGTTTAGTTAAAGTGTAAACAACTTCGATTGACGTGATGTACAATTTCATATTATTACAACAAATTACCCATCTGCAAAAATACCGACAAACTTTCATTGCCATTTAGGTGTGATATACTGTTGATCCCGACTTATTAATGTGACCGTTGGCTGCATTTCACGATATCACGCTACAAACAGTGCAATGAAAGAAGGAAATTGCACGGGGGGGATTCGAGTGGCCGTTGTCGATAGATCGGCCGCTGTTCAGGTATGACCGCTAACTCAGATTTGACTGTAACTGTAATTTTCTCCTTTTCTCTTTTCAACACAAGTCTCATTATATGACCCAAATTGAATTCATATCTTCAAAATCACCTTTTTTCAATATGGTAATTTCACCAATTTGGTAGTAAGGGCAGGGTGAGCTTGCTGAAGCTGAAGTCTGTTAATTCTACAGTAGAGTCTACAGACATCCGCCTTAGCAAAGCTCATCTTGCATTGTGTTTTGCTGGAAAAAGCTTGAAAAAAAAAGTCATGATTTACCATCATGTAAATCATAACTATTGTTAGAGAAAGAGAGAGTGGGAAAGAGAGACACACAAACAGACAGACAGAGGGGGGGAGGGGTTAATACACTCAGCAATAATTACAGATTTGTAACTTCCAGGCACTGTTCCCTACAAGTTGGCTTCTTTAAAAAAAGAAGCCAGGAGAGGTCAGCATTTTCAAATAGTTTATCGGCTTTTAATTTCAATATATTTGGTAGATGTAAACAAACAAGTAAGGCATTTTAAATGAATGGGGAAAAAAAATCTTTTTTCAATGTTGCTGGTGTGAAGGCACAAAACAGTACATGTTCCACATGGTTATATATTCTAGGAACAAGATACCTATAAGGGCTAGAACCGCTCTACTGGCAGTTCAGTACACGCTCTGGTTTTTACAAAGAGTTGTTGGGGTATAATGAAGTTAAGAGCTGATATGAGCAAAGCTGTTCTTTTTTTAATTTAAATTTAAGGGCAAGAAATTTCTGACCCAATAATCCGACTGTTTGCAAAAGAACTCAGCTCTCATTCATATCTATAAATTATGTGGGTTTTGTGAAGATTGAAAGTGAAATGAAGGCTTTAAGCTGTTCACAAGCTAAAAAATGTCTTTTTTTTTTAAATCCAAAAGCATGTGGCTCCATGGTACGATTTTACTCAATTTTGAAAGGGAACAAGCTCTCATAAATATCTAACAACGTGAGTTTGGTAAAGATTTGAAGAAAAATGTAGGTCATATGCTATTAACAAGCTAAAAATGCATCTTTTTTAAAATTCAAGGACACAAAACTCAAGATGATGATCCAGTTTTGCTCATTTTCAAAAAGGAACCAACCTCTTATGAATGTATGTATTGTATGCTCAGAAAAACCAAAAAGGTTTTTGGAAAGGGGAAATCATTTAATTGAAAAGTAAAAAGAAGAAATGGTCCTTTCGGGGGGGGGGGGGGGCAATATGGCGAATGATAACGGTAACTGACTGCGAGCATTTTGTGCTCAGGTAAGCTTAGAAAGAAAAAGAAAAATACAAAACTTTAATACATAATAAAATATGGCCACTTCAGCAGTTTCATGTAATAACAAATACAATATAGAGTTTGCTTGCAAAGCCTTGATATGAAAACTTGTAGCTATGCTTTTTTAGAGGTGAAGGGTACCATGGTGTCAATTCGTAAACAAGCACTAAATAACAATTTGCTTATTCCTCTGAATGGGCAAGAATCTCACCTGATGACAACAAATAAAGGTGACCCATACATGTACATAATACCAGACACGTTAAAAATAAATGTAACATTTCTTTTTCTTTTAACAAACACCAAATTTTGGACTGTCCCAAACAGAAAGCGCATGTAGACGATCAATTCAAACTTTGATCATTAATGTGTGTGAAAGATGGTGCTTTGATGTGATGGAAACCATGGTGACAAAAGGAGAAATTGCAGTAACTAGCAGTTTCTCTTCCTCCCACAATATTTTGAAAAGTTGTCTGCTGCAGACATGAATATGTTTGTCTAAAGGTTAAGAATTTAAGAAAATAGATAATTGAGTCATGGTCTGGGATAAGGGTGCATAATGCATCTGCAAAAAACTATCGACCTATGTCAGCCCGCGTAATCTACCCACGCCCAAAGGATCACGGACTCTTTTGAAGTGTGCGGTACGTAGGGCGCAGAGGCAGGACTTTTTTGCGCTCGGAAGTTACTTTTTACGGGATTCTCGCAATGCCGCATCCTAGAAGCACCTCTGTGTGTTATTTCTACACATTGTACAAAAAAAAACAACATCAAATCTACTGCGTTATAAATCCACACATTTTTTGTATAAAACTGAAAAAATGCGAGTCTAGACACTTTTGAAAATTAGAACTTGAAAACATACTGATCGGCTATCTTGATATCCATTTGTTGGGTACGAATTTTAGGGAAAACTCGTATTCTCGAGATTAGGGCACGAGTTCTCCAGGGTACGAGTTCTCCTGATACCGCGTCAAATCGCGTGATCTTTCCCGCGGTGTACTCTCTCTTTTTTAACGAAATTCTTTTTCTTTTGCTTAGTTTTATTTGTTTAATGAAAAATTACAATTATCGGAGAGGTCATTTGCAATCAAATCAATATAGTATAATAAATCTGTTTTTGAAATCCGTCATATAAAAAGAAACCACGACCATTTCCTATTTCAGTTTTTTGACTTCGGTTTATTTATAAAACCATGACGAAATAGACTGTGTATCAGAACAATTTCGCAAGAAATATGGATTTAAACAGCGATTTCTGTGGCAGTCTGCCTTTTAAACTCACCACTGTTGGAGAGGTCTGATGACCTCTCCAATGAAAAGAGTCTTTAGCACATACAAATAATGTGAAATTTATTCTCATAAAACTTTTATGTAACTCTTTCACTACTTATGATGACTTAAGCAGCTTTTGTGGCTGATGTAGATCAAGATTAGACGGCACAGAATCTTTGATCTACGCCATCTACTACCTGATGCTAGATTATGATGCAGTTCATCTTCAGTAGCAGTGGGAATCTTTTTTCAGATCTATGTAACAGAAAGTGGAATTTGTTGAGTTAGGAGTGGAATAGTTAACTCTTTACCAAAATATCCCGAGTTTTAACTACCTTATGGAAGAAAGCTTTTGAAAACATTGTGGGAAAATGAGAAAATCGGTTTTTTGAGCCAAATTTGCTTTGTAAAAGTCTAAAAGTTGGAAAAATCTACATTTTTGTTTTGTGGTAAAGATTTAAGGAAAATATTGAGCATTTTGTCATTCAAAGATACAATTAATACACCTGGTTTACTTTTACAATGATACAAGTGTCATTGTAGAATCGGCGATTTAAACAACAACAACAACAAAAAAAAGTGAAAACTTATGACAATAAAAATGGACTCACGACTTTCTGCATGTGTTAGACAAGTTTTTAACATGATACACGTTCTTTTGTGACATAATTCCATAAACCGAAGACATTTCGCCCCAAAAGATACGCTATTGTTATCTTTGGTCAATCCTTCATATCAATTGCTCTGGAATCGGTAGTTCTACTTCGTACTCAATAAATTTCAATAGGCGACAAATATTCCATCAGTACCTTTTCTTATGCGACATAAATTTATGTGTTTTTGGAGCAATATCTTCGAAAGTATATCGATATAAGAAAAAAGAAACCAGTATTAAATGTCAGTCAACTAATGCCGATTTCTTGTTTAAGACAACTTTTGAGGTAAGCAGGCGTCTGCTTTCATCACGACACATGGGTAATTTTTTCCGTTTTATTACTGCCACTGGATTCGCATCTGAATCCTTTTTCTGAGAATTATCAAGTGGAGTGCCCTGGTCTACATCTAAATTTAGGCTATTACTAACAAAATGCGGTGCGAGTTTTAATATTTTCTTTCTCTTTTATTCAAGTGAATAGATTTATTTCATTCAATAAATTAATACAAATGAAAGTCACCGGTGTAAAGTTAAAATCTTTACCAACAAAAAATTCTCCATGCTTTTTGCACTTAACCTCAAATGAGACGACAATAGACAAACAAGAGGGCCATGATGGCCCTATATCGCTCACCTGAGTCAATAGGCGAAATTCACTAAACATGCATAATTCAATTTCTGACCAATTGTCAGGTAAATTGAGCTTAAAATGTGGCCTCTAGAGCGTCCACAAGGAATTTCCGTAAGTTGACCTAGTGACCTAATTTATCACCCCACGTGACCCAATTTAGAACTCATCAAAAAATTTATCAAGACAAACATTCTGAACAGTTTTCAAGTTAATTGAGCAATAAATGTGGCCCCTAGAGTGCCCATAAAGTGTTTCTTAAATTTGACCCAGTAACCTAGTTTATGACCCCAGCTGACCCAATTTCAAACTCACCCAATATTTCACCAATACAAACATTCCGACCTTCAAGTCAATTGAGCAAGAAATGTGACCTCTAGAGTGCCCTAAAGGTATTTCTTTAATTAGACCTAGTGACCTAGATTATGAGCCCAGGGGACCCAATTTTGAACTCATCCTAGATTTCATCAAGACAAATATTTTAACTAATTTTCAAATCAATTGAAATATAAATGTGGCCTCTAGAGTTCCCACAAGGTATTTCTTTAATTTGACCTAGTGACCTAGTTTATGACTCCACATGACCCAATTTAAAACAGTTTTAACTGATCTGAAAATTTATCACAACAAACATTCTGAACAATTTTCAAGTCACTTGAGCACAAAATGTGGCCTCTAGAGTGCCCAAAAGGTATTTCTTTAATTTGACCTAGTGACCTAATTTATGATCCCAGTTGACCAAAATTCAGACTCATGTGAGATTTCATAAAGACAAACATTCTGACCAATTTTCAAGTCAATTGAGCAAAAAATGTGGCCTCTAGAGTGCCTAAAGGGTATTTCTTTAATTTGACCTAGTGCCTATATTATGACTCCAGTTGACCCAATTTAGAACTAATCTAAAATCCAAACATTCTGAATAATTTTCAAGTCATTTGAGCAATAAATGGGACCTCTAGAGTGCCCACAAGGTATTTCTTGAATTTGACCAAGAAACCTAGTTTATGGCCCCAGGTGACCCAATTTCAAACTCATGCGATATTTTATCAAGACAAACATTCTGACCAATTTTCAAGTCAATTCAGCAAGAAATGTGACCTCTAGAGTGCCCTAAAGGTATTTCTTTAATTTGACCTAGTGACCTAGATTATGACCCCAGGTGACCCAATTTTGAACTCATCCTATATTTTATCAAGACAAACATTCGGACCAATTTTCAACTCAATTGAACAATAAATGTGGCCTCTAGAGTGCCCACAAGGTATTTATTTAATTCGACCTAGTAGCCTAATTTAAGACCCCACATGGCCCAAATTCAGACTCATGTAGGATTTAATCAAGACAAACACTCTGACCAATTTTCAAGTCAATTGTGCAATAAATGTGGCCTCTAGAGTGCCCACAAGGTATTTCTTTATTTTGACTAAGTGACCTAGTTTATGACCCCAGGTGACCCAATTTCAAACTCATCCGATGTTTCATCAAGACAAAGATTCTGACCAATTTTCAAGTCAGTTGAGCAAGATATGTGGCCTCAAGACTGACCACAAGGTATTTCTTTAATTTGACCAAGTGACCTAGTTTATGACCCCAGGTGACCCAATTTTAAACTCATCCTAGATTTTTTCAAGGGATTTTATCAAGACAAGCATTCTGAACAATTTTCAAGTCAATTGAGCAAAAAATGTGGCCTCTGGAGTGCCCACAAGGTATTTCTTTAATTTGACCTAGTGACCTAGTTTATGATCCCAGTTGACCCAATTTCGGACTCATGTGAGATTATATCAAGACAAACATTCTGATCAATTTTCAAGTCAATTGAGCAAAGGATTTGGCCTCTAAAGTGCCCACAAGGTATTTTTTTAATTTTACCTAGTGACCTAGTTTACGATCCCAGGTGACCCTTATCCAAACCCATTCGAGATTTTATCAAGACAAACATTCTGACCAAATTTCAGGTCATTTGAGCAGTAAATGTGGCCTCTAGAGTGCCCACACCGTATTTCTTTAAATTGACCAAGTGACCTAGTTTATGACCCCAGGTGACCCAATATCAAACTCATCCAATATTTCATCAAGACAAACATTCTGACCAATTTTCAAGTCAATTGAGCAAGAAATGTGACCTCTAGAGTGCCCTCAAGTTATTTCTTTAATTTGACCTAGTGACCTAGATTATGACCCCAGGTGACCCAATTTTGAACTCATCCTATATTTTATCAAGACAAACATTCGGACCAATTTTCAACTCAATTGAACAATAAATGTGGCCTCTAGAGTGCCTACAAGGTATTTATTTAATTCGACCTAGTAACCTAATTTAAGATCCCACATGGCCCAAATTCAGACTCATGTAGGATTTAATCAAGACAAACACTCTGACCAATTTTCAAGTCAATTGTGCAATAAATGTGGCCTCTAGAGTGCCCACAAGGTATTTCTTTATTTTGACCAAGTGACCTAGTTTATGACCCCAGGTGACCCAATTTCAAACTCATCCGATGTTTCATCAAGACAAAGATTCTGACCAATTTTCAAGTCAGTTGAGCAAGATATGTGGCCTCAAGACTGACCACAAGGTATTTCTTTAATTTGACCAAGTGACCTAGTTTATGACCCCAGGTGACCCAATTTTAAACTCATCCTAGATTTTTTCAAGGGATTTTATCAAGACAAGCATTCTGAACAATTTTCAAGTCAATTGAGCAAAAAATGTGGCCTCTAGAGTGCCCACAAGGTATTTCTTTAATTTGACCTAGTGACCTAGTTTATGATCCCAGTTGACCCAATTTCGGACTCAGTTGAGATTATATCAAGACAAACATTCTGACCAATTTTCAAGTCAATTGAGCAAAAGATTTGGCCTCTAAAGTGCCCACAAGGTATTTTTTTAATTTTACCTAGTGACCTAGTTTACGATCCCAGGTGACCCTAATCCAAACCCATTCGAGATTTTATCAAGACAAACATTCTGACCGATTTTCAAGTCCATTGAGCAAAAAATGTGGCCTCTAGAGTGCCTAAAAGGTATTTCTTTAATTTGACCTAGTGCCTAGATTATGACTCCAGTTGACCCAATTTAGAACTAATCTAAAATCCAAACATTCTGAATAATTTTCAAGTCATTTGAGCAATAAATGGGACCTCTAGAGTGCCCACAAGGTATTTCTTGAATTTGACCAAGAAACCTAGTTTATGACCCCAGGTGACCCAATTTCAAACTCATGCGATATTTTATCAAGACAAACATTCTGACCAATTTTCAAGTCAATTCAGCAAGAAATGTGACCTCTAGAGTGCCCTAAAGGTATTTCTTTAATTTGACCTAGTGACCTAGATTATGACCCCAGGTGACCCAATTTTGAACTCATCCTATATTTTATCAAGACAAACATTTGGACCAATTTTCAACTCAATTGAACAATAAATGTGGCCTCTAGAGTGCCCACAAGGTATTTATTTAATTCGACCTAGTAGCCTAATTTAAGACCCCACATGGCCCAAATTCAGACTCATGTAGGATTTAATCAAGACAAACACTCTGACCAATTTTCAAGTCAATTGTGCAATAAATGTGGCCTCTAGAGTGCCCACAAGGTATTTCTTTATTTTGACTAAGTGACCTAGTTTATGACCCCAGGTGACCCAATTTCAAACTCATCCGATATTTCATCAAGACAAAGATTCAGCCAATTTTCAAGTCAGTTGAGCAAGATATGTGGCCTCAAGACTGACCACAAGGTATTTCTTTAATTTGACCAAGTGACCTAGTTTATGACCCCAGGTGACCCAATTTTAAACTCATCCTAGATTTTTTCAAGGGATTTTATCAAGACAAGCATTCTGAACAATTTTCGAGTCAATTGAGCAAAAAATGTGGCCTCTAGAGTGCCCACAAGGTATTTCTTTAATTTGACCTAGTGACCTAGTTTATGATCCCAGTTGACCCAATTTCGGACTCATGTGAGATTATATCAAGACAAACATTCTGACCAATTTTCAAGTCAATTGAGCAAAAGATTTGGCCTCTAAAGTGCCCACAAGGTATTTTTTTAATTTTACCTAGTGACCTAGTTTACGATTCCAGGTGACCCTAATCCAAACCCATTCGAGATTTTATCAAGACAAACATTCTGACCAAATTTCAGGTCATTTGAGCAGTAAATGTGGCCTCTAGAGTGCCCACACCGTATTTCTTTAAATTGACCAAGTGACCTAGTTTATGACCCCAGGTGACCCAATATCAAACTCATCCAATATTTCACCAAGACAAACATTCTGACCAATTTTCAAGTCAATTGAGCAAGAAATGTAGCCTCTAGAGTGCCCTCAAGTTATTTCTTTAATTTGACCTAGTGACCTAGATTATGAGCCAAAGTGACCTACTTTTGAACTCATCATAGATTTTATCAAGAGAAACATTTTTACCAATTTTCAAATCAATTGAACGATAAATGTGGCCTCTAAAGTGCACACAAGGTATTTCTTTAATTTGACCTAGTGACCTAATTTAAGACCCCACATGACCCAAATTCGGACTCATGTGAGATTTTATCAAGACAAACATTCTGATTAACTTTCAAGTCAATTGAGCCAAAAATGTGGCCTCTAGAGTGCCCACAAAGTATTACTTTAATTTGAACTAGTGACCTAGTTTATGATCCCAGGTGATCCAAATAAAAAATCATCCGAGATTTTATCAAGACAAACATTCTGACCAAATTTCAGGTCATTTGAGCAATAAATGTGGCCTCTAGAGTGCCCACAAGGTATTTCTTTAATTTGACCTAGTGACCTAGTTTATGATCCCAGGTGACCCAATTTCAAACTGACTGAACATGTTGTGCTCAGGGGGGCTAACAAACTTAGATCAGGTTCACTACATACCAAATAACGAAGCTCTATGCCTTCCAGGTTTAGAAAAGAAGAATTTTAAAGTTTTCCTTCTTTGTTCCTATCTTGGAACTTGTGACCCCCATGCCAGGGCCAGTTTTGACCCCAGGGGGATCATATGAACAAATTTGGTAGAGGTCTACTAAGAGATGCTAGATGCCAAATATCAAAGCTCTACGCTTTCCAGTTTTAGAGAAGAAGAATTTTAAAGTTTTCCTTCTTTGTTCCTATGTTCGAAACTTGTGACCCCCAGGGCAGGGCCAGTTTTGACCCCAGGGGTATCGTATGAACAAACTTGGTAGAGGTCCACAAGGAGATGCTACATACCAAATATCAAAGCTCCACGTCTTCCAGTTTCAGAGAAGAAGAATTTTAAAATTTTCCTTCTTTGTACCTATGTTCGAACTTGTGACCCCCGGGGCAGGGCCTGTTTTGACCCCAGGGGGATCATATGAACAAATTTGTTAGAGGTCCACTAAGAGATGCTAGGTACCAAATATCAAAGCTGTACGCCTTCCAGTTTCAGAGAAGAAGAATTTTAAAGTTTTCTTTCTTTGTTCCTATATTCGAAACTTTTGACCCCCCCGGGCGGTGCCAGTTTTGACCCCAGGGACATTGTATGAAAAAACTTGGTAAGAGGCCCACTAGGAGATGTTACATACCAAATATCAAAGCTCCACGGCTTCCAGTTTCAGAGACGAAGAATTTTAAAGTTTTCTTTCTTTGTTCCTATGTTCGAAACTTTTGACCCCCCGGGCGGGGCCAGTTTTGACCCCAGGGGCATCATATGATCAAACTTGGTAGAGGTCTACTAGGAGATGCTAGATGCCAAATATCAAAGCTCCACGGCTTCCAGTTTCAGAGAAGAAGAATTTTAAAGTTTTCTTTCTTTGTTCCTATGTTCGAAACTTGTGACTCCGGGGCGGGGCCAGTTTTGATCCCAGGGGCATCATATGAACAAACTTTGTAGAGGTCCACTAGGAGATGCTAGATGCCATATATCAAAGCTCCACGGCTGCCAGTTTCAGAGAAGATGACTTTTAAATTTTTCCTTCTTTGTTCCTATGTTCGAAACTTGTGACCCCCGGGGCGGGGCCAGTTTTGACCCCAGGGGCATCATATGAACAAACTTGGTAGAGGTCCACTAGGAGATGCTAGATGCCAAATATCAAAGTTCCACGCCTTCCAGTTTCAGAGAAGAAGAATTTTAAAGTTTTCCTTCTTTGTTCCTATGTTCGAACTTGTGACCCCCGGGGCGGGGCCAGTTTTGACCCCAGGGGCATCATATGAACAAACTTGGTAGAGGTCCACTAGGAGATGCTACATACCAAATATCAAAGCTCTACGCCTTCTAGAATCAGAGAAGAAGATTTTCAAAGATTTTGCTATTTTTTTTTTCCTTTCTGTTGCCATGGCAACCAGAGTTATGGGTGGAATTCAATCTCTTGAACAACTTTGGTAGAGCTTCACCCAAGGAACATCCCTGCCAAGTTTCATCAAGATTGGCCCAACAGTTTAGGAGGAGAAGATGTTTAAAGGAATTGTGGACAGACGGACAGATGGACGCCGGACAATGACCCATCACAATACCTCACCTTAGCACTTCGTGCTCAGGTGAGCTAAAAATCCGAAGTCTTGCGGCTAGATTCCTGTATGAGTAAACGGTTGGCCTGTACAAGTATTTAATCGCACGAAAATGAGTTTTGTTGTATGAGAAATTGTTCTTGCCATAGTCTGGATAACCTGCCCCTACCACTACCTTATCGGGTCAGCAAAACGCAATAATGGCGGCTTCCTGGGTGTCTTCAAGCATACCCCTACATGCTTTCCCGTTTTCCCCAATTTCATGTGATCCAGTTTGATCAATTAATAAAATGAGATTAATTTTGTGCAAAAAAATACATTACCGAATTTAAAACGTGCTCCTGGGGTATGGTTTAAATATAAATTCGACTATGAATCATTGTAAAAGTAGCTCTGTTTTCGGACATAATATAGGTCTATTGACATTTGGTTGTTCTTGCTAAATAAGAACGACATGTGGAAAAGCTCACTGCCATGACTTTGTTGCAAGCGATCTGTTTTGAATTCAGCCTATGATCCGATTTGATCATGTGAAATAACATTATCCCGTTACCCCTGCATATTACCAACGGGGGGTCGCTATTATTGCGCTTTGCCTGACGTACTCTTGTAGTATGGCAGGGTACCACACTATTCTTGCCATTGAAGCGTTGTTCACGTTCAAATAAGGGTTTGATTACTATTGTACAGACCGAGCGCGGCAAAATCCTCCTGGGTGTAAAAAAGAAAGGCGGGAACGTAAAATCAGAACATAGCAGTGTCTAAATTTAGTAGTGAATTTAATTGGACTTTGTTTTACATACACGCTCCATGATAAAAGTTATTACGTACAACGTATAGTCAGTTAAGATAGGGTGTTTTTGAAGTAAGCCGACGCTTAATTTGTATTCGTGGGAAAGTTGGAATGCAGTTGTAACCATTAATGAGGAGCGAGATAGATCGAGATGGAATGGTTGTGAGAATTTCCGTCGTTTGCATACGATTCGCGACATTAAAAGAGAGAAAATGTCCCCAAGAAAGACCCCGGGTAGTATATTATCTATAAATGGCAGTCTGTTGTCGATCTTCGTCTATCGGACCGTGAGTAGTATATATTGTACCATTTTGAGGAAAAAGTAGATTACAACCGTTTCATTCCATTTCATTCCGTCTCATTCCATCTCTCATCATCCCATAACTAAATGTCCTCTAAAAAAGGTTCCTCTCTTAACTAAAATATCCTCAAACCGATCCACATGCTCAACGAACTAACGACCTTATGAACTAACGAACTGATGAACTAACGAACTGATGAGTTAGTAGGCGGCTTAAGATTTTGAAAAAAAAAAAAAAAAAAAAAAAAAAATTAATTTTAAAAAAAATTTCATCATCATGCGTCATTGCTTCAGTTACAGGGATACCGAGTTACTGAGTTGCTCAAGACAAACACTTACATCAGTTAATCGCTTAATCTCCCCATCAACCAACGCATCACGCAACGGCTAACCGGCTTATGAGTTAGTGGGTGGCTTAAGATTTTGAAAAAAAAAAAAAAAAAAAAAAAAAAAATTTAAATTTTTTAAAAAAAATCGCTTGCCATGATTAAATAAAAATTGAATTTAAGGTAAAAAATCGCACAAAAATAGTAGGTAAGATGACAGACTTACTATCCATAAAAGTGATATATCTATTTTCTTAGATATATCCCTCCAAGAGAGAGAAACATGATTTCATTAAGAGAAACAGAAATAGAACATACTGAAAGAGAATCAGTAGAACAATATTTAGAAAGAGGAGAAGAATACATTCTCAATGAGTTCAGAGATAAACTCAAGAAAACCAAGAAGAAGGTGTTGCAGGGAATAGAAATATTCTTTAACAACTGTGAAGAGGAGATATTGATACCTACTTTAAAAGAAATAGAAGATGGTTACCAAGAACCAGAAAAGAAATTATTTTCAAAGGATGAACTTGAATACTATGCAACTCTAGCAAAAACCAATTCTCATGAAACGGTACGTGATGTAATGAAATACAGAGATAGCCTTAAAAGAGCAGAAGGAATAAACCAGGAGAAAATAGAATACGTAGAGAATTTTTTCGAAGCAGAAGAGATTACCGAGTGGTTATCTCATACCATACAAAAAAGATTAGAGTAATATCACAATTATTTAATGTTAAAATAGGACTTAAATAATATTCCATGGTTATATATCATCTTAAAATGATATATTACCCATATTACAAAGAGAAATATGGAAAAATTAAAGGAAGAAATAGAAGCAAGTAAAACTGTAAAAGACAAACAGGTAATAGACGAATTTCAATTAAGAGCATATAATGATATTGATCATAAATATGAGTTATTTAAAGAAATAAAAAACAGAGCATGTGTAGCATTTTCCGTAGAGGAAGAAGAATACAAACATGTGGAAAATCTGGAAAAAGAATTTAGAGAACTAGAAGAGTTTTATAAAAAAATAAGTAAATATACTTACTACTTAACTAATAGTATATACGGTGGTGTAAAGCAAGAATGGTTTGATAAAAATTGTGAATTTGCAGACAATTGTTTCTATCTAAATCATCTAATATCCAAAAGAGAAGATATAAAAAACGGTTTAATAAATATTGGCAGAGTTGACGCAGAAAAAACACCAACAGTCTACATAAACCACGATTCTCCCAAATATAAAGATCTATATATTTGTAGCAGTGATAACGAAGATGAAGACTATAATCCCTTTTCAACAGATAGTCGCATATATGAAATGGAAGAACAGTTTTGCAATGCTTTTGATGATTTTAAAAGAGAAACCCTAGATAATATAAGAACATATTTAGAAAAGAAAGAGGATGAAATTTATAAAAAACTAAATAATCTTTTGTTGAAAGAGAAAGAGGGTATCACGGTAGAAGAACAACAGTTGAAAGCTGTGGTAGAAAAAGAATATGAAAAAATTAGAGAAGACATCATGGATGAAATAGTAGAATTAGAATATTAAACAAAAATTTTCATAAAATAAAATGCTAGAACTAGAGCCAGATTTTAAGCAAAAGCTAAATGACCTACTTAAGGATAAATCAAATATTTATCCTATAAACACAAACAAAATCATTTACACAAATGGAACCGGTCTTATGCCCTATAAAAATCCAATATGGTTTAGTGATATCTACTACTACTGTAGTAAAATGCTTCATGAACAACCTAAAGAAGATACTTTAAAAATAACATTTTATGCTGGTGGAAACAACATACGCGTTAAACATTGTTTTTACAGTAAAGATTTAACCAATTTGCTATCTCTCTTTAAAGAAAGATTTATAGATTGTCCAAATGAACATGAATTTTTAGAAAGTTGTATTAACGATATTGAAGAATATAGCATAAACTTTAAGTTTATATAAAAATATCTAACCCTTTTACTGGGTTAAATATTTAACTATTTTACAAGTCCAGTTCTATCAATATTGATAAATATGCATTTCTAACATCTGGATTATTTGACCTTGTTATAAAGTTTATAACATCACATTGATCTACTTCTAAAGGTTGAGGAAAAACTGCACAACTACATTTTTCTTTTGCACTTTTTATTATGGAGTAATCAACCTGTTCAACCCCATTTACCACTAAATTAACTTTTGCCTTTTCATGCAAAAACCTATTACCTTTAACAGCCATTAAACTCCCTCTTATAACTCTACCAGGAGCAGACATACAATAACCCCCTATCCCATGACTCCTTCCTGTGTTTCCATTACCAAAGGAAAACTCATAATTACCATCAGTTAAAGGACCTTGTTCCTCTGCACACACACTTATAATAGGTTTAGGGCCTATGAGAGAAGGAAGTGATACTTTTCCATCCACGTAAGATTTTGTTGCTAAGTCTCTTTCTTCTACAGGAGCCCCAGCATTTTTTATAGTAAAACCTTGAAAATCTACATTAGATACTGCCGTAAAACTTCCATCAGGATTTTTTACAATGGCTCCTCCATTATCAACATAATTTTTATTAGCAACAGCATCACGATCTGTAGGATTTGGTATTCCAGTAAGTGGGTGAGTGTTCATATCTATTTTACCAGTTGCTAAAAAAGTTCCATATTGGTTTTTTGTTAAAGCATTATTACCTGCAGTTATTGCCTCAACAGCGGTATCCACATAAAACTTATTTGCAACTTGCTGAGTTTCTATAGGTGAACCAACATTGTTAATCCTAAATCCATTCATAAAAATGTCTCCTCTTGCTGTACCATCTGCTCCCAAAACAAAAGCACTTTCAGCAGCATCTACATATTTTTTATTAGCAGCTTCACTCAGCTCCTTTGGGTCGGCTATATTTTTTATTTTATTAAAACCCATGTTTAAATATCCCGTCATATGATATCCTCCATTTTCATCTAACAGCCCAGCGTTTGCATCAACATAACTCTTAGTGGCAACATCCTGTGGATTTACTGGATTACTAACCCTCGTTAGCGTGTTTCCATTCATATTTATAGAACCAGCAACGGGAGTTGTTCCATCTTTACGTAAAAAATTATTTGAGATGTAAGCAAGTGATACACCATCACCGCTTGTTTTAACTTCATCCATTCTTCCAAATTTATCAACAGGCATTTTTAATATTGTTAAAAAAGTTTATTTAAAATATCTTGAAATTTATTACCCAAGCACAACTCTTTAAGAATGTACAAACATAAATGACCACAAAATACTTCACCTGCTTGTTGTATTTGATCCGTATTGTAATGTAATGGACTTTTTAAATAATCTATAATTTCAAGAGGCGGTTGAATACCATAACTATCAAAATAAATTTTTTTCTTTCCATCTTTAAACCAAGCAACCCAATGAGTACCGGGGCCGCCTGCATCATCAAGATTAAATATACCACATTCTTTATTTCTTACTTTTTTAGGTAGGGTATCTCTTAAAAATATTCCTCTAAAATTTTTTATTTTTAATTTTTTTGCTGCATCCTCAAGCTCAAAATTACTTAAAGGTTTATTTGGTAAAGTTATATTATCAATTAAAATATTCTTCATTTTTATATAGTTAAATATTTACAATAGCACTATTATCAATCCATGAATTAAACTCATCAGAATAACCTTTCCACTTTACAAGAGATTTCTTTTTACCTTTTTTAATAACCTTTTCTATCCTATACACCTCTTGACTCGTTTTTTGTAGTTCTGGTTCATAAAAAGAACCTTTTATTTCTTCACCATTTAAATCTTCAATCTTATACGTTATAGGCGTTGTATGTTTTACTTCTGTAACTGTAAAAACCTCTTCAGTCCATCTCGTAGTATAACCTTTTTCAAAAGTCTTTTTCTTTTTACTTATCCTTACTTTGTCTCCAACAGAATACTTTGGTTTAATATCCTCCCTTACTTGATCATAATCAGGATACAATGTTGTCCAAACTTTATTTTCATTCTTCTTCTTACTTGCTTCAATTGGCGTCATCTTAATAGAAGAATGCCTCGTGTTGTTGTATTCCTTAACAAGATTTTGTAATACATCAATATACACATTTGTTGAGTGAGCAGAAAAATACTTCCACATTTTTTCTTTCATTGTTCTAATCCATCTCTCAACAACGCTTGATTTTTCTTCATTTTCAGTAGAATACAATTCAACCAAATCTTTAACATCTTTGTTATAAAACTCTTTACCTTTATCCACCCACATTTTTTCAGGCTTTCTTTCCTTAAAAATACTCTTCAGTGCAGCAGAAACAGATTTCCCTGTTTTATCCTTTAAGGGGACCAGCCATCCATATTTTGAAAAGATATCAATGACAGCAAGAAGAAATTTTACTCCACGATTAAGTTTAGAAAATGCTTGCATATCTACTAAATCTACTGCCCATATCCTATCGATACCATTTACTCTAACTCTCCTTTTCTTAAATTTTCTTTTTACAGGTTTATGTAATTCTTCTGCTAGCGAATTTTTTTTTTACTTACACCCATACCAAATCTTTTCTTGGTTCCTATCAATGTGGAAACCAATCCTCTTTCCATTCTTTCCTTAATAGTTGGATTATAGATACCTTTTAACTCTTTAAGCATATTAGCATCACACACATCATTACGTGTTTTAGTATCATCATGTTTAAGATAACAAATATCGTGATGATATGCTGCTTTATCAACACGATTTACAGGCTTTGACCATTCTTTAGGTGTTAAATTAGATTTTAATCGTTTATTTAACTTAGTACCAGGACCAGTAAAATTATGTCCAGGTAAATGCATTTCAAAAGGTAAGTTATTAATTGCCTTGTTTAACAATGAACCACCTTCTTTTTGTTTAACAAATTGTGTTTTAGTTGTTCCACATTCAACACATTTACCCCTTTTCATATTTCTACCATTTTTACTTACACCATAACTTAAATCATTTGTTTCTGTTTGTTTTTTACACTTAACACAATACATTTTTTATATTAAAATAAGTTTTTTAATATAAAATGGATATTGCTAATTTATCATGGAATGAAGCTTTAGCAAAAAGATTTAACCATCCCCTTTTACCAAGAAGTATTAGAGGTTTAATAGTAGGTAAATCAGGATGTGGTAAAACTACACTTTTACTTAACCTTTTGTTAAGACCTGATTGGTTAGATTATAATAACTTAAACGTTTTTGGTAAAAGCTTGTTTCAACCAGAATACCGCATATTAAAAAAAGCTTTTGAAGAAGAAATACCAAAAGAATATATATTAAGGTTGTTTTCATTTAAGGATGAAGTACAAAAAAATAATATTTCTCCTTTAGCATTGGTTGAAGAATGGGCTAAAACAATTAAGGAAAAATCTGATATTAGGTGTGAATTTTTTGAAAATGCTTGTGATGTACCCGACCCAAGAGATTTAAACGGGCAAAACAAAAACTTAATGATTTTTGATGATTTACTCTTGGAAAGGCAAAACAAATGTGAAAACTATTATGTTCGTGGAAGACATAGTAACGCTGACTGTTTTTATCTATCACAAAATTATTTTAGATTACCTCGTCAAACTATTAGAGAGAATGCAAATTTTATTTGCTTGTTTAGACAAGACTTAAAAAATCTTAATCATATTTATAGTGATCATGTAGGAGATGATATGACAAAAACTGAGTTTGTTAATTTTTGTAAAAAATGTTGGGAAAAACCACATGGTTTTGTTGTAATTGACTTAACCAACAACAAAAACAATGGAAAGTATAGAAGTGGTTTTGATAACTTTTATATTCCACAAAATTACAGCAACTATTATTAAATTTTTATAAAAATTATATTTTTTTTAAAATATATTTTTAGTAAATATAAAATGGAAGAAGAATTACTAAAACAAATAGTAAAAAACACTGATCATAAAACATCATTTCAAATTATAGTAAGTGACAACAAAACAAAGTTTAGAACAAGATTTACTCCACCACTTCAATTAGAACGAGATAAAAAATATGAAATAGCTTTAGTCAATCTTGAAACATATTATTCATTTCCAAATATTGATAAAAGAAATAACACTTTTGTTTATTCACCAGACGTTGGTAATACATGGGTTAAGTTAAAAATACCTGAAGGTAGCTATGATTTAGTTGATATTAATGATTATATACAATTAGAAATGATGAAAAAGGGTCATTATGATTTAATTAATGAAGAATATTATTTAAACATATCCGCTAACACTAATACATTAAAATCTGTTCTTAATGTTGAAAATAATTATCAGGTTGATTTTAACCAACAAAATTCTATTGGCAAAGTATTAGGATTCACTCGTGCTAAATATGAACAAGGATTTCACGAATCAGAAAAAGTAGTAAATATCTTAAGTATTAATAGCATACTTGTTAATATTGACTTAATTTCAGGTAGTTATGTTAATGGTTCTCAAAGAAACACAATTTATAGCTTTTTTCCAGATGTGGCGCCGGGTTATAAAATAATAGAGTCTCCAGTTAATCTGGTATACCTGCCTTTAACATTAGATGAAATACATGATTTAAACGTAACGCTAACTGATCAAGATGGAAACGTATTAAATCTAAGGGGTGAAACATTGACGATTAGATTTCACATAAGAGAATCACGTTAAATATAAAATGACAAATTACATTACAGTTAAAGTAAATATTACAGAAGGGCAAAAGAAAAAGATACAGCATGCTGTTAAATCTAGTTGTCCCGTAAGTATTAGATTAAATCATGATGACCTAACAGGCGAAGATTTAATGGCAGTAACCGAGTCACAACTAAACAAATTAAATAAAGCATTAGAGGGAGGTAAAGGGGTAACCATTAGAATGAATATTAAACAACTTAAGCATAATATGAAAGTAGAAGGTGGATTTCTTGGAATGTTGGCAGGATTAGCTTCATCAGTTCTACCTACATTAGCAAGGACCGTTTTACCTGCTTTGGGAGTTGGTGCACTATCTGGGTTGGCATCAACAGGCGTTCAAAAAGCAATGGGCAATGGATTATATCTTAAGAAAGGCGGTTGCGTCTGTCGAGTAGAAACTGATGGTAAAGGATTATTTCTTGGTCCAGCTAAAGGTAAAGGATTGAGTTCCGTTGGTAATGGACTGTATTTAAAACAAGGCGGTAAAATTTATAATGGAAAAGGTCTTCTTTTAGGGCCTAATAGTCCATTTGCTAATATTCCTATATTAGGCGCAATATTGTAAATTAAAAAATATGAATATACATAAATTTGGAAATGGAAAACATAAAATAGTTCAACCAAAAACTATTTTTTGGAAACCTGTAGAAGTTAAGTATCCAGCTAAAAAAGTTAATCCTGTTACATGGGATGTTTTTACACAACAACCGTTAGTAATAGAAGGAGGACAAACGAAGACGATAGCCTTAGGTATGGGCTTCAATATGAGTAAAGGTTTTGTTTTAGCTTCTCTATCTTATAATCTTAAACTTAATCAATTATCTATTACAAATGAAGTTACGTTAGAAGAAGTGGATGACATGGTTGCAACAATTACAAACAACTCTGGTAAAATAAAAAAAATACAAGAAAACACCTTTTTGTGTCGTCTTTACTATTCTATTTAAAAAAATAAGTTGTTGTTAATAAAATGGAACTAAAAGAAAAGATTTATCCAGAGCTACCAGAAGCACGAAATATACCAAATGCACCATCATTAGAGCCAGTAATATCCTCAAGAGACAATGGTCAATCATTCAGGTTACAAAAGATATCAGAAATTCAGACTTTTCTAGAAAATGAAGTTAGGGAAAGAGAGCAACTAAGTAAAAAATACATGAAGATTAGTAAGAATGTGGACAATGTAGAAGCTGGACTAACCGTTATAGCACTAGGTGCAGGAGCAGGGGGAATCGCTTTACTATCAACCGTAGTAGCGATACCTGCAACTATGGTTTTAGAAGGCTGTGCTTTAGTTGTTGGGTTAGCCGCTTTAGTGGGTAAGTTTGTGGTTAGAAGAAGCAGAACAAAATCTGAAAAACATCTTCAGATTAAAATGTTGGCTGATTCAAAGCTAAACACACTACTTACACATATATCAAAAGCAATAACAGACAATGAAATTGATCATTCAGAATTTACTTTAATTATGGAAGAATTGGAAAAATACAAACAAATGAAGGAAGAAATTAGAAGTAAGTCAAAGAAAAAAAGCAAGCTAGAGGAGTCGGAGAGTTTAATAGAGAAGGGACGAATAGAAGCACGGGAGGAATTCAGGAGGCTTGTAGAAAGGCATTCAAATTAAAAATAAAACCGCCGAAATTTAAATGTTCTTGTGCATGTGAGATAGGAAATAGTGATTAAATTAAAATAAGATTTTTTTACTTAAAAAATGCCTTTTATAAATGTTGATTATAAAACAAGAGATAAGATGGTAAAAGATTATCTTGTAAGAAAAAAACAGGTTCGTGATAGGTTACTTGCAGAAAGAGTAGGTGATATTGAATTGCAACAAGACTTAACTAAGTTTTTTAAACCCTTAACTAAATCACAAAAGGAGATACAAGAAGAAGCAACTAAAAATATTGGTGCGTATCAACTAGAAGCAGCTAGAAGAATCACTCAGGGATTGACACCTATTAGGGAGGGGATTGAACAATTACCAGGAAAAATTACAGAGGGATTAGAACCTATTAGGGAGGAGATTATTCAATTACCTATTCAACTTTCTAAAGAAATGAAGACTAGTCAATTACAAATGAGGACACCGCCTCCTTCTTATCGCAAAATTACAGCGGAAGAAAATGAAGAAGAAATTAGAAATTTTGTTAAAGTTTTTAATGAAAAATTTACAGAAAAATATAAAGATAATTTTGACAATATTTATAAAATACTTTATGATGCTGATTTAGAAAAATTTAAATTTGGTGATAAGGTAATTTCATATAATTCTAATAATAAAACTTTTTCTGCTGCAAATAACCAATACCAAGCTACTGATGGGTTATGGGAATTGATTTTATCTAATAATCCAAAAAATTATACCAAAAAAGATTTAAATGCTTATCAAAATTTAGTTTATTCAAGTAATATTTTATTTAAGGATAATAATCAAGAAAATGAATTAAAAACGATTAATAGATTTAGTGAAAAATGGATAAACATAATTGAACCTGTTTATGATTACATTAAAAAAGAAAAAACTGGTAAAGGATTAAGAAAACAGAAAACAACCACGGTAATACCATCTGACCCCAACGCATTATTAGAAAGGTTTGACCTTTTAATGTCTAGTAAAGTTGCTGGTCATACAGGTGTAAAAAATGAGATGGTAAGTATTTGTGATGAATTAAAAAGACAAAAAGTATTAAATACAAAGAGCTATAAAAAGTTAATGTCTATATTATAAAATGATTACATCACAAAAGAGAGGAGTTAAAAGAACTTATGCTTATGGTGGAGCAGGTATATTTGATACCTTAGCTAATTTTTTAAGTAGGTTATTTACAAGTGGTGCGGTTAAGCAAATTGCAAGTTCCGCTGTTGATGTTGGTAAAAGTGTGGCTAAAGAAGGAGCAAAGAAAGCTTTAGAGGTGGGTAAGGCAGCTGCAGTTGATGCTGGAACAAGATTAATTAAAAAGGCTTTAACACCTAAATCTAAAAAGATTATTGAAAAATATAGTCAAGTTCCAACCATACCAACAATACAACCTGTTGAACAAAATGTAAGTTCATTGATTGATGGTGGTGCCGTTAATATACAAACAATGGTTAAGAAGTTAAACAAAAAAAGAGGTAAAGGGATAAAAACAATATAATTTTAATTTAGCTTAAGTAATTATTACATTAAATAAAAAAGAATGTCAAAGCTAAAATTTAATTTAACACATTATGAAAAATACAATACAAAAAGGGTTAGTATCCTTTATGCAAATTTTAAACTTGATGAAGATTGTGAAGTATTAGATTGCAGTGATACAAATTATGATTATAAAAAGGTTGTTTTAAAATTGTCGCCTGAAAAAGCTGATATCATTAAGGAATTTGAAGAAGATGTAAATCAATATCTAAAAAAAAATAATATACCTAGGGTAACCATTCTTTACGGAAATAGAATTTATCTAAAAATGAAAAAAAACCTTACAGTAGAAAAAATTAAAAATATTAAACTTAAGGGTGTGTATGTAAATGATGAAAACAGGTCATCCCCTCAACTATGGGCAAATTAATATAACAATTATAATTTTAACTTAAAAAATTATAAATGTATATATAAAAATGGACATTTTAAATGTTAAAGCGCCAATTCTAAAAGATGATAGTATTGATGAATATGAATACTTTGAGTATGAACCTACCATAGGAACTAATTTAAACAACTCAGGGGGTAATATTAGGATTGATATAGGAAACAAGGATGTTTTTCTTCATCCTTCTGAATCATACTTAAGTTTTGAGGGACAACTTGTAAGAGAAGATAATGGTAATCCTTATGATAATGATATTAATAATGCAAATGATAATTTGGTAGCGCTAACAAATAATGCAATAATGTATTTGTTTAAAAGTATCAGATATCAACTTGAAGAGCAAGATGTTGAGTATATTAATTATCCTGGTTATGTTAGCACGATGTTGGGATTGTTAAAATATCCTGATGATTTTTCTAAATCACAAGGTTTAAACCAACTTTGGTATAAGGATACCGGACTTAGAGCAGATCGTGATACTAATAGTGGATTTAGAGTAAGAAGAGATTGGATTTTTAGTTCAGATCCGGTTGGTTCATTTAATGTTTGCATACCATTAAAACATATATTTGGCTTTTGTGAAGATTACAACAAAGTAGTATATGGTATGAAGCATAGTTTAACCTTAACAAGAACAGGTGATGATAACGCAATTTTTAAAGCTGCTTCAAACGTTGTAGGTGGAAATCCAACTAATAATTTTAGAGGAAAAGTTGTTTTAAGTAAAATAACTTGGTTTATGCCACACGTAACACCCGAACTTGGTAATAGATCAGAACTTTTAAAATTTATTGAGAAGAAAGAAAGATTTCCTGTTGGGTATAGAATGATTCAATCAGATACAATAGCTGTACCAAACAATACTAACTTTGCTTGGAGACTAGCAACTAAATCTTCACCTGAGGTGCCACGTTTTATCATTGTTGGTTTTCAATTAAATAAGCGTGATAACCAGGAGCAAAACACAGCTATATTTGACCACTTAAATGTAAGAAATATTAAAGCTGTGTTATCCACAAAACAATATCCACATAATGAACATAATATAAACTTTGATACTAACCTAATTGGAAGAATATATGAGGAAGCCGCTTCGTTTAGAAAAAAGTTTTACAACATGGATGAACTAGTATCAAATCCAAATATTAATCCTGATGATTATAAAAAACTTTTTCCCTTGTTTGTATTTGATGTATCAAAGCAAAGTGAAAAAATTAAGTATTCTGTAACTGATATTCATATTAGAGCTAGCTTTACAGCTAATCCGGGAGCAAATGTTGAAGCATATGCTGTTTTGCTTAGCGATAGGTTAATTAACTTTCAGAGTGATGGGAATAAGATGAGTGTAGTATATTAAGTAAATTTTTACTTAAATAAATGAAAAAGGTTGCTGATTTTAAGAAAATATTAACAGATAACAATATTAAGTGGTACTCCTATTGGAACAAGAAAAAGTATATTGATGTGTTAAAAGAGCATGGTTTGTATCCTGAAGAGGAAGAAAAAAAATTTTTTAAAAAAATTCCTAATTATGAAAGATTAAAGTATATTGCTAAAAACCCAAAGAGGGTTACCTTAAAGGATGTTGAAACTGAAGAGGTGAAAGAGTTTCCATCAATTTATAATGCTAGTAAGTATATTGATAGATGTCCACAAACGATTGAAAATTGGAATGGTAGAGTATGGAAAGGTAAATATAGAATTGATATTCTTTAATTTTATTATTTATGAAAAAATAATAAAATTTGACTTAAGTAAATTTTATTTATTTTAAAAATTATAGCGATGAATTCTTTTTCACGAAGATTTATCAATAGACTGGTAGATGCTAGTCAGTCAATTGCATCTAATTTATATAGTGGTGCTCAAAGGGTTGCCTCTGTAGCAATTCCTCAGAGTGTTAGAAGAAGAGTAACTAATTTTACTAATTGGATGACTGGTAATGTTCCAGAAGGGCAAATTCCACAAGTTATAAACGAGGTTTTAGAAAATGTAGAAGAAGACTTGCCAAGAAGAGAAATGCCAAACTTTGTATTAAGACAAGAAGCGTCTGCATTAAGAGAATTTGCAACACAGCATGTTATAGATGGAGTAAGAGGATGGGGAGCAAATGATTTTTTAGAAGTATGTAGAGAAAGCATAACTAATTTTTTAAGAAACAATAGAAATATAAAGGTAAAGCTAGAACTAGTATGTTTATTTTCAAGGACAAAATCTGATGGTGATATCGAATATAAACAAGCTAAACTTTCTTCAAGTAGTGAAACTATAACAAGGGAACGTAATGTAAATGAAGCTTATGATGATATGGTAGAACGAATTATGGAAAATTTTGTGTCTTTTGAACAATCAGGAAGTGGATGGAAATTTGAGAGGGTTATAAGCTTAACATTACATGTTGTAGAAAATATCCCGTTATGGGAGGGGCTTGCAGGTTCATGGATGCCTTTACCAGCAGGATTAAAAAGAGCAAATAACAGAAATGGGCTTGTTAATATTAAAAACAAAGAAGATCATAACTGTTTTTTATACTGTTGTATGAGGGTGGTTTATCCGAAAAAAGAACACCCAGAAATAGTTGATAAAAAATTAAAAGAACAAATCAAAGAATTAAATATGAAGGGAATAGAATGTCCCGTTAAGTTATGTGATATTAATAAATTTGAAAATCAAAATCCAGATTTTTCTATTGTTGTTATAGGTTATGATGGAAAAGATGGGTTATATCCTCTTAGAAGGCAAAGAAAAGAAACTTTTGATAGAAAACATTTAGTAATTCTTTTGTTAATAAAAGATGAAGATGAAAATAGCCATTATGTTTGGGTGAAAAATCCAAGTGCGCTATTAGCATCAAAAATATCTAAAGATAAACATAAACTTTCTTTTTGTTGGAGTTGTTTAGGACATTTTACGAGTGAAAGAGTTTTAGAAGATCATAGAGTGTTTTGCTATGAAGAAGATGCTGTAAGAATTAAAATGCCATTAAAAAACCAGTGTACCATAATGTTTAAAAACTGGGTTAAAACACAATGGCATCCTTTTGTTGTTTATGGTGATTTTGAAACGATGCAAATACCAATACAACATGCAAAACCAGACCCAAGTAAAAGTACAACAACAAAAACTCATATGCATGTCCCAACAGGTTATGCTTTCTTTTTAAAAAGTTTTGATGAAAATGTTTTTAAGTCTAGATTGTTACTATATCGAGGAGAAAAAGCAGAGGAAAAGTTTGTGGAAGAAATAGAAAGTCTGACTAAAGAGATTTTTAAATTACCAAAAAAGAAAATGATATTTGAACCAGAGGATGTAAAAAAATTTAATAAGGCAGATACTTGTTATCTTTGTAATATAAAGTTTGGGGAGGAAGAAAAAAGGGATGAAGAAGATGAAAGCAATGAAGAAGATGGAGTGGAAGAAGAGGAAGAAAAAGAAGAAAAAAAGGAAAAAGATAAAGATAGATGGAAAAAAGTAAGAGACCACTGTCATTTTAGTGGCAGATATAGAGGAGCCGCACATAATAAATGTAATCTTAAATTTCATAAACCAAACTTTCTTCCTGTTTTCTTTCATAATTTGTCTGGATATGATACTCATTTGTTTGTTAAAAATCTTGGTGTTAGTGAGGGGGAAATTAATGTAATTCCAAATAATGAAGAAAAATATATAAGCTTTACAAAAAAGACTTTAGTAGGCCAATATAAAAGTAAAGATATTTATAAGGATATTAGGTTTTTAGATAGTTTTAAATTTATGGGTAGCAGTTTAGCAAAACTAACAGAAAATTTAAAAGATTATCAATTCAAAAACTTAAAAAGTGAATTTCCAAAAGAAGAAGAGTTTAAACTTCTTCGTAGAAAGGGTGTTTATCCATATGAATATATTGATTCATTAGAAAGACTTAATGAAACACAATTACTGCCTATAGAAGCATTTTATTCAAAACTTGCTGGGGAAGGAATTACAGAAGAAGATTATAAACATGCAAAAAAGGTATGGAAAACATTTAAAATTAAAACTCTTGGTGAATATCATGATTTATATTTAAAAACAGATGTTCTTCTTTTGGCTGATGTGTTTGAAAGTTTTAGAGAAGTTTGTTTTAACGTTTATAAATTAGACCCTGCTTGGTATTTTACTGCACCTGGTTTAGCTTGGGATGCTGCATTAAAGTTAACTGGTGTTAAGTTAAAACTGATTAGAGATGAAAATAAAATCCAATTTATTGAAAGGGGGATCCGAGGCGGAATTTCGATGATTGTTAAAAGGTATATAAAAGCAAATAATAAATATTTAGGTAAAAAGTATAATTCAAATATGCCTTCAGTATTTTGTAAATATTTAGATGCAAATAACTTGTATGGTTGGGCAATGAGCCAGAATCTTCCAATTGGCGGATTTAAATGGATGACGGAAAAGGAATTAAACAACTGGGAACGTCATCCTTGTTTTTTAGAAGTTGATTTAGATGTTCCTAAAGAACTGCATGATTATTTTAATGAGCTTCCTCTTGCTGCAGAAAGAAAAAAAGTAAATAAAGTTGAAAAGCTAGTACCAAATTTACATGATAAAAAGAAATATATTATACATTATAAAAGTTTAAAACAGTGTTTAAGTCTTGGTTTAAAATTGAAGAGGATACATAGAGGGATTAAGTTTAAAGAGAGTGATTGGTTAAAACCATACATTGATTTAAACACACAACTGAGAGCAAAAGCAGAAAATAGCTTTGAAAAAGATTTTTATAAGTTAATGAACAATTCAGTGTTTGGTAAAACCATGGAAAATATAAGAAAAAGGGTAAATGTTAGACTTGTTAGAAGTAGAAAAACAGCAAGACGATTTGTAAATAAACCAAACTTTAAGCATTTAGAAATATTTAATGAAAATTTGATAAGCATTCATATGGGAAAAACACAAATAACATTTAACAAGCCAATATATTTAGGGTTTTCCATTCTTGAGTTAAGTAAAACATTGATGTATGATTTTCACTATAACTATATTAAAGCAAAATATGGAGATAGAGCAACTTTAGGACTTACTGATACAGATAGTTTATTGTATGAAATTAAAACAGAAGATTTTTATAAAGATATTTCGGATGATGTTAAAGAAAAGTTTGATACAAGTGATTATCCAAAAGAGGGGCATCCTTCAGGTATTCCAGTTGGTGTAAATAAAAAGGTGATTGGTATGTTTAAGGATGAAACAAGTGGGAGGGAAATAGAAGAAACTATTGGATTAAAACCAAAAATGTACAGTATTAAAATGGATGATGGGGTGGAAAATAGAAAATGTAAGGGGATTAAGAAAAATATAATTAAGAAAACTATAACGCATCAGGATTATCTGAATTGTTTAGAAAAAAATAATATACAGCATAGAACAATGACAAATTTAAGAAGTTATAAGCATCAAATTTATACGGAAGAAATTAATAAAATAGCATTAAGTGCAAATGATGATAAAAGGTTTATTTTACCTGATAGAATTCATACACTTGCTTGGGGACACCATAGGATAGAGGAGTACAAAAAATAAATTTTTATTTGTGTTAAGAACAAATAAAAATTATAAATTTTTAATTTTACCACATGTTATACATTCTAAAACATAGTTTTCATCAATATTTCTTCCTGTAATATAATTCATTATATCATTAAATGATATGTTTTCATTTAGTTTTCTTTCAAATCTGCCTAAACAATTATTTTCATGATGAAGATTGTTATAACATTCTTTAAAAAGACCATATTTTTTATTTTCAAAAATTGTATATTCTCTCCAATTTGTTAATTCCTGCATTTTCTTACATAGTTCACTTCTTTTTTCATTATAATCTGATATTAAGTTATTAATGATGACTACTTCTTCATTTATCTTTTCAATTGTCTCTAAATCTTCTTTTGTTAAAGTATCTCTATATTTTTCTTTTGTGTTAAGTAAAAGAACATGATTCTTTAATTTTTGTAAAAGTTTAATATAAGTTTCTTTTCCATATTGTATTTTTTTCCCCGTATTATAGTTTATTCCGTTTTTTAATTTTTCATATTTTTCTTTTAAAGTAATAGCTTTTGCTAAATTATAATATAAATTAAAATCATCTATACTATATTCTATGCGTCTTAATGAATATGGTATAAAATTTCTTGGATAAAATGAAACTGGATATTTTATTGGAGGTAGATACCTTTTTATTTTATCTTGTAAGTCTGTCATCTTACCTACTTTTACTCAGGATTTTTAAATCTTAAATTCAATTTTTATTTAATCATGGCAAGCGATTTTTTTCACTAACTCATAAACCGGCTAGCCATTGCGTGATGCGTTGGTTGTCTAGAGCAACTCATTGACTCGGTATCCCTGTAACTCAATATCTTGATTGAAGCAATGACGTGAGATGATGAAATTTTTTAAAATTAATTTTTTTTTTTTTTTTTTTTTTTTATCAAAATCTTAAGCCACCCACTAACTCATAAGCCGGTTAGCCGTTGCGTGATGCGTTGGTTGATGGGGAGATTAAGCGATTAACTGATGTAAGTGTTTGTCTTGAGCAACTCAGTAACTCGGTATCCCTGTAACTGAAGCAATGACGCATGATGATGAAATTTTTTTTAAAATTAAATTTTTTTTTTTTTTTTTTTTTTTTTTTTATCAAAATCTTAAGCCGCCTACTAACTCATCAGTTCGTTAGTTCATCAGTTCGTTAGTTCATAAGGTCGTTAGTTCGTTGAGCATGTGGATCGGTTTGAGGATATTTTAGTTAAGAGAGGAACCTTTTTTAGAGGACATTTAGTTATGGGATGATGAGAGATGGAATGAGACGGAATGAAATGGAATGAAACGGTTGTAATCTACTTTTTCCTCAAAATGGTACAATATATACTACTACCGTGCCATTGTGGGAGGAACAGTGGGTACTCGTTTACGTCATGTACTTTTCCTGACTTAATAAAAAATTACCGAAAAGCAATTTCTACTTTTCGAACATTTTTTCCACGTCACCTAGTAACCATTACAAACTTTTCTTTTTTCATTGAAATGTTTGTCTTCCATTGGATTTATGGTAATTTTATGTCAATCTGCTTGAAAACGTTGATGAAAAATTACTTACAAGCAATTGTTGCTTTCCGATCATGTTTTTCCCCGCCTCATTCTTTGTTCAAATGTTTGTCATCCATAGGATTTATGATCATTTTTCGTTGATCTAAATCAGCTTATGGACCTTTAATTAGAATTTTATCCTTTTAGAAACCTCCAAAGATTTTTGTCTACAAAACTAGTAATTTTAAGGTATCTTCAAGAATTTCCATGGGTAGTTGGGTCAGGGTTGTGTCTGTATTTAGAGTTTTTGTCGGGTTGTTTTTACGAATTTAGTGTATTATTATTATTATTATCAAGGATCCGTGTGACAATAACACCTTTTACCAAACAATACCGCCTTTTTGATTTTTGAAAACATTATGAAAAAAAGAAAGAAATGCTAACACACAGTATTTTCTCCTTTTCTGCTCAACGTTTGCCACCCTTTTTACGACAAATCTCATCATCTGAGCCTCAGTTAATTTGTCACATGTCTGCAAGTACTCACAATATGGACGAGTTTGTCGTCTTGTCGTCTCATTTGTTTTAAACTTTTTTTTTTCTATTGGCTAGAATGTGTATCTCATTTATAACAGCAAATCTGCTGGGCTTAACCCTTTTCCGGCTAAATAACTGAAATGAAACTTTCAAACCAGTAGTAAAACCCCGAATAATGCTATTTCAGGTTTTTCAAACTTAATTTTAGGAAAAGAATATCTCCTTTCCTTACCAGACAGTGCAGTTCTAAGATCAGACTGCACGTTCCGTCCAGTCTGATCTTGATCTACACTGTCGACAAAGGCCAGTGAGTCGCGCTTAGCAGCCTAAGGGTTAAAGTATTTTTCCATCGTTTCAGCTAATCGTGGATTTTGTTAAGTTGTGAAACTGTGTAAATTCTTCACCATCATCGTCTTCTTCATCTTTCTTCTTATCCTCTCTCTTCTTCTTCTTCTTCTTCTTCGTCGCCGTCTTCCTTTTCATAATTTCAGATTACCTTACTTCATATTCCATTCGGCATACCTCGAGTGATCCGGAATCAGCCGAGTTGTGACGAGTGTACCTTATTCATTACTGACTCTGTTTTTAGCTCACCTGAGCACGAAGTGCTCAGGATGAGCTATTGTGATCACTCACCGTCCGTCCGTCGTCCGTCCGACGTCCGTCCGTCCGTTCACATTTTTTGTTTACACTTTAGCATCTACAAATATTAACCAATCAGCACCAAACTTGGTCAAAATGTATATGAACATAAGATCTCGGATGAGTTTGATTATGGGTCTAATCGGACCAGAACGACTGGAGTTATTTGCCCATAAATTAAAAAAAAAAAAAAAAAATGCTATATTTGACTTTGTTTACACTCTAGCATCTACAAATATGAATCAATCAGCACCAAACTTGGTCTAAATATATATGACCATAAGATCTCGGATGAGTTCGATTATGTGTCTAATCGGACCAGAACGACAGGAGTTATTTGCCCTTGAATTAAAAGAATTGCTACATTTGACTTTATTTACACTCTAGCATATACAAATTTAAACCAGTCAGCACTAAACTTGGTCAAAATGTATATGACCATAAGATCTCGTATGAGTTCGATTATGGGTCTAATCGGACCAGAACGACTGGAGTTATTTGCCCTTGAATTAGAAAAAATGCTATATTTGACTTTGTTTACACTCTGTAATCTACAAATATTAACCAATCAGCTCTAAACTTGGTCTAAATATATATGACCATAAGATCTCGGATGAGTTCGATTATGTGTCTAATCAGACCAGAACGACTGGAGTTATTTGCCCTTGAATTAAAAAAATTGCTACATTTGACTTTGTTTACACTCTAGCATCTACAAATTTAAACCAATCAGCACCAAACTTGGTCAAAATGTATATGACCATAAATTCTCGTATGAGTTCGATTATGGGTCTAATAGGACCAGAACGACTTGAGTTATTTGCCCTTGAATTAGAAAAAAATCCCATATTTGACTTTGTTTACACTCTAGCATCTACAAATTTTAACCAATCAGCTCTAAACTTGGGCTAAATATACATGACCATAAGATCTCGGACCAGAACGACTGGAGTTATCTGCCCTTGAATTAAAAAAATTGCTACATTTGACTTTGTTTACACTCTAGCATCTACAAATTCAAACCAATCAGCACCAAACTTGGTCAAAATTTACATGACCGTAAGATCTCGAATGAGTTTGATTGTTGGTCTAATAGGACCAGTTATTGCTGTGTCATAGAAAAAGGGGGCTTGACGTATATTTTCATTGTGGACCAATATCTCTTTAACTACAGGACAAAATGTCATGAAACTTCATCTTTTTATTGTTTATTGCAAGCCACAGACACTAGTTATTTGTTTTTATTTCATGAAACGGTTTGTCATTAAAAAAGGGGGCTAAATGTTTAATTTCGTCATGGACCAATGACCATCTGTTTGTCCATCTTTCAGGACAGATATCTTCTAAAATCCTTGACAAAAACTAATAGAAATTCATACAGGTGTTCCTAATGATGTCCGCTAATATTTATATATTTATTTTCTTTTTTTTTTTTTTTTTTCCTTTTTGATATCAAATACTGTCTCACAGGAAAAAGGGGCTTCATGTATATTTCTCTTAAGGATTAATATACATGTATTTTCAACTCAAAATCCTGGACAAAAATTTGTGAAACTTCATACGTGTGTTCCTTATGATAGTCCGCCAATATCTTTAGTTTAGCTTTTTTTCATTAAATGTCGTGTCATGGAAAAAGGGGGCTTCACATATATTTTCATTATGGATTAATATCTCTTTAACTACAGGACAAAATGTTATGAAACTTCATCTTTATGTTGTTTATCGCAAGCCACAGACAATGGTTAGGCCTATTTGTTGGCTCACCTGAGCACGAAGTGCTGGGTGAGGTACTGTGATTAGTCGTTGTCCAGCGTCCGTCTTTCCACAATTCCTTTAAACATCTTCTCCTCCTAAACCAATCATGTTGAAACTTGACAGGCATATTCCTTCGGTGAAGTTCTACCAAAGTTGTTAAAAGAATTGAATTAACCCTTTAACTCCAGGGATCACAATTTTGGGCAAAATTGTATACAGAGCAAACTTTAAAAATGTTTTTGTCTGAAACTAGAAGGCCTAGAGCTTTGATATTTGGTATGTGGCATTTCCTTGTGGACTTCTACCAATTTTGTTCAAATGATGCCCCTGGGTCAAAACAGGACATAAAGGTATACATAATGAACTTTAAAAATCTTGTTCTATTTAACCATTTACCACACAATCCCAAGTTTTAAAGCCTGTGAGAAATAAGGCTCTTGAAAATATTGTGGGGGAAAAAGAAGAAATACTTGTAACCAGCATGTTTTCCTTTTTCCACAATGTTTTCCACCCAACCAAAATCAAATTTAAATTTTTGAGTCACATTTATTTTGTTGTCAGCAAATGGTTTGAATTTGGACAAGTCCTAACCCTTTAAGCGCCTTTCACTACTACAGTTGCCTTTGTGTCTCGTGTAGATCAAGATCAGACTGCACGAAATGTGCAGTCCGATCATTGATCTATACTGTCTGCTTTATTGAATCACTGCAGACAAAAGGCACCCACTCAGTTGTTATCATCTTGGACTAATTCTGGAATGAAAATGGCCTTTGGGTTTAAGGATTAAATTTTGTTGTTTGTCAATGATTTGAGCCAAGCCAGTTAGTTCATTACCTACAGGGCTAGCTATGCAGGGATGTCAAGTTTAAATCTCACTTGGGCCAAGCACTCAGGTAACCAGCATTTTTTTTTACTTTTTCCACAATGTTCTCTACCCATCCCAAATCTAAGTTCATTTTTTCAGACAAATTTATTTTGTTGTCTGCAAATGCTTTGAATTATAGACCAGTCTAAAATTTTTGTTTGGTACAGAGATAAAGATAGACCAAGTAATATGCATTTCAAGACTGTGTTGTAGGCAATACTATCTTGCAAAATATAAGGCATATATATCCAAGATCCAACTGCAGTCTGATCTTTATCTACACTGTCTGATAAAACATCCTGTCTTGCGTACCCCTAGGCTTGGTTCCCACCTGATCATTTTTTCCTTTTATCTATTCAGGACGGACGGATGCAGTTTAAATTTGACATGAAGCCCCCCTTTTCCATGACACAGCAATAAATTCCAAAACCCTGACAATATGCGCTAGGTCACTTGATGTGTGAAAATTTCATCCAAATCTGTTGAGATATGTCCAGTAATTAAAGAGATATTGGTGAAAAATGAAATATAACACGAAGACCCCTTTTTCCATGATGCAGCAATAAATTGCAGAACCTTGACAATATGCGCTAGGTCACATGATGAGAAACATTCTGTGAAAACTTTTGAAAACATTGTGGGAAAAGGAGAAAATGCTGGTAACCAGCATTTTCTCCTTTTTCCCACAAAGTTTTCTACCCTATCAAAGGAAAATTGTGTCACTTGAGCCAATATGAAAATGCTGTCTGCAAATGCTTTCAATTTGGACAGATCTAAAATTTTGCCATGTGGTAAAGGGTTAAAGGCTTTGACAGCATTTTTCTCTCTGGCTGTTAGGATGTATCTTTGAACATTATGTTCATTGTATTTTCAGTTCATTTTTGTTCATTCATTTAACTCTGTAGTACAGATTTTATCGTGTAAATCCGAGAAGTCATTGTAATTTTTGTTCTTCACTTTGTGGTGTTTGTCTTAATTTATAAATAACTTTATGACCCCCCCCCCCCCCCCCCCTAGATTTTGGGCATATACTCAATCATGAATTGAAGTACCATTTGAAAGATCTGTTCAGGCAGGGCCAAGGTCAATGTCACACTTGAAGGTCAAATTTTTGTAAGCTGGACGCATTGAAAGGTTGGTGCAAGACTATTGCAAGTGTAAATACATTGTTTATGTGTTTACAATAGCAATTACCCATGAACATGTCCCTGGACAACCACTGTAGTTGTTAGTGTATTTAACAACATTATAGTACTAACTTGTATAGAAAGTCTTGAATTGGCAAACATTCTCTACTAAGGTTGTTCAAATCAGGCAACTTTTTGCCACACACCTTCAAAACTCTGTTCTGGAGGTATATAGGAGTCACCTTGTCGGTCCATCCATCCATCCATCCATCCATCAGTCTTTCTGTAGCATTTTCTTGTCAGAACTAGTTCTCAACAACTACAGGACAGATTTCATTCAAACTTTAGAGAGACTCGGTGCCAAGCAAGAATGTGTATATTATATTTTGGTGACGGTTCATTGAATTTTTACAAAGTTATTTTCCTTTGATGAAATTTCTTGTTCTCCCTGTTTTTCAACAACTATTGGACAAATATCATTCAAACTTCTCACAAATATTTATATAACCGGGTTTGGTTAAGAAAGATTATCTTCTTGTCTAAACCAAGAAGACCTAGAGCTTTGGCCTTGCACTTCGATATTTGGTATTTATCTTCATTGTAGACCTTTACAGCTTGGTACTCAAGTGAGCGATATAGGACCATCATGGTCCTCTTGTTTACGGATTAAAATTTAACACGCAGTACCCTCTTTTTGGGACTAGAATATTGATGCATTTATTTTGGCTGTTCGTAACTTCCTAATTGCACTCATTTTTTTTTTCCTGTAACCAGATCTAAATTTTCGCATTAAAAGAAAACCCGATATTTATGTTATACAGAATATTGATTATACCCAATAAACCAATAACCTCAGTGGAATTTGGAAAAGAAACATCTTAAATTTCAATATTTGAATAAATTTGAATAAAAGTGAATAAACACTCAGACAAAAAAGATAAAGAAAATGAGAAACCACATGCATCGCAACGTGCTCAAAATTCTTTACCACACGTATAGACTTGTCTAAATTGAAAGCAATTGCAGACGAGAATTTGTATTAGGGTAAAATGATAGAAGTTGTCTTTGATAGAATAGAAAACATTGTGGAAAAAGGAGAAAATGCTGGTAACCAGCATTTTCTCCTTTTCCCACAATGTTTTCAATAGATCACTTTCTCAGGGTCGTTAAATCTCGGGGTTGTGTAGTAAAAGGAGCAATTTGGATGGGACGACTGGCCAAACTGATTGTTTTTTTCCGCTTCAAGACAACGACCATTGCCTAGGTAGGTAAAACAGCCTGTGTTTGACTTTTTCTCCATCTCAACTCAGTTGAACACTAAATTCCAGCCTTTGGTTGAAATGATTCAAAACACCGCAAAAAGCAAATTTTCCCTGTCCCATCTTTTCTTTCTCATCTGGTAATATCACAATAATAATGGCGTGCAACACACGAAAAGGGGTCTTCGGATATATGCGTACAAGTGTGTCGTCCCAGATATGTCCGTTCAGTCTGTGACTAATCTGAGACAACACTTCCCGTTTTTGTGCGATTTTCTGTTTCACGAAAGTCTACTGTATTAACAAAATCTCATGTAGTCGTAAAGTGCCGTCTAGGATTAGCCTGCGCAGGCTAATCTGAGACGCCTTACGCAAATGTCCGAAGGCCTCATTTCGCATGTTGCGGGCCATATATGTTATAATTTCCTTTCTATCTTAAGTAAATGTGAAAACATTCAAAACGAACCCAATCGATCATAAACTCAGACGTGTGAGTGTGGGAGTGTCCTTTGACAAGACACTCCAGAGCCCTAGCCTATGACTCGAGACATACATAAATTACAAAAATTAGTGAGCTTCGCCGTGATATGACTGAAACCATGTTAAAAGAGACGTAAAGCATCATATGGCCCGCAACATGCGAAATGAGACCTTCGGACATTTGCGTAAAGTGTCGTCCGCGCAGACTTATTCGAGACTAATCTGAGACGGCACTTTACGACTACATAAGATTTTTTCATACAGTAGTCTTTCGTGAAACAGAAAATCGCACAAAAACAGGAAGTGTAGTCTCGGATTAGTCACAGACTGCATAGGCTGATCTGAGACGACAAGCTTTTAAGCATATGTCCGAAGGCCCTTTTTCGTGTGTTGTACCCCATATGATCAATCCATTTACAGGTACAGTCTATGAGCTGTGCTCTTGCTAAAGGGGTTTTAATTCATCTCCATGATGCATCATACCCAGCAATTCATCACATGATTATGGATCTATGAATTTCATTTGTCTAAAAACGACTGAATGAGGAGGTAGACTAGTCATTTCGCGGGTAGAAAATTTAAAAATAGCAAAAAGCGTCGACACTGGTCAGCCTGTGCGGACTGTGCCGTTTTGCATGTGCATTAAACCCCCTTTTCACAGAGCATGGCTCATTTCATTTCAACGTTAAGTTTTACATAAGGTCTCATGCGGCGATTCTAATTTTTTTCGAAGAGAGATAAGCATTGTCTTTTATCTCTTGTTGCCCGCTTGGGTGGCTCAGTGGTTAGCGTATCTGACTCGTGACCTGGTGGTTGTGAGTACGATACCCGCTCGAGGCAAACTTTCTTTCCGGCGAATTTTCTCCTCTCACCTCTGATGCATGCGAGAAAAGTAGTCAGTGGCTTTGAAAAGAAAGTTGTGTCGGTACTGGTAGAAAAAGCCAGGAAACACATGGGTGCGTCACTGACCGCCATGATATGACCTGAGCTGTTAAAATGGCGTTAAACTCTAATACAAACAACCAAACAAACAAACAAATTTATCTCTTGCTTGTAATTTATTTCAGTAAAGATCACAATCTCTGCATTTAAATGGAACAGTCACTGGCTTTTATGTTCAAATTGTTGTTGACTTTATTATGTAGACGATTTACAGTAATTAAGATAATTTTGTACGGACAGGTGAATAATGAACAAAAAAAGCACCCCTTTGATATGTTTTCAAGGCCTATCTAAGCCCGATTTCTTATGTACTGATTTTATCAACCGATCCTAGAATTTTAGACCCCTGAGGACAACACTTTTGAAAATAACACTGAAAAGAAGAAAATGCAGGTTTGCTAGCATTTTATTCCTTATTAGCATGTTTTCTATGTTTTCAAAGATAAATCCCGTTATTCGAACTACAATTAATTTGTTGTCTGTGAATGTTTTCAAAACGGACGAGTCTTAAATCTTGTCGTCTGGTGAAGAAGCAAAAATTGTTGATTTGAAGAGAAAAGAAATAAATGAGCCATGCTCTGTAAATAAAAGTGGGCTTCGTGCATCTGCCAAAAGTATCGACCCATGTCAGCATGCGCAGTCCCCGCAGGCTGACTTGGACCGAAATATTTCGCTATTGGCCAATTTTTCACATGTATGTCAAAGGACCAGTCCACCTTATGATACAGTCGGTTGTTAGATAAAATGGTTTTTATGGATCCATAATTATATAATGACTTGCTTAATATAATGTATCACGGAGATGCATTAAGCCCCCATTTGCCAGAGCATGGCTCATTAATAAAACGTACAAACGCATATTTTCTATTGCATGGAGCATAATTACCTTTTACAAAGATGCACATTTTCAAATATTTTTATTCCCTACATGTAGATCTACTAGTCTACAGTATTGTACCAATAGAACAATTCCAAAAAGCGAAGTTGCCATCCCTTTTGAAAACAATGTTGATAAAGAAGGAAGTTCTGGTAACCAGCATTTTCTCCATTGCCGACGATGTTTTTTGCCCTTTCAAAGACAAACCCCATCATGTGAGACACACTGAAATAATCGTCTGCAAACTCTTTCAATTTCGATGATTTTCAAAATGTTTTCATCTGGTAGAGATAAACATAAGTAAACTGGGGTAAAGATGTCAGTGGTAATTATTACACAGTAGGTAGCCAATTATAATAAGAAAACATGACAAATGATGAATTGGCACGCAAAGGTATATTCCGCAAAAAGATAGAATTACCTATATATTTTGGCGCAGGTTCGTACGAACCGTTAGTTTTACCGAGTTATCAAACATGGTAAGGCCGGTGTGAAAGAACAAACATCAACAAACAATGATTTTGACAACGACAGTGGCGGCGTTTAATGGCGTCACGTCATGTCTCTGGGTTTTTACCATTATATTCTTACTGCAAGCTGACGTTATTCACTGCACAAATTGCGCTTCACTTATCAGGTCGCCAGGTCCTGACACGGAACTTATCGTTGATTCGCCATGTACGTTAGATTCGGATTTATCCGTTACGACCCTGAATGTATACGAAACCATCACCGTAGAGTCAGATACCGGTGTGAAGATTAGTGCCAACGCCGTGTACGTGAACGAGGGCGGGCGGATATCCGCAGACGGACTGGTCTCCGGGGGTTCTGGTACTGGTGGCAGCATAGGATCTGGGGGTAGGTATTGTAACGTCAGAGGGCCGTATTTACTAACCATTCCAAATAGAATACCAAGTCTAGTTCTGTAGGAATTTGTAACTTTAAACTAACGTCAATCAGAAAATGTATTGCTTTTCAACTTTAGAATTAAAGCTAGGAATGCAGTTATCCCAATCCCGACTTTTAGCTACCCTCAGGGAGAAGCGTTCGAAAACACCAAGGGAAAAGGAGAAAATGCTGGTAACCAGCATTTTCTCCCTTTCACACAGTTATACCGTCAATAATTAATTGAGCTTGTTGAATGTTGTTGACTGTTGTAAATCTATTTATCCATTGATTGTGTAATTCCTCATGGTCATGTTTGCATAGCCACGCCCCTAGCCAGCACTGGCGCTCGTTTTCCACTTTGTTATTTTGAAAGGCATTTACTGTCTCAGTTCTTTTCCAGCAAATTATCTGCTAGCTATTGAAATAGTAGAGAAAGAGGAATTGTTTCCCTTCACTGAAGAACCCATACTCTGCTTCATGTTAAACTAGGCATTGTATGCAGATTGTAGACGAAGATCAGCCTGTACCTATTTACAGTCTGATCTTGGTTTCCACTTCTTGCCAACGTGCCAACAATCCCATACAAATAGTAGCATGTTTATAGAACGAAACATTTCAAACTTGCAATAATGCGTAATAATTGGAAATTTTGCTGGATACCAGTTGAATATGCAATTCTTAGGGTTACAACTTCTAAAATGTTTTTTTTTTGTAGTATAAGCAATACCTCATGACTCACCAATATAAAGGATGCTTTTTCGACATGATTTCCCCCTCATGAATTTATTGAAAGTGTGTATGAGTGAGTGTTTGTGTGTATGTATGTTCACTGCAAAATATTGTCTTCACCAAACTTTACATTACTCTGTCATATCCCCATGTATAATGTTTTACATTACTGGGTGATTAAAGAGATTTTGACTTTGACTTTGAATAACAGATATCATCATTTGAGCCACAATTAATTTGTCGTCTGCAGACCTTTCAGTTTGGTTGAGTCCTAAAATTTGTCGTTTGATCAAGACTTAAGAATGGTTGATGAATACAAGCCTAGGGTCCGTATTCACAAAGCATTCTTAGAGCATCCAGGGTCTTATGTCAAAGAGTTTTCTAAATTAGAAAATAACACGATTCCCAAATGACTAAATTATTTGTGTTACTTTCAAATGTAGAAAATTCTTGAGAATTAGAGAACATTCTTAAGAATGGTTTGTGAATACAAGTCCAGCTGCTGGGCTACAGAATAATATGGGGTGCAGATAAAGCGTACGAAAATATTTCGAAATTGCCGCTAGTAAGTTTAGGTATTCCTCTCTCTGGTATTGTGCAAACTTCATACCATGTGTGACATTTTAGGTCATCCAGACTGAAAACACGTGCAAAGAGACAAAGTAGATGTAGATTTGTCCCAAAAGATGAAAAATGTTATGTAAAAAGGCCGGAGAAATTGTTGGCTACCAGCATTTAGCTTACTGTCTTATGTATGGTTCTTTCAAAAACGTTTTTGCCCCGGAGTCGTTATAACACTGGAATGTTTGGTAAAAGACAATTTTAAAGTATTTACCAGATGTTCACTTAGCGTAAAATGAGCTATTTTAAATCTACTGTTGTTTTTTAATTATGTAATCGTTGATAAACGTTAACATATACATATCTGCAAATCTAAAATTTAATGTATGTCACCAGTATTTTCTCCCTTTTCCACAATGTCTCAGAGTCAAAAACCCTCTTCACTGGTGTCGTTAAGACACGGGATGGTTGAGTCCAGGGTTCGTATTCACCAACCATTCTTAAGAACATTCTTGGTCTTGTTCTTCAAAATTTTCCAAATTTGAAAGTAACACACCTTCTGATTGGCTAAACCATATGGTTTAGCCAATCAGAAGTTGTGTTATTTTCAAACTTGGAAAATCTTGAAGAATAAGTCGAAAAACGTTCTTAAGAATGGTTGGTGAATACGGACCCAGGTTAAATTTGCGACTCTACACCCCTCCCCCCGCCCCCCCCCCCCCCCCCGTTTTTTTTTTCCGGCGTAGCTGAATGCACTGGCTTTTGACATAGTTCTTGGTACTGATAACGAATGATTATCTAGACAGTGATTTGCGATTGGTAAAAAATGTACGTGTACATGTTTATTCGGCGGGCCCCTGCTAGCATATATGCTCACACATAAATTTATGAAACCTCAATTAACAAGCGTTGCTAAGTACTGCTAATCGATATCCCCGAGCCTTGCAAAAAATAATGTTGTAGAGAATGATTCTTTCAGTCTCGAGCTATACTGGAAATTTAATATTCTCATACGCGTTACCCAATAATCCAATACTATATTTCAACAAAATAAAAAACAGTGCGGAAAAAGAGGCAACTTTTAATTATTTTACTTCATATTGAACCACACAAAAAAAAAGTATTCATGTTTCAGAATCTCTTACGCCGTCTATCTTTCTTAAAGATATTTCTTGTTCATTTTGTATTCTCTAATATTATCTTTGTGTCATAATGCACACATTCCTTGTCAAAATTAGATGTTTCAACATACTCAAACAAATTTATCTTCCACCCTACCCCCGCCAAGGTCTTCTTTAGGACTATTCCGTTGCAAAAGAGGATAACTTTTCGTGTTATTACTTAACCCTTAAGCTGCTAATCGCGACCCACTGACCTTTTGCGGACAGTGTAGATCAAGATCAGACTGCACAGAACGTGCAGTCTGATCTTTGACCTACACTGTCCGATAAGGTATTTTATTTCTGGTGAAATCAACTTTGAAACCGCAATGTTTGGCCTTTTTAGTATTGAGTAGAAATTTGCGTTTCATTTATTCAGCAGCTTAAGTGTTAAAATCACACGGCGAACGACCCAGAATCAACGTGCATGTAAAGTAATACTCGTGCGAACATTTTATAGATATCAGAACTGAAGTTACATAACATTTCCTCGAGCCAGCACCCATTCCCGATCGAAGTTAACCCTTAGGCTGCTAAGCGCGACTCATCGACCTCATGCTGACAGAGTAGATTCAGATCATACTGCAGAGAACGCGGATTCTGATCCTGGACCTACACTGTCCGATAAGAAGATAATTTCCCCAATAAGATACCTTTGAAATAGCAAAATTTTGGTTTTTACTGTCGGCTTGAAAGTTTTATTTCACTTATTTAGTAGGTTAAGTGTTAAATTAGGGGTCGCAAATTATGTAGCTTTCTACGATCACTGGGCATGCATACGAATTATTGCCCGTATTTCATACAAATTTTATCGCACGTATTTTTTTACGAAGGCTTAACGAAAGGTAAGCACCATTTTCTAATTGTCGTCCTTTTTAACCCTTGTCCTGCTAAATAAGTGAAATGAAACTCTGAAAGCCGATAGTAAAAACTCTGACATTGCTATTTCAAAGTTATTTTTGGAGAAAAAAATCTTCTTATAGGACAGTGTAGATCAAAGATCAGACTGCACGTTCTGTGCAGTCTGATTTTGATCTACACTGTCCCCAGAGGGTAATTTAGTCGCGTTTAGAAGCCTAAGGCTTATAAGAAAAATCCCATAATTCGAACAGGCATCTGACTTGTATGTAAATTAGACAGACTTGGACTGTTTTGTTTGTTTGTTTGTTTGTATGGCGTTTTGCGGCGTTTTCATCAGTAATTAAGTTATGCCACGCCGACTAGTGCATACATGCTTTCCTGGAGTTTCTTTGACTAGTGCTTTGCACAACAGGCCTATTCTTTCCAAGCCACTGGTTGCTTTTCCACATAACATATCTAAATAATGATCACCGGTAAGAGAGGAATTAATACTTTCATCAATCCTTTTGACTCTTTAGAAGAGGACAAAAAATGTTCGACTTACCGAAATTCAAAGCATTTACTGACAAATTAAGGCTTAAATGACTCAAACCTATCTTCGTGTTTAAAAAGGGTAATTTTAAACGTTCTGGAAATTTAAATGAACTTTATACATTGTCCGCTGGATATGGAGACAGCTTAGAAGGCGTTTTTTTTTTTTTTAAATAATTGGAAGGAAAGACTATTTCGAATTCTGTCTGTTCAAGGTTTTGATAAACTGTATGACGCATCTATGGCGAACGTACAAAATCCACATGTATTTATCAAAGGAGGGTGGTAGTGGCGAAGCAATCATGTGAGAATGAAACAGGCTAAATATAAATGTCTACATATACCGTTTTTCTCGCAAAAAAAAGTCAGAGAAATTCATTCCAGTGTCTTGTTCCGTCAAAAAACATTTGCACGTTTTCAAGTTTCACGCGAGTTTCGAAATCTCGTATACGGAGCCCGCGAAATAAACTTTTAAGTTTAGCTGACTAGGCCTGTTCCAAATATCCTTCTTCTTTTTTTCAGAATCGCAATTTGAAATCGTGGAGCAGTCCATAGTTCAGTAAAGGCGGGCCTGTGTATAATTTTTTGTCAGATTATTTTCAGAAATATTCTGTCGAGAAGAATATCGCATTTTATTAAGATTTAGACTTAAATCTATTAAATCTTAAAAAAAAAAGGATTTAAGCGTTATCTCGCGATTTCGACATTGTCCGTAACCACACGCAGCGTTCCTGAATGCAAAGATAGAAACCAAAATTTTTTAAGTTGGCGAAATAATTCAAGCGAAAATAATCACTCGTAAATATAGAGTTGTCCTTGAGAATTTGTTTCAGACCTACAGTGAATCATTTTATGCTGCCGTATTGGTGTGTAGATGTCTATCTTTTACAGTCTCCCGACAATTTTAAAACCACAAAGCGTACTGGTTCGCTACCAGTGGCGGCCAAGTACCAGTGGCGGCCATTCTTATGATATCGCGTTTGTGCGTTCATTTGCATATCAAAGCTCTCGATCATGTTGAAAAAGAAGAAATTATGTTTCAGATACCAAATAAAAATCGAAACTTGATGCAATTTAAGTAAAAATATAAACAAGTATCCCCTGTTAACCCCCTAAGTGTCATAAAATTACTTCCGGGGGATTGACCTTCATCATTTCTCCAACCGATTTAAGTCTGAAATAACCCAAAAGAAAAATGTTTCTATATCAAAAATGTCAAATACACGATGATTTTTCACTTACTACATCAATTAGTCCATTTCTTTATTTGCTTAAGCAGTAATTCCCAGATATTCACGAGAGCCACAAATCACATATGACTTGCAGAAGGCACGCGTTAAATGACGTCATGCAGAGGCATAGCTATCCAGGGCATCCAGTTCAATCAGTCACTATACTCTTTTTCATAAACCTCATTATTGCTTTTCAGGTTCCCCTTCGACGGTTGGACAAAAATGCTATAAACGTGTACAATACAAGAGTATCATAATTATAAGTTTAATTTGTTCTTATTTCATATCTTAATGTATCAATAAAAAATCTATTTAAGTAAATCCATGATATAAATTGTAATCCTGTAGGACTGGAGAAAAAAGGTATAAATTCAAGTTTTTCGATTTTTCAACAGACATCTGCCATATTCCTATTCAAAGGAAATACTTAAAATGGCTATATCTGGCGGATAACCGTCCGACAGGCAACAAAAAATACTCTATTTCAAGGAAAATTGTCAACAGTCATGGGGGTGGTATTTATGAAACACAATTTTGACCCTGCATGTCGGGGAGGGCGGTTATAAATGAAACATCGCCCAGCATATTGAAGAAGTTGCAAATTGCATTAGTCAGGTAGATCTATCTAGAATACATGACTAGACAAGGTTTTTGAAGGAGCAATAAATTGTGGGTATCAAGGCAAAAAAGCAGTAAGTTTGTTAATAATGTGATGTTGGCGATCAAACAAATGGTTTAGATCTTTCTTTGGAAGATACTGACAGATCAAGATCAAGAATGGTAAACAATGAACAATGACTTTGATCTTCTTGAGGACACACTAAATTGAGTTGTACACACAACTACAGAATTGAAATTTTCAGACAGCCAAGTTCATCTTAAATCAATCGATGTATCTTACTCTGTACTAGATCTACAATAAATTTTTAGCCTTGTCCATATTAAAATCATGTGCAGATAACATTACGATGTGGTTCCAATAAAAAAAGCCTTTAAAGTGAAGAAGACATTGTAAGAAAACATGAAAATGCTGGTAGCATACATTTTCTTCCATCCCATAATGTTTCTAAAATCCTTCTTTTTTTCAACTTTTCACATTTTTCAAAATTAATGAGCTGAACTTACAAAAATAGTTAAACTAATAACACTTGTTTTCTTATAAAGCAAAATTCAGCTTTACTTAAGCTGAGGTTTTCATTGTTGGCTGCAAGGCTTGGTTTTATCCATGAGAATGCCATCATCAGCAAAGCCAAGTTTCCTGCAGTTTGAAGCCACACAGTGGACCATCGGTGTTCTACTTCTGTCAGCAAAGGTGTACATCTGTATAAAAAATCAGTCCCTGAGGTCTGAGACTGTAACTTTTTTTCAACATTTTCAGTGGAAAAAGTGTGAGCTTCAACACCAAAAGTGCTAAAACCTCTATGAATCTGATTATCATGATGATAATAGATTTATTTTCCAAAACTTTATTCCAAGTATCACAAACATATTACCAAATAATTACAAAGCGTTTTTAACATAATGACTTTTGCTTCCAATGGTGATTGTATGAAGCAAAGTTTTATAAATATATGTGTATTAAGGACAAAGGCTGTCATCTAGGGTTCTTTAATGAAGTGTGAAATCCTCCAAGTCAACTAAGATGCCATTGACACAACACATGTAACTCCATCTTGGTTGATATAGAGACAGATCTGGGGAAGAGAGGGCACCAACTGCAGCGGAAATATTAAGGCATATGTACCCGCAGCGAATAAAGGATCAGTTTGCTTAGCATGTTGCTCTTTATTTAGCCAATCCTCTTGTCAATCCCTCCAGAATTAACTTGAGGAATTGATTCCAGAATTCTTGTCTCATGTATTTCCACCAGCTCCAGCCAAATCTGAAATTACCAGGTAAGATTTTCTGTTACAGTATTTTAAAGCTCTTTTTATACAAATTTGTACTACTCTTACCTAAATATGAAATATTAAACAGGTATTATGCAATATTCATAGATGTGTCTTGAAAGTGTCAAAATATCTATTTCAATTTAAATTACCCAATCATAAAAAATTATACTGGAAAAAAAAAAAAATAACATTTACATACATACATACATGTACATGCCAAATTAACGTCATATCTATTCGGGATTTCTGAATTATTTGTAGGCAACAGTGATAACATACTTAAGAGTTCACAAGAGGCTGAAAGAAAAGTGAAATGCAGAACATTAAAGAAAATGCAGATAGAAAGTAGAATAGCAGGAAGGAAAAAGAAGAAGCAACATGTGTGTAACTTCTGGATGCACTAACAAGCTTAAAAAGGCTTATAAATCAAAAACAGAAATTCATCATTTTTATTCTGTTTAACATGAAAGCATGATATGTGTTTAAGTCTTTGTTTCCAGGCATTGAACTACATATACTTGCCTTGAGTAAGAACAGACGTAGTTTCCCAAAGAGTGTGTAGGTTTATCCACGTTATGGATAATAATAGTTATTTTGTGTGTAGCAATTGTTGTCAGCGAAACAGGTTGACTGTAAAGAAATACACCTATTTCACAATAAAGATATTTATGAAATGTGACAATTCATCATTTTGCATCGTCTAATTTTCCTGTATGTGCACATCATCAACATTTTAATAATTATGTGGTGCCATTAGCTAACGGAAGTCACCTGACATCATTCCTCTAATAAAGGCATTTGTGATTGTGTAATACCCAAATTTGCGATTGTGAACTAACAAAATATAATTTTAATCTCTTCAATGACTCAGTTTCAACATTATCATTTTGTAATTGTACGTTTATGAAATAATACTGGCATTTTTGGTATCCTTATTGAAATAATGGGCAGTATTTTACCATCGTAACTAAGTAAAACAACAAATGAAATGCTGTTTAAAAAACAAACTGAGCTTATACTCACCTGAGTTCTGTTTTTCCCTCCGCATTTCCCCCCTTTTCCGATAGAATACCATTAAATGTTGATTAACTGACATAACTACCCTACCCCCTGTGCAACCTCAGCTGCCACAGTCCATATCTATTTTTGGCTCGCGCATGCGTGTTTGAATTGTGAAAGTAGAAAATAGACACAGTTGTAGGTTGTTCCTCATTAACTCTATGTAGGGGTCATATAAAACATTAGACTTGCTACAATATTGCAGAATTTCAAGAAAAATGGTTTTTCATTCGATATCTTCTGGCAATAGTAATATTACGGTAATTCTGTATACAAAATTCGGTTGGCCGCCACTGGTACTCTTCGTGACGTAAGTCTGTCTGTTGACCGACTGGTTATTCATATCGTGCCGAGTTTCATTTACAGTCTATTTCAGATTTCCACTCGTGACTCTTACAATATTGAACCCTAGTTTGCCCACGTAAAGTATGAGCTGTGAACTTAAAGAATATTACCTTACAGATTAGAAAAGGTTTTAAAAAATGGCCGCCACTGGTCGTGAGCCAGTACAGCATCTGTTTGTTGGGCATTGGCCTACTAGACATTTCGCACCAACTTTACCGTGCCTGTGGGCAATTTAATATGGTTACGCAGACACAGCAGATCAGGCTGCTTGGCACTTAAAGCTGAACATTTATTTTAGTTTTCCCAGTCGTAAAATTGTGACATATTAAAGGCCTTACAGATCCAAAAGTAAACAATGGAGTGGGCAGAAAAATGAAAACATTATGGGAAACGGAGAAATTGCTTGTAACGAGCCTTTTCCCGTTTTCCCCACAATCTTCCCACCCCCTTTTAATACAAATCCCCATCATTTTAGCCACAATTGTCATTTGAAATGCCTTCAATATGGGCGAGTCTAAATAAAATTTTGTAATGCAGAAAAGAGTTAAGGCACAAACAATTTTTTAGATTAAATGCAGCTTTCAAATTTCTTTGAATTTGTCTGTTGACCCTAATTTTTATTGTTTCTGTTTACCCCATACTAGGCAATAATAAAGTACTGTGCAATCATCCAATATGAAGGTGTAAAGACAACAAATCAAACTTGGTCTAAATTGTTGGATTTATTTGTACATCCCCATTGGATCTGCATGTCTTTGAACTCTAAAAATCATTAATGCAGATAATACTGTGCTGAAATTTCTTACAACAGTTTTGCAAACAAGTGTTTTCCCTCCCCTCCCTCCATTAATAATGATAAGAAAATGAGTGGAGCTGTTTATGCGCTAAAGGCATATCTTTCAGTGATGTTCCTACAAGTCAAGAAAATGGCCGAGTTCCTGAGCCCAATCCTTCCACATTCTTAATTTTGCATTTTTGCTCCTACATTCCATTTTCATGTGCAGATTTTGGCAGTGTTGAATGTTGACAGTTGTCACATGACCAAAACAGTCCTTTACAAAAATTGAATCAGTTGCCCATTGGAAGCCTCACAACTATCACGTTATTTAACCCTTTACCAGACGACAAAATTTTAGCATTGTTCAAATTGAAAGCATTTGTAGACGAGAATTTCAGTGTGGCTCAAATGGTGCAATTTTTCTTTGGTAGTGCAGAAAACATTGTGGGAAAAGGAGAAAGTGCTAGTTACCAGCATTTTCTCCTTTTCCCACAATGTTTTCAAAAGGCTTCTTTCCCAGGGCCGTTAAAAGGCGTCATTGTACGGTAAAGGGTTAAGCAATGTTTGCCATTGTCTTGAAGGGGAAATAACCTAAATTATGTCATGCTTTCATACCAAGACCTTGTGCAATGGATTCGATATTGGATGCAGGGGTATTGCTATGTGTATCAGTTTGAAACCGTCTTCTCTTTGTTTTCGTTTTCGTTGAGTTTCTTGTTCTTGTAATATACAAAATTATTATAAATATAATTATATGGAAGAATAAGTAATTGAACTTTCTTAAAAAGAATGCAGCGATTGTCGACATGGGTTTCAAATGGCACATTTGTCTGAGGAATATAAACTAGTGACTCTTTACCACAAAACAAAATTTTAAGATCAGTCAAAATTGAAAGCGTTTACAGATGACAAATAAAATGGGGCACAAACGACAGCATCTGTCTTTGAGATCGTTGAAAACATTGTGGAAAAAGAAGAAAATTCTTGTCACCAGCATTTTCTTTTTTTCCCACAATATTTTCAAAAGCCTTCTTCAGGGTGGTTAAAAATCGGGATTGTGTGGTAAAGAGATAAATTACAATGGGTTGCAGTTTAATTGCAAATATTGCTGACTTGCTTAACCCTTTACCAGATGACAAATTTTAGCCTTGTCCAAATTGAAAGCATTTGCAGACAACAATTTCAGTGTGGCTCAAATGGCGCAATTTTTCTTTGATAGGGTAGAAAACATTGTGGGAAAAGGAGAAAATGCTGGTTACCAGCATTTTCTCCTTTTCCCACAATATTTTTAAAAGGCTTCTTTCTGAGGGGCGTTAAAAGGCGGCATTGTGCGGTAAAGGATTAAACAGGGTTTCACTGTAGTAATCGGGGTTTTGTGAGGCTTTTATCATGTGTTCAGTCAAATGAATTAATGAAATGCCTTTTTTGGGGTTGTCTGATATATTTTCAAATAGAAATTCACCCCGGTTTGTAGTACACTCACCTTCTGCTCGCAGTAGAAACATCTAGTCAGAATCACAACCGTTAGTGCTTTTGATTTAAAATATCATAATTCCTTAACAAACAAGTTGAAAAAAAACTGCAAGTATTAATTGTATTTTGGTATGTACGCTAATTTTAGGCATACATGTATATGAATGCACTACCCAGCAATCATTTTTTTCCCTTAAGTGTTCGAAAAGACCTGCAACTGCTCTACTTTGGTAATTTTTTCTAGACAGAAAATGTCTATATGGGTTTATTTGGTGCTTAACCCTTTACCACTTGACAAAATTTTACTTGTCCAAGCTGAAAGCATTTGCAGATGACAAATTAGATATGGCTCACATGGTGAGATTTGGCTGTACAAGGACAGAAAAAAATGTAGGAAAAGACGAAAATTCTGGTTACCAGCATTTTCTCTTGTTCCCACAATGTTTTCAAAAGGCCTCCTTCTCAGGGTCATCAAAACTTGGGATTGTGTGTTAAAGGGTTTAGCTGACTTTCTATATGTCTTCTGTTATCTAAATTCATAGGTAGCTATGGAGGGCGTGGTGGTAGCCCTGCAGACCAGTTTCTTGACCAGGACATGTCTGTTCCATATGGGAACTACCTTATTCCAAATACGGCAGGCAGCTCAGGGGGTGGATCGGGCCCAGGTAGGGGTGGAGGATACTTGTCAATTGAGGCAGATGAAGGGACAATAGATGGTATCATATCTGCAAATGGGGAAGATGCAAGCTCGACGGGGGCTGGAGGAGGGAGTGGTGGTGGAATTTATATAAATATCCCAAACATTGATGGGTCAGGAGTGATTCTGGCGAGAGGTGGGCGAGGCTCAAGAAATGGTGGTGGAGGTAGTGGAGGTAGAATATCCATCAATTCTACCAGTTCTTTCACAGGAAGGGTGATTGCAGACGGTGGTTATGGAGGTGAGTGTTACAGTCAGACCTGCCTTTTAAGGCCCCACAGCAGACAAGTGTAAACAATTCTTTGTATAAGATACATGCGGGTAAATTTCTTTCATACCAGCTAAAAATATGGAGATTATTTCAAATCTGACGATCTGTGAAAGTATGGTTGGTTAAAGTCCCAGTCACTGGAAGAATAGTAAATATTAAAACTTGAATTAATGTTGCCAACAATAATGCCAAATGTAGATCTATTTAACTCTTTACCACACAACAAAATTTTAGACTGGTCCAAATTGAAAGCAGTTGCAGAAGACAAAATAATTGTGACCGAAAAACTGAAATTTGTTTTTGGAAGGGTAGAAAACATCATGGGCAAAGGAGAAAATGCTGGTTACCAGCATTTTCTCCTTCCCCACAATAGTTTTTTTTAAAAGGCTTCTTTCTCAGGGTCGTTAAAATTCGGGATTGTGTGGTAAAGAGTTAATCAATAACCACACTGTGCAGAGTTTTAATGACCCTGAGAAAGAAAGCGTTTGAAAACATTGTTGGAAAAGGAGAAAATGCTGGTTACCAGCATTTTCTTCTTTTCCCACAATTTTTTCGAAACCTTAGCAGAGAAATTGGGTTGCTTTTGCCACATGTATTATGTACTCTGTAAATGCTTTCAGTCTGGACCAGCCTAAAATTTTGTCGTGTTTCAACTCTTTACCAAATAACAAAAATGTAGACTGGTCCAAATTGAATGCATTTGCAGACGACAGTTGAAATGTGAATCAAATGATGTAAATTGTCTTTGATAAGGTAGAAAACATTGTGTGAAAAGGAAAAAATGCTGGTTACCAGCATTTTCTCCTTTTTCCACAATGTTTTCAAAGAGCTTCTTCCACAGAGTCGTTTAAAATCATGACTGTGTGGTAAAAGGTTAAATAAAGCACAGGCCTTTGAAGCTTCATTGGTCTATCACAGAATACAAAAATTTTCCTTGGCATATGGTTAGAGTTAAATGTCAGTGACTGAAACCTCAACAGACCATATTTTAACAGATTGGTAGACTATGGTATACAATAATCGCCATGCTTATAAGTGGAATTACCTGTATTTTATACACAGAAGTGGTTACATTGGCAGCTATTGGGCCTTTAAATGGCTTGGTTGTGTCAGGTAACCCATTGCTTTACTTTTTTACTAGATAAATGAATTTCCTACTTGTCTGCATTAATTGAAAGTATAAGCAGATGACTAATTAAAAGTGCCTCAGCTAGGTAATGTGATTTCTCATTGAAATGGTAGAAAAGATGGTAAAAAACATTGTGGAAATGAAGACAATGCTAGTAGGAAATTTGTCTTTCAAGGGGCGGAAAACATTGTGGAAATTGTTAACAGACAAAAATGGTAGTAACCAACGTTCTTTACTTCTTCCTACAAAGTTTCCACTAGTTTACTTTGTAAAGGCTGCAAAAGCATGGGATGGATAACCCTTTATCACACAGTACAGAATTTAACGACAGTGAGGGAGAAGCTATAGAAAATATTGTGGGTAAAGAAGCAAATGCTGACAAGCATCATTTTCACATTTTCCTACAATGTTTTCTATCTTTTTTCATAAAAATTGAATCATTTATGTCACACTTTGTGTGTCCTCTGCAAATGCTTTCAATTAGGTTGAGTCTAAAGTTTTGAGTTAACTCTTTACCAGACACCAAGATTTTAGATTAGTCCATGTTGAAAGAATTTGCAGAAAACAATCAAATGTTGCTTAAATGATGGTATTTGTCTTTTAAAAGGTTGAAAACATTTTTGGGAAAGACGTAAATGCTGGTTACCAGCATTTTCTCCCATTCCTTCAATGTTTTCAAAAGCCTACATAATCATGGTTGTTAAAGGGGAGGATTGTGTGGTAAAGAGTTAACCCTCTACCACACAATCCCGAGTTTCAATGACCCTGAGAAAGAGGCCATTTGAAAAAATTGCAGGAAAAGGAGGAAATGCTGGTAACCAGCATTTTCTCCATTTCCTACAGTGTTTTCTACCATATCAAAGACAAATTCCGTCATTTGATCTTTATTAAAATTGTCTCCTGCAAATACTTTCATTTTGGACAAGCCTACATTTTTGTGGTGTGGTAAAGAGTTAAACGATCACATAACATTACAGGGGAAACAGAGGTCTCGTTGTCAGTGTCCTCAATGTCAGCCAGCTCATACTACTCCTCCTCATACAGACCTGATAATGGACGGATGGGGTACAGCTCAAATGGCTGGAGACCAGGCTCAGACTCCGGAACACAATACATACAAGCCTCTCTCTCAAGCCAGTCCTATGTTACAAAAATTGACCTGAAGGGGGGCAGCTCAGGCTATGTGACTTCATTTAATGTTGAATATAAGGATGGAACTTCTTCAAACTGGGTAAAAAAAGTTTACAGCTCAACACTGTCTCTTAATGGCCCAGTGGTGGCCAGAGGAAAAGAATGCAGGTGTTCAAATGTACATGAATTTAATTCATACTATTTAAAAGTATGGATTTTTCTGTCAGCAACTAATACTTGGAATGGCCATGCAATAAGAGACTGTCATCTTCACAAATATTTCCATACTTTTCGATGGTAAGAATTAAATTAAGGACTTTTTAATGGTAAGAATTAAATTAATGTGCAGTTTTACACCAGTATTATTTTGTTTTGGCTGCCACTGGGCCTTTAATTTTTAGCTCACCTGAGCACAACATGCTCGAGGTGAGCTTTTGTGGTTGTCTGATGTGCGGCGTGCGGCGTCCGTCGTCCGTGGTGCGTTGTCAACATATACCTTGTGGACACTCTAGAGGCCACATTTCTGGCTCAATTGGCCTGAAAATTTGTCAGAATGTTTGTCTTGATGAAATCTCAGATAAGTTTGAATTTGGGTCACCTGGGGTCATAAACTAGGTCACTAGGTCAAATTAAAGAAATACCTTGTGGAAACACTAGAGGCCACATTTCTTGCTCAGTTGACTTGAAGACTGGTCAGAATGTTTGTCTTAATTAAATCTCGGATGAGATTGAAATTGGGTCCCCTGGGGTCATAAACTAGGTCACTAGGTCAAATCAAAGAAATAACTTGTGGACACTGTAGAGGTGATATTCTTTTATTCAATTGACCTAAAATGGTTTGTCTTGATAAAATCTTGGATGAGTTTGAATTTGGGTCACATAGAGTCATAAACTAGGTCACTAGGTCAAATAAAAGAAATATCTTGAGGGCATTTCAAAATGCCACATTTTTTACTTAATTCACCTGGAAATTGGTCTGAATGTTTTTCTTAATGAAGTCTCGGATGAGTTCGAATTAAGGTCACCTAGGGTCATAAAGTAAGTCACTAGGTCAAATTAAAGAAATACCTTGTGGGCACTCTAGAGGCCACATTTTTTGCTCAATTGACTTGAAAATTGGTCAGAATATTTGTCTTATTTAAATCTTGGATGAGTTTGAAATTGGGTCACTAACAGTCATAAACTAGGTCACTAGGTCAAATTAAAAAATACCTTGTGGACACTCTACAGGCCACATTTCTTTCTCAGTTGACCAGGAAATTGGCCCAAATGTTTGGTTTGATGAAATCTCAAATGAGTTTGAAATTGGGTCACCTAGGGTCATAAACAAGGTCACTAGGTCAAATTAAAGAAATACCTTGTGGGCATTTTAGAGGCCACATTTTTTTGCTCAATTTACTTGAAAATTGGTCAGAATGTTTGTTTAAAATAAATCTCGGTTCAGTTTGAAATTTGCTCACTAGCAATCATAAACTAGGTCACTAGGTCAAATTGAAGAAATACCTTGTGGACACTCTAGAGGCCACATCTTTTGCTCAATTGACCCGAAAATTGGTCGGAATGTTTGTCTTGATAAAATCTCAGATGAGTTCAAAATTGTGGCCCCTAGGATCATAAACTACGTCACTAGGTCAAATTAAAGAAATACCTTGTGGGTGCTCTATAGGCCACATTTTTTGCTCAATTGATTTGAAAATTGGTCAGAATGTTTGTCCTAATTTAAATCTTGGATGAGTTTGAAATTGGGTCACCTGGGGTCATAAACTAGGTCACTAGGTCAAATTAAAGAAATACCTTGTCGACACTCTTGAGACCACATTTCTTACTCAAATAACCTCAAAATTGGTCAAATTGTTTGTCTTAATTAAATCTCAGATGACGTTGAATTTGGGTCACCTGGGGTCATGAACTTGGTCACTAGGTCAAATTAAAGTAACACCTTCTGGGCACTCTAGAGGCCACATTCTTTGCTCAATTGACCTGAAAATTGGTCAGAATGTTTGTCTTGATGAAATCTAGGATGAGTTGGGTCACCTGGCGACATAATCCAGGTCATTAGGTCAAATTAAAGAAATACCTTGTGGACAGTCTAGAGGCCACATTTATTGCTCAATTGTCTTGAGAATTCTTCAGAATCTTTGTCTTAATAAAATTTTGGATGAGTTCGAATTTGGGATACCTTGGTTCATAAACTAGGTAACTAGGTCAAATTAAAGAAATACATTTTGGACATCCTAGAGGCCACATTTCTTAATCAATTGACCTGAAAATTGGTCAGAATGTTTGTCTTGATGAATTTTCTGATGAGTTTGTATTTGGGTCACCTGGGGTCATAAACTAGGTTTCACTAGATCAACTTACAAAAATTCCTTGTGGGTGCTCTAGAGGCTACAATTCTTACTCAGTTGACCTGAAAATTGATCAGCATGTTTGTATTGATAAAAAAAATCTTGGATGAGTTCAAAATTGGGTCACATAGGGTCATAAACTAGATCACTAGGTCAAATTTAAAGAAATACCTTGTGGGTGCTCTAGGTGCCACAATTCTTGCTCAATTGACTTGAAAATTGGTCAGTATGTTTGTCTTATGATATATCAGATGAGTTAAAAATTGGGTAACATAGAGTCAAAAACAAGGTCACTGGGTCACATTGAAGAAATACCTTCTGGGCACTCTAGAGGCCACAATTCTAGCTTAATTGACCTGAAAATTGGTTTACATGTTTGACTTGATGATATCTTGGATAATCAGAAATTGGGTCTCGTAGGGTCATAAACCAGGTCACTAGGTCAAATTAAAGAAATATATTATGGGCGTTCTAGAGGCCACAAGTTTGCTCAACTGACCTGAAAATTTGTCATCATGTTTGACTTGATGATATCTTGAATGGGTTTGAAATTAGGTCACCTAGGGTCATAATCTAGGTCACTTGTGAGCACTCTATTGGCGGCAGTTCTTGCCCACCTGAACCTTGGTTAACAAGTTTGTCTTGATATCTTGGATGACTTTGAAACATGGTCGCATAGGGTCATAAACTAGGTCACTAGGTCAAATTGAAGAAATACATTTTGGACACTCCAGTAGCCACATTTTCAACCCAATTGACCTGACAATTGGTCAGAATGTTTGTCTTAATAATATCTCAGACGAGTTTTAAATTGGGTCATTATGATCCGGGGGTGAAATTTCGCCTATTGACTCAGGTGAGTGGTCCAGGGCCATCATGGCCCTCTTGTTTGGAAAAGTGCTCATTTCATCTCCGGGTCTTGTGTGGCTCAACCGTAAAGTTAAGACCTCTAGATCTGGAGGCCCCAGGTTTGACCCTCACTGAAACGATTGGGTTTTTCATGGGAGTGCCCATGAGCAAGATACTGCAGAGCCCTAGCTTGGATCTGGTGAAACCCAGGACACACATGAGTATGTGAGCTGTCATTGTGTTAAATGAAAGTGAAACAATGTTCAAAAGCAGTGCAAAACACCATTCAATCATTCAATCATTTCGTTTTCACTTTAACCTGTTATTCTCAAGAAGTTTCCATAATCAGCATCAATATAGCATTAATACACAAACAAATACAGAAAAACATTATGATAGTAGGAGAAAGTTCTTATTTTGTGTTATTTTATTCTTGTGCCACACTGGTTTGAGAAAGTTCTGCAGCAAGACAAATCTGTGTCTATAGCCAGAATGTTAACTCTTTACCAAACAACCAAATTTTAAACTGTTTTCAATTGAAAGCATTCGCAGACGACAAATTAAATGAGGCTCAAATGATGGAATTTGTGTCTGAAAGAGTAGAAAACATTTTGGGAAAAGGAGAAAATGCTGGTTACCATCATTTTCTCCTTTTCCCACAATGTTTTCAAAAGTTTTCTTTCTACAGGGTCGTTAAAATTTGGGATTGTGTGGTAAAGGGTTAAGTGGTTAACCCATTATTGAAGAAATATGACAGAATGTGCCTTTGTAATGGGAGGTTCTTGAAAATATCATTGGAAAAGCAAGTACATGTCTTGTGACATGAAATTGCTCTGTAGCCCACGATGATTCCCATACTGCTATAATACATTAGATTCGTTTTTTTTGCAAATTTCTTTTCTGTCATTTGTAATAGTTTGTGAGATAGATCTAAAATTATGCTGTACAGTGCTTGGTGAAGACTAAAAAGAACTGAGTTTTGACCCTAAAAGTGCCTTTCACAAGTATAGTTGCTTTTGCAGCCAATTTAGATAAAGATCTGACTGCACAAAATCTGCAATTTGATCTTTGATCTACACTGTCCACTTTGGTAAGACATTCAAGACAAAATCAACCTTGACATTGCATCAATTTGGGTCTTATTTCTACCTGTAACCAGTATCCTGCTAAATAAGTTAACTCTTTACCAAAAGACAAAATTTTGGGCAAGTCCAAATTGAAAGCATTTGCAGATGACAAAGTAAATGTGTCTCAAAAACTGAATTATGTGTTTTGAAGGGGAGAAAACATTGTGAGAAAAGGAGAAAATGCTTGTTACCAGCATTTTCTACTTTTTCCACAATGTTTTCAAAAGCGTTTTTCCTCAGGGTCATTAAAACTTAGGATTGTGTGGTACAGGGTTAAATAAAACTTTCCAGAGGAGAGTGAAAACCCAAATAATGTTATTTGAAACATATTTTTTGGAGAACAATATCTCCTTATTGGGCAGTGTAGATCCAAGATCAGACTGCATGTTCTGTGCAGTCTGATCTTAATCTACACTGTCTGCAAAAGGTTAGTGAGTCGCGTTTAATAGCTTAAGGGTTAAAATGTTGGGTTTATTTGGTGCTCTAAGGGTTCACATATTTGATCCTCCTCATCTGTCTATTGTAGGTTGATATAGGTGATGTAAACTTCCTGTTTTCTGGAAACACTGCTTATGGACAGGTTGTGACGATTAGTTTTCCATGGCCAGTGTTTACCTCTGCTGTAAGAATCTATCCACAGGCTTGGATTTCAACAATCGAAATGTCGTTTGCACTGTATGGCTATGTTAAAGGTTTGTATGCTACATATATTTGCTCAGTATCTGCTGAGACAAATTTACAATGAGCAACTTAACACAAATGACGGTTTAGAGCATTGAAAGATGAGTAGATACCATAGCAAAAAGAGCAAATAAGTTTTCCTTGTACCACAATGATTTCAAAGGTGGTTTACTGCAAAGCAAAACATGCAGTCTGTTAGGGTAATAAATCAGGAAAACCAGTATGATTTTAAGTCTGTACAAAAAGTATTCTGAAAATGAGGATATTGCATGTAAAGAGATCAATTTTTACATTTAACACAGTTTTAAAAAGACTCTGAACTGCCACATTATAACTGAAATCATTTTGAAAACAGGATTTGCCCTTTCCTGAATGAGAAATTTCTCTTCCAAATTCAAAACATCTGCAGACGGCAAATTCAGAATTGGCATAAATGAGTTTAAAATCTATGATAGGATAGAAAACATTGTGGGAAAAGGACAAAATGCTTGTTACCAACATTTTCTCCTTTTCCCATAATGTTTTTTAAAGCCTTCCAGCTCAGAGTTGTTAAAACTAGGAATTGTGTGGCAAAGGGTTAAAGCCATATAGACAAGCCAAAAGCCTTTGAATGAAGAGGCATAGAAAACTGAAAAAGAGTTAATGATAACAAGCCTTTTTTTTATACTTAAGTCTTTTCGAACAAAATTTCATACTTGTCAGTTGTGGCTCAATTCAAAGGATTTGTCTTTGATTAGGTAGGAAAAATTATTTTTTACCACATTGCTTTTTGATACTGTTGATAAACAGGATTTTTCTTTCATAGCATGTGAAATGAATGAGTCATGTAATGTAAGGGTACTGATTTAATACTCTTTTCAGATTCCACTGACACAGTACAGGGTATATGTACACCAGCAGCCTCAGGTAACATGGCTTTTTTATCTCCATGTTTGGTACTTTTATTCAATTTCTAGACTTGAAAAATCTGTAAACTTTTCTTTTCATATTGAAGGTTAAAGAAAAAGAAAACAAAGAATTTTCCATTTAGATTTTACCCATTGTAGGAGATAATCAACAGTTTTTCAAATATGGCTTTTTTTTGTTCTATTACCATTGTCTCTAGTTTCATTCTTATAATCTAATGGATCAGCTCTATTTTTATTATTATTCAAAGCAAAACTCCCAGATGAGTTGGCTATTTAAACTATTTACCAAATGACAAAACTTGAGAGTGGTCCATATTGAAAGCATTTGCAAACAACAAGTAAAATATCTCAAAATTTGTCCTTGAAAGGAAAGAAAACATGGGAAAAGGAGAAAATACTGTATACCAAGATTCCCTCTTTTTTCACTCAATGTTTTCAAAGGCCATAAATACACAGGATTATATGGTAAAGGGTAAATAAACATCTTTTTCAATCTAAATCCTTTGCCATTGGTACTTTTTAGAATTGACTGTATGTGATAAATCTAGATAGTGAATACAAGGTTTTGTGGTGAGGAACCTAGAGACATTTCTTTACTTTTACCTTTTGAATCCATCAAAGAAAAGTTTGTATTCTAAGTTCTGTAATGAAGAAATGGTATCATTTACAAAGATAGAAAAGAATTAACATCATTTTCATTCTTGCAGAAAAACTTGATTCTTAAAGGTCTTTCACTCACTTTTCCTTTGTGCTTGATAAATATGTGTATGAAAATGGTAAAAAAAGATAAAAAAAGATTTGGGATAGTATGAAGTTTTTACATGCTTATATTATATTTTTATATACACATTTTGTTTAGGAAAAATGGAATACATATTATAATTTAGGTAAACAACAAGCAGTTTCACTTCTCTATCTTAGAATGACTTTTTCACCAAAAGAACTCAGAAAATTTCTGAAAAAGAAAATAAGTATTTACTTTGATGACAGTGCAAGAGCATTTTGTAACATATATTACAAGATTTGGGACAAATGCAAAAAATGTGACTGTGCTTTTTTGGTCAGTCACGTTTTTGAAAACAGTCCAGAAAAACTGAAAGGTACTTCATTGTGTCAATCCCTCCAGAAACAAACTGCAGCAGACTGCATTGAAAAACATCCTTGTTAAATGTGGAAGCTGAACATGAATTGGCATTCAATAGGGAAATGCTTGTGCAAACACTGTGGCATAAGAAGAAATTGTTTGTTATGAGCAATTTCTTCTTTTACCATAATGTTTTCAAAAGTTGTCTGCAGATGCAAGAAAAAGAAGTTGCCTGCTAAAGGTAATGCATTATGTAAACTTTTTGGAATTTTTCAAAGCTTTCCTTTTGTATGTAATAAATAAGAAAATTATGGCAATTATTGCAAGTACTGTAATTTTGATGTGAACTTTGAGCTTTGACATAGTGCCAAAGGAAAATTGAGAGCCCAAAATTACATGACATATGAAAAAAACCTTGGCCCATTTTACCTGTAGCAGATGACCTTTTTCATTTTGCAACAGACTAATCTTGAAAAATAAAATTGTTAACCTTTTACTGAACAACCCCATGTTTTAATGAATCTGAAAAAAAGAGAGATTGGAAAAAGGAGAAAATGCTGGTAACCCTCATTTCCTCACAATTGCAAATCCTATCTATTACCACTCCCCTGATTTATGCCAAATTCAATATGTTGTCTGCAAATGTTTTCAGTTGGGATCAGTCTAATATTGTGGTGTCTGGTAAAGAATTTATAGGATTGATTGTATTGTGTTTAACACTGATTTCAACAACATTTCATTTATATCGAGGTGGCAATTGGACCTACACATATCCATGCTATCCTAGATGTTGTATTACCAGAACTTCACATAATATTCTTCCCAAGCCTCTGGCTGCTTTTCCACATAACCATCATCAAAACAATGACCAGGGGTAAGAGAGAAATAAATGATTTTGTCTTTGAATGGTAAGAAAATGTTATGGGAAAAGGGAAAAATGCTAGGTACCAGCATTTTCTCCCTTTCCCATGATATTTTAAAAGCTTTCTCTCACGGTCATTGAAACTCAGGATTGTGTGGTAAAATGTTAGAGGGTAAACTTAAGAGTTGATGGTTTGTTAAAGGGTAACCTTAAAGCAGATGTTGTCAGACTAATGTTGGTTAACTGTTGCTCAAATGAAGGGACTTGCTTATGAAATGTTGAAAAAATATTTTTGAAAAAGGAGAAAATGTTGGTATTAACATTGTCTTCTATATCCAACACTGTTGTTAAAAGCAGTCTTCCTCATGATTGTCCTGTAATTGATTTTTACTCCTACCCATTACCACACAATCTCAACTTTGAACGACCCTGAGGAAGAAAGCTTTTGAAAACATCATGGGAACAGGAGAAAATGCTGGTAACCAGTATTTTCTCCCTTCCCCTTGATGTTTTCTACTGTGTAAAAGGCAAATATCAGTTTTTGAGTCATATATGTCATCTCCAAATGCTTTCAATTTGCACCAGTCTAAAATTTTGTTGTTTGGTGAAGATTTGATTTTTTAAATTCAACATGATGAAATTGCCAATGAATTGAGCACCCACATTTGCAAGTATCTTTCAAAAAGTGTATGTATGTCTAATACAGTCATTTTTTCATGTTTTTCTTCTCCACATGGCTTTAATCAGGTACAGATAAATAATCTAGTGAAGGTTATGTGTTTACATGTAGCTTAGCAAGCCCAGTAGCCACATAGGTAGCATAAAGGGCTTCAAATCCAGGGGCAAGTTGAATTCCAAGCCCTGGAAGGCTCTTTTCAAAGATTGATGATAGGCACTGTTGCAGAATTTATCCATCTTAAGGAGTGTTCTGTCAAGTTGTGAGATTTGTAATCTGGAGATTTGGTGTTCGGTCTCTACAGGCTGCAAAGATTACCTAGGAATGTCCTTTGGCAGAGCATTATGCATAAGTCTCGTACTTGTGAAACCCAGAAAAGACATCCATGATTTAGTTGGTGCTTTGACATAGCTAAAATATGTCAGAAGGAACATTCTACATTTCACATCCCTACTATTAAAAGTATTTTGAAAACATTCTTGCCAGAGGAGCAATTGCTTTTAAGAAGCAAATGTGCCTTTTCCGAATTTTTCAAAAGTGGTCTGATTTAGAGACATTTGTGTGATAAACGGTTAATACAAAGAATTTTATTTGATTTATATAAGTACAATCATACATCATAAATACTTCTGCTAATAAAGGTTTGACAAGAAAATTGACCTCATGACAGAAAACAAATTGAGCTGTGTCAATGATCAGTCATTATGGTTATAATGAGAGTAAGTTAAAGATCAGTTACTTATGAAACGGCCATTTTTTTCTGATTTTTTTTTTTTTCTCTAAAGACATGAAAATGTTTTTTGACTTGTTATGGTCACCTTCTGATGCCTTTGAAGAAAAGACTTTTAAAAATAGTTTGACAAATTGAAAAGATTATTAGTTTCCAGTATTATAAGACAACTTTATTGCTACTGTATTAACTATTAACCATATGATAATTTCTTTTTTGACATTTCCAGCTTGAGTGCATTTGCAGAGGACAAACTAAATTTGGTTCATATAATGGTGTTTGTCTTCGAAAGGTTACAAAACATTGTGGAGAAAGGAGAAAATGCTGGTTTAACAATGTTTTGAAAGCTGTCTTCTTAAGGTTCTTTTCAAACAAAGCATTATTTGGTAAAGGGTTAGAAATTTTTTTTGGTTGTACAATTTTATATTACTTGTTTCTTCCATTTTTTGTGGATGTTTAACTCCTTACCAAGCAATCTTTTGCTTTAATGACAGTTTGGAAAAGGCAGCTTTTGAAAACATTATGAGTAAAGTTGAAAATGCTGGTAACCAACACTTTCTCCTTTTAATATGTATGATAGGATGTATTGAGTTATGACCCTGGTCATCTGCCTGTCTGTTAGGAATTTGTGTCTGCTCTATATCTCTGAACCCCGCAATCTGATTTTGAAAATATTTTAGATATATACACATCTGGATGAGACATGGTGCATAGTAGAGGTTTCAGGCACCAGGCTCTAAAGTCAAGGTCATAATGCCTTTGATGATATCCTCTCCATATCCCTTGAACCTCTGGTCTGATTTTGAAAATATGTCACTCATGTTTGTACCTTGATGACACAATGTGCAGAGCATAGGTTTCAGATACCAAGCTTCAAGGTACAGGTCATTGGAGGGGGTCAAAGATCACATGCTCATGAAAGCTTCCTTTGGGCCTTTATTGCCTCGCTTTGCAAGTGTTTGTAAAGCTCTTGTCAGGCAACAGTTTCTATCCTGTGTTGGAAAAATCTCAGTGTTTGAGCCAAATTAAGTTTGTCATCTGCAGTACTTTCAAGTTGGGCGAGTCTAAAATTTTGTCATCTGGTAAAGACGTAGTAGGGAAATCATACATGTAGATTGATCCTCACTGACAGAGTCTGGTCCTTGATCTACATTGTCTTATAGGTAAAGATATTCTAGGCTGAAAAATCTGTCAAAGTGAAATTTCAAGATATTTAATTCAAAGTGGTAATCCATGGATTATGCTTCAGAACACAAATCACAATTTTAGTTGGTTTTGCACACAGTATATACTGTCTGATCTTGAATGTAAACTGTCTGCTATGTTGAGATACCCTATTAACTCTTTAGAACACAAGCCTGAGTTTTAACGACCATAAAGCAGAAGTCTTTTGAAAACACTGTGGGAAAAGGAGAGAATGCTGGTAACCAGCATTTTCTCCCTTTCCCAAAAAATTTTCTACCCTGTCAAAAACAGAAATCATCCTTTGAACTATATTTAATTTGTTGTCTGCAATTTTTTTCAATTTGAACAAGTCTAAAAGTTTGTTGTCTGGTAAAGGTTAAAATATGTACAGGGTTTGAAACCCAGGGGTTCTTGGTTTGATTCCTAGCTCTGCCAAATCATTTTGGAGGATTAATGCTAGCAATTGTGATAGGATTCATTCCTCTCTCACTGCTCAACATTTTTTTTGATGGTGTTTAACAGGGAAAGCAGTCAGTGGCTTAGAAAGATTGCTTTGCAAAGTACTGGTTAAAAGAAACAGCAGAAAAGCGCTAGCTGCCATTATACTAGAAACTGAAATAATCTTGAACACAGCATTCAGCACTAAACAGACAAATTGTTACTGACCATGATCATTTTGCTCAGTTTGACAAGAAGATTGATATTTGTCCTACAAAGCATGTGCTTCATTTTCGGAAAATCTGATTGCAAATGGAAAAAAACTTTTGGTTACAGAGTCAGACTGCACACTTAATCTACATCGTTCACATTTGCTGCTTTAGATGCCCTTGGCAGCAAAAAAATTAATGAACTTTTTTCTACTCTACATTTCAGGTGAATCAGGGGGCCCGGGGACAGTATTTCTACAAACAGCTAGCACATCTTCTGTATTGATAGATAATTTTTGGAAGAGACCACAGGTTGTCCTTGATCCAACATGTACATACAATGACATCCTAGCTCAAGGTATGTCCCCACCTGAAAGCAAAACAAACGATTATTCTGTTTCTTACTTGCCCTTGGTAGCTTTGTAGAGATGCATAGGGCAAGTACTTGAAGGCTTGTCAGTTTTAATCAATCTCTTGCAGGCCAAATTCTTTCTGTCACAACTTAACATTGTTTTAACTTGGTTTATGTAGGAAGACGGCTACAAGCTTGAGGAGAGTTGTCCATTGCACTGGGAACAAAATTCAATAAGTGCATGCATAGTTTTGATGGTCCTTTTGCTACATATGAAATACTAAATGAACTTTTTTTTTATTGCAAAAGATAAGATTTAAAGATATTATTCTTGAAGATGGGTACCGTTGCAAGAATTACAATTCATTTTGTCATTAATGGGAGCCTGTCATTATTTGGAAACCTGCATTATATTGCCCTAAGTGCTCACATTTGTTCAATAACCTCAGTACCAGAGATTAGCCCAAACTTAAAGCAATCTCTGTGGCTAGAATGATATGAATGGATTTAAATGTGGCTCAAATGATGAAATTTGTCTTTGAAAGGGTAAAAAGCATAGTGACAAAAGGAGAAAATGTTGGTAACCAGTATTACCTCCTTTTCCCACAATGTTTTCGAAAGCCTTCTTCCTGAGGGTCATTTAAACTTGGGATTATGTGGTTAAGGATCAATTTGTTAAGGCTTTCAGAAAATAAAGTAGCAGTATTTCTGATTGATAATTGAGCCATGCTTTGTGAAAAGGGGGCTTAATGCATTTGCAAAAAGTATCGACTCAGGTCAGCCTGCGCAATCGCGCAGGCTGACCTGAGCTGAAACTTTTTTCCCCTGTTCAATTTTCTGCAAGTCAGAGGACCAGTGTACCCCATGATTTAGAAGGTTGTTATACAAACAGATTTTAGGGATGTATAATACTGTGATTACTTGCTTGATATTATGCATCATGGAGATGCATTACATTCCCTTTTCACAGAGCATGGCCCATTAATGTAATTCAACATTGTAGGGGCAGCAGCCTACATGCTAGATGATGTAGCCAACATTGACAGTATAACAGTGTTGGATCAGTCCCACCTGGTTATCAGTGGCAACATCTCTGCTACAGACATTATAGGAGAGGAACAGGAGGCAATGGTTCATATTGTTGAAGACAGTACTGTCACCGTTAATGAAGTATTTACTATTAATTCCTACGTTGGACCAGATGCAACTCTGAAGTTCGAGGGACCCACTGTTTCACTGTCTAGATATATGTTAGTTCATGGCGGTCTTCAGCCATCCATTCATGGCAATCAGTCATTCAGTCTGGAGCGAACAGCTTCATTACTCATAAATTCTACTGTCACTAATACTTTGAGAATGGAGGAGTTATACATAACCTACGGTGGTTCCCTTGAAATCACAGATCCAATGTCTCTGGATGTAACATCCTTGTCAGTAAATGGTCAGTTCTCGACAGGAAGTGAAATCAGTATACAAAGCCTTGATGATTTTTTTGTCAATACAAATGGCCGTGTGAACATTTTTCCAGCAAGCAATGTCCAGTTAGGAAATACCATTCACATTAAAGGAGAGGTTAACCTAAGAAACCATATTGATTTTCTGGAACCTTGTTCCCAGCTTCTTTTAGATGGTGGGAACCTTACTTTTCCCTTTGACACTGATATAGTTGTAATGGAATGTGACACTGTGGAACTGAATTCTCAGTTTTCTCCAGGAACTGTATCATTTGGTACTGGTGTTGAGTCCCTGGTCATTGGGACAAATGGCGTGGTAGATTTTGCTGTTGATGGGCCTATCATAACAGAATCTGTCTCAATATCAGGTTCTTTGAATATATCTAATCTTGTTCAGTTCTATTCTGCAACCACATCAGATAATAGAATGGAGAGTTTTGTGATACATTCTAATGGATCTTTGATCTTGAACCAAAAAGATGAGCCTGGGTACCTTGACGGTGTAGCTCAGAGTTCAAGTTGCTCAGTCATAAAAGCTGAAGATGTTACAATTAATGGCTTGTTTGATTCTGGACACTTGTACATAGACGTTGGTTTTGATTCTGTCACTATGAATCAGTATGGCAACTGGACTTTCACTCCTTGTGGTACATATCATATTTATGAAATCCAGACTAATGGAACTATTTCATCAACAACACCATTACAACTTGAAGGCAAAGGAAAAGACAAAGTTCATCAAATTACTATAGAAGAGAATGGAGTCATAGCTCTAGACTTGGTGTCACAGTCATCAAGGGTTTGGTCTGGCTTCTCTGAAGTTGGTGTACATGTTTTTGACATCTATGGCCATTTTTATGCTGGAGAATTGAAGCCCAGAGTCATCACCCATGGTTCTTGGGACACTCTGAATATCCATGCAGGTGGTCTATTTGAATTCCAGCCCCATGAGCATTTCTATGCTGACAATGTATATGTGGATGGAAAGTTTGTTTCATTTGCACCCCTGAATATTTCATCATTTGATACCAATCTTATATTTCACATTGCATCTAACGGTAGAGTCATCTTTGATTCATTGTTATATAATGGTTGGACTGAACAGTCCTCTGTGATTGCCTACTTACTGCAGATGGACTCGGGATCATACTTTCAGTCTGGAGATACAATCTGGGATATTAGGACAGCGACAATAGGTGGATCTCTGTATATGTCCCCTTCAACTGATGTCAAGGTGATTTATTTTGAGGTCACTGGCTCAGGAAATGTGGATATATCCAGAACTGTAAAAATGATGGGAGTGAACTTGACTGTCAGTGGAACTCTGGATATTGCTTATCAGCATAGCCCTGAAAACAGCAGTTCCGGCTCAGAGTTGTCTGAACTGTTCTACCAAAATGTGAAGATATATGGACTCACGAGGGCAGGTTCCCTCTATCTAGGTCCACTAGAAGATGGTTCGCAGTCTTGTGAAACTGTTCTTGTAACTGGTACCCTGGATGTGTCAGAGGGTGGTTACCTAGCAGATAATGGCCCAGGTGATGGTTCTCTTACATTTTTCTGCTAGATTTTCCATAAGCAATATGACTGCCAAGCACAACTTTAGTAGCTTTTGCAGACATTGTAGATCAAGATCAGACTGGACATTCTGTGCTTTTTGATCAACGATTTATATACTGTCTGAAAAATCATACATTTCTGAACAAAACTGCTGTGCAGTTGCAGTGTTCATGTTATTTCTTTCATTTTAACCTTTAGGATAGAGGCTATTCTACATAATGAACTTTGAAAGAAATCATATACAAAGATGGTACATCTGAAAGACTAGAATATATCCTGTCTTTATAACAGGAAAACATTGGAAATAGAAGTAGTTACTTGCTACAAGCAATTATTATTTTACTCATAGAACTTGCAAAACATAAAAACATAGTCTTTAGCAGATGTATGAAAAGTAATATTTGTACAGCAAAGGGTTGAGAGTCTGTCTGTTATTTTGCAAATCAACTCTTTACAAGACCATAGAGTTTTAGAATTAGCTAAATTGAAAGCATTGAAGTTGGCAAATTAATTATGGCTCAAATGTCAGATTAAATTTAGCTTTGATAGGTTAGAAAACATTTTGAGAAAATGGAGAAATTCTGGCTACCAGCATTTTCTCCATTTCCCTCACCGTTTTCCAAAGCTTTCTTTCTCAGGGTTGTTATGTGTAGGAATGTGTAGTAAAGGGTTAAGTTTTAAAATGCTACAGATTTTATCAAATAAAGTTGCACAAATATAAGATTACTGACAAGCAATACTCCTTTCAATGATTTTGTTTGTTAGACCATTAGTGTGATCACATTCTTTGATGATTTCACTTTCGCCATTTTTTGTGGAAATGGTTTGGAAGAGAGTCTTTTATGTTACAGTTGCACATGATTGAAGTAGAAAACACTGTGGCAAAAGAGCAAGTTTCCTCTGAACACTTTCAATTCACTCTCCTTTTACACTTTAACACGAAATCCTGCATTTTATTAACCCTGAGGAAATAGCTTTTGAAGACCTTTTGGGTAAAGGAGAAAATGCTGACAACCAGCATTACCAGCATTTTCTCCTTTTCCCTCAAGGCTTTCATCACTTTCATGGACAATTACCATCGTTTCAGCTACATTTAATTTGTAGTGTGTAAATGCTTTAAATTTGGAAAAGTAAAGCATTTTACCATTTGTTGAAGAGTTAAAAGTTTAAAAAATTCTACTGTACTGTAACATGTAAACTGGTATTGTAGGTAAAGGAATAGTATCAGGAAATGGAGCAAGTGGAGCCAGCCATGGTGGCAAGGGAGGTATTGGGGCTAGTTATACTTTAGCTGGGCAGCCCTATGGCACCATCTATTCTGAAAGCACTTGGGGTTCTGGTGGAGGTAGTCAGCTACCAGACGGACAGACCGGTGGCCGTGGAGGAGGATGGTTATCAATTCATGTGACTGAGTCCATTGAGATCAGTGGGACTGTGAGAGCTAATGGCCAGTCTGCCTTGGTATGATTCTAACTCTTTACCAAACTACAAAATTTAACCCTTTACCAAGTGACAAAATTTTAGACTTGTCCAAATTGCATGTATTTGCAGACAACAAATTATGTATGCCAGAACCGATGAAAAGGATAGAAAATATTGTGGGAAAAGGAGAAAATGCTGACTTCCAGCATTTTCTCCTTTTCCAACAATATTTTCAAGTCTTTTTATTCAGGGTTTTAAAATTTGGGTGTGTGTGGTAAAGGGTTAAACTTGCCCTTATTTACAGAGTTGTAGATGACAAATTGAAGTGGCTTAAATGACAGATTTTGTCTCTGAAAGGGTAGAAAACATTGTGGAAAAATGCTGGTTGCCATCGTTTTCCCATTTCCCTTAATGCTTTTGAAAGATTCCTTCATCAGAAATTGTTTTTTGAGTCTATTATAACTACAGAGGTGAGAAAACATGGTATGATCAATAACAGGAGTGCCGGCATGATGCATTGAACCTGTTGCAAGAGAAACATTAGAACATGCAAACAATTTCTTTTGTCTTTTAGCAAGCTCCTTGCTGCAATAATGTATTTTCATGCATTTACCCTTTACCACACAATCCTGAGTTTTAACAACCCTGAGTAAGAGAGCTTTTGAAAACATTGTGGGAAAAGGAGGAAATGCTGGTAACCAGCATTTTCTTCTTTTGCCACAATGTTTTCAACTTTATCAGAGATGAATCTTATCATTTGAGCCAACTTTTATTTGTCGTCTCCAAATCAATATGGACAAGTCTAAAATTTTGTTAATACTGAGTTAAACCCTAATTCATATGGATCATTTTACAATGATATTTAGTAAGACATCTACTGCATGGTTGTTTCAGGAGGTAGAGACTCTGCAGTGTGACATACAAATAACTTTTCACAAACATTGAAATTTTTAAAATTTTCCAAAACTTATTTTGATTGATCCAGTTTCAGGCAGTTAACTCTTCACCAAACGACAAAATTTTGGACTGGACCAAATTGAAGGCATTTGCAGACGACAAACTTGTTAATCAAATGTTCAGATTTGTCCTTGATAGAGCAGAAAACATTGTGGGAAAAGGAGAAAATGCTGGTTTCCAGCATTTTCTCCTTTTCCCACAATGTTTTTAAAAGGCTTCTTCCATAGGGTCATTAAAACCCAGGATTGTTTGGTAAAGGGTTAATTAAAATTTCGATAGATCAGATTTCTATCTCTTTCCTAACAGAACACATACAGTGGTGGAGGAAGTGGAGGTGAGATTTATCTCCTCAGTGATGCAGACTTCATCCTGACTGGGAATATGTATTGTAACGGAGGTGGTGCAACATATGGAGGTGGTGGGGCAGGCGGTCGCATCCATGTTTTCACACAAACTGGAGACTTTCATTCTGGATTTGTGCAAAACAAAGGTATTCAGTTCCTCTTTAAAGGTCTTGTATAGTTCCTTAACTCTTTACCAAACGACAAAATTTTGGACTGAACCAAATTGAAAGTATTTGCAGACGACAAATTTGATGTTTCTTAAATGGTAATTTCTGTATTTGATAGGGTGGAAAACATTGTGGGAAAAGGAGAAAATGCTGGTTTCCAGCATTTCTCCTTTTCCCACAATGTTTTCAAAAGGCTTCTTTTTCAAAAGTCATTAAAAGTCGGGATTGTGTGGTAAAGGGTTAACTAAACAATCTGTAACTTTTTTGCAACACTGAGGAAGAAAGCTTTTGAAAACATGATGGGAAAAGGATAAAATGCTGGTTACCCAGCATTTCCACCTTTTCCCATCTAGCTACATTTTGTACCTTTTCCTTAACTCTTTACCAAATGACAGAATTTTAGACCAGTCCAAATTGAAAGCATTTGCAGACGACAAAATAAATGTGACCCAAAAATTGAAATTTGTTTTGGATAGGGTAGAAAACATTGTGGGAAAAGGAGAAAATGCTGGTAACCAGCATTTTCTCCTTTTCCCACTATGTTTTCAAAAGGCCTCTTTCTCAGGATCGTTAAAATTTGGGATTGTTTGATAAAGAGTTAAGACAAATCCAAGCATTTGAGACCTGACCAATCAACATTTTCTCCTTTTCCCTTCAATGTTTTCTACCCCTCTTGAGACAAATCTGATCATCTGAGTGGCATCTGATTTGTTGTCTGTCAATGCTTTTACTATGGATGTTTGAAATTATGTCCTCTGGTAAATTTGAGACATGGTATATTTGTTGACGGCAAATGCTTTCAGTATGGTAGAGTCTAAACTTTTTCTTCTGGTAAAGCATGAAAGGTCCATACCAAATATGTCTAGAGTACCCAGGGACCTGAATTCTACAAATTTGTCATTGTTTTCAAACAAAAGAAGTTCATGTTAGTTAGTAACTAGAAGGTGGATACAGGTTTGACTATATTTTGAAATTCAGGTGGTTCCTCAGCCTATGGAGAAGATGGTGGTCCAGGTCTTACATTCTTTCAGACATCCAGCATTACCAATCTTAGGGTTGACAATGATTGTCAGAGCCCAAATGTGAGTACTTGTATATCTAGTTGAGCCATGCTATGGCAAAAGTTTTAATATATTGCCTTGATCTGTTATACCAAACAAGTCATTTCATAATTATGGATAGATCTATCAAATCCATTTTGTATAACAACCAACTGAATCATGAGGTACACTTGTCCTTTGACATTCAGAAAAATGACCTAAAGTAAAAAGTTTGGATCCAGGTCAGTCTGTGTGGACTGCGCAGGCTGACCTGGATTGATAAGTTTTTGCAGATGCATTAAGCCCCATTTTCACAGAGCATGGCTCAGTTGTTTTTGCCTGTTTATGTCACACTTTTTTGATCAGATATAATTAAAATTAATTAAGCTAATGAGTTATTCATGTAGCATTGTTTTAGATAAAGTGTTTTAAAATGATAAAAGCATTCTCTGTGAAAAGTGAGTTTAATGCGCCTGCAGAAAGTAACAACCCAGGTCAGCCTGCAGGCAGCTGACCTGAGTCAAAACTGTTTGCTATTGGTCAATTTTCTGCATGTCCAAGGACCATTTTACAGCATTATTCAGTGGGTTGTTAGATTAAATGGATTTTATGGATCCCAAGTTATGTGATACCTTGATCTGAGTTTTTTTTTTTTGCCACAATGTTTTCAGAAATGGTCTTCTCATAGGAAACAAATCATCTGGTGGTAGTATTTGGTAAAACTTTTTTCCAAACAACAAATTTTAGTTTCTCAGTTGATAGCATCTTTAGTTGATAGTGTCAAATAGATACAAGTGAGATGAGGTTGTCTGATAGTGTAGAATATATTGTAGACCTGGGAGAAAACTTTGATTACAGGCATTGCCTCCTTTGGTGTCAATGTATTCAAAAGCTGTCATTCTTTGGGTCGTCAAAATATGTGACTGTTTTGCAAAGAATCAAGATAGAAGTTGTTTATATCGAATTACCACACCATCATCATTTTTAACAACCCTGAGAAAGAAAGTTTTCTTCCCTGTCAAATACAGATTGCATTATTTGTGTCACCATTAATAGATCATCTGCATTGGCACTGGATGATGTAGATATTGTGTCTTAACTCTTTACCAAACAAAAAAAATTTTAGACTGGTCCAAGTTGAAAGCATTTGCAGACGACGAAATAAATGAGATTGAAAAATTGAAATTTGTTTTGGAAAGTGTAGAAAACCTTGTGGGAAAAGGAGAAAATGCTGGTAACCAGCATTTTCTCCTTTTCCCACAATGTTTTCAAAAGGCTTTTTTTCTCAGGGTTGTTTAAACTCGGGATTGTGTGGTAAAAGGTTTAAGGAACTGGCAGTTGCAAAATTTGTACAGAAAGCCTTGAAGACTTTGTTACAAGCAAATGCTCCTTTCCTCACTATTTTTCAAAAGTCTATCCACAGCAGAGGTGTGATATGTCATGTTGCTGGGTCAAGTGAGAAACCTGAAATTTATTTGTTTTTGTATTATAAAGGTTACAGAACCTTCAGGTTCCACTGCTGGCATAGGGGAATATGCTATTTATACCAGAACAGGTATGGTCATATTGTTTTAACTGTATTTAATCTGATTTAAGCTGATATATGGTTATTTTGATGTCATGTTGAAAAGTCACCCTACACTTTGTCCACGTAGTGAAGTATTTGTGATTTCCATCATTTGCACTATCTTTCATTTATTTGTGAAAAGTTGATGTATAATTGTTGTCTATGTATAAAATAAACTGAATTATTCAGTATTATTAAAATACAATGAAATCTTTGCCTCCAAAGAAGGCAAGAGTGTTGCAAGTTTGGTGGAAAACACATGTTAGAGTTTTTACGAATCACTGAGGCATCACGTTAGTGCACAATGGATTGCAAATTTGTCATTGTATAATTTGATTTTGATGAAATTTGTAGTATGTATCAGTCATGTATCTAATAATATGTTGTCAAATTTTGGTATCAAACTATTTATGAATATTTGAGTGATGGGAAAAGTCTAAACACTTCTGGGATAACCCTTGTATATGACACACTCTGTCCTGCAAGTTCATAATTGAAAAGAGTATGTCTATAATTAAGTATATATAGTAATGACTTCTTGCTTGCCAGTCTGGTTGCACTGTAGTTGCCTTTTATATGGGCTTAGCTACCACCCCAAAACAGACCAAACAAATGAATTTTTGCAAAATCAGCTTTCTTTATATAGGTTACTTAGCTCTACCTCATCAGCTGCTTGCTCCAATGTTTTCTCAGATTTATCAGTCAGAAGTAATCTCTAAGTATTCACAAACATGTTTTATACATATTTTGCTTTAAACTGCCATGCTGTCCATTTACTGTGTTGCCATGGCAACCTGTACATCTAGTTTCTAGATTATTACATACTGTACTATGTATAGTATTTTGAAGATAAGAGTATGTTCATCTACAATGAATGTCTCAAAAAAATGGAATAATTATGTATGGTGATACAGAACAGTTCTACATACTTTTGATTTGCCCTTGTGTATATGTAACATGAATGCTATAATTAAATTTCTGTTTTCCTTTTTTTTCCAGGAGCCATTGCATACCTTCTTCCTGAAACAGACAACTATACATTTTCCTTTACATATGTTGAGCTGTATGGTGGAGCCCATCTAGCCTTGGCAGGGTCGGGTACAGGTCTACAGGCTGTCAGGATGTATGGAGATGAGACAGGACACTTGCATATCGGACCTGGGCAGTCTTTTGAACTCACAGAGGTATAAATTTGTACATGTATTTATTTTTTACATTGATTCTGACATTTGATGACCCTGAAAGAGAAGGCTTTCATAAACATTGTGGGAAAAGGAGAAAATGCTGGCTACCGGTATCTTCTTCTTTTCCCAAAATGTTTTCTACCCTATCAGGTCAAGTTCAAAATTTTGTTGTTTGGTAGGTCATATTTTTTTGTGAGTCTGGTTCTTTTCACCCTCTTTAGCAACTTCATGTGCATACAATTCCTACTACTTTATATGGAAAAGCAGGTACTGGTTTGGATAAAGTATTGTGCTCAGTTCAGGTAATGAAACTTCAGCAAGGTATGGATAGGTGCTGTGGCCAACATGATACAAATAAAATGAGCCATGCTGTCAAAAAAGGGGTTTAATGCATCTGCAAAAAGTATCAACCCGTCTCAGCCTGCATGTGCAGTTTGCACAGGCTGACATGGGTCAAAAGCTTTTGCTATTTGTAACTTCTGCTTGTCGAAGGACCCTGGATTCAGTTGGATCTTAGACAAAATGAAACTGAAAGGATCCATAATTATTTGACTTGCTTGGTAAAATGAATCACAGAGATGCATTAAACCCTCTTTTGCCAGAGTATGCCTAAAATACTGTAGACAAGAGGACTAAACACCAAACCACAACTCTCTCTGCAACTCTAAGGTTTCAGTGAAAATTCAGTAAAAGCAGAGGTTATAACAATGCTGTTTAATTACGGACCATATTTTGCAGCTGTCTGCACCTGATAAAAAAAGAACAGATTGAAAGAAAATTAAATGTAGAGCAATTTCTTGTACATGCAACTCCGAAAAGATATCAAAAGAGTTAAAGCTGAAAATACTGGTGGCCACAGTGTGTAGTTACAGATGTGTAATATCTTATCTCACAATGAGGACTCACACCTTTGAAGTTTTCTTCCTTTGATTAAAAAAATTATTGCTCTTTACTTTTGTATGCAACTCCCTCAAACAGTGACAACCATTCCCAAGGAAACATTGAAAAATTAATGCATATGATTGAAATCGTGAAATTCCTCTTGTTGCATTATGGACTTAACATTCTTTTTTGGATGGTAAAACCTTAATTAGTACTTGGGAACTTACTTTTCAGGAAAATGAATATTTAAGGACCAACGTGACATATGAAGTGTACTTATATGAGGGAGCCCTCTGGACTTTGCCGCAAACTACTGTAGAGCTGAGAGAGCCTTTGGACCAGGCAGGACTTAGAATGAGCTCAGATGCTGCTATTTGTTCTGCAGGGTTTTTGAGGTCTACCATTGGAAGAATATGGGGCACTCTTGATGCAACAAAGACTCATATCATTGTATCTACTGGTAGGTTTAATCCTCCTCCAAATCATCCAGTGTTTTAATAACCCTGAGAAAGAAAGCTTTTGAAAACATTGTGGGAAAAGGAGAAAATGCTGGGAACCAGCATTTTCTCCTTTTCCTGCAATGTTTGCTACCCTGTCAAAGACAAGCTTCATTGTTTATTTTGTCCCCTGCAAATGCTTTCAGATTGGATAAGAGTGAAATTTTGTTGTTTGGTAAAGAGTTTAGCACAACCAGACCTTCAATAGCCACTTCATATATTCATAAACCACCTATATAAGGTATATGTAGCTACCATTTTAAGAAACCAAATCAAAGTTTTGTTTGCTAACCCTTCACAAAACAATCCTGTCTTTTAATGACCCTGAGGAAGACGATTTTTGAAGAGACTTTGGAAGAAGGAGAAAATGCTTGTAACCCGCATTTTCTGCTTGTCCCACAATGTTTTCTATCGCTTCAAAGATTAATCATTGAAGCCACAATCACGTTGCTGTTCAGATGTTCATTAATGCTTCTAATTTAACAGGTCTAAAATTTTGTTGTGTGATAAAGACTTAAATGCATTCAACTTGGATGATTCCAAAATATTGTCATCAGATGAAAAATTGCAGTCTGATCACTTCTAATGACTAAACATATTCCTAGTTTAAAATACAGTTTATTTTGGAGTTAGTTTTATTTGCATTTAACAAGGCTGCCCAGGTACCTTGGTGGTTGCACGTTCTATAGCCGGTTGAGGCAAACTTTCTTTCCAGCGATTTTTTGCCTTTCACCTCTTGGAAAGCCAGGAAACACATGTGTAGGTGCACTGATGGCCTTGATATGATGTAGGGTTTTAAAATGGCAATAAACTCCTATGCAATCAGTCAATCAATAAAGCATTTAACAATAATTGTTTTTCTGAGATCATTGACACAGAAGCAGAGAGTATAGACCAAGATCACACTGTGCATTATGTCTACATGTTCCAAAGAATACAGCTACGGTCGTGTATGGCAGGAGAAGGGTAGAGTAATTCTTATATAGAAAGACGCCAAAATTTCCACAATTATGATAAATATGTTGTCGTAACCTTCCCATATTATCAACAGGGGCTGTACTTGACTTAGGGGTATCTGGTGCTGCTGATATCTCCTTTGCCAACTTGACTGTCAAACATCAAGGGACTGTTAACTTACTTAGTCCAGCGGATACTGACCATCCTTGGCATCTACAGGTAAGGGCTCAGTCAGTATGTTGTATGTTGAGCATAACATGAAATGCCTATGCAGATAGTATACATTCAGACCAGACTATACAGACCCTGCAGTCTGATCTTGGACTGATTCTTAGATATTCTACCAAAAGGAGCTATGAAACATCAATATTTGGATCTTTCTTGACTTGAACTGGCTATCTAGGTGTTTAGTTTTTGGTTTTTTGAATGGCCTTTTATGCTTTTTTCGACACTGTTACAGTTACATTATAGAATAAGCTCCCTTATTTCTGTGTTTCTTTGGTTTTACCATCTGAAACTAGTGTTCTTCAGGGTCTTGCTTGTAGACTCTTCTGTCTATCCAGGGCCAACAGCAGGATCAAGCTTGGAGCCCCAAGATACACAAGCTGTAGAGAAATCTTCTTTGTTAGGAAGTTTAGGCAAAATATTTGTACTCAGGAGTAGTGGGTTTCAGTCCAGTCAGTATTACTCTTCACACTGAGTCTCTTTTATTAGGGTGTTTTCCTATTTAGCCTGTTGCAGTAAAAGGTCAAGCAATAGAAAAATGAGAGGCACTCTGGGAAAAGTGGGTTAACTATTTACCACACGACAACATTTTAGACTAGTCCAACTTCAAAGCATTTGCAGACACCAAATTCAGCTTTGGAACAAATGGGTTTAAGCTTTCTGATAGAGCAGAAAACATTGTGGGAAAAGGAGAAAATGCTGGTTAACAGCATTTTCTCTTTTTCCCACAATGTTTTCAAAAGCCTTCTTTCCTAGGATCGTGAAAACCCGGGATTGTTTGGTAAAGGGTTAAATGTATCTTTGTAAATGCATTATACCATTATGCCAAGTAGGTTGTGACATAGTATGGGTCCATTTTGTCTTACAATCTGCTCAAACCTAGGAAAGAGTTGTTTGACATTCGGAAAATTTATCAGTGGCAAAGAGTATGGATTCATGCCCCTTTTCACAGAGCTTGGCTATACGATAACTGAAATTATGTTTTATTCATTGCCTAAAATAAATGAGAAAAGAAAAACAAGAAGTATAATGTGTTTAATTAGGTAGATTGATTTATAATGCATACTGTAAAATCGGAAATTTTGTGTCGTGGAAATGTAGTTGGGGAAAATTTTTTGTCAACCTTTTTCCTTTTACCACATTTTTTCCCAATAAAATCGTCAGCTGAAAGTCTGTAATGGAAAAGAGGTGATTGACGGACAGATCAACACACCTGTATGTGTAGATAAAAGAATGTGTTTACACCTGATACAATAATTATCAAATGTTTATTAATTTGTGTTAAAATCGTGATTGTAACACTGCAGATGTAATGCCAATTTGAGATTAAAATCCTGTTATATGTACGAGCTGCTGAAAACATGTAAGGGAAAAGAGGTGATTGGCAGACAGATCATCAGACCTGTATGCGGAGATAAAAGAATGTTTTTATACCTGATACAATAATTTGTGTGAAAATCGTTGTGTACTACACATGCAAGATTGGAATCCAAGTGAATTTTTCAGTATGTATTCCACATGCATGGTTGTCTGTTGCAGAAAATTAAAACATGCATAAGATCAGTATTTTGTAATTCGTGAAATTTTAGACCCGTGACAATATCAACTTTACAGTGCCTAATTTCTTTTGCTGATTGAGACAGTTCTCATGAGAACCCACAACATAAGTTTTAGTTAACTCTCTTTTCAAGTAAACATTACTTTTTTTGTAAAGTCATCTAAAATAATGTTCATGTCTTACAATATACTGTTAGGTACGTTATGGATCCTACACTGGCATGATTACAGTAGAGTCAGGTGGCATAATTGAGGGCAGGAATTTACTTCTTGACACTGATATACTGAAAGTGGACAAGGGTGGGGAAGTTTCTGCCAGCAGTTTGGGTTGGACTGGAGGTCAGGGTCAGGGTGTCAATAATGCAGGTGGCAGTTATGGTGGAACAGGCGGAGCAAACCCTGATGTTGCTGGTATCTTTGCCTTTATTTTTTAAAATGCAAGCCAAACAGTAATAAGATGGTAATAGATTATAATTCTTATGGATATTTGTACAATTAAGTAATAAGAATGAAATATTTTTTAATTTTCTCATACACTTGTTACATGTAGAAATGCTTAACTCTATAATCGACATTTAAGACTTTTTAAGCTTAGCCAATTTTTTTCAATGGATGTTGCTAGTCATTGCGACAGGATTCATGCTGTTGATCATTGTTTCAACAATGTTTATGAGAGAAATCAGCTAGTGGCTTTGGGGAAAAATAATGTGAAGTACTCTGAAAAGAAACTTCAGGACAGCATGGATAAATGCACTGGCAGCCACGATATAACTGAAAAAATGTTTAAGACAGCATTAGATATTATAAAAAATTGTTTTTCAGAATCATGAATACACAGGATTGTTTGGTAAAGGATGTTATTGATGTATAATTGTTAATTGCTTTCACAGACAGCATACCTGGAAAACCTTACGGCTCGTACACTGATGCCACGATACTCTATGGAAGTGGAGGAGCTGGGGCTACAACTACATATGGATCAGGTTGGCTTTTGGTTTGCCTCAAGCTTAGACATTTGATATTTGACAATCTTTGCCCCCTTTAACCTAATACATGTGACAATTCAAACCAAAACCATACACAATGTCCTGTCTAGTCATTTGTCAGTATCTTTCATAATTGGTATGAAAATAGTCAACACTCTTATTTTTTTGTGCAAAAGTTTATCTTCAATCTAGTTACTAGGATGGAACAAATGAATAGCCATGAAGAGAGTTATAAAAGTTTAATCTTTTAAGGCAGACACATGTTTCTTTCCCCACCATGACATGGAAATTTTAATATCACATTGAACATACTGGATGAATCTGATTGGTTTAGGCTATTTTTAGCAGTCTACAGTTGTTTCAAGAGCTACTTAGTCTTGCTAAATTTCAATGGCCAACCAGATTTGTTCAATATATTCACCATGCTATTGCAATTTTTATTTCACATTGGGAAGAGAAAAATTTGTCCACCCAAAAAGTTTCAACCTTTTTAACTTTCTAAATATTCATCCATTTATGTATTGAAGGACAGAATCTTCCTTCAAAGAAAATGGAATGATATGTTTTGAAAACCTGAACTCTTTACCACTTAATCCCAAATTTTAACAACCGAGAAAGAGAGAGCTTTTGAAAACACTGTAGGAAGAGGAGGAACTGCTGTTATCAGCATTTTCTCCTTTTTCCCCACAATATTTCCAATCTTTTCAAAACGAATCTCATCATTTGAGCCATATTTAATTTGTTGCCTGCAGGTGCTTTAAATTTGGAAAAGCCTTATTGTTATTTAATAAAGAGTGAAAAATTTTAATGAGCTCTTTGATCTTTTGAATGTGACAGGTGGAGGAAGGATACAACTCCACATTTCCCGACTTCTTATGGTAGAGGGCACCATTCATGCCAATGGAAACGATGGGCATACTACCATTGGTGGTGGCAGTGGTGGTGGCATCACCATACATGCTTATAATTTAGAGGGCTCAGGCAATATTGAGGTGAAGGGAGGGACAGGAGGGTCCAACTCAGGGGCCGGTGGTGGGGGCAGGCTGACAGTGTATTACCAGTCCACAGAGTACTGGTTTGGTACCTTGAATGCCAAAGGTGGTGCTGGAAGTAAAGGAACTGGAGGAGCAGGAATCATTTATCTTCAGGTATGGATATTATACCTTTACCACACAATCCCAAGTTTTAATGACCTTCAAGGAGACAGCTTTTGAAAAAATTGTGAGAAAAGGAGAAAATGCTGGTAACCAGCATTTTCTCCTTTTCACACAATGTTTTCTAACCTGTCAAACACAGAATCATCATTTCAATTTCATTTAATATGTTGTCTGCTTTAAAATTTGTCAAGTCTAAAATTTTGTTGTTTTGTAAAGAGTTAAACATGACAGTGTGCTTCACAACTAGTTTGTTTTGCAGCCAATGTGGATCAAGATCAGTTTGCTGTCTGATCATTGATCTGTACTGTTACAGATATTCCACTTAAACATGTCCTTCAAATAAAACCCAAATAATTGCAATTACAAGGTTGCATTTGTCCAGAATTCTAAGCAAAGTATAAATTGTTAATCAAAGATCAGACTGCAGTATGACCGTGGTCTACACTGTCCACAAATGCAGCTGGAAAGGCACTTTAACCCTTTACCAATTGAAAAAACTTGAGACTGGTCCAAATTGAAGCATTTTGAGATGAAAATTGAAAAATGGCTCTAGTGGAAGGACTTGTCTATATTGGGAAGAAAAGCTTGGAGGAAAAGGAGAAAGATTAATGCTGGTCACCAGCATTTTCTCCTTTTCCCACAATGTTTTTTAAAGCCTTCTTCCTCACTCAGGGTTGTTAAAATAGGGATTTTTTGGTAGAGGGTTAATGATTAGATAAGAATGAACCATGCTTTACAAAAAGGGGCTTAATGCATCTGTGAAAAGTATCGACCCATTTAAGTCCACGCAGTCTGACCTGGGCCAAAATGTTTTGCCATTGGTCAATTTTCTGTATGTCAAAGGACCAGTCTACCTTACAACTGGTGGACTTAATGCATCTTATGGATCCCTAATTGTGTGATGTCTTGCTTGTTATTATGCATCACAGAGATGCATTAAGCCCCCTTTTCCCAGCATTTTCTCCCTTTCTTAAAATGTTTTATACCCCGTCAAAGACTAATTCCATCATTTGAACTACTTTTAGATTGTTGTCTGCAAATGCTTTCAATTTGGGCAAGTTTACATTTTTGTTGCGGGAGAAAGAGTTGTAATGGTAGATTTTTATCATAAGTAGTTTTAATACTTTTGTTAGGAAAGGAGACTAAAACATACATAGATGAGACTTTTTGTCTGTGAGATGTTATTACTTGTATTACTTGTTTTCTTCAAGATGATTTTAGCTCTTTACCACAGGTAAAAAATTTTGACTCATCAGGAGTTCAAGAGTGAAAGTATTTACAGGAGACAAAATTAACATAATGTGGCCCACTTAATTGGATGTGTATTTGAGAGGGTAGAAAACATTGTGGGAAAATGAGAAAATGCTGTTTATCAGCGTTTTCCCCTTTTTCCATATTGTTTTCAACAATCCTTTATGTCAGGGTCATTAAAACACAGGATTGTGTGGTAAAGGTTAAGTCAAATTTTTGTTTGGAAAGGATGCCACTACAGATGCACAGAATAAGACAATGATTATAGACAATTTTGGACAAGCTATTACCCCAATTGAAATCACAGACCACAGGTATGGTAACTATGACAGTGAAGGCAGCAGAACGTGGATTACAGAAGATGTTATAGAAGAAATGGACCATATAAGACTTATCAGAGATGCACATTTAGCAATCAGTCCAGATCTCAATTCGTAAGTAAATTGTTTTGTTAAAAAACCAAGATGTGGAGAATAGTGTAATTGAATTTTTCATGCCCCTGCAGTCCAGAGTTTTTGAAAATTTTCTGGGAAAATGAGCTTGTAAGGAGCTATTGCATATTTTCCACACAGAGTTATTGAAGCGGTAACAACATGTTTATCTCTTTTTCTTGAAATGTTACAAAGTTATTTAATTTGCACTAGTTTTTGGTAGTTCTAAAGTATGCCTGGACAGTGAAGATGAAAAGCCAAGGTTGGAATCAATAATGAATTTCTCTGAAGAGACTTAAAAAGTCCAGCTACATGAGGAGAATTTGATTTCATACAAGACTGAGGTTTGATCGAGTTAGATAACAGAATTTTTCAACCCATTGAGAAGCAAGTGCAAGCCCAAGAAAAGTTGATAAAACCAAATTTTCCTCACATCATATACCTACAAATTTTATCAACAGAAAACTGCATTTATTGACAATTTTATTCAAAAACAGTCAGAATTTAAAACAGATACTAGTTTAATGGATGATAATGATTCATGATTTTATCTTTATTTCTTCACAGAGATGTGTTTCAGCTGAGAAGCTTTTTCTTTGAGGGAGACAACACAGGTGTTCTTCATATTGGACCTGATCAGTTGGTAGTGATACAGCATCCAGACGACCTTGAACTCTTACTCAACATTTATGTGTATGAGGGAGGTACTCTGGTGCTTCCAAATGACTTTATATGTCACAATGTGGATTTCTTTATTTGGTAAGAAATGCCTTGTTTTTCTTTTCTGAGTTTAATTGCAGTGTTATAGGGTTTATTTTTGGCCACTTTTGAGGAAAAAACATAGTTCTATTTTATTTTGAGGAATAAGAAATACAGGGTGGATTGGATGAAATCTGGCACAGTAAGAATTATCTGTCACATAGCTTTCCACTTTCAACCCTTTACCAAACAATCCCAAAGTTAACAACCCTGAAGAAAGTGTCTTTTGGAGACATTATGGGAAAAGAAGAAAAAGCTGTTTACCAGCATTTTCTCCTTTTCTCATTTTGTTTTCTACCATTTCAAGACAAGCGCCCTATCTTTATTGACAAGCATTTTATTTTTTGTCTGTAGATACTTTTAATTTCTCTACAGGGCTACAATGTCATTGTCTGGTAAAGTGTTAACAGAAAATATTTAATGGCTTAATAAATGAGTATGGAGAATAGATTTGCATACCAATATTTGCACAGGCTTATCATTACTTCTTGTTTCAACATTTCATGTATATTTTTTGTAAAACAAGTGTTACAGTAGATGTTTATCACCCTAGAATATTGCTTGCCGGATATGAAGAGTTGACCCTGCTTATCAGTAGATTCATTTAACTCTAACCCTTTAACGTACAATCCCAGGTTTCACATTCCTGTGAACGAAGGCTTTTGAAACATTTTGAAAAAGAAGAAATGATGTTAACCAGCATTTTCTCCTTTTGTCACAATGTTTTCTACCCTATCAGAGACAATTTCCATCATTTGAGCCAGATTTAGATTGTTGTCTGCAAAGGCTTTCAGTTTGGACAAGTCTAAAATTTTGTTGTGTGGTAAAGGGTTAAATTAAACTCATTATGTGAGAGGTTGATGCTCTATTCTTACATCACTCTCCCTTGACAGTTACAAAGATATCCGGTTTTTTTTGCTATGACCATATTGTGTATCTTAATAAATTTAAAAAGGATGTACCAAACTGCATTAATTTGGTCATTCATCTTTGACCCTACAGCACGATGCATATCTTTATTTGTCCCCCCTTTTTTTTAAACTTTGTCTTTGTTTTGATTTAAAAAAATTCCAAATGCTAGTTTATATGAAGATTATATGACATATCTAGGAGTAATATCAGGTACACAATCTGACATTGCTGTGTTGTTCCTCCTCTAGCTACACACCACATATTCTGCTATATGCCATACATACACAAGCCAAAAGGTGTGAGTCTTTGATTTAACTCTACCAAACAATTTTATAGACTATCACGTGTTGGAAGCATTTGCAGACACCAAATGAAGTGGTACTTGTCAAATAATGGAATTTTTCTGCAAAGGATACAAAAACATTATGGAAAAAGAGAAAATGTCGGTTACCAGCATTTTCTACTTTTTTCACAATGCTTTTGAAAGTCTTATTCCTTAGAGTTGTTAAAACTGAGGGTTTTTGGTAAAGAGTTGTCTCTGTTTACAGGGGAACCCTGGGTGTTCATGAGATGACAGTTGGACAAAACTGTACATTATATCTAGGGAGTGCAGGCACTACCACCCGTACCAATGTGACTGGTACGCCAGGTCTTTATGACTTTGTGTCCTTGACTGTGACAGCTTTTGGGGAAATAACATCAGCATATGACTTGACAGGAACGCAGGATGTCATTCATTTGAAGGTTTGTGAATTGTTTTTTTCCTGGTTCGATGAAATTTAGATTTTGGTCATATAAACTCTTGCATACTTAATCAAACCTTAAATAATTCTGTGATTTAACTCTGTACCACACAGTCCCAACTTTTAATGCCCCATGAGGAAGATGGCTTTCAAAAACACTGTCGGCAAAGGAGAAAGTGCTGGTAACCAGCATTTTCTCCTTTTCTCACATTATTTACTCTATCAAAGAGGGAATTCATCATTTTAGCAACATTTAATTTGTTGTCTGCAAATGCTATCAATTTGGACAAGTCCAAAACTGTCATTTTATAAAGCATAAATGACCCTGAAAAAATGGCTTTGAAAACATTTTTAGCAAAAGAGAAAAAGCATTTTCTCCTATTCCCAATATGCTATCTACCTTTTTAAAAGCAAATCCTGTCATTTTAGCCACATTGAATTTATCTGCAATTGTGTTCAAATTGGACAAGAATTATTTTTTTGTTGTCTGGTGTTTAGTCCTGTCTTGCAAAGAATACCATGATAATGTTTTCTTAAACATGTGCAATACATGCTCTGTTACAGGATTCCAATTGATATTTGACAGAAATTAAAATTTGTTAGATTAAATGAACTCAACATCTCTTTTAAATTACTGGTATTCCTTTTTATGTCTTGATGTAAGTCACTTTTGGCAAGATTTAGTTTGTTTTTTTTTTAAGATTTAACCCTTTACCACACAATCCTGAGTTTTAAAGACTCTGAGAAAGAAAGTTTGTGAAAACATTGTAGGAAAAGGAGGAAAATGCTGGTAATCAGCATTTTCTCCTTTTCCAACAATGTTTTCTACTCAGTTAGATGCAAGTTTCTCCATTTGATTGAGCCACATTAAAATTGTCATCTGCAGGTACTTTCAGTCTGGTCCAGTCCAAAATTTTGTCATTTGGTACAGTTAAACCTAAATGCAATATACTGTGCGGGAAAAAAATACAAGACATCTGATAAAAATATTACTAAATATTAGAACTGAAACAAATGACTTATAAGCTTTTTTGTTTGCTCTTGCAGGCATCCACACTGAATGTCCAAGGAGGTGGAGAGATTCATGCCACACACATAAACATTGAGGCAGATGATTTAATAGTGGACGACTTGGGTAAAATAGTTGGTGATCTACACTCAGTTCCCTGTGATGCTGCCTATTCGGGCACTGCCGCCTATGGGGGCACAGGTAAAGTCTTTGATTCTGAGAATATCTTGATAGAAATACACTGTGAAATCTCTGTTATCTTAATTATTGCAACCTAAACTTAATTTTATGTAGAAAACTTTGAAAACATTCTTGTTTAACTCTTAACCCTTTACCACACAATCCCGAGTTTTAACGACCCTGAAAAAGAGGCCTTTTGAAAACATTGTGGGGAAAGGAAAAAATGCTGGTAACCAGCATTTTCTCCTTTTCCCACAATGGTTTCTGTCCTTTTACAGACAAATCTTGCCATAGGAGCGATATCTAATTTGTTGTCTGCAAATGCTTTCAATTTGGACATGTGTGAAATTTTCTTGTGTGGTAAAGGATTAAGCAAATGACAAAAATTTTTACTTTTCCATTTTAAACGCATTTGCAGATGAAAAATTAGAAATGGTTTGAATGATGGAATTTGTGTTTGATAGCGCTGAAAACATTGTTGGAAAAGGAGAAAATGTATGTTACCAGCACTTTCTTTTCTCAGAGTGATTCTAAAGGCCTTCTTTGTCAGGGTTGCAAAACATGGGATATTTGGTAAGACATTAACCCTTTATAAAGGTATTTTGTTTGTGTACAGTCCTTCCAAATAGGGCCTTTGAAAACATTGTCAGAAAGGAGAAAAAATGATGATAACCAGCATTTTCACCATTTTACACAATGATTTCCACCCTCATCAGATACAAATCAAGCCATTGAAGTCAAAATTAATTCCTTATCTCATAAAAAAAAATATTGGTTTGGTAAATGGATTAAAAGAAAGTAGAATAATAAGAAATTGCTTGAAATGAACAATTTCTTGTTTTGCCACAATGTGTTTTTCTTTTGAATTTGTGTAAACTGCAAGACAAAAAAGTCTGTCTTTATGGCTTAGTGGTTAGGGTCTGAGATTTGTATTATGATCTTGGTCAGACTCCAGCTGGAGATACCAATAGCATAGGGGTGCCCAGGAGCAAGGCACTGCAGAGCCATAGCCTAATACTGCTGAAATACAGGAAAGACATGAATAAGTAAGCTGTCACTGTATTTTGGCTGAAATAATGTCAAAGCCACATAAAATCGTATTCAAACAAACAGAAAAACAAACAAATGAAGGAGGTCTTCAGCATCTGGTCATACAATACCTTTTACCAAATAACTTTAATAACAAACATTGTGGGAAAAGGAGAAAATGCTGGTAACCTCTGTTTTCTCCTTTTGGTGTGATGTTTTCTGCCCTTTCAAAGCCAATTTTCTCCTGAGCCACATTTTATTTTTTGTCTGTCAATGGGTTCAAATTAGACATGTCATAAAACTTGTTGTGGGAAATTATTGCATTCTCAATGAGGTGAATATGCTTTTTACATGAATCAACAGGGGCTGGCCATGGTGGGAGAGGAGGTGGTAGCCGAGACACAAATACAGGGGCTCCCTATGGTCAGGTGTTTTCACCAGTGGACAGAGGATGTAATGGAGGTAACTCTACACTCTCTGGGCCTGGAGGGAGAGGAGGGGGTGTTATATATATCCTTGTTCATGGTACCCTGCAGAATGACGGAGAGATAAGCTGTAATGGCGAGCCAGGAACTGGGGCCTCTGGTGGTGGTAGTGGTGGTTCAATTTTAATTGATGTGAATCTTATAAAGGTAAGGCGAAGTGTTTTGTCATTTGACAATGCTTCTTGTTAAAAAATGTACAATTTTCGATGCTGTCCAAAGTATATATATGTAGTATTTTCATGGATGAACAGGAACCAGTGGATCTGTCTCTGTTTGTTTCTCTGCCTGGTTCTCTATTTCTGACATATCTGTCTGTCTACCTATGGCCTGCACAAAGGTATATTTCTGTGGTGAACTCCCACCTCAGTTTTGCTGGTATTATATCAAATTAAAATGAGAAACAAGATGTGTAATACACAATTTTCTGATGTCTTGGTTTATTGTTGGAGATCTATCTCAGAAATATTTTGATACAACATGAACATCAAACAAACATTTTATGTTTTATGTTGCTTGAGGATACTGTGTGGTCATGAGGTTATGCTATTTGCCTGTTACCCAGATGTTAAACTTTTATTCCTGTTGAAGCTGGTTATGGACTCTTTATCAAGCAATCCCGAGTTTCAGTAACCCTGAAGGATAAGGTGTTTGAAAACATTGTGGTACAGGATAAAATGCTGTTTACCTACATTTTCTCCTTTTCCAACAATGTTCTATACCCTATTAGAGAACTTGAGCCCATTTGTACCTATTTCACATTTGTCATCTGTAGATGCATCTAATCCAGAATAGTTTAAAACTTTTTGTTTCGTACAAGGTTAATGAAGAATTGGAAATGATGGTATAAGTACTGGTAGATGATCCAGGGGAAAACATAGATAAGTGCACTGCAGCTTCAATATCACAGAAATACAATCAAAAATGGCATTGATTAATTACAAATATAGGCTGTTTAAAGTTCTACCAGTAATACTAATTATTACTGTAAATAACACAGATGAGAAAAACATTGTTGGAAAAGAAGCAAATGCTTTTTAATTTCTAACATTGTATTAGAAAGGCTCTCCATAGCAGATGCAACAGAAGTTTTACACTTTGTATTTGGGTAGTTAAGAGCCAGCTGATAGGGTGTTTTACTACACCCAGTAAAGCTTACTGAAACATTGGAAAAAAACAAAAATTATGATATTTGAAAACGCTGTTTTCTAGTGCTTTTATCTCTTTACTAAATGGCACAGTTTTAGGTTGGTTCAAATTGAAAACATTTTCCCAAACAAGCCCTGGTTTTCACGTGTCTGCAATACAAGTCTTTTGAAAACACTGTGGGAAAAGGAGAAATTGCTCGTAACGAGCAATTTCTCTTTTTCCCACAATGTTTTCTACCCTTTTTGAGACCTTTCTGCCATTTTCATCAAATTTAAAATTGTCGTCTGCAAACTCTTTCAATTTGGACCAGTCCAAAATTTGTCGTTTGGGAAAGGGTTAAGACATCAAGATAAATCTGACTCGAAACTTGAAATTTGTTTATGGAAGAATAGAAAACATGTTGGGAAAAAGAGGAAATGCTTTTACCAGCAACTGCTTCTTTTTCCACAATATTTTAAAAGTATTCATCATTAGGGTTGTTATAATTCAGGATTGGTTGGTACAGAGTTAAGAGAAATCCAGTTTTTTGAGAAAAATTTACTTTTTTAGCTATAAATGGTTTTAATATAAGACACGTTTAAAATTTTGTCATCTAGCAAAGAGTTTAACCCCATCAAATTGTGTTACAGGGCTATGGTAAATTCCAAGTGATTGGAGGAGATGGCAGCTATTATTCATACTCAAACACAGCCTATATAGGTGGTGGCGGCTCAGGGGGTAGAATAGCCATGTATTTTAACAGTAATAAAACATTTGCTGGCTCATGGAACATATATGGAGGTGATGCTACTGATGAGAATGGAGATGGAAGCGCTGGAACAGCTTTTTTCTATCATAACAGTATGTGTTTTGTGTTTTCTGGATCTCTTTGAAATTCAGTTCCCATCTTGTCATCTATCATAACAGTATGTGTTTTGTGTTTTCTGGATCTCTTTGAAATTCAGTTCCCATCTTGTCATCCCAAAATTATTAAAACCAATGTAATACCAGTACTTTATTGATATAATTTACCAGAACACGATGGTGTGATTACGGTATTTTTGGTACCTCTGGATGGAATTGATGTAGAATATTCATGTTTATAACTTATCCCTTTTACTACATAATCTTGAGTTTTGAATATCCTGACAAAGAAAAAAGTGTGGAAAAAGGAGAAAATGCTGGTTACCAGCATTTTCTCCTTTTTCCTTATTTTTTTCTATCATATCAAACATAAGCTCCATCATTTCAACCACCTTAACCCTATACCACACAATCCCTAGTTTTAAAGACCCTGAGGAAATAGCCTTTTGAAAACCTTGTGCGAAAATGAGAAAATGCTGGTAACCAGTATTTTCTCATTTTCCCACAAGGTTTTCTACACTTTCACAGACAATTACCATCATTTCAGCTGTGTTTAATTTGTTGCCTGCAAATGCTTTCAATTTGGACAAGTCTACAGTTTTATCATTTGGTAAAGGGTTAATTTGCTACCAGCAAATGCTTTCAGATTGTGTAAGTCTAAAAAAATGTTTTTTGATTAAGTCTTTACTGCACAACAAAGTTTTGGAATTGTCCAAATCCAAAGCATTTGCAGATGACACATTAAATGTGGCTGAAATTTTAGAAGGTGACTTTGATAGGGTAGAAAACATTGTGGGAAAATGAGAAAATGCTGGTTACCAGCATTTTCTCCTTTTCCCACAATGTTTTCAATAGTCTTCTTTCTCAGTGTCATTAAAAATCGGGATTTTGTGGTAAAGGGTTAAGATTTAAAGCACCTTTCACAACTATATACAGTTGCCTTTGTGGCCAGTATAAAGCAAGATCAGACTACACAAAACTTGCAGTCTGATCTTTGATCTACACTTTCCCTTTTGCTGGTAAGCTATAGACAAAAGCAGCCATAAAATTGTGCATTTGTGTATTATTTCTGGAATAAAAATCCCTGTTGGGCCATTTGGTCCTCTAAGGGTTAAGTTTTTACTCTTTACTAGACAACAAAAATCTTAGATCAGCCCTAATTGAAAGTATTTTCGGACAAAAAATTAAATGCTTCTAAAATGGTTTGAATTGTCTTGACTGGAGGAGGAAATACTGTTTCCCAGCCTTTTCTTCTTTTTTCCACAATATTTTCAAAGGTCAACTTTCTCTGTGGTCGATATAACACAGATTTGTTTGATAAAGGATTAAAGTTCACTGTCACAAATTGTTTAACCCTTTACCACACAATCCTGACTTTTAACGACCCTGAGAAAAAAAGCTTTAGAAAACATTGTGGGAAAAGGAGAAAATGCTGGTAACCAGCATTTTCTCCTTTGCCCACAATGTTTTCTACCCTTCTGGAAACAAATTTCAATTTTTGAGTCCCGTTTGTCTTCTGCAAATCTTTTCAATTTGGACTTGTCTTAAATTTTATGGTTTGGTAAAGGGCTAATGAGCCAGGGTAAAAATGTTTCCATTTGTGGATTAGTCAGTTTGATGGCTTTTCTGTTTGTTTGACAGTATACCAACATTCCACTTTGCTCATCAACAACATTGGTCGAGGTATATCAGGCAAACAGGGGGTTATAGTAGACTATAATGATTTGTCACTGGACACAGCCCATACCTGGTTTCTCCCTCATCATGGCAGTAATTCCAGGTTTCCAACAGGTATTGTTTGTTTTGCATTTATTTATCCTGGCTGCCTGATGGGTGACATCTCCAGAAGGCTGTTAATCATTTTTTGTGCAGGATAGTGCAATATACAGGATGAAACCCATCCTAAGTTGCCCCTGGTTTTTTTTACCTGCCCAGTGTATAGCACTATCACATGGTCCCTAGATTAAAAGTCTCGTCCCAAAGAAAATAAGCAATTTCATTGGACAAGCTGTGGGATTGGAACCAAAACCCTCAAGTATCTTATGATTACATATATTATGTTTTATCACTTGAGCTAATCTTGCTGACTTTCAGCAGGTAAATAGGTATTTATACTGTCATAGCACAGTAAAAATACATTATATTTTCTCTTATAGGGGATAATTACATGTATATCAATTTTATTTTTAATGAAATAGATCATTTGTGATATATTTCTTGGCTTTTTTACAATGGAGATTTGGTACTCAACAAAATATCTGAGACAAAATTTGTCCTTATTTTGTTAAAATCTTGAAGCATGAATGATAAATATTTTTTGCATAACTATTTTTATCTTTAAGTCTTTACTACACAGTTCTGTGTTTTAACAACCCTGAGATAGATGCCTTTTGAAAACATTGTGGGTAAAGGAGAAAATACCTCATTTTCTCTTTTTCCCACAATGTCAAATCCAATTATTTGGGAAACAGCTCCCCTTTCAAAGATGAATTCGATCATTTCAGCCCCATGTAAGTTGTTGTATGCAAATGCTTTTGATTTGGACAAGTCTGCATTTTTGTTGTGCGGTAAAGAGTTAAAGAAAGGTAGTTAAGATGTTTTGTAAACCTGAAAATTTAATTTGCAAGGTTGCAAAATTTAACTTTTTACCACTTGACAAACTTTTGGAGTGGACCAAATTGAACGAACACATTTGCAGAAGTCAAATCAAATGTAGCTTCAATGATGATTTCTGTTTTTGACTGGGTAGAAAACATTGTTGGGAAAGGAGAAAATGCTGGTTACCAGCATTTTCTCCTTTTCCCACAATGTTTTCAAAGGGCTTACCCGTCAGGGTTGTTAAAACTAGGAATTGTGTGGTAAAGGGTTAAGGAACTCATTTTTTTTTTCAGTCACCAATGAATACAAGTTTGATGAACTCCAGATTTATGGAAATGCTCATCTGGCTGTGTTAACTGATCCTGTTGGAACGAATGCAACACTACACTTCCGTAACATGATTGGAGATAGGACAGGGGCGATACATGTGGGACCAAACCAAGTCATGGACCTTAACAGAGATGAAATTGACCTTCCGTTCAATGTTCATGTCTATCCCACTGGGATTTTAGGGCTTGCACCAGAAACTAACATGGAAAACATTGATATCTATCTGAACGGCACCATGGCCAATGTTGTGAATTTAGTATTACATCATGAGGCTTCTTTATGGTTGTTTAAAGAAGGTAGGACAGAGAACTTGAAAGCTGGTTTCTATGACTTTCACACTGTACACGTGAAAACAGGAGGCTATCTGCACATGATTACCGACCCTGTGACGGAGGATGGAATACAGTTTAACACAGTAGATACTCATATTGATGGTGGTGGATTGGTGCGTGGCACACATATCTACTTTGTATCAACAAATCTTACCATAGATTCGGGTGGTGTTATGAATGCAGATGAACTAGGTTACCGTGTGACAGATGCAGACGATGGTTCGACGGGCAACTTTGGCATCATTAATCCAGGGCGTAGAGATATTGGAGCTGGTGCTGGACATGGTGGCAGTGGGGGTCGCCCAGAAGGTAGACATCCCTATCTTTAAACCTAATACCAAACAATCCCATCTATTAAAGACTCATAGAGTAACTTTTTAGTTATGGCAAATGGAAAAAAATGCTGTTAACCAGCAGTTGTATCTATGTTTTCTATATCAATAAAAGACAAAACCCACGTATGAAATCATGCAAAATGTCTCAGATTGCTACATACCTGTAGTTTTACTGTCACTTTGTTGAATTTATTTGAGTATATTTAGGTAACTTACATAGGGTTACAATCCTTTACCAAATGTTTTTGCTGCCTTGAAGACCCCTTTTTTTCACAGTGCTTTCTACCAAAGGGTTAACTATTTACTTCACAGGCTACTTCTAGACATACAACAAATTGTTACAAGTTACAAGAACATTTGAAGAAAAGGAGGAGAACTGATATTGAATACTAAAGAAAAAAGTGAGGAAAAAGGAACAAATTTCTTGTCACAGGCATTTGTTCCATTTTCCACAATGTTTTTTAATAGCAATTTATGGCAATAACTAGAAAAGTCAGATTTGTTTAGTCAAGGCTTAAAGATTTACTTTTTTAAGAGAACTGAATTTTGATTTTGTTTGCAGGTTCCACAAAGGGTGGTAGTGCTTATGGTGATATATATCAACCCAACTTATTTGGCTCGGCTGGAGGCGGGGCCGGAGGAGGAAGGGGCGGAGGCAGAATATGGATGAATATCTCTGACACTCTACATATAGACGGATCCCTTACAGCAAACTCTGGTCATGCGAACACCATCAACAGTGAAGTCAGTGGAGGTGGGAGTGGAGGTAGCATATGGGTTTATGCAGATAGGATCACTGGGTTTGGACTGATCCAAGCTGCTGGTGGAAATGGATCCTTGAAAGAGATATATGTGGACGAACTGATAAGCAGTGATGGCTTGGAGAAGTATCGTTGTGAAACTACAGAGATATGCAGCAATGTAAATGTGTGTCGGAATGTTACAATATGTCAGTATATCGTATGTCAGTCTGATGGTACATGTACTAGTATAGATCTAGATGAGAGGTTTTCTATTGAGGGGAACTTTTCCTGCAGTGGCAATCCTAACTGTGAAAGACTATGCAATACTGAGGATAGATGTGGCACAAGCGGGAGTTGTGTTGAGAGGGAGGTGTGTTATGACAGCAGTTTGACAGAATGGTGTTACCAGTCTGTGGATAATTTCTATGATAGTTTCCATAGTAACTGGAACTCGGAGTATATCTGTTGTCATACAGACACCAGTAAACAGTATGATGAGGTGTGTTGTTATGAGAATGCCATGATGAATAATGGAACACAATGGATAGCTACCCAAGCTTGTTGTTATTGGGAACAAGATTATGTTACAGATTACTATAAATGGCAACAGACTTGTTGTTACGATGGCAGTAATTGTGTCACACGAGATATTACAAACTCCCAGCAGTCTCGAACAAAGCAAGATCCTCCAACCCGACATGTTTTTACCTTTTCCTCTTCATTGGAAGAGACTGCAGGAGGGGGAGGAGCTGGCGGTCGTATCAGTATTAATTTTGCAGAGAACGTGACTTTCAGCGAATTCAGGTATCTTGCTAATGGTGGATACCCTGGACGAGAGTGTGACGAATGTGAGGCAGGTGGCCCAGGCACTGTTTACATATATCATTTGATTGAAGATCACAGTACATTAATTATTGACAACAATGGAGCGCCACCACCCATAACTAGATATGTTAACTGGGACAGTTTGGATGATGATGGCGGACGGGCTTGGATTATACCCATTGCTGGCACTCACCCCTATCTCGTTGGGTATGACTTTATGTATGCTTACAGATTTGATGAACTTCAGATATATGGTAATGGAGAGCTGGCTGTATGGCCTCCATATGATACCAATGAAGCTGTATCTACAAATCGACTGGATATCAGTTTTACAAGCAAATATGAGAACCTTCAGTCCTACAATGTTATGATGTTCTTCAAATATATGATTGGTGATCGCACAGGAACTGTCCATGTTGGAGCAAATCAAATACTTGACTTGATGAAGTGGGGTGATCAGGCAATGGCAAGAGAGGAAGTAGACCTGCCATATAATGCATATTCATATGCTGATTCCATTTTAGGTCTTGGTCATATTACATACGTCCATGATGTTGAAATACATGTAAGTGGGACACTCAGCAATGTCTTGAACATGACCTTACGCCATGGTGGTTATGTGTGGTTGAAAAATGGCGGCCACACTCGGGAAGAAGAGGTCAATCACTACAAGTTTGACTTTGTTCAGATTCAAGATGATTCCACACTGAATGCCACAACAGACCCTGTATCTGAAGAAGGCATTACTTTTACCATGAAACAATTGACCATTGATGGAGGTGGAACATTACACGGGACATATCTAACCTTTAACATGGAAAATATAACAGTGGATGCAGGAGGTTTGCTGAGTTCACATGGGCTAGGCTACAGAACTGAACATACAGATACAGAGCATGGCTCTACTTCTGTACATGGGACTGTAAACCCTGGGCATGCACCTAGTACTGGCTGTGGGGGTGGACATGGTGGCAGTGGTGGAAGAGAAACTAGTTCCAGTTATAGATCTGGTTTTGCAAATGGAAATATATTTGAACCCAAAAACATAGGGTCCTCAGGGGGATCAGGTAGGAATGGAGTGACTGGAGGTCGGGGTGGAGGCAGGATGTGGTTTAATATAACAGACACCATATTTATTGACGGTGTGGTAAGTGCTGACGGAGGGGATGGAACTAATAATGGTGCAGGTGGAGGATCGGGTGGTTCAATATGGATGCATTGTAATGAAATACAAGGTTATGGCCTGATCACAGCTCATGGGGGAGCAGGATCAAATTACACTTCAGATACAGGAAGTGGTGGATCGGGCGGCCGGGTTGCCATCTATTTCCAGAAAAATAGCACCATGTCGACTTTCCGTGTGTTGGCCTATGGTGGAAAAGCTGGAGGTTCTAGTTCGGAAGCTGGTGGAGCTGGCACTGTATTCCTGTATCACATGGGTGAGGATCATCAAACACTGGTACTTGACAACAATGGATATCTGTGTCAAGATCCCCTGAATGTTATTGATGATTACAGTGATTTACAGTATGATTCATGCCGTACATGGATTTTACCTGAGTCAGGGTACAGTAACTTCACAGATGGGGCTTACAAGTACAACTTTAATGAACTACAAATCTATGGCAATGCTCATTTTGCTGTGCTTCCTGATCCAGTAGGCACACCTGTAGATATATTTTTCCTGTATATGATCGGAGACAGGACTGGAACAGTGCATCTAGGTGATGCTCAGGTGATGGATCTGAATAGGTATGAAATAGATCTCCCATTCAATGTTCGTGCATATGCTGGCTCATACTTGGGTCTTGCCCCTTACACAGTAGTTCATGGTGTTACAATTTGGTTACATGGGGAGCTTGACCATGTAGAAAACATCACATTACACCATGAAGGTTACTTAGCTTTACATCAGGGTGCCTATACAAGTGGGAATGTGTCAGATCACTTCCATTTTCTATGGGTGAGAATACAGGACAACTCCACCATCAGTATTCTAACAGATCCAGTTACAGACCCACAAACCTACTTTGGAGTAACCAACACATTATCTATGGAGGGAGGTGGGAGGTTCTATGGTACCAACATGAACATCCAATGTACTGATATGGTGATTGATGATGGGGCCACACTCCATGCTGATGGTTTAGGATATCGTTCAGAAGACCCCAAAACAAGTACCAACAACTTAGGACTAGGAGATACAAATGATTATGGCTCTTCAGGAGGTGGTCATGGAGGTACTAGTGGGAAAGGAGCAGGTACTTCACTGACTGGTCAGCCTTATGGTCACCTGTTTGAACCAAAAGAACTGGGCAGTGCTGGTGGTGGTGGACCTAATGTTGGTGGGCAAGGAGGAGGAAGAATCAATGTTCAAGTATCAAATCTAATACAGATAGATGGAGAAATTAGATCAAATGGTGGAAACGCTAAACATGTGAAAGGGGGTGGTGGATCAGGTGGGACTATTGTAATAGACACCTATGGCTTTCGAGGAATGGGCAATATTACATCCAACGGTGGGAGTCGAGCATCTGGTGGATATGGTGGGGCAGGAGCTGGAGGTCGAATAGCCATCTATTTCCGTGAAAATGTGACCTACTGGGGGACATACCAGTGTCATGGTGGGTACTCTACTGGCAGTGCCGAGTCTGGAGGTCCAGGTATTGTGTTTATATACAATGTTAAAGAGAACCACAGCACTCTCTATATCAACAACAATAATAGACAGACCACTGATGATGTAAACCTTCTGTATGATTACACAGATATTTCACAGGATCGTTTTAAAGGTTGGATTTTACCTGCTTCATCAGACCACTGGTTGGCTGGAGGTTCAGGTGATTATAGCTTTGATGAGCTGCAGATTTATGGTAACGCCCACCTAGCCATGATGCCAGAGAACCATGCTGATGGTTGCACTTTATTCTTTAGACATATGATTGGGGACAGGACTGGCTACATACACATAGGCCCAAATCAAGTAATGGACTTATTTAGAAGCTTTATTGATGTTCCCTTCAGTGCTTATGTGTATTATGGTGGATATCTGGGTCTTTCTCCAGAAACTGCTGTTGAGAAAGTTTTTATCCATGTTGAAGGAACTGTTGATCACATTCATAATCTGACTCTGATCCAGGGAGGTGGAATGAAATTCTTTAAAACCGGCTCAACAAATCGCCGAAATCCGCTGAATTATCACATTCTTGGAAAAACTGTCATAAAAGCTGATTCTTACATTAATTGTTTGAATCCCAATGCAGACACTGATGCCTACCAGCTTGTCTTTGGATGGGTGATCATTGAGGGTGGAGGGCTAGTACAAGGTGGTCATTTAAACATAGAGGCCACTGACTTTACTATTGATGATGGAGGCTTACTGGATGTCAGTAATGGAGGTCACAGACCGCTGGAAGGAACTGGTAATATTTTGTTGCATTTTAACATGCTGAGCTTGGCTGTTTTCGAGAAAATGTCAAGGTATTATCATAGCCCTGTCATTGTCTGCATTTTCTAAAAGCAACTGCAGCCGAGCATTGGCACAAACATGCTGTGCTCTTATTTTAGTTATCCTTACTACAAACTGTTTTGATTTTGTTATCCACGTGTCTTTTGCTGATGGAAGAAAATATTTGTTTCATTCATTTAGCAGTCTAGGGATAAATTCATTGCTCAAAACATGATTCATACTTATAAGTTTTGCAGATTCATACATGGACTTGTTTTAAGGACTTTAAAGATAGATTTCCTTTACAGTTGAAAATGTTTTTGATCATAGTATAGCAACAGATAGGGGGCGATGTAGACCCAAGATCAGACTGCATGTTTCATCCTTGCAGTCTGACCTTGATCTACGCCGTCCACAAAATCTATTAAAATTGCTAGAGTTATGTGTACGCTTCCTGATAGTTTATCATTAGAATATCTTCCAGGTTCTTGTAATTATTCACACTACTTGCGTTATGAGCATTAAACTCTTTAGCAGACAACAAAATTTTGGAGGGAACCAAATTGAAAGCATTTGCAGACAACAAATTAAATATAGCTCAAATGATAATTTCTGTCTTTGATAGGGTAGAAAACATTGTGGGAAAAGGAGAAAATCTAGTTACCAGCATTTTCTCTTTTTCCCAGTGTTTTCAAAATCCTTCTATCTTAAGGAAGTTTAAAGTCAGGACTCTGTGGTAAAGGGTTAAGAAAAATACGACATCATTTCCAGCATGCCCAATCAAATACAGGGTCATCGACATGGTAATTTTCACCCTTCCAGTGTGACATGAAAGTTAGGGTGTTACAAATTAGATTTTCTTTTCATAGACACTCATGGGGATCTAAATTCCAAAGTTTTAGAGCAGAAAACAAAAAAGTAATCCTAGTCTGTCTTTAAACATCTACAAAGCACTTACAAGTACAAATTAAACAAAAGTAAAATATATGAAGAAAGTGAAAACACATTTATTTTTGTTTGTGAATAGCATTTATTTTGAAGGCATATTGCAAGAAAGTAAGCAAATTGTTCCTTTTTCTACAGTTCTTACAAAAGCTGTGTTCTGTAGGGATGTGTCATAACTTGTGAGATAACAGGCTCAAGGCTCAACTATTTTAGGTTTAACATTTTTTTCTATGAGATAGGTGTAGAATATGTCTTTGTTCCGATTGATTACTGCATCGATAACTCTTCATCACACCGCACAATTCTAGACTGGTCTAAATTGAAAGCATTTACAGGCGACAAACTAAATGTTACAGAAGTCAGGAAATTTTTCTTGTAAATGGTAAAAAGCATTGTGCGAAAGGAGAAAATGCTGGTTACCAGCATTTTCTCCTTTTCCCACATTGTTTTCAAAAGTCCTTTTTCCCTGGGGTCATTAAAAGTAGGGATTTTGTGGTAAAGGGTTAACCAGGTTTTAAAAAAAAAAGGATGTTAGGAAAAGATACATTTACATTGGTTTGGGAAACAATATGAAAAATGGATAAATTAAGTTATCACATACAGTTGCTTGCATGTTTATCAAATAATGATCATGATGCACCAAAGCAATCAGCTTTTGTATCATGAAAACAAACGTTTTGTGTATAATGGTTTAACCCTTTACCAAACAACAAAATTTCACACTGGTCCAAATTGAAAGCATTTGCAGATGACAAAATAAATGTTGCCAACAAACTGAAGTTTGTTTTGGGAAGGGTAGAAAACATTGTGGGAAAGAGAAAATGCTGGTTACCAGCATTTTTGCTTTTTCCTACAATGTTTTCAAAAGGCTTCTTTCTCAGGGTCGTTAAAAGTCAGGATTGTGTGGTAAAGGGTTAATAGACAAAATTGTTAAGTAAACCCTGTACTACCCAATCCTACGTTTAAACGGCCCTGAAAGGGGAGACTTTGGAAAACAATGTTGGAAAAGGAGAAAATGTTGGTGACCAGCATTTTTTCTTTTTCCCACAGTTTTTTCTACCCTTTCAAAGATAAATCAAATCAATGGAAATCATTTGAATAAAATTTAGTTTGTCATTATGCAAATGTTTTCAAAATGGACAGGTTTAGAATTTTTCCTTGTTGTAAAGTGTAAACCTAAAAATTTTGAGATTGTTTGATTGACTCACTTTAAATTTAACTCTTTACCAAATGACAAAATTTTAGAATGGTCCAAAGTGAAAGCATTTGAAGACTACAAATTAAATATGGCCAAAATGGTGATTTCAGTCTTTGAGAGATTAGAAAACATTGTGGGAAAAGGAGAAAATGCTGGTTACCAGCATTTTCTCCTTTTCCCATAATGCTTTCAAAAGTCTTCTTCTTCAGGGTTGTTAAAACTTGGGATTGTGTAGTAATTATTTGACCTATAAATTCAACAGGGGCAGGAATTCAAAGTCGTCTTGGATCCAGTGGTGCCTCTCATGGTGGTTTGGGAGGACGTGGAGCGTGTGGAGGCTATCTGACCTGTAAATTACAGAGAAACCTACCTTATGGGGACCTGTACATGCCTGTAGATCATGGGTCTGGTGGAGCCACCAGTACCAGTGGGACAGGTATATTGCTTGTTACATGTTTTGTTCTGTTTTTGTTAAATCCTAGTTATATTATGGGAACTATCTCACCTGTCCACTGCAGTGGTACAGGTAACTTAGTTGAGACTTTTGAAGAGCTGCTTTTTTGGCCTCACATGGTGGAATTGGAGGACCAGGGCCCGTATTCACCAGCCATTCTTAAGAATATACTTAGTCTTACCCTTCAGGATTTTCTTAATTTGAAAGTAGCCGAACTTCTGATAGGCTAATCAAAATGTTTTAACCAATAAGAAGTTGTATTACTTTCAAATGTAGAAAATTCTGTAGCATAGGACTAAGAATATTCTTAAGAATGGTAGGTGAATACCGACCCAGGCTAACCTGTAAACTACAACTTAATCAATCTTATGGGGACTTGTACACATGTATAAATCATGGTTCTGATGGAGTCACTGGTACAAGTGGGACAGTTAATTAACATGATACGTTTTGTAACTGGTTGTTTTTGCCTCACATGGTGATTTGAGAGGACGTGGGGCATGTTTAGGTTATCTGACATGTATACTAAATAAATTACGTACCGATAGATCATGGTGCAGGAGGAATCACTAGTATAAGTGAGACAGGTATATGACTTGATACTTTTTTTGAGCTTATTGACCAAGGTCAGCCTGTGGGGACTGTTCATGCTGACCGTGGTCAATACTTTTCACAGATGCATTTGGCCCACTTTTCACAGAGCATCTCTCATATATATTGTACATGTATATAAAATTACTATGATATTGTAGGTGGCGGAGTTATCAAAATGCTGGTTGCCCACACACTGGCAGTAGATGGCTATATAAAAGCAAACAGTGAAAATACCCTTAGTTCATCAAGTGGAGATAGTGGTGGTAGCGGTGGCAGTATATACATTCAGACACATAACTTCACAGGTAAAATATCTGTTTGTTATTTTGTTCGGTATTTAGTTATTTACCAAACAACTATGAGTTTTAAAGACCTTGAAAGAGAGGCCAGCATTTCCTCCATTTCCCACAATGTTTTCTACCATGTAAAGGACAACTCATGTCATTGGAGCTATATACTTTCTTCTGGTCATTTGCAGATGCTTTCCAAATAAATGAGTCTAAAATTTGTTTCTGCAATTTTTGACAGTTTTTCAGTCATATGGTAGCCAGTGCTTCTATCCATGTGCTGGTAGAGTTATATTTACCAGCACTATGCACAACTTTCCTTCCAAGACACTGGCTGCTTTCCAAACCACTAACTGCTTTCCTACATAAACAAAATTGGAACAATATGGAGCAGTGGTAGAAGAGTGAATCCTGTCTCAATGATTATCAATCCTTGGAAAGAAGTTTTTAATTTGCAAATCCAGTGTTACTAGCCTATGCAACTCGGCTTAGTTATTGGTAAAGAGATTCTGTACTTGGTCTAGGACAGTTTTAATGATTAAATGGTATCTTTAACCCTTGACCGCACAATGCCACCTTTTAACAACCCTGAGAAAGAAGCTTTTGGAAAACATTGTGGGAAAAGGAGAAAATGTTGGTTATCAGCATTTTCTCCTTTTCCCACAGTGTTTTCTACCCTATCAAAGAAAAATTGAGCCACACTGAAATTGCCATCTGTGAATGCTTTCAATTTGGACAAGGCTAAAATTTTGTTGTCTGGTAAAGGGTTAATTGTTATTAACAGTATTTCAGTTATGACAGCATCTGTTCACTTTTCCATGCTTCCAGGTTCCAATTCTGAGACTGAGAGAGGGCTGGTTCAAAATTATTGAAAAAAAAAAAAGCCATGCTCTGTGAAAAGGGGGCTCAATGCATCTCTGAAAAGTATAGACCCAACTCTAAAAGACAAATCTATGATAACTTTTCTTCATTTCATACAGGCAGTCACACTGGACATATTCAGGCCCTGGGTGGAACAGGTGACCTTGCTAATGGGGGAGGAGGCTCAGGTGGGCGTATTGCTCTATACCATACCAGACATGAAACTATACCACTATACAGAGGGTATTTCGATGTCTATGGGGGTAAAACAGGGGCTGATGCTGAAGTTGGAGCTTCTGGCACAGTGTATGTCAGCGATTCAGAGAGGGATTACACGTATGTACCTTTGGCTGTCAGGTTATGTCTTTCATGACTTAACTATATCAAATCATTTGGCCACAACCTTCAGAATGTGAAAAAGATGCAGTGAAGTTTTGAAGTACTTAACCCTTAGGCTACTAATCCCATCTCAGCTTTATCGGACAATGTAGAGTAAGATAAGGTTCAATGTCGTTAACCCTTTACCGCACAATGCCGCCTTTTGATGCCCCTGGGAAAGAAACCTTTTGAAAACAATGTGGGAAAAGGAGAAAATGCTGGTAACAGGCATTTTCTCCTTTTCCCACAATGTTTTCTACCCTATCAAAGAATAATTGCACCATTTGAGCCACATAGAAATTGTCGTCTGCAAATGCTTTCAATTTTAACAAGGCTAAAATTTTGTCGTCTGGTAAAGGCTTAAAAGAACTTTGTCAAAACATAGGTTAACATAGATAAGATAAGATAAACATACTGATAAAGATGTTTGCCTTACAGAATGTTACAGGTAGACAATGATGGTGCCAGCCAGATATCTGAGGGGACAGCCATATTGAATGAGGGTTACAGAATAGATTTGTCTTCCTCATTGTCTTCCTACTCTAAAACCCACACCTATTTCACAACTGGAGGACACCTGGTTTGTACATTTTGTGTATTATCTTGCACAAGAATTACCTCCTTAGCTCCTGAAATCAATTTCTAACCAATGACTTTGAAGTAAAGCTTTCTTTTGCAGAGCTACACAGAATCATTCAACCTCTAAGGTCAAGGTCATAGCAGGTCAAAGGTTATATGCTTTTAAATCATGTCAGCTCCATATCTTTTGTTGAATATATTTCATACACGTCTTCACCTTGATCAGATGACATGCAGAACAAAGTTCTGATTCACTGTGTTTCTTAGTCATGGTCACAGCAGTGGGGGGGAGGGGGGGGTTTAAACTTCAGGGTGACATGCTCTGGATAGCTTCCTCCACGCATATATGGCATGCAACACATGAAAAGGGGGCTTTGGACGTATGCATAAAAGTGTGTCGTCCCAGATCAGCCTGTGCAGTATGTGACTAAACTGAGATGATACTTCCCGTTTTTGTGCGATTTTCTGTTTCACGAAAGTCTACTGTATGAAAAAATCCTATGTAGTCATAAAGTGCTATCTCGGATTAGCCTGCGCAGACTGCGCTGGCTAATCTGGGACAACGCTTTACGCAAATGTCCGAAGGTCTCATTTCACGTGTTGCGGGCCATATTGCACTGCTTTGCAGAGCGCATATCCCACAATGTTTTCTTTACCATTTATCACACAATACCTGAGAAAGAGGGATTTTGAAAACATTGTGGGAAAAGGAGAAAATTCTGGTAACTGGCAATTTCTCCTTTTCCTACAATGTTTTTTATCCTATCAAAGACAATTTCCATTATTTGAGCCACATTTAAGTTGTCTGCAAATGTGTTCAATTTGGAAAAATCTAATGGATGATACTAATCAAGTCATCACATGAATACGGATCCATAAAATCCATCTTGTCTGACAACCGACTAAATTGTGATATAGAATGGCCCTTGGACATGCAGAAAATGTAAAAATAGCAAAAAGATTTGGCCTATGTCAGCCTGCACAGGCTGGCATGGGTCGAAACTCTTTGTTGATGCATTAAACCCACTTTTGACAGAGGAAGACTCACACATTCTTTACTTGAAGGTCCACCTTGACACAAATGTGTACGACTGTTACTGCTACAGCTCTGACTGCTATTGTCCATACTCCAACGCGGCATCGTGGTACCTGCTACACAATCTGTTTGATCAGACGTTGAGAACTTCAGCCACAGATTATTTCATGGCTGAGGCACAGACTGCCAAACTTACTATCACGCTTAACCAGGAGTATTTCATAAATCATGTGAAGATTTATCCAGTGATCAGCTATCCAACATCCTTTATGGTAAGTACCGTGAAGCAGTAATTGAGAGTCATGAATAAAGTCTTCAGAACTTGATTCACAATTAATGTATACTGTGTTGCTTTGGTCATAGGTTGATCTCAGTCATAAGTAGAGGTGGTGTTTTGAAGGTATGTAGGAAGGATTTTGCCTCGGCCTGTTTGCCTGTACTTACCAGCTGTTGAAATTTTCTCATTTTTTTTGTACAGAGTTACCTAGAGATTTTCTGCCAAGTAGAAGTAAGCCTTATAGGTTCAATTTAATGAGCTTATAATCCTCAAATCAAAGAATGATATTCAATTTATTAGATTTACAGTCCTAAATATAAGAAACTATTAAATGTAGCATAATGTTACATAGTTTGTTTTGCCACGAAAGGAAGAAAACAATTGAGCCATGCTCTGGCAAAAGGGGGCTGATTGCATCTTGATGATCCATTTTACCAAACAACTCATCAAATGATTGTGGATCCATAAAGTCCTTTTTTTACACCAGCCTTTTGAATCATGAGGTCCACTGGTTGTTTGACATGCAGAAAATTTGCCAAAAGCACAAGGTTTTTGCACACGCTGAGCTGGTTTGATACTTTTTAGAGATGCATTAGGCCCACTTTTCATGGAGGATGACTCAATTTGTTTTGCTGCATGTGTCTTTTTAACCAGCAGTTTTGTACCGTCTTTTTTTAGTGCTCAGACTATGCCAGGATGCATTTTGAGGTTATAAAGTTTACATTGTCAAGATAGACATCTTACATGTATTTGTGTGCATCATTTACCTTTATAAACTAGCCTTATCCAAAGAACAAACTAACAATCCAAAACATATTATTCAACAACTCATTTTTATGACCACTAGACTTCTCTCCCTGCAAATTCTGCTCCACTAATAACAAAAAAGGAAAAATGAATCTTGGGTTCTATTGATCAACAAAAGTTCAGAATGTGTCAGTCAGATTTTGAGAAGTACACATATATCTGCAAAAATCATGCACTGGGGTATGGCATAACAGGCCAATGTCTTTTAGCAATGAAGTTGAATGCAAGTGTTTATTGTGGACACTTGCAACTGTTCTGCTTGGAGAACTCTATATGTACCTGGTTACATGCTGACTTCCAATCAACACATTTATGATCACACAATAAGCCAACCTCATGTCTGCATTACATGAGGTGATACTGCCTTTTTGTGTATACTTATGATTATTTCTAGACCACATAGGCAGTTGTGTCACATGTTTTGTCTGGACAGTAAAGAAAATAAGTCCTCTGGCTATTTTCTGAAAAATTAAGTCGTTCCTGCTGTAGATATAAAATGTTTGATTGTGAAAATGCATCAGTGAAATCGATGACTGGTAAATAAACATAAAAACATGGTTTAGTATTTAACTATGCTCTATTATTGTATGGGGACAACATGGTTATGTTTTTAACCATTCCTGTCATTACTTGTCAGGCCTCTGCAGGAAGTGCCTTTTGAAAATGTTGAGGAAAAAGAAGACATTACTTGTTAAAACATTGATAATTTGGGAAAGTTTTAACCCTTTAAGTGCCTTTTACAATTGGACAGTTGTAGTTGCGTTCGCAGTCATTGTAGATCAAGATCAGACCATATGGTATGTTTTGTCTGATTTTTTTGTCTGCACCGTCTGGTTAAAGAAACATTTTGAATAAAAAACCCCTTGATATTGCAATTATTTTGGTCTAATTTCAAGACTGAAAATTACCACCAGATTAAATGCATCATTTATCAAAATGGCAGCCAATTGAACATAGATTGTCTACATGATTTTTCACTGGGCTCTCATAAGTCAAGCTAGCTAGGTTTACATGCCAATTTCCAGGGCTGTTTTTTGTGGCCAAAGCAATACAGTAGATAGGTTTAACTCTTTGCCACATGCTAAAATTTCAAACTTGACCAAAATGAAAGCTATTGCAGAAGACATATTAAAGGTAGCACAAGTGATGCAATTTTTCCTTAATTGGTCAGAAAATATTGTGGGAAAAGGAGAAAATGCTGATCACCAGCTTTTTCTCTTTTTACCACAGTGTTTTCAAAAACTTCCTGTCTCAGGGTTGTTAAAACTAGGGATTTTGTGTGGATTAGTTTGGGTCCTGGTAATCTGGTACTTTGAATCAATCCATTTGATGTACAGACTATATGTAGACAAACAGTTAACTATAAGAGATACACAGAGGTCAAAAAATTTTCTGAAACCCACTCGTCCTGCAGGGCAAGTGAATTAGAAGTGACACAGATATTACCAAATAAAATACTGATGATCTGGCCATTAGCAGATGACCTTATTTGTATTTATGAACTTTTTTGATATGCAATCACGGTTTTGTTTGTTTAGATTTTCCTCGAGGCACTTCCTCTTCGATGAATAGTCTATTTAAATGCGACAGAAAAACAAAACCAAGATGGATTCTTATATTGATAACATTCAACTATTTTAGAATTCGTTTACAATAGTTTTACTCTGTCGGAAAGTTAAAATTCCCTTATTTGCATTATAGCAAGATCGTAAGCTTTTCTCTTACTTGATAAAATTGAGTGGTGCATAAATTATGGACATCACGCATGCGCAGTGTAAAAAGTAATTTCCCTTTTCGTTTTACCACTGCTGAGGATAAATGAATGATCAGTACTTTGTTGTTTTGTACAGATATTGGTCTTGAGATTTCACTGATATTTTCTGGAAATCCCCCTTCAATAGTTTTGTTTGATCTACCTTGGAAAAGCTACTCGTCCTGTCGGACGATTGCCTTGGAAATATTACTCGTCTAGACCCACTTTTTACAGGTCAATACGAGCAGAAGAGTGGATTCTTCATACTCAGATGCATAAGAGACTTTCCGAGGATAGGAAGATATCTTGTCTGAACGACACAAAACTTACTGAAGAAAGGAGCTCTTGCATGCAACAGGCAATGGCTCCTTTTTGTGTAATATTTTCAAAAAAGTTGCCCGAGGTAGATAAAAAAAGTTGTACTTATTATGCATTTACCCTTTACCACACAACCCCTTGTTTTAACAACCCTGAGGAAGACGGCTTTTGAAAACATTGTGGGAAATGAGGAAAATGCTGGTAACCAGCATTTTCTCCTTTTCCTAAAATATTTTCAAAGATGAATTCCATCACTTATGCCATACTGAATTTGTCATCTGCATGCAACTGCTTTCAAATTGAAAAAAATCTAAAATTTTGTCATTTGGTAAAGAGTTCACTATTATTCCAGCATTGTATGCTCAGCTAGATCTACCAAAAAAACACTACATATAACTTCTAGGTTAAAGGCGTCAATTCGTCAGGGACAGAGTATGACATAACCTCATACTATGTGGATGCCAGCTCTTCAGGAACTCAAGGATCATATGTGAGGTTACCTGTAATGAGAGATGGAAATGCTATACACATCTATATGAGGCGCATTGGATCAATTTACACTTATGTTGCCCTGAGTGAGATTGAAATATTTGCTGGTGGTCAGGACAAGAGTAACAGGTGATTTATTGAACCTTTTCGAAACAATCCCTAAGTTTTAAGCTTTGGAAAACAATTGTGAGGAAAGGAGAAAATGCTGGTAACCAGCTTAGTTTTTAGTGGTAATCAGCATTTTCTCTTTTTTTTATGTTTTTGAACCTTGCAGTGGCAAATCTTATCATTTGGATAAGTCAAAGAATTTTAGTGTGACAGTTAAGTTTCTAGTCCGCTGTTTAACCCTTTATCAAACAATCCTGGGTTTTAACAACCCTGAGAAAAAAGCCTTTTGTAAACATTCTGGGAAAAGAGGAAAATGCTAGTAACCAGCATTTTCTTCTTTCCTCACAGTGTTTTCAATTCTTTCAAAGAAAAATCCAATAATTTTACTTGGGTTTAGATTGTCATTTGCACATGTTTTCAAGTCGAAAATTATGTTGTGTATGATAAAGTCATCTCCTAAATAGATATGCAGTGGGTGATGTTGGATCCTTGTGAAATTTGGATGATTAATGTTACTTAGTCAAGGTTAACAATGAACACATGTGGACTCAGTTGGACAAAATGTGCAGTTTCTTCTTCTGCCTTGATGTTGTCAAAATTAACCCTTTGCCACTCAATCCCGACTTTAACAAGCCCGAAAATGAAAGCTTTTGAAAACAATGTAGGAAAAGTAGAAAATACTGGTAACCAGAATTTTTTCCTTTTCCTTCAATGTTTTCTTTCCTTTCAGAGTCAAATTTATCAAATGAACCAAATTTAATTTGTCGTCTGCAACATCTCTGAATAAGGATGAGTCTGAAATTTTGTTGCTTGGCAAAGAAATAACCTGCTTGGTAGATTAAAAAATTTAGTCTGTAGGAGGTAGAGTACATCAAACAATGACCAATTTCTCTATTTTAACCCTTTACAGCACAATGCTGCATTTTAACGACCCTGGGAAAGAAGCCTTTTGAAAACATTGTGAATGAAACATGTTGTCTGATCTTTTTGATCACTGTCCACTTTTATTAGACATTCTGGGCAAGAGCAACCCTGAAAATGTGCTTATTTGCCTCTTATTGCTTCACTAAAAAAGTCTGTAGGGTTTTTTCGATGTTCTATGGGTTTGATTTGTTAAGAGGAAGATGGTCCTTGTATAAAGGGTTAGATTTGATTTATTCAAAGTTATAGATAGTTTTTAAAAAATCTGTGATGAAAGTGTGAGATTGACCTTAAACTAAGCTAGCCTTACAGTTTTACAACACAATCGCAAGTTTTATCAACCTTGAGGAAGAAGGCTAGTGAAACATATTTTGGTAAAAGGAGAAAATGTTGGAAACCAGCATTTGCTTGTATCCTTGCAATAAATTCTACCCTTCTAAAGGCAAATTTCAGTTTTCAGTTCATATTTTGTTTGTCCTCTGCAAATGTTTTCAGTTAGGACTAGTCTTAAATTTTGTTTGGTAAGGTGTCAGAGTGTTAAAATTATGAGCTGAACCAAACTGAAAGCATCCGCAGACGACAACTTGATTGTAGCTGAAATGATGATTTCTGACTTTGATAGGATAGAAAACATTGTGGGAAAAGGTGAACATGTTGTTTAGTAGCATTTTCTCTTTTTCCAACAGTGTTTTCAAAAGTCTTCTTTCACAGGGTCGTTAAAACTGGGGATTGTGTGGTAAAGGGTTAACAAGATATTCTCCCTTCAGTATTTTTTTTTTAACAAAAAGAAAAAATTGAAATCATAGTATCTTTTCTGAATGATACAGAATATGTTTTTGGAAAAAAGGTGCTGCTGCTTGTTAGAAGTAGGTGCCCCTTTTCCCAGAATGTTTTCAAAACATTTTTTATTCTACTGGTAGTTGCTTAACCCTTTACCAAACAAGCCCTGGTTTTCACGACCCTGGAAAGGAAGGCTTTTGAAAACATTGTTGGAAAAGGAGAAAATGCTGGTAGCCAGTATATTCTCCTTTTTCAACAATGTTTTCTACCCTATCAGAGACAGAGATCATCACTTGAGTTACATTTCATTTGTTGTCTGCAAATGCTTTCAATTTGGACTGGTCTAAAATTTTGTTGTTTGGTAAACAGTTAATTTGTGATTTTTTTTACTGAAAATGGTTCTGATGAATATCAGACAATAAATTTTTAAAATTTCAGATATGATAATATAGAGTTAGAGGGGGCTACAACATGGATATTGACCAACCCTGGAGAAGTTTTCAATTTCACAGACATCAAAATACAAGGTGGAGCCCATCTTGCTTTCAGACCTAAACAGTCTTTGACAGACGCAGTTAGCATTTTTACAGACAGTGTCATTGGGGACAAAACTGGTATGATACTTCTTTATTCTTTTAACCCAGATAAAAAATCATTAGACTCTTTCGAATTCAAAATATATGCAGACGACAAAAAAGCAGCATTGGTACAGATGTGCTTAAGCTGTCTGATTGGGAGAAAACATTTTTGGAAAAGGAGAAAATGCTTCATACCAGCATTATCTCCTTTTTCCACAATGTTTTCAAAAGCCTACTTTCCCATAGTCATGAATATCCGAGATTGTGTGGTAAAGGTATTAAGCTAAAAGAGCAACTTAGCCTTTAACAACCTTTTCACAACTATAGTTGCCTTTGCTACCAGTGTAGATCAAGATCAGACTGCACAAAAAGTGCAGTCTGATCCTTGATCATCAGTATCCACTTTGCTGAGACATGCTAGACTTCTGCAACTTTGAAATTACAATTATTTGAGGCTCTGTTGAAGACTGAATATATCTGTTGGGTTTGCGTGGCTCTCTGAGGGTTAACCATGTACCACACAATCCCAACTTTTAATGACCCTGAGAAAAAGGTCTTTTGAAAACATTGGGAAACGGAGAAAATGCTGGTAACCAGCATTTTCTTGTTTTCCCACAATGTTTTCTATCCTTTCCAAAATAAATTGTTCAGTCATATTTATTTTGTTGCTGCAAATGCTTTCAGTTTAGATAAGTCTAAAATGTTGCTGTTTGGTTAAGAATTGAATTGAAATTTTCAACAGTGTAGATCAGTGTCAGACTGGAGACAGTCTTTATTCTGATCTTTATTCTTGACTGTCTGATATTTTAACACCTATTTTAGAAACTCATGGTGACTATATCATATGAACGTTTTTGAGAAGTCATAACTTCAAATTCTGGATCTTGGTGAGCTCATTGGTTAAACCTAGTGTGACAGTATTTGTTACTCTTCTTTTCCCATAATGTTTTCTGACCTTTCTTCAGCAAATCTCATTATTTCAGGTACATTTACCTTGTCTGCAAATGCTTTCAGTTTGGACAAGTCTGAAATTTTGTCCTTTGGTAAGGAGTTGAAAAAACATTAGGAAAGCAAGAATAGATGCACTTGCAACTCCTATGTAACTCTTATGTAACTGAAATTATGTTGAAAATAGCACAATATAGCAAAAAGTAACACAAAATTGATCCCCTCCTTTTTCAGGTTACCTCCATGTTGGATACAACCAGGATCTAATGTTGCAGCAAACAGATTATGATGTTCCATTTAATGCTCATGTTTATGAAAATGGACACATTACATATCCACCTAGAATGTTCTTTTATAAAACAAAACTGTATTCTGCTGGAAAAGTGAGTAGAGTATGAAAAAGGAGTTGATTTATCACACATTATATTAGTCTACCTTTTGTTGAAATTTTATGTAACATATTGCCAGGACCCTGAGGAAGACTGCTTTTGAAACATGTTTGGAATAGGAGAAAGTGCTGCTAACCAGCATTTTCTCCTTTTCCAAGCATGTTTTCTATTCTTTGAAATAGAAATTTCATGTTTGGAATAACAATTAATTTATTATCTGCAAATGCTTTCAAGTTAGACAAGGCTGTAATTTTGTCATTTGGTAAAGAGTTAAAGAAATAGCGGGAAAGCATCTCAATTTGAAGAGTATTTTTGTCCAAACTGCAATTATGAGCTCAGTTGTTTTCAAAGAGAACAAGAAGTATTGTCATAGACCACTATGGTTGCCATCATTGTCATAAAAGTTATTACACCTTCTCATGTCTCTGACATTATTGAAGATATTCACTTCAAACTTGGGCTAGCCGACTGTTGTGAACTATCCAGAGGGGAGCCTGGACAGCAAAGTTGGGTGCTCCTGAAATATTTTTGACACAGTTATGCCCCTTTGTTGATTTATAGTTTTCACTGAAAAAATACTATGAACCTGGAGTTCAGCCTGGTGCTTTTCTTTCTCTCTTCATTCATATCTCCACTCTACATTCAGGATAACTCTTTACCAAACAACAAAATTTTAGAATGGTCCAAATTGAAAGCTTTTGCCGACAGGACTTTGTGGGGTCATAGTACATATATCTGGCAAAATATTGGGCAATGTGAATCCAAGATCAAACACTGCAGTCTGATTTTGATCTTCACTATCCTCAAATGCAACTCAAATTTTACGGAGCTCCAAGTGAAAAATTGTTAATTTCTTTCAGATCTCTGGACTCGAGGATGTCTATGTTTTCAAAGAAGGCCTTGTTTTCATAGATACAAATGGGAGCATAGCAACCAATCATGTACCGGCTTTAGTGTCCTTGAAGTCTCTTCATGTTCAAGAAGGAGGAGTGTTTGAGATGGCGGCTTATCAGCTACAGAATACATTTGAATTTGATGCAACCTCTCTTTTTGTGAGTTGCTCTTTCAATTTGTTATTGTTCTTGAATGTCTATCTGTACACCTTCATTTGCAATTTCTGGAATGTGATTTTTAAGCTTATCACTCACAAAAGATGATCTTTTTCCTGCAGTGGACAGCTTCTGAAATCATTGCAGTAAGAGGAGAAATTACTTTTGACAAGCATTTTCTCTTTTTGCCCTAATATTTTCACATAAATTTATGTTGAAAACCTATATTGTATAAGCATGTTTCGAAGTCATCAGCTGCCAATGTTTTCAACATTGTGGTAAGTTATGTTTAAAATCTAGATGAAAGAAGTAAAAAATTTTATGACACACAACAGTTCCTGTATGCAACCCTTAGAATGCAAAGCAATGCTTTTGTGGATTGTGTACATCAAGCTCATACTGCAAAAAATATGCAGTATGATCTTTGATCTACACTGTCAGCTTAATTGCAGGATATTCTTACAAAAATAATCTTAGAATTTCAATATTTCAGTGTGTTTTTGTATTGAAAAGGCCTATTTTATAAATTCAGCACTATAAGGGTTAAATCTGATACTGCTAAGCACATACAATGAGAAAAAAATCTTAGATATTACTCATTTGGCCAGAATACCGAACAATGTATTCTACAAATTTAGATCAAAGATTCTTTACAGTATGATCTTGATATACATTGTCTGCAAGAAACACTTAAACTTTCTATGAATTAATTTTTGTGTATTTCAGTTTATGATTTTTTCTCATACACATAATTAGATCTATGGAGGTGGTCATTTCAAGGTGAATACAGCGCTAAGCTTGAAGATACATCACTGGTTTGCAATCTACTCAGGAGGATGGTTGAATCTAAATGGGGCAGGGTATAGACAAGATGAACTACCGACTTGGGAAGGGACTGGAGCAGGTATATTTGCAATTGATATTGTTCAATTAAATATTAACCTTTAACCCTTTACCAGATGACAAAATTTTAGCCTTTTCCAAATTGAAAGCATTTACAGACAACAATTTCAGTGTGGCTCAAATGGTGCAATTTTCTCTCGATCAGGTAGAAAACATTGTGGGAAAAGGAGAAAATGCTGGTTACCACAATGTTTTCAAAAGGCCTCTTTCCCAGGGGCATTAAAAGAAGGCACTGTGCAATAGAGGGTTAAAGCACTGTTCACAACTATAGTTGCATTTACAGTCAATGTAGATCAAGATCAGACTGCACATTTAGTGCTGTCTGATCTTTGATGTACACTGTCTGCTTTGCTAAAACACTTTAGACAAAAGCAGCCATGAGACTGCAAGGTCTTATTTTTAGACAGAAAATGTCTGTTGGGTTTATTTGGTTCTGTAACATTAATGTGTTTATCTAGGATCTACCAGTGGAGGAAGTGGTGCAGGACACGGTGGGAGTGGTGGACGTGGTTCAGCTGGAACAACTGTGGGTGTTGGGTATGATTCTCTGTTTACACCGTCACAGTACGGCTCTGCTGGTGGATTTGGTAGATACTTTGGTAAGTGAAATGACAGCAAGTACAAGAGATACAATGGTCTCAATTTATAGGAGAAAACACACACTTTTGTGGACATGCAGTCTGACCTTTGATCTGTACTGACCCCTTGTTTAGTCAAACCCTGTAAGATGAACAATCTGTCTGAGCATCAGTGGATAATACTTTCAGACATCAAAAGAGGTAGATTTTACATACATGAACTTGGTCCTGTTAAATCTTCGAGAGCTTTACCAAAAGATCCAAGTCAAAACTTTGGTTTTCCAAATGTGCATCCCCTATAAATAAAGATGCTATTTCTGACATTGCCTTTTATTTTGTATCTTTTTCACTTTGATAAGATAATAGACATGAAATTGTTACAGGCATTTGATAATAATGTAGATAGATATGAGCCATGCTCTGGCAAAAGGGGGCTTAATGCATATCTGCGATGCATAATACCAAGCAAGACATCACATAATTCGGGATCCATAAAATTCATTATGTATAACAACAGACTGAATCATGAGGTAGACTGGTCCTTTGACATAGAGAAAATTGACCGATAGCGAAAAGTTTCGGCCCAGGTTGTGAAAATATGAAGCTCCTTCTTGCACAGTGCTCAGGGGATGTCATAGATTTAGTGTCACCTTTCTTATTTCAACAGGAGAGATTTATTTTGGTGACAACCCTTACGGTAACAGCCCTATCCTGAAGTATTCTGGAGGAACAGGGGGTGGAGCACTCTGGCTTGAGAGCACACATATTGATATAGATGGAACCATCTCTGTGAATGGATTGGCTCCAGATTCTAGATTTGATGCAGGAGCAGGTATACATTATGATCTAAGTTTGCCTATAAGATAAAAGTTTGTAAATGAAGATGTATTAATAGAAAGTGCCATACAAAATTTTCATGAATAAGACCAAATTTTTTCATTGACATGAATGTAACCCAAGCATGAAAAATACTTCCAATAAATCTTACATTGAACTACTTTTTACTATATCTGAATGTCATTGCCACTTCAGTTGACGGGGAAATCTAGATATGGTATTTTTTTTTGGGGGGGGGGGGGGAAGCACAAGGATACCAGTACAATTCTTGACATAGGAATTCACAAAGTCCTTCCGTAGCATCGCATAATGTTTATCTCACATTTTGTGCTAGATAGGAAAATGGTACTCATGTGATAGAGCATTGTTTGCTTTGTTCTTTTTCATTTAAAAATTGAAAGGGCTTACCACCGACACTAAAGAATAAGCAAATAAAGCAAAACAGCAGTCTTATAACTATATATAAGAAGACTATGGATCTAACCAAAAAAAAAAAAACCCACCAAAATCATGAATTTGCCCTTTTGTTTTACTCTGAGTTTTTCCTTGATATTCAAATATCCATGATGAGCAATAAATGAGACCAGTTTATTTGTCCTGTATTATACCTTGGAAGTTGTTAGTCACTTAACTTCTAAGCCCTGCTATAGCATGGCACTTCTAATTTACATGCCATATATAGTTGCCCCAACTGTCATGCCCAGCAAAGAGAGAACTCTTATTAAGGGAAGCTGAGGCTGGAAGTTTTCTTCTTATGATCATCTTCTAGGTAGGCTTAACCCTCTACCAAACAACAAATTTTAGACTGGTCCAAATTGAAAGCATTTGCAGATGACAAAGATGACTCAAAACCTTAAATTTCTATTTGGAAGTATAGAAAACATTGTGTGAAAAGGAGAAAATGCTGTTACCAGCATTTTCTCCTGTTTGCATGATGTTTCAAAACCTGTCTCACTTAGGCATATTAAAACTCAGGATTGTGTGGTAAAGGGTTAAATTCTGTGTTGCAGGCAGATCAGAAAACTTATTATATTCTGAAAGAAATTGCAGCATACATCACAAAACATCCTTGAAATCAGAACTAAGGTTCAATAAATTAACACAAATTTGAAGATGTTGTAGTTATCAGAGGAATTACTCATTGTGAGCAATTTCTTCTTCGCCACAATGTTTTTGAAAGTGGTCTGATATGCTAGGTGAAAAAAAAGTCTTAAGGGGCTGATAAGCATGATGAATTTTAACCCTTTTCCACACTACACATTTTAGATTGGTTCAAATCAAAGGCATTTGCAGAAAACTAAAATGTGACATAAATGACCAAATTTGTATCAGAAAGGGTAGAAAATATTGCGGGAGAAGGAGAAAATGTTGTAAACTGGCACTTTCTCCTTTTCCCACAAATTTTTTCAAAAGGCTTCTCCCCCAGAGTCATTAAAACTCCAGACTGTGTGGTAATGGGTTAAGTACATCTACTTGCAGGTGGAGGCTCCGGTGGTTCAGTGTATATACAGTGCACAGAAATAATTGGTCATGGAACAATAACAGCCAATGGTGGAGATGGAGGCGGATCCTCTGGTCTTGCTGGAGGAGGGGGAGCCGGAGGGCGTATTGCTGTCCACTGTGAAAATATCAATAAATTTAATATAACATTGAAAGCTCATGGAGGTTTGTGATATTGAAATGGTTATAGCTAAGGTCTTTTTGATATGGTGTGTGTGTGTGGCTTGTGTGTGTGTGAATTGTGCTACAAGTGTATATAAGTCTTAACCAAACTACAAAATTTTAGACTTTCCCAAATTGAAAGCAGTTGTGGATGACAATTGGTGTGTGGTTGAAATGAGATTTGGCTGTCAAGGAGTAGAAAAAAATGTGAAAAAAGGAGAAAGTGCTGGTTCTTTTTCCTGCAGTGTTTTCTAAAGTATATTTCCTCATGGTTGTGAAAATGTGATTATCTGGTAAAGGGTTTAAGCCACTTTTGTAAATTGTTTTTTTTTATGAATGGCTTTGTTGTACTTTGTTCCACTCCATGCCGCATTAACTTGTCATATAAAAGCCTATCTTACAATTTGATGTATCTAGTATTTTTTTACTTGATCAATGTAAGGCCTTTTTAAATGATTTGTTCAGTCTAAAACATTTTTCCAATCTTAACGCAAACTTGATTGTCTGTAATATGTATAGCTGTTTCTAGAACAAATAATGCTACATACCATGGAGAATATGTGCATTGTATAACGCAAAGCTTGGTACGCAGCGAAAGAAAAAATGAAATGTCTAGAAATGGCTCATTGTCAGCAATTTCTTTCTCTGCGAGAATATTTTCAAAGGCCTTAATTTGCAGCAGTGTCAAACAGAACTGCATCTGAATAAAGTTAAAATTTAAATTGAAACCTCTAAAAACACATTTTTAGCTTGGCTGTTTTCATAGAATAAACTGAAGTATTGTCAAAGCCTTGTTGTTGTCTGCATTGCCATGGTGGTGCAGAAACTGTGAAGTTGTATAATATCTCTGTCATTACTGAAGATATTTACTTCAAACTCAAAGCAGTTGTTAAGTAACAAAAAGGTAAACTGTAAAACAGGGGAAGTTAACCATTAACATATTTTTGACACAGTTATGCCCCTTTTTTGACTTCGAATTTTTACTTAAAATCAGTCTATTTCTAAAAGCAACTGAAGCCGTGCATTGGCACCTGCATGTGGTGCTCTTGTTGTCTTTTGTAGGAATTAGTGCCAGTGAGTCAGGGGGTGCAGGAACATCATACATAGAATCAAGAAATTTAACCACAGGAACATTGCTGTACCAGAAGATATTAATTGACAACAATGGAAATGCTTATCCCAGAGAAACAGCATTTGGATCAGGGGAGCTAGTAAACCTTCTCAATGGAGAGTATGCTGATATTTCCAGATCTGGAGGTGTGACTTGGCTCTACAATAAAAGTTTATTCTACAGCTTTCAGTTTTTAGAGGTCAGTGGAAATGCCCATGTAGCTATTCTTAGCGATACTGAAGAGGAAGTGATTGATGTTAGAGTGACCTTTCTTTCTGGTGATCGGACGGGTGTTCTCCATGCTGGGAAAAATCAGACATTTGGGTTTACTGAGGTGGATGTGTACATGGCAGTCAATCTAGCTTCTTACAGGTTTGTGTGAACTCTTTCCCAAATTTAACACTCATCCAAACTGAAAGCATTTGCTGATGACAAGTCAGATATGATTCAAATATTGTGGTTGTCTTTGAAAGGGTAGAGAACATTGTGGGAAAAAAGATAGGAAAATGCTGGTTACCAGTACTCATCCAAACTGAAAGCATTTGCAGATGACAAGTCGGATATGATTCAAATATTGTGGTTGTCTCTGAAAGGGTAGAGAACATTGTCGGAAAAAAGATAAGAAAATGCTGGTTACCAGCATTTCTCCTTTTTGCATGATGTTTTCAAAAGCCTTTTTTTTCAGGGTCATGTATTGTACAGGGTTAGTATGTTTTACTTTATGGAAGGGGACTTATTCATAGTTCTATGAATGCTACTCAGCCTAATTAGCACCTACTTATCAGCAATTTCTCTGCTAGTTAAAGTGATCACTTACAGAGCTAGCTCTAAGAGATAAGATAAAATTCAACAGCTTGTGGAACTTGTCTCTTAAACTCAGAATTATTCAGACATATAGTTAACTCTTTACCAAACAACAAAATTTAAGGCTAGTCTAAATTGAAAGCATTTGCAGACGGCAAAACAAATGTTACTCAAATATCGGAACTTGTGTTTTGCAGGGTAGAAGACATTGTGGGAAAAAGAGAAAATGCTTGTTACCAGCATTTTCTCCTTTTCCCACAATGTTTTCAAAAGCCTTCTTCTCCAGGGTCGTTAAAACTCAAGGTTGTGTGGTAAAGGGTTAAATCAGAGCTACATATTTCCTTAACTCTTTACCGCATGACAAAATTTTAGACTTGTTCAAATCCAAAGTATTTGCACATGACAAACTAACCATAGCTGAAATGGTAGGATTTGTGCTTGAAAAGTAGAAAGCATTGTGGAAGAAGAAGAAAATGCTTATTAATCTTTTCAAAAGCCCCCTTTCTCAAGACTGTTAAAATTCAGGATGTATGACCAGTCTAAAATTTTGTTGTTTGACAAAGAATTAATGTACAGGCTGGGATTTGTTGAGAAAAAACTTCATGTGTGTCAAGCAACTTGAACATGACAAGTCATAGAAAAATATATTAACCCCTGTAGTCTGAACCTTGATTTAAAAGCTTATGCCGACAGAGTAGATCAAGATCAGACCACACAGAACATGCAGTCTAATCTTGGATCTACACTGTTGGCTTCTTTGCCAGATATTCTGACTAAAATAGGTTTGAAAGTGGAATAGCAACATCTTTAGTACATACTGAGAATACGCATTTCCTTTATTTACCACTACAGGACTTCATTCAACTCTCTATCACACAAAGTTTTAAAGATACTGAAAGAGATGGCTTTTAAAAACATTGTGGGAAAAGGAAAAAATGCTGGTAACCAGCAAAATGTTTTCTACCCTCTAATCACAGAAATAAAGATTTATGTTGTAATTAATTTGTCGTCTGCAAATGTTTTCAATTTGGCCCCATCCAAATGTTTGTCATTTGGTAAAGAGCTAAATAATGATAATTATTTCCAGCATTTTTGACAATGGACACTATTTTGATCATTCATTTAATGTTCGCTGTACCAAAAGATCCTGTGTTTTTACATGCCTGTGGAAGAAGGTTTTGGAAAACAATGTGGGGGCAAAAAAAAGGACAAAAGTTCTGATAAGCAGTATTTGCTGTTTTTTTCCCTTTGAAACATAACTTCTATTTTGAGGCACTTTTGAATTGTCAATTTTAATGGCCTTGAATAGTAACCCTTTACCACACAATCCCGACTTTTAACGACCCTGAGAGATGAAGCTTTTGGAAACATTATGGGAAAAGGAGAACTGCTAGTAACTAGCATTTTCTCTTTTTTCCCATAATGTTTTCTACCCTTCCCAAACTCAATTTCAATTTTTGAGTCACATGTAATTTGTTGTCAGCAAATGTTTTCAATTTGGATGTCTAACAATTTTGTTGTTTGGTGAAGTGTTAATGTGTCTAAAATTTTTTCATCAGGTAAAAGGGTCAGTTGAATGAGAATGTAAAAATTCTTCTTTGAAATTTTAGATACAGCAGGATAGAGGTACCAAATCGAGTCACACTACGTGAAGTTTGGGCAGAAGTAAACGGAACAATAGAAGGAATGGATGATATTACCATAGAAAATGAGGGCAGGTTATACATCTGGTCCTATGCAAACAGTGATGGCTATGATGAAGGGCATGTGGTAGCTACAAACATCTCAGTAAAAGCAGGTGGCAGGTTTGAGCCCCTGGCTGCGGAAAAACAGATGAACCTGGAGGTGGTGAGATTGACTGTGAATGGAAATGGTATTGTTCGAACCAACAACCTGAAACTGAATGCTACAAATGTTACAGTGGATCTGTCGGGTAACTAGTTTAAACCCTTTCCCAAACAAGCCCTGGTTTTCACGTGTCTGCAGTACACGTCTTTTGAAAACACTGTTGGAAAAGGAGAAATTGCTCGTAACGAGCAATTTCTCCTTTTCCCACAGTGTTTTCTACCCTTTTTAAGACCTTTCTGCCATTGTCATCAAATTTAAAATTGTCGTCTGCAAACTCTTTCAATTTGGACCAGTCCAAAATTTGTTGTTTGGGAAAGGGTTAAACCTTCACCGCAGAATTACAACTTTTAATGATTCTGAGAAAAAGGCCTTTGAAAATACTGTGGGAAAAGGAGAAAATGCTGGTAATCAGCATTTTCCCCTTTTCCTGCAACTTTTTTTACCAGTGGAAGACAAATTTCTTGCTTTTAGTAACATATAATTTGGTGTCTGCAAATGCTTTCCATTTGGACAAGGCTAAAATTATGTTGTCTGGTAAAGGGTATCCTTTATGAGACACCAAAGTGTAGAATTGTCAGCTAAAACACTTGCAGACAAATTAAATTAGGCTCGAATAATGGGGTTTGTCTGTGAAAGGGTAGAAAACATTGTTAGGAAATGAGGAAATGCTGGTAACCAGAATTGTCTTCTTTCTCCAGAATGTTTTCAAAAGCCTTTGAAGTCATAGTGGTTAAAACTTGGAATTGTATGGTAAGGGGCTGAGCTGTATTATTCCAAATTTTGTTTTAGATGAGAATATCGTTCACCTGAAAGCCTGGTAAATATGTGTAGTAATTGTTTTTTCTATCACCAGATGACCAAATTTTTGACTTGTCCATATTGAAAGCATTTGTAGACAACAAATTAGATGTGGCCCAAGTGATAAAGTTGGTTTATGTATGGGAAGAAAACACTAAGAGAAAAAATGGAAAATGGTGGTTTCCAGCATTTTTCCTTTTTTCCTTAGTGTTTTCAAAAGCTCAAGAACATGTGATTAACTGATGAAAAGTTTTGTGTGTTGTGTGTGCATGTAAAAAATCCCAATTTCCAAATAATCAGGATTAATTTTCTTATACCTTTTGCATTTATTTTAAAATTGTTTTACTGTATGTGATTTATTTTTCAGGTGAATTTCATGCAGACCACACAGGATTTCCAGGTGGTAGTGGCCATGGTGCAGGAAGAAATGCCAATAGTTATGAAGGTGGGGGCTCTGGTGGAGGTCATGGGGGCCGTGGAGGAAGATCCAAAGGTGGCTATTTCTCAGGCTATTCGTACGACTCAATCTATTATCCAGAAGAAATGGGGTCAGGAGGAGGTAACTCCCCATCTGGGAATGGTGGCCGTGGAGGAGGTGAGGTTTTTAAATACAAGCTATATTAAGATTTATTTTACCTAGACACCAGGTGAAGTGCAAGTGATTGACTGGGACCCTTGTTGACATCGATGAGTGCCTTTTTCCATTAAAGTTGACCAGAATACAAGTTAAACGGCAGTCAATACTTCCAATTAAAGGGGTTGTAGTTCTTCAGTACATGATGCAGGCACAAAAATGACTTTTATGCAAGATTGCCTGTTGCAGTTTGCTGCAGAAATTAAAACACAAGTTTGGTATTTCACAAAATTTTAGACCTGCAATGATAACCACTTTTACAGTATTCCTCATTTTCAGATATTTCCTTATCAGATTTTACTACTTGTTACATTGTTTTAAAAACTTATCCACAGATGATTTGTGAAAGAACTGAGGGTCCATATTCACCAACCATTGTAAATTACATCCTTAGTCTTATTGTCAACTTAGAAAGTAATCCAACTCCTTATTGGCTAAACCATTTGATTGTGTTACTTTGAAATAAGAAAATTCTTTAGATTTAGACAAAGAGTGTTATACACCCTTTACCACACAATTCCAAGTTTAAATGAACTTAAAGAAAAAGGCTTTTAAAAACATTGTGGGAAAAGGAGAAAGTGCTGGTAACCAGCATTTTCTCATTTTCAACAATGTTTTCCATCTTTTCATAGACTAACCCTGTTATTTGAGCCATATTTAATTTGTCGTCTGCAAATGCTTTCAATTAGGTCCGTCTAAAATTCTGTCTTTTGGTTAAGAATGAAGAGGTGGTTGCTAAATATGAGTCTAGGTGTAACTCTATACTGAACAATTATGTCTTTTTAGGCCCCTGTGGTTGACAGCTTTGAAAAAAGAATGTAAGGAGCAATTATTGCATCTTTTCCCATACTGTTGAAAATCACAGTTTTTCTTTGCTTCAAACAAACCCTTGTGTTCGTGTCAATAAATTTTGGTAGGTCTCAAAAAAGTCTGTTCAGTGATTGGATAAAGTACAAGTGTTTTTTGAGGCATTGTCTTTTCTCTTGCAGGAATCATGCACCTATATGTAAATGAAAACTTCAGAATAGAAGGAAGAGTCCATTCTAATGGAGAGAGTGGCGGGGATTCTAAAGCAGGTGGAGGAGCTGGAGGGTCAATTTATATACTGACCTACCATCTAGATGGAACTGGGAGTATAGAATCTACTGGAGGAAATGGTTTGTATTTGTTTGTGTATGTCTTTATCGTGGGAAAATATTGTAGAGATGTTTAACTCTTTACCAAATGACAAAAGTTTAGACTGGTCCAAATTGAAAGCATTTGCAGACGATAAAATAAATGTGGCTGAAAAATTGAAACTTGTGTTGGGAAGCATAGAAAACAATGTGGGAAAAGGAGAAAATGCTGGTTACCACCATTTTCTCCTTTTCCCGCAATGTTTTCAAAAGGCTTCTTTCACAGAGTCATTAAAAGTCGTGATTATGTGGTAAAGAGTTAATTTGAAAGCATTTGCAGATAGCACAGAAATAGGTCAAGTTGTAGGATCTGTCTTTCAAAAGGTAGAAAACATTGTGGAAAAAGGAGAAAATGCTGGTTACCAACGAAATGTTAAATCTCAGTATTGTTGGATTAAGGGTTGTAAGCACTTTTCTGCCAGATTCACTTATATCACAGTATCCATTCAAATGGAGAGAGTAGTTTTGATTCCAGGGCAGGTGGAGGGGCTGTTGTTTCAGTTGATACGCTGACCCATTATCTAGACAAGGTAGGAAGTACATGCATAGAGTCAACTGGGGGAAATGGTTTGTAAAAACATTTACTGATGCTTTGAAACATTTGAAGGATTTTGATCTATGCAGAGATACTGGCTGGATAATGAAATGGAACAGAATGTTACTGTAATTCTGAATATTTGTGCATGCAATTAGAAATTTATTTAGGGGAAAAAACAATTTATGACTTTAGCTGAAAATTAAATTGTAATAGTATAAAGCAGAAATACTGTTTGTTCCTGAATTTTGCCGTAAATTTATTTCTGTTTTAACTCTTATATTTGACTACAATGTGTTAGACTTGTCATTGTTGAAGGCATTTGCAGACAACAAAATTGAATGTGTCCGGATTTTTGACTGAAAGGATAGAAAACATGATGGAAAAATGGTAATCAGCATTTTCTACTTTTCCCACAAGGTTTCAGATGTGTTCTTCCTCAGGCTTGCTGAAACCCAGGATTGTTTGGTAAAGGATGAACTTAATTTTGGTAAAGGATGAACCTAAATTTTGGCCAAGTTTTATGTTAGCATTAACTTATGGCCAAGTTTTATGTTAGCATTAACTTATGGCTGAGCAATCTTTTGTTGTTTTACAAACCATGAACTAGGAAAAGTGACACAAAAGAAAATTATGAAAGGAAATGAAAATATTTGTTCATGGACATGACAGAAAACATTGTGGGAAAGGGTTCAGTTACTTGTCATAAGCAGTTGCCTTTTTTCTTACAACATTTTCAAAACCTATTCCCTGCAGGGACTATAGAGTTGTATTAGTGTTGTTAACAGGTTACTGATGTACATGTATATTAGGTGGAACCAATGGAGGAGGAGGTGGAGGAGGAAGAATTGCTATCTATCACACAGACTACAATCACTTTACTGGCGAGTATCTCATCCATGGAGGAAAAGGTCCTTATCAATATGGTGGCTCGGGAACAGTGTATATCAACTCTTTGAACATTCAACCAAATTATCACCACCTAATTATGGATAATAATGGTCATACAGCAAGCAATCGAATCTACCTGGTTGAACGACTGAACCTCACTGGAAATTACTACTCCACTACGAGTTATCCATCAATGGTTTTCTACACTCACAGTGGTGTAAATGTTACAAGTGATGCCCTCCCGAAAGCTCACCATATTATCAACAACTATTATAACCCTGTGTATCCAATATCCTACATGTTTTGGGATGGTACTCCAAATGTACAAGATGCTTTCATTGCACAGTCTTCGACAGCGACCTTGACCTTTGATCTACCATATGTTACTTACGTGGAATACATAAGAATCTACCCATTCTGTTATACCTCTTTTTCGTAAGTTCTAGGTTGTTGATATTCCAACATTCAGATGACATGAAAATACAATGACAGATATTTACTTTTTACCATGTTTTTAACTTGTTCCCTCCTGAAACAAACTTGCAACAGATCAATTTGAAAACATCCCTGTAAAGCATTGACAATGATTATGATATGAATATATGAGAAAATATTGTGTACAAAGGAAGAATACATGTCGTTAATTTTCCCTTTCGCTGCAATGTTTTCTAAATTGGTCTGCTGCAAGTAAAATAAAATTGGAGAAAGATTTCAGCAAATTTTTATGTTTTTTCATTATCTGTCATACTTTAACCCTTTACCACACAATCCTGAGTTTTAGTGAAGTAGACAGCTTTTGAAAACATTGTGGGAAAGAAAGAAATGCTGGTAACCAGCACTTCGTACTTTTTTCCACAATGTTTTTTACTCTTTTCTAAAAGAATTCCATCAGTTCAGCCATATTTAAGATGCCGTCTGCAAATGCTTTCAGTTTTAATGATTCTAAATTTGGTTGTGTGGAAAAGACTCGTGTTGATCATTCCTGTTTTACAGGGATGTTGTTTTGGTTGTCTTCTTCTGAAGATTTGCTTCAGGGGGCAAATCAGCGTTTCAATCTGAACTTCAATTAACCCTTTCCCAAACGATAAAATTTAGACTGGTCCAAATTGAAAGAGTTTGAAGACAACAATTTAAAATTTGATGGAAATGACAGAAAGTTCTCCAAAAGGGTAGAAAACAATGTGGGAAAAGGAGAAATTGCTCGTTACGAGCAATTTCTCCTTTTCCCACAGTATTTTCAAAAGACTTGTACTGCAGACACGTGAAAACCAGGGCTTGTTTGGGAAAGGGTTAAGTAACTGAATGGATATAAAACCATGGCTTTTTTTTTTTGTGGCAACAGTTTTAATAAAGACAGCATGCTTTAACTCTTTACCAAACAGCAAAATCATAGACTTGTCTAATTTGAAAGCATTTGCAGATGACAAATGTGGCCCAAATTAGGCATTGGTCACTTTAAGAATGGAAAACATAGTTGGAAAAGGAGAAAATGCTGGTTACCAGCATTTTCTCCTTTTCCCACAATGTTTTCAAAAGCCTTTTTCCTCTGGTTCATTAAAACTTGGGATTGTTTAGTGAAGGGCTAATACGTACAATTATGTTGATTGTTGGAAATGTTGTGTTTAAAACAATTGATCAGTATGATGGTAAAAGTTAACTTTTGTAGGAACTATGGGTCTGTAATGACATCCTACTATGTAGAATCATCTGTGAATGGAGGCAGTTTACACAACCATACAGAGGGGTTTATGAGCACAGAGGCTTGTCAAACACAGACAGTTGACGGTCAATATGGAGAGGTTTATATTAGGGACAATGTGGACAAGGTACCCAGTTAACTCTCAGAACAATACATACTCTAAAATCTCTATATTTAGACTACGTGTGAGAGTGAAATTGGTTGGTCTTAGTTAAAAAGTGGTATAAATTCTTTACTAAATGGGAAAAATGTAGGGATTTCTCTATCGAATGCATCTCCAGAGGACATATTCTAAGTTGGTCTATATGAACAGTAGTTCTCTGATAGGGTGGAATATATCATGGGAAAGGGAGATACTGTTTGTAACAAGCTTGATTTTTCGTAACACTTGCAGTAGATATTTATTGTGAACATATCATGTTCTAGTTGGATATGTAAGAATGTGTATGCAAAACCTAATACATAAACTATTTGTGTACTTTTTTACTCTCATTCTGTAATTTTCATGAAAGCGAATTTTGTTATTCAGAATATGGAAAAAATTCATAATATTCTTTGCTATCATTTTTTTGTATTCCAGATAGTTGTATCATTAGTAGCTGACAGCAGCTATGTATCAATGAGTGAGATAGAAATCTATGTATCTGAGGACCCTATGTCGTCTACACAGACACCCTATAGTAATGCTTACGGTGCGGGCTACATCATGCCTGAAGATGGAGAAACTAACTTTGTTTTTGACAAGGTATAATTACTATAATATTAATTTCCATATCTAAAATATCAGCTTGATAATAGGAACAAGAGCAGGTATAAATTGTCTTTATATTTGAATTACTGAAAAAATCTCAAAATCTTAACCCTTAGGCTGTTAAGTGCGACACAACCTTTTGCAGACACTGTAATTCGCGCAGTCTGATCTTGGATCTACACTGGTAAGGAGATATCTTTCCCCAAAAAATACCTTTGAAATGACTGAACTTGGGTTTTTATTGTCGGCTTGAAAGTTTCATCTCACTTATTAGCTTGGCTATTTTTAAAGAAAACATCAAGGTATTGCTTTAGCCCTGTCATTGTCTGTGATGTGTCCTCTTGACAAAACTTTGACATTTTATAATAATTCTGTTACTACTGAAGATATTTGCTTCAGACTTGGAAAAGTTGTTTATCATTAAAAGGGCAGATATATATCAAAGTATTTTTGACACAGTTATGCCCCTTTTTCAAATTTTCACAAAAATCAAGCAACCAGGGCTGAGCTTTGGCACTCACATGCGGTTTCTTATTTAGCAGGATTAGGGTTAATATAGATTAGCAAATTACAATGTGCAGACTTTCTCTACAATTTGCCCTGTCTAGCAGCAGGTATAAATTGTCTTTATATTTGAATTATTGAAAAAATCTCAAAATCTTAACCCTTAGGCTGTTAAGTGCGACACAACCTTTTGCAGACACTGTAATTTTGTTAATATTGCTGTCAGATGAGAAATTGCTAATAATATGCAATTCCTCCTTCTACTACAGTGTTTTAACATTCTGTGGATAAGCAACATTAACAATGATTTCAATAGCCTCTTTTTTTGGGGGGTGGGGGGAGGTTAAAACTAGGAATTGTTTGGTAAATGGTTAAATATTAGTTGTATCAGCTTACATTAATTCTACATAATGGGTTCTATAGTGCTCTTATAAGGTTGAATTTTACATAACAGACATATAGGTCCTGACATAATTTGGCATTTTAGATAAACTTTTATTAAACAAATCTAGAAAAATTTTATTAAGCTAGCCTCTGGCAAGCTTAATAACATTTTTTAAGATGTGTTTAAACCTTTGCCGAGATTTAATGACCTGAAGAAGGAAGTCTTTTGAAAACATTAAGGGAAAATGAGAAAATTGCTGGTTATCACCATTTTCTCCTTTTCCTTAAATGTTTTCTAGCCTTTCCAAGACAAAGGCCAAAATTTGAGCCACATGCATTTTTTTGGCTGCAAAACCTTTCAATTTGGATGAGTCTAAAATTTTGTCGTTTGGTAAAGGGTTAATAAAAAGTTATCCCAAAAGCCAAAGAATGTCAGATTCTTTTTATCACATACCAAAATCTCGCAAGTCATGGGTCAGAATATGAAAAACCATACATGCACACCTGGTAAATTTACATGAATAAAACCTTATTTACTTCTCTGAAAAAGTATGAAATGACATCACACAATGCTTAGCTCAAATGCGTGTAAGATAAGAAAATTTGTTAAGGGTTAATTACATGAAAAACAAGGATTGTAAAGTGATAAATTGTCTTCAGGTGGAAATTCTTGGTGGAGCATCTCTAGCTCTTGATGGAGAGAATATGGCTCTAACTGCTAGCATAATGGAGGGTGATGATACTGGAAGGATAGAACTCAGACCAACTCAACTGTATGAAAATACTGCAAATCGTACCCTACAAACAGTAGCAGTTCTGTCTCAGAGAGAATCCTCTGTAAATCTGCCCCCAGTGCTGGACTGCAGGGGAATTGATATGTATATAAGAGGTGAGGTGTCAGTTCTTAATTTTGGTGGAAATTAGGTGTTTGAACGGAGGCTATAGTTTCCATTTTCTTAAAACTTAGGAATCTGGTGTTAACTTGGAGGGTGAGGAGTGTTATAGTGCACAACTTTACCCGGCATATTCCATATAGGATGCAAATGGCTGAAACTAGTACAGAATGTTGTATTTGGATCGTGGGTTAACACTAGCAATGTCCCCAGATTCTGACGACATGAAAACATTGGGCAGGACACTCAAGATTTCAGCATTAAACAGTGTGAGGTGTAATGAATTTTGTAAAATTAAGGCTTTGTGACTCTTGTCCATACCCTTCACCACAGAATCCCGACTCTAAATGACCCTGTGAAAAAAAAGCTTTTGAAAAAATTGTGGGAAAAGGAAAAAAAGCTGGTAACAGCATTTTCTCATTTTCGCACAATGTTGTCTACCTTATGAAAGACAAATTTCATGTTTTGGGTAACATTTGATTTGTCGTTTGCCAGTGCTTCCAATTTGGATAAGTCCAAAATTTTGTCATTTGGTAAAGGGTTAAAATTAGTGTCCATCTGGCTGAATGTTGTAAGTGATGGAGTCAAAACATTTCACATATGGCCAGTGCCTCAGTCTGTTGCTTACATTCAATGCTGTGGCCAGGTGTTGTAGTATCTACTTTCTTGAGCTCTGCATACAAGGGATGTTCAAATAGTATCTGGTGACTACAGAACTTGGCAACAGAACTTGGCTAAGTTTGTCTGTTGTATCATATCAAAAACATGTGACCCATTCTCTGAAAAGAGGGCACAAATGCATCTGCAAAAACTATCCACCCATGTCAGCCTGCGCAGTCTACGCAAGCTGACCTGGGTTGAATCTTTTTGCTTCTGGTCAATTTTTTGTATGTCAAAGGACCAGTTTACCTCATGATTTGATATTTTTTTTTTTTTTTCTTTTTTTAATACAAAATGTATTTTATGGATCTGTATGGACCTTCTTGGTACCATACATCATGGAGTTGTGTTAAACCTCCTTTTCGCAGAGCAAGGCCCATATCAACGTATCTGTGGTCGAAGGTCTTAGGCAAAAAAAATGTATTATAATAAAGGTTTCTGGATATCCTTAAAACGCCAATTGCATGTTGCCTGTGATTTGGGTAAACCATAATTCATAAAGCTGTTTTAATTGTTGTCTGCTGCACTGTTGTATTGGGAGATAACACCATATTTAAACTTTTACCGTACAAGGCTGTATTCTAATGATTCTGAGAAAGACAGTGTTTGAAAACATGGGAATAGGAGGAAATCCTGGTAACCAGGATTTTCTCCTTTTTCCACTATGTTTTCTACCTTGTAGAAGATATAAAATATCGTTTTGAGCTAACACTGAATTTGTCATCTGCAAATGCTTTCAATTGGACAAATCCTACATATTGTCTTCATGGTAAAGAGTTTAATTAGTGTTTTGAGTGTTAACAAAGCATTGCATATTCGACAGGCTACTTCAGACAGATGGAGAATGTAACGATCAATGCCAGATGTAATGTGACTATTGATCATCATACGGAAACAGTTAATGAAATAGTCTATTTGGACGTTAAAACATTTGGTACACTAACGGTGTTCACAGAGTATGATGCTCTAACTACCCTCAGTGGGACAGAGATTACTGTGAGAAGAGGAGCTATGGTGAGTTTAGAGAGAGTTTGTTTTATACAGCATGGTCCCTATAGCTGTAGGATCTTTAAACTTGGTGTGTAAATTGTGGGTTTGAAATAAGAGATGTAACATCAATGATATTGTATCCAAGTATGTTTTCCAGAACCATTTCATGATTTATGCATTGGATGAATTAACCCTTTACCAAAAGGCAAGAATTTAGACTTTCCAGAATTGAAAGATTTTGCAGACTACAAATTGAATGTGACCCAGAAACAGAAATTTGTCTTTGGAACGGTAGAAAACTTTGTGGAAAAAGGAGGAAATGCTGGTTACCAGTGATTGTGTGGTAAAGGGTTACAAGATAGGAACTTATAGGCTGATTGTAATTTCATCAACAGCAAAATAGTTTAATTGGAAGAAGAAAAAAACACATTTGAGCAGGTTGATTTGGGATCTGCACTTACTTGATATGTTTTTACAAAAACGACCTTGAACTTGCAATAATAGTTGCTTTTACTGATTATGTAGATCAAAATGTGGCTGTTAATGTCTGTCATTTAGAGAGACTCAGACTTGTAATAGCAATTACATAGCAATATTTTGGTCCAGTGTATAGATTGTATGTCAGTGTTGTATATTCGTTACTCTAACGGTTGAGCTAATTTTGAAAATTTACCATTTTTTATTTTCTCAGCTGACATCCAACTATTTACAATTGAACTATACAACCATGATGGTGGAACCCTATGGGGATGTGACTGTATCAGAGGGTTGTCCACTCTATCTTCAACATCAAGGTATGAGATATAAGCCTGATTTTATTCCATCCAGTGTAAATAGTGTTCTTATTCTAAAGTCTAAGTCTTGCTTTTAAATTCCTGCCAGGGCACACCAGGGAGAATTATAAGTGGCAATGTTTAGGATTCCAGAACTGGCACAATAATGTGTTTGCCATGTCAGGATGACTTGCCAGAATGTGGAGTCTGATCTTGAATCTACACTGTCTGATAAGGAGATATTTCCTGCCCCTGCCCCCCCCCCCCCCCAAAAAAAAAAAAAACAAAAAAACTTGGAAATAGCCAATTCAGGTTTTTACTATGGGCTTGAAAGTTTCATTTAAGTTACAGCAGTTTAAGGGTTAAAGCCAAATGCGTCTAGAAGGCACACGTTGCTTGTCTTAGTGTCCATGGTGGAGAAGGCATAGGACTTGTAATCAGTAAATCCTGGTTTGATCCCCACTGGCTTCATGAGTCATATGAAAGTGTCCTTTTGCTAGGCACCGTGGAGCCCCAAATAGTACTGTTGAAACCAGTTATATGATGAATACGTGAGCTGGTGCTGTGATATGACTGAATATTGTAAAATGTTTTGTTAAGGACCATTGAAAGAAATGAATGTATCTTCTTTTTGTTTTACATATATTTTATAGTTTGATATACATGTACTTACTCTTTACTATACAAGCCTGGATTTTGATGGCTCTGAGGGATTAGTCTTTGGAAAATGTTGTGGGAAAAAGACTAAATGCTGGTAACAGGGTTTCCATTCACGCACACATGTGCGTGATTCACACACTGAATTGAATAATCACGCACAAAAATTATGAAGTGAAACGTGCATGCACGCACAGGTTTCAGGGCTTCCATTGTCGATCACCAGTGGCGCCATTTGGGACAAGTTATCAAGTGTGAAAGTCACTGTTTATCACCGCTAATCAAACTTGGTATCAGTCCGCTTTTCTAGTGTAAAATTAAAGGTTTTGAAGTTACATGCTATTCATATTGACAAATCTATGTCAAATCATGCGGAAATACTACTCCAAAACTTAACAGGCATGAAAAAAAGATCGCTGCAAGAAATGCGAAAACCCATGACACAACAAAAATTGGTTTGACATCGTCCGATCATAGGCATTTCAAACTCTCTATTCAGCTTTATCAATCACTTTGAACTGTAAATTTACATAAATATCTCTATAAAACAATAAGTAAAAGCTAATTAGTATCTGAAATTGACAGTGAAATGGAAAATTCTACTGGCCGTCAGGCTGTAAGTTGTCCCTCTGAAACTGGCCCCGTGAGTAAGGAAATTACAACAGTCATCTTCTTTTTTTAAATTTCCCATATTGTTTTCAAGAGCAGCTGACTGCAGAGTTAGACTTGTCGAAACAAACTTTCAATACAACAGACCCTTACTTTCTTCCACAGATGCTCTATAATTGTCAATATTAAATGCACTCCTAGAATTTCTCTTGCACTCCCAAACTTGTATTCCAGGGAGCGCATGCACTCCCAAAAAGAGATGTGAGTGGGAACACTGGGTAACCAACATTTTCTCCTCCAACTTGTTCTACCAATTTGAAAAACAAATCTTATCATTTGAAAAAAATTTGATTTGTCTGCTTTTAATATGGACCCACTCAGAATTTTGTTGTTTGGTAACCAAAGAAACCCTTTTGAATGTTACAAGTTAAAAGTGTCTAACATATTGTATGATTGTACTTTAGGCATAGGAGCTGGTATTGGTCATGTGAGTGGGAGTTCTGGTGCAGGTCATGGTGGAAATGGAGGTCAAGGTCAAGGTGTCTCAAGGGCTGGAGGAGCCCATGATTCATTCCTAGACCCTCAGGACTTTGGCAAAAATGGTGGCACAAAAACCTTCCCACATCGTGGGGGATTAGGAGGTGGTCAGATCATTTTGAGGATCAGCCACACTTTGACAGTCAATGGTTACCTGCTTGCCAGAGGTGGACAATGGAGGTCTGTGGAATCTGGTGGTGGAAGTGGAGGAACCATCCATATTATAACATACACACTGGCTGGGGATGGTCAGATCGATGCCTCTGGAGGAAGTGGTTATGACGGAAGCCATGCAAGTCATGGCGGTGGAGGAGGAGGCGGCCGCATGGTTGTCTATTACATGTATAACTTTTATGTGGGTTAGTAGCCTTGTCTGTTGTTATTGCATTTACCCACTCACACACATTTAACTCTTTACTAGACAACCCCGACTTTTAGCGATCCTGAGAAAGAAATCTTGTGGAAAGAGGAGAAAATGCTGGTAACCAGCATTTTCTCACAACATTTTTGTACCCTGTCAGAGGCTAATCCCATCATATAAGCCACAGTTGTCGTCTGCAAATGCTTTCATTTCTGTCCAGTCTAAAATTTTGTTGTTCTGTAAAGAGTTAAGACAATAAGAACAGCTTTAGCTGCTTCTGCCAAGAGTTTAACCCATTACCATACAATGCCGACTTTTAACAACCCCAGGGAAGAAGCCTTTTGAAAACATTGTGGGAAAAGGAGAAAATGCTTGTAACCAGCCTTTTTAGCCCACCTGAGCACAACGTGCTCAAGGTGAGCTTTGGTGGTTGTCCGATGTCTGGCGTCCGGCATGCGTAGTCAACATTTACCTTTTCTGTACACTCTAGAGGCCACATTTCTTACTCAGTTGACCTGAAAATTGGTCAGAATGTTTGTCTTGATAAAATCTCGGATGAGTTTGAATTTGGGTTACCTGGGGTCAAAAACTAGGTCACTAAGTCAAATTAAAGAAATACCTTGTGGGCACTCTAGAGGCCACATTTCTTGCTTAATTGACCTGAAAATTGGTGAGAATGTTTGTCTTGATAAAATCTCGAATGAGTTTGAATTTGGGTCACCTGAAGTCATAAACTAGGTAATTAGGTCAAATTAAAGAAATACCTTGTGGACACTCTAGAGGCCACATTTCTTGCTCAATTGACCTGAAAATTGGTGAGAATGTTTGTCTTGATGAAATTTCAGATGAGTTTGAGTTTGGGTCACCTGGGGCCATAAACTAGGTTACTAGGTCAAATTAAAGAAATACCCCGTAGATACTTTGGAGACCACATTTCTTACTCAACTGACCTGAAAATTGGTGAGAATTTTGTCTTGATGAAATCTCGGATGAGTTGAATTTGGGTCACCTGGGGTCAAAAACTAGGTCACTAGGTCAAATTAAAGAAATACCTTGTGGACACTCTGGAGGCCACTTTTCTTGCTCAGTTGACTTGCAAATTGGTCAGAATGTTTGGCTTGATGAAATCTCGGATAAGTTTGAATTTGGGTCATCTGGGGTCATAAACTAGGTCACTAGGTCAAATTAAAGAAATACCTTGTGGATACTTTAGAGGCCACATTTTTGCTAAATTGACCTGAAAATTGGTCAGAATGTTTTTCTTGATGAAATTTCAGATGAGTTCAAATTTGGGTCACCTGGGGTCATAAACTAGGTCACTAGGTCCAATGAAAGAAATACCTTGTGGACACTCTAGAGGCAACATTTTTGCTAAATTGAGCTGAAAATTGGTCAGAATGTTTGTCTTGATGAAATCTCAGATGAATTCGAATTTGGGTCACCTGGGGTCATAAACTAGGTCATTAGGTCAAATTAAAATAACACCTTGTGGGCACTCTAGTGGCCACATTTTTTGCTCAATTGACCTGAAATTGGTCAGAATGTTTTTCTTGATGAAATTTCAGATGAGTTCAAATTTGGGTCACCTGGGGACATAATCTAGGTCACTATGTCAAATTAAAGAAATACCTTGTGAGCAGTCTAGAGGCCACATTTATAACTCAGTTGTCTTGAAAATTGGTCGGAATCTTTGTCTTAATAAAATCTTGGATGAGTTTGAATTTGGGATACCTTGCGCCATAAACTAGGTCACTAGGTCAAATTTAAGAAATACCTAGAAGCCACATTTTCTACTCAATTGACCTGAAAATTGGTCAGAATGTTTGTCTTGATGAAATTTCGGATGAGTTTGAATTTGGGTTAACTAGGGTCATAAACTAGGTCTCACTAGATCAACTTACAAAAATTCCTTGTGGGCGCTCTAGAGACTACAATTCTTACTTAATTGACCTAAAAATTGGTCAGCATGTTTGTCTTGATAAAATCTTGGATGAGTTCAAAATTGGGTCACATAGGGTTATAAACTAGGTCATTAGGTCAAATTTAAAGAAATATCTTGTGGGCGCTCTAGCGGCCACAGTTCTAGCTAAATTGACCTGAAAATTGGTTTACATGTTTGACTTGATGATATATTGGATAAATCAGAAATTGGGCCTCATGGGGTCATAAACTAGGTCACTAGATCAAATTAAAGAAATGTATTGTGGGTGTTCTAGAGGTCACAATTTTAGCTCAACTGACCTGAAAATTTGTCAGCATGTTTGACTTGATGATATCTTGAATGGGTTTGAAATTTGGTCACATAGGGTCATAATCTAGGTCACTAGGTCAAATTACAGAAATACCTTGTGGGCACTCCAAGAGGCGTCAATTCTTGCCCAATTCACCTGAACCTTGGTTAACAAGTTTGCCTTGATATCTTGGATGAGTTTGAAATATGGCCACATAGGGTCATAAACTAGGTCACTTGGTCAAATTGAAGAAATACATTTTGGACACCCCTGAGGCCACATTTTCAGCTCAATTGACCTGACAGTTGGTCAGAATGCTTGTCTTAATAATATCTCAGATGAGTTTTAAATTGGGTCATCATGACCCTGGGGTGAAATTTCGCCTATTGACTCAGGTGAGCGATCCAGGGCCATCATGGCCCTCGTGTTTCCATTTCTCACAATGTTTTCTACCCTATCAAAGAAAACTGGCATCATTTGATCTGCATTGAAATTGCTTTCTACAAGTGCTTTCAAGTTGGACTAGTCCACATTTTTGTTGTGTAGAAATGAGTTAAATCAAGATCAAACATTAAAAATCAAGAAATCTACTCCTAGATGTACAGGAATATTTTGCGAGATATTTATCTGCATTTTGACTCCCAAATTGTTTACTTTTGGCCACTTGCTTGCCTTTAAAGATACACCCATTACTGCATAAACACGATGTTTATGGCCCTGCATTTAACATAGTTGGAAACACTGAGCAGAGGAACAATATTGATTACTCGCCATGGGTAATCTCCCTTTTTCCAAGTATGGATTCCCTCTTTACCAAATTACAAAATTCTGATCTCGACCAAATTGAAAGTATTTGCAGACAAAAAGATTTATGTTGTTCAGATGATTTCTGTCTTTGATAGGGTAGAAAACATTGTGGGAAAGGGAGAAAATGTTGGTTACCAGCATTTTCTCCTTTTCCCAAAATGTTTTCAAAAGCTGTCTTTCTCAGGGTTGTTAAAACTCGGGACTCTGTGGGAAAGAGTTATTTAATAAATATTGATATGATTTTGATGCATTTTTGATGTTTACCTAGGTGAATTCAAGAATCATGGTGGCTCAGGAGGAGTGAATGCAGAGCCTGGAGGTCCAGGCACAATTTATCTGCACAGAATTCCAGATCGTGTTGATGGCCAGATACCTGATCATTTCTCAGACAACAGAACACTTCTTATTGATAACAACAACTACCAGCCTAGAGACCCTCTGAGAAATCTTACGGATACATACTCAGACTATGCAACTGCGAGTGGTGTGGGGTGGATTGAACCAGGGTTGTATCCTGCAGGTGTGGATGTCGCCAGTCCAATAGAGAATGCACTTCAGAATATAGTGCTTGACTATCTGAAGGTGAGAATACTTTCAGTGAAGGACTGCCTAGATAGTTCCCGAGCTCTGTGTGATATACAGTTCAGCCTGTATAAACTCATAACCAGCAAGTCAGTCTTTATTGACTCTCAGGAAGAGATCTGGCCCCGTGCTTATAAAACTTTCTTGAGCACAATCTCATGCTCAAGGAGCGGTTTCTTGCTCAGCCCTGAGTCCGACTCAGAATTTTGTGCTTATAAAGAATCCCGAGCTTGAGATCGTACTCACCTGAGCATGAAACTCAAACTCTGCTGAGTATGGTCTGAACCAGACTCAAGAGAGTTTGCCCTGTCTTGATAATGAATGCCGCCGCATACTTTCGCCTCTGTGGAAGACAAAATCGGTGTGAAAGGAGGCAAAAACCGCGCTGTTTCGAAGATTGAAGTTACCCCTTTGGAGTTTCGTGCTCGTGACGGTACAGAATTTTAATGATATCGGTTTAGAATAGGGACGGCATAGTTTTATCATTGGCTTGCTCAAAACTAGCGCACCTGCGATTTATAAAGAAAAATATTTTCCTCCTAACAATGTTAGTAATATGTATCAACCTTTCTTCTAGTTGGATTGCTCAGAGGAATTTAGCGACCGGTTCAATTCATGATTCGTGTCGAGGACAGTTTGAATAGGCCTATATTAGGCTATAAGTAGAACGACGGCAGAACAATGTATATATACGAAGAAAAGAGGTGTTGGTTTAAATGTTTTGCCAACAGATTTATCGTTTTCCCCATCGAAATCGAAGCTGGAAAGACAAAACAGGAGTTCTTCCAGTTAATGCTGGTAATTTAGTTGGAATTTTCAAAACAAAAACGCGACAGAATTCTATTTTTAAACGGAAGTTGATTGGTTGTCATGTAATCAATACTATGGCTTCCAGTCATTTCGTACCTAGGCCATTTCGTACCTAGGTCATTTCGTACGATTTTGGTCATTTCGTACCCACTTGATTTTTCATTTTGGTCATTTCGTACCCACTTTGGTCAATTCGTGCCCACTTTGGTCATTTCGTACCCACTCTGGTTATTTCGTAGCTACTATCTAATTTTTATTTTGGTCATTTCGTACCTAGTTTTAATTCCCACTCGGCCATGATTTTGCATCTTCTGTGGTCATTTTCCACCGAGTTTTGCCCCTTATTTTGATAATTACAATATTTCTTTTAAAACTAACATTGGATGGCTCATTTAGTCTTTCGGAATTTTCCACTGACATTTCTCTTCAAATGTAGTTCTTCAATCATTGACCAGTACCTAGCTAAGTTGTGAATCGGTATTGATGAAACCTTAGAACTACTTTTCTTAAAAAAAAAAAAAAAAAAAAAAAAAAAAAAAATTCTAGGATCAGGGAACGTATAACGTAGACTTGGCTACCTTTGGAAGGAGGTTCAGAGTTTGAATATTGACTCAGATTTTACTGGTAGATTACATTCTGACAGACATTTTTACCCCCACCACTGCATCCATAGTAGACAGCGACTACAGGGGATAATTTTCTTGTGCCGGTAAAAAAAGCGATTATTGCACGGCGATATCACGAAAAGTGAACCAAGCAAACAACAGAACTTACTGCCATTTCACCTGTTTATCCATGTAATCATTAAGCCGGTTTTAAGAAAATAAATTAGCCATTTATCAGTCGACAAAATAAAAGACTTGTCCATATTGAAAGTCTTTTGCAGACGACAAATTTGCCATGAATCAAAAGATGGGATTGTGGGAAAAGGAGAAAATACCATGGTCGCCACCCCATTTCCTTTTTACCAAATTCAGAACGGTCGTATAAAACGATGGTAAAAACTAGAATCGTCTATAAAACCGAATCCTTTATGAGCTATAGAGGACAATGAACGTGCACTGCAGTCTGATCTTGGATCCACAGTCAGACACAACTTGAATATTACTGGTAAAATGAACTTTGAGATCACACAGTTTGTGTTTTTACATCATGTAAATTGATTTTTCTTTCACTTTACTTTTAAACTGAATCTTTACACGTCCACAAACTTATATATATGTACTAACTTGCCTACATTGGATGTGTTTGGAGACGAAAAAAGTAATTTGGATCAAAAGACGAGATTGTTCTTGAGAGGCTAGAAAACATTGTCACCAGCAGTTTTTCCTTTTCCAGAAGAAGCTACTAAGGACTGTAAAAATTAAGGTCTGGGTGAAAAGAATGTGCAGTGTGATCTTAAACCACAATTCCAGATAGGTAACGTGACATTTTCCCTGTAAAAGCACCCTTTCATCACACAGTTTTTTTGTTTTTAAAAGTTACTGGAAATGTTCATTTAATCACTGCCACTGTCAGTTGGCATATAGCGTGGAGCAGGCCTTCAGACGGTGGATAGCAGATATTTTACTCTCCCTGTACATGATTCCAGTACTGAAATAAGGTCGTTATCGGCGGTCTGGCAATGGCCGTACCGCATTTTCGGCTGAATATGGTATTGACCGTACCGCTTGCTAATGACTTAGATTTAAAAAAATCTCCCCTCTTGCTTTCTTCTCTGGCAGCGTCAAAGCTCCTTCTCAGACACTAATGTGGCTTAAATCTTTATGCCCGCGATTCGTTAATTCTTGTTAAAATAATAACTCGCAGACTTACAGGAAAAAAGATCAAATTCAGCGCCAATACCCCAATATGCGTGCAATGGGTGAAAAGCAAGACTACTGCCCAACGGAAATACCATGTAATCGTCCAACGGAAATAAAATACCATATATCACGATCTACGCCGTGTTTAAAGCACTTGGAGAAAGTTTAAAAATTGTGGTTGGAAAAACACTAAAAAAAAAAAACATTTTCACAGGGATAATTCAATACTGCCATGAGATAATCCGCATAAAATTACTATGAAGATTCAATGAGAACAAAAATGGAACAAAATGACCGCAGTGTATGTACATAGCTAAGGTGAAATTAGCAACATAGTGTCAACACCTGTGTGTTAGAAACCATCTTAACACTTTCCTATTTGATGATAAGACGGTGGCACGCACAAAGGGAATCACAATGCTACATGAATTGACCGATGGTTTAAGACTGTAAATACCATGCTTTTGACATCAACATTTCACACCTGTGCATTTTTTTTTTTTTTTTCTGTATGATCAAATCGGGAAGTGAAAAGTAGGTATAAACATTTCTATGAAAAGCAGGCAAATGAATTCAATGGAAAACACTACAGGAAGGTAACTGACAGAATTTGCACAAAATAAAGATGAAATATTACACCGGCTGGGGGAGGGGGCTTATATAATAATGATACCTGGTAATAAAATTAAAAAATGTTGCATGTAAAAATCTTATTAATTTGGCATTGCAAAGTTAAATGAACAGGATTTAAGTAAATCGGTAAACTTATTGCGACTAGAGAAAAATTGGAATAAGTTTCGATATAGCAGTAGACGTAAGGGTAGGAAATGCAAAAAGTTTAGACAAAACTAGCAAATACATAAAAGTTAGATACAGCTCAAATACATAAAAATTAGGTACAGCTGAGTACCAGATGACCACAGTGGACTCGTAACCATGATAACATATGCTGTATATGAACAGGTGCACAAAATACCAGGAAACATTTAAAGAAAAATCGGAATTTATCAAAAGCATGACAGGGTACGAAATGACCAGATAAAAGTCATTTCGTACCAATTAGGGAGTTCAAAATAGAGAAATAGCTACTAAGTGACCTGGGTACGAAATGGTTGCCACTAGGTACGAAATGACCAAAGAAGTGGGTACGAAATGACCAAAATCGTACGAAATGACTTGGGTACGAAATGACCTAGGTACGAAATGACCGGTTACCAATACTATTAAGGTTGTTGGCTACTTCTGTTATCAATACATTTAAGGTGGGTGGCTTCTTATCTTAGAAAGTACCACCGAAGTTAGTGCATGCAGTGATTTAGTTAAAACTGCTAAAATCTTCCATAATTTTCCTCCCAAAATCACTTTTTTTGCTCAGGGCTAGAATTCATTCTTTTTTCTTGCAGGATCCGGCAAACTAGCTGGATCGGCATAAGCATCAGCTGTCAGCAGCATCCGATTAGAACATGCTATTTTTTGTGTGCAGGATGATTCGACTCAATGCAAACAGTGGAGAAGATTTCGAGATACTGTCTTACTTTTGCCCATTTACGTACCTTTCCTTTGTTTGTTTTTATATAATTCGGATATTTTCCTATTTCCGTTCAAATATTATGATACTACACGTCGGGGAAAACCGGGTAAATTCGGACAAACGTATAAATCCGGACGGTTGTCTAAAGTCCACGTTTTTTTATGAAAAGCAGAACCAATTCCTTAAACTATCACCTCTTTGAAATGGGCTTTCTGTCCTTTTTAAGGAATTCCATAAAGTAATTACGTCACGAAGATGGTGACTTAGTTTGAGTTTCTTAAATTCATCCACCCACGCGTTCGTTTTGATAGTTGGGTGACTTCAAAACACGGCGGATTCATGCAGGTCCCGTTCTCGAACCATCAAAAGGTATAGTATGAATGAAAACAATTACAGAACTGATGTTTGTTGACAGATGAATAAGCAACACGATTATAACAATTTTAGCTACTTTTAGAGCGAAAAAATGAGAAAATAAGGAGATTTTAAGTTGCCCGAGTTTCCACCACTATTTTCAGATGTGGTGGAAATTCGGACTGGAGGCAATCAACGTATAAACTGGTATAAACCGATAGCTAATGCTAGGGTTTATTCCAATCGGTCCATCAAAAAAAAAAAAGAAAAACATATTGCTGTATTTGAATATAACAAAACTCATTGTCTGGAAAAGGGTTGATAAAAGTTCATTATAGTTTTGTTAAGTTGTTAAAGAAAATCCTCGGAATAACAAACAAGTGGATTTAGTAACAATCATCCTTATCAATACATTCTATGTAAATGATCAACTGATTAGAAAATAATAATACGCAGATTGATGAATCTCATCTCCGAAAATCTATAATTGATGATTTAGATTTTTAAACAAAAGTTCAAGCTGTCCGAATTTTACCCTGCGATAACTAACTTGTCCGGGTTTCCCCTCTTTTGTGTCCGTATTTTTCCTATCGCGTCCGAATTTACCCGTTTTGCAATAGGTTGAAAAAACGATCTTTCTTAACATCTTGCCTCATATTTCACTAGACATTTTGCGAATAAAATGCAAGTAAAATGATAGCCCGAATGAGTAACGGTGGGCTTGCGTCTGTGTTTCACCACTATACCGCATAATTGAACCTCCGCAAAGGTGCTGCAAAAACCGTCCGAATTTACCCGGCTTTCCCCTACATGTACGTATATATACGTACATGTAATTATTTAGGCCTGTCTGGATTGACTGCTTATAAAACGATTATGTTTGAAATATAAACTAAAGGTATAATCTCTATTATATACCTATGCGTGTTTTTGTTCATAATTGATCTTGGACAATGTCCAAGTTTTGTTGTTTAAAAAAAAAAACAGTAGTGACAATGCGTCAGCATGCCACAACATCTGCTTATGGCAGAATCGGAGGTGCTGTTCAAAACACACTTCAGTTCAATCCTTTCTCAATTTTAAGTCTATAAAATGCCCAAAGAAATACTTGAGTGAGTGACTGCAACTAAGGTTCATATCAAGGGGGACAGGGTTTTGATAAATAACAACGAAGTTCGGTAAGAAGGATATCTATGGAAGGTTAATTAATTGTAGAAAATGGATAGAGATACTGCAGAATGGCGTTTATCACATCTTTACCTGGCTTTCATCACCAACACCTGTCTCCAATCACGGAACAAAACCTAATCAATGACAACTTCTTAAAAAGTGTGTCGGGGGGGGGGGGGTCTGGGAAACATTTAAAAAATAAAATAGTAGAAATAATGATAATGAAGCACTTCAAGTATGCTAAACTTCTATTGTTATGTAATCTTTTTTGTTTTACGGAAACCTCAAATTATTTACTATATATATTATTTACACCAAACGTGCCTCTTCCCGAACCTATATGTATATGTGTCATAAATCTTGACAAGTAATGCATAATCATACTTGGGGCAACATAACTGCACCGAATCTTCTCATTTTCGGGCCGAATTTTCAGAATATCTGGGCTAAAAACGTGGTCGGCCATGGGTCGAATCTTCTTGAGGCCGAATCTGCTGGTATCGGCTATTTTTAGTAGTTTGGTCGCTTACGATCACGAAGTTTTAAGTGCGAACTGTGCTCAGCTGAGAACGTTCTCAAGCGATGTTTATAAGCAACGTCTGAGTTCAAAACTCCCGTGAGCAAAACTCAAGCCGTTGAGTACGGTTTTGTGCTGAGCATGAGATCGTTCTCAACATTTCTTTATAAGCATGGGGCCTGAACTCTTTACCAAATGACCAAATTTTAGACTGGTCTAAATTCAAAGCATTTGCAGGACATATTAAAAGTTGCCCAAATGACAAAATTTGTTCTTGATAGAGTAGAAAACATTGTGGGAAAAGGAGAAAATGCTGGTTACCAGCATTTTCTCCTTTTCTTACAATATTTTCAAAAGCCTTCTTTCTCAGGGTCATTTAAAGTCAAGATCATGCTGTAAAAGGTTGAAGAATTTGAAGGGAAAAAAATGTTGATAACCAGCAGAATTGAGGCCTGGGCCTGTATTCACAAACCATTCTTAAGAATGTTCTAATTCTTCAAGATTTTGTAAATGTGAATGTAACACAACTACTGATTGGCTATACCATTTGGTTTAGCCAATCAGAAGTTGTGTTACTTTCACATTTAGAAAATTCTGGAGAATAAGACTAAGAATGTTCTTAGGAATGATTGGTGAATACGGGCCCTGGTTCTGATGAAACCCAGGATATACATAATATGTGAGCTGTCAGTGTGATACGATTATAATAACATTTAAATTGGCATAAAATACATTCAATCAATCAATGCTCTACACTGGCCACAATGGCAACTATAGCTGTTTAACACTACCACACGACAAAATTTTAGACTGGTCCAAATTGAAAGCGTTTGCAGATGACAAAATAAATGCAAACGAAAATTTAAAACTTGTTTTGGAAAGGGTTGAAAACATTGTGGGAAAAGGAGAAAATGCTGGTTACCAGCATTTTCTCCTTTTCCCACAATTTTTTCAAAAGGCCTCTTTCTCAGGGTTGTTAAAACTCGGGACTGTGTAGTAAAGAGTTAAAGCACACGGGGGGTGGGGGGAGGGTGTTTAAATACATGAAATATTCAGGGCTTAGTTAACGTTTGTCCTTTAACAAACAGTCCTGTTGTTTTACCTTCCGAAAGAAGAAGGCTTGAAATGTTTGAAAACATTGATGGAAATGGAGAAAATGCTTGTAACCATCATTGTCTCTTTTTCCCTCAATGTTTTGTTCTCTCTCCAGAACAAATACCATCATTTGATCAGTATTGAATTGATTGTCTGCAGTAGCTTTACATTTGGATAAGTCAAGAATTTTGTTGTTATTTAACTCTTTACCAAACAACAAAGATGTAGACCAGTCCAAATCAAAAGCATATGCAGACGACAATTTAAATGTTATTGAAATGATCGACTTTGTTCTTTAATAGGGTAATAAACATTGTGCAAAAAGGAGAATATGCTGGTTACCCCTATTTTCTCCTTTTCCCGCCATGTTTTCAAAAGGCTCCTTTCTCGGGTCGTTAAAAGGCAGCATTGTGTGGTAGACAATTAAAAGGTGACTGTGGAATATGTCTTGTTTCCTAGATGTACAGAAAAGCCCAGATTGCCATGGTAAGGACTGTCTACACATATGCAATAGATCTGAGGACTGAATATACAGATGGTGACAGAACAGGACATCTACATGTGGGTTATAACCAAAGTTTGTACATAGGTAAGTTTATAACATTTTTGGCTCATCCAAGCACAAAATTTAATTCAGTAGAGCTTTACAACTTTACAGTTTGGCATAGGTGACTAGCTATGTGTATATGAGCTGCACTCTGTGAAAAGGGGGCTTAATGCATGTGCAAAAAGTATTGACCAGGTCAGCCTGTGCAGTCCGTGCAGGCTGACCTGGGCCAAAAGTTTTTGCTATTAGTCAGTTTTCTGCATATCCAGGACCAGTCTACCTCATGGTTAAGGAGGTTGTTAAAAAAATTGGCTATTTTGGATCCATAATTATTTGATGGCTTGCATGGTATCATGCATCATGGATATGCATTAAGCCCCCTTTTGCCAGCGCATGACTCATGTTTTTTTTTTTTTTTTTTTAATTTTAGAGACTCAAGAGTTACCTGTGGATGATTCCCTAGAATTACATGAGCTTTATCACCTTGGGGAAATATGGTTGACAGGTGTATAAGTTTTATTTTGTAACTTCAGGGACTGAAGAGCTTTCTCCAGATGTGTCTCTGTGTCATGGGAGCTTAGGACCTTACATGGGAAACCAGGGGTGACCAATTTATAAATTTCTACTTTTTAACTTCAGGGACTGGAGAGCTACCTCTGGATGTGTCACTATATCATGGGAGCTTTACAACCTTACAGGGGGAATTACGGGTGACCGGTGTGTATGTTTTAATGGAGGGCACCGTGAATAATGTGGAAAACATGACAATACAGGATGGAGGTATATTTAAAATGTCTTTTGATACCATATTCACTAGCTTTTCTTGACATCTTTCAAGTAATATCAATCTCTAGTTTCCAAGAATAACTATCAAAAATGTCTCAGTCAAACAGTTGGCCAGTCCTAGATTTAAGAACCGGAATTAGTTCAACTGTTTCTCCCACAATCCCATGTTTCAACAACCCTGGACAGGAAACGTTTTGGGAATGTTTCCAAAAAGAATCTTCCTCACGGTCATTTAACTCTCTACCTAACACTCCTGTGCTCTAACAACCCCAAGGGACAAGGCTTTTGACAACATTGTATGAAAAGAAGAAAGTAATGGTGACTTGTATTTTCTCCTTTTCCCACAATGTTTTCTCTCCTATCAGACATCTATGGCTCAATAATTCCAATTTCAAATTATGTTGTCACAGATGCTCTCAGCTTGGAAGAACTAAAAAAAATGTTTGGTAGAACATTAAACTTCTTGTTTGGAAAAGATTTCAGGTTTAGTGTAAGTACTTTTTAAAACCTAGTAGCAAAAGCAGTAAATGCTTGTCACAAGAATACATGTGCTTTCTTTTTTATATGCTCCTGGTCTTCTCTGCATCAACCCAACAAATTTCTTTTTATCATTTAAGGTACACTGAAGATCAGCATGATGATGAATCTCGACTATGCTGTAATAGATCGTATAGTATTTACGTCACTGAGTATCAGAAACAAAGGCTACATGATCTCAGACAGTGTGGATCAACTTGTTATGATTGGTCAAAAAGTGCAGGTAAAACATGTGAACCCTTTACCAAACCACAAAAGTTTGGACTTTTCCGAATTCAAAGCTTTTGCAGATAACAAATTAAATGTGACCAAAAAACTGAAATTTGTCTTTGAAAGCGTAGAAAACAATGTGGGAAAAGGAGAAAATGCTGGTTACCAGCATTTTCTCCTTTTCCCACAATGTTTTCAAAAGACTTTTTCTTCAGGATTGTTAAAACTTGGGATTGTGTAGTAAAGGGTAAATATGGTCAAATCTACATTTAGCAACTATTATGTTACGGTTTCAAGTTTCACTCTTTAGCTCAGCTGTTGTCAAAAAGAAAGCAAAGGTATTGTGAAAGCTTTGTCATCTTGTGTTTGCATCTTCATCTTCGTGCTAAAACTTTGACATTCTCCCATATCTCTGTAATTACTCCAAATTTGGCCTAAATGTTGTATTTACTTCAAACTTTGTCCAGTTGTCAAACCATCAAAAGGGGAAGTCATACAACCAGGGCAGGTAACCCAGAAATAATTTTGACGCAGTTTTCCCTCTTTTTCAACTGAGAATTTTTATCGAAAAAGCAATTGCAGCTGAGTGTTCTTGTTATTAACCCTTTACCTAGCTGTCCTGAGTTTTAACAACCCTGAGAGAGAATGCTTTTAAAAGCATTTAGGAAAAAGGAGAAAATGCTGGTTACCAGCACTGTCTCCTTTTCCCACAATGTTTTTTGCCCTTTCATCAGCAAATTTCTATATTTGCATCAACTAATTTGTTGTCTTAAAAAGCTTGGAAAAGGGTTAACTCCTCTTTACTTTATTTACAGGTTTTCCCAGGTGGTACAGTCATTGCTCGGCATCTATATATCACTGTGGAGACCCTGTATGTGGACTTTCTGGCAACCTTCTCGGCTAATGCACAAGGCTTCTGTAACATGGGTATGACCTACATTTTTGTGTCTGCGCTTTCAACTCTTAGGCTACTAAGTTGGGCTCAAGGAGTTTTTGCAAACACCCTAGTTCAAAATCAGACTGCACGGTATATGAGGCCTGATTTTTGGTCTACATATCCACATATGGTGAGATTTTTCCTCAAAAAAAAAAAAATTACAGTGGTAATTGTGAGATTTTAGTGTTACCTAGGAATTGTTCAGTATAGGGTCAAAGGTTAAACTTCATTTGCTGTGATGTTCAGTTTGCCCCTTGAACCCAGTAGAATTGTCTGTTCTTTATTTACCCTTTACCAAACGGCCTAAAGTTTTAACAACCATGAGGAAAAGGGCTTCTCAAACATTGTGGAAAAGAGAGTACTTTGCCACAAACCAGCATTTCTCAGCAATTTTTTTATTCTGCCCTTTCAAAGACTAATCCCACCACTGAAGCCACAATTGTTGTCTGTAAGTAGTTTTGATTATGACAAATTTGTGGAGTTAACCATACTCGGCTCAAGAGAAAGACAGAAATATATGAGCCATGCTCTGTGAATAGTGGGTGTAATGTATCTGTAAAAGTTTTGACCCAGGTCAGCCTGTGCAGTCAATTTTCTGCATGTCCAAGGACCAGCTGCCTCATAATTCGGTTAGTTGTTAGACAAAACAGATATTTTGGATCCATAGTTATGTGACGTGTGGCTTGGTATAGCATCATAGAGATGCATCAAACCCCTTTTCCCAGAGGGCTGTTCTTTTTTTTTTCAGGGGTTTTAGCCCACCAAAAACTTTTGATTTTTTTGTACAATATTTTTCAAAGAGTTGTTTCGATTTCTTTCTCTATTTCATATTTTAACTCATTACCACACAACAAAGATGTAGACTTGCTCAAATTGACAGCATTTACAGACAACAATATAAACAGGGCTGAAATGATGGAATTTGTTTTTGATAGGTTGTAAACATTGTGGGAAAAAAGAGAAAATTGCTAGTTACCAGCATTTTCTCGTCTTCCTACGATGTTTTCTGAAGTTTCTACCTCAGGGTCGTCAAAACTTGTAATTGTGTAGTGAAGGGTTATTACTTACTATTTATTCTTTATCTATTTTATGAATTGATATTTTTATAGAAGGACCTGGTGCTGGGTACAAAATACTCCAGAACACTGAGTCAAGCCACTTTGGTACGGGAGGAAGTCATGGTGGAGAGGGAGGGGCAGGGGATGCAAGTCGTGATGCCCCATCTGCTTATGGAATGTTTACAGCTCCTAATGTGTTTGGAAGTTCTGGTGGAGACAGTCATTACCATACAGGTAAGAGCTTTACTGCTCCAGATTCAGGGCAGCAAAATGTGCTGTTCATGTTGTCTGTATTGTGACCACCAGCCATAACATAGAGGATATATGTGGGGTTTTTTTGTGAAAGATTAAAAATTTATTTTGAGTGAACATCAGTAATATTTTCACAAGTGACACAGCCACGAGTGAAATTATTACTGTATGATGTTCATGAGATTAAATAAATTTCGATTTTTCACTGTAAAAAAATTAATATTCTATTTATTTCTTGCCTCTAATGCCTTTTTTGTTGGGACCTACAAAGTACAGGGGAGCTCTCGGTATTTTTCGTACTAGTGAGTTTATCAGTCTGTAAATTCACTGGTGGAAATAATGAAATTTTCAAACCATAATCCATCAAATCTCAAGTGCCAACTTATGTCAGATCCTATATATCTCTCCCAAACAATAACATATTGAAAGCATTAATTTTGTAGACTACAAATGAAATGTGATTCTAATGATGAAATGTTTCATTGAAAGGGTAGAAAACAATGTGGTAAAAAGAGAAATTCCTGGCTAACAGCATTTTCTACATTTCCCATTATGTTTTTTATGTTTTCAAAAGCCTTTCTTCTTGGGTTCATTAATGATTGAATGAGAAATATGCATTGAAAGATACTGAATTTTATACTGAAATATTTTTATCTGAAAGCCCCTATAGCTGCCAAAAGTAAACTGTGTAGGTGTTAAAATGCATTTGAATTTTAAAAATACCTGTTAAAAGTATGGAAATTACTATGAAGATGACAATCTGTTCTTGTAAAGTTGGTCCAAGTGTCAGTTGTTATTGTAAAGTTGGTCCAAGTGTCAGTTGCAGAAAAATGAATTTCAAAGCTAGGTCAAAATTTGGCTCTATCTTTTGTTTACTCTTTACCTGTTTTGAAATTAATTTTCCTACCAGCGACTCACACTTGGACAGACAGTTAAAAACAGGTTGTCATCTTCACAATAATTTCCATTCTTTTAAATGGTATGATTTACATTTAAATGCATTTAACACCCACATTGTTTATTTTTGGGTGCTACTGTGCCTTTAGTGGTTATTAGGTCTAAAAGAAGCCAGAATCATAGTTGGTTGTAAAAGTGAAATCATACCATTGACAACAGGTGGCTGTGGTGGTGGAATTCTGAAGCTGGAAGCCCTAAGTGTCATGAAAATAGATGGTACTGTCAGTGCAAATGGACAGGATGCAGCTGGAAATGCAGGGGGCGGGGCAGGTGGTAGCATCTATCTTATAACAAGGGAGTTTGATGGCACTGGAACTATTGAAGTATGTTTATTGTTGTACTTGAAAGTAGTGTTTTTTCTGTGCAGTCACATACTTATTTTCTTAATCATTATATCTGGTATATCACAAAACATACATAATCAAATGAGATGCAAATGGAATGTTATAACAGTCTAAGAGACTAAAAGGGACCAAACAGAAATGTAGACTGTTCTATTATTCTATTTATTATATACTTTCTTTTTATAACAAAAAAAAAATAAATAAATAAATCAAATAACAAAAAAATTCAGAAAGCCACACATTTTCAAAATTTGACGGAAAGAGCTTTATTGGAATACATAAAAGTTCTACACCTGCACAAAGTACATGGGTGATATAGAAAATGTATTCTTGTCTGTTTTGTACATGTCTTAGATAATGTCAACAAGTTTTGTATTTTAGTCAGATCATTTATATATCATTTATGTATGGTACAAAACAGGTATTCTTTTCATATATTTAAGATTAAGATCAACATGGAACACACATTTTTCAATGAATGACCAAAGTACTGGAGTTGTCTGATTATTAGGATATATAACAGAATAGATTCAAGATCAGATCACACGCTCTCTGCAGTATGATCTTAGATTTTTACTGTTTACAAAATGCCTCACGTTGCCTTATTATGCTAAATGTTAAGCCCATAATGAAATTGGTTAAGAATTAGAAAAGGAATATTTGTGAATGGTATTGTTACAACTGTATTTGAATAAAGAAGGTACAGTAGATGAAACCTGTTCTCTGAAACCAATCAAATCAATATGTCCCCTTTATTGTACAGATACAGTATTTGACAACGCATGCAAAGGGGCATTTATATGTACATATACTTTGTGCAAAGAAACAAAATTCCCTGTAAAACACTGATGCATTCTACTTTTTTTTTTTTGAAATGTAAATGAACTGGAACATTACATGTAATAAAACAGTCCAGTTTTAGTATTTGAATAAGAGTATGGTCCTTTTCCAAATGATATCCCTGCCTATTATTATTACTTAAGATATGATGCCATGACACATGCTATTGATTGTATGACAGTTGCACAAGCCTTTGAGAAATTCTTGTATAAAATCTAGAAATATCTAGAAGGCTATGTGTCCCATTAAAGAAGTACCATAATTATTTATCCAAAACATCTTTCTTATATGTAAATGGTTTGCCAACTATTGCCCTTCTGAATTCAGCGACAAGTAATTTTTAAAATTGGTGTGATTATTGCAATCTAAATAACCCTTTAAGAGTTGCATCTCTTTATTAAGGAACTTGTTGTTCTTTCACTTCAGGCTAAAGGTGGTTCAGGTTATAATGGTGGAGGTGGAGGAAGGCTGGCCATTGAACATGGCCACAACAACACCAACAATTACTTTGAAGGAGAGTATTACTCTGATGGGGGTGAAAATACAGGCAAAGAAAATGGTGCTGCTGGTACTGTGTATTTAAAAGATATGAGTGATGGTGGGCAGAAATCCCTCCGCATTTATAACATAGAGGGAAATGAGGTATGGTAAAACAATGCAGTTCAAAACAAGTTTTAATTTCTTGAGTCATTTAGAGCTTGATTCACATCAGCCCTGTGGCAGCTGTGTTGCAGCCGTATGGCTCTCTACAATCAACTGTGCTACAGAATTCATTGGGTTTTCTGCAGTAGCCACAAGATCATTGAACAAATTGTAAAGTTGCAAGGTGATTGCTACATTGCAGACTGATTACTCATGTACATTACACATGTATGTTATTTCTGCAGTTTTTTTGCAGTTATCTGACACCATAGGGAAGTAGGGAAACTTGCACAATTGATTTTCTCTACAGCACCCAAGGCCTCCAAAAAACGTGTGAACAAAAAAATCACAGGGCTAATGTGAAACAGGTTTTTAGGTAACTGTTAGAGGGCCAAATGAACCCAACAGACATATTCAGTCCAGAAGTAAGACCCAAATAATTGCAGTTTGATGGTGGCTTTTGTTTGCTGTATTGAAGCTAGGCAGACAGAGTAGATCAGGATCAGATTTATGTTTTCTGCAGTCTGATCTTCATCTACACTGGGTGCAAAAACCACTATAGTTCACGCTGATTAGAAGTCTTTGAGGATAATTGCATAAATATAAATGACTCTCACAATGCAATTTAAAAAAGGACTAATTGTTTTTACTTCTGTAAGTTTCTGTCTGTCTGTTACCATGCCTTTATAACTTCGCACCTAAGTTTGAAATGTTTTTCATGCAACTTTTTTGTAATTTTGTTTTGTCATGTGTCCAAAACTTTGAATGAGACTATTTGTCTGTCATTTCTTTATTGATGTTTCACCCCACTTGATGTATTTGTGCATCATCAGAAATTGCGTAACCTGAATATTAATGACACCATGTCATGTATCTTGCAGAACCGAAAAACTCGAATAACGATACCAGAGAATAAAACAGAAGATCATGATATCAATGTCCTTGACCTGGGGTTGTATGCCTCTGTTGGTCTCCTAGCTACAGACAATGATGGCAATCCAACTGAAGGGAGAAGAAGTCTCTACTTAGAGGTAGATTATTCATATATTTAATCTTTTATCACACAATTTCAAGTTTCAACTAGCCTTTGGAAAAAGGCTTTTGACGACATAGAGGGAAAGGAAAAAAATGCTGGTAACTCCTGTTCAGTCATAACAGATATATGTAGTTTGTTACAATTTAAATCCCTTGATTATCAAACTGCACAGTTACATGATTGGTTGTTGGTATTCAAGTTTTATTGGATAGAAAACGTTCAATTTTCAGTGAGAGTGATTTATTTTAGTATTAATTATTAATGTTCAAATATGTTGAATATTCAGTATGAAGAGAGGTTTGTGCCATTCAGTTTTTTGTTCCAGACTTTTACTATTTATGCCATTGAAAAAAATGTTTTACACTACAAAAGATTTGGAAATTTTGTCAAGGCATTCTTTGTTAGTTTTCATTGACATTCGATATGAACAATACTTGATGAGACCTGTTTGTATTGTTCACATCAGCTTTGCATTTAAAAAAATAATATGACCTTTTAGTGGTGGTAGGCTATTTTCTCTATGAAAGTTCATTTCTAGGCAGACTTTTTATGAATTATGTCTGTGTCAGTGCCAATTTAGCACATAATACATTTATTATACATAATTTTAGTTTATACATAAAACCTGTGGAGCGATACAAGGCTATCATCACACTCTTGTTTTCCTGAATTTTTCTTTCTTGGGGTCCTTTAAACACAAAATTGTTTTACAAAGAATTACCTTTTTACCAAGCCTTCCCTTATTTCTTTTACCAGAGGAATACAGATGGCTTTAAAAAAAACGCCATAAGAGCATACTGGGCAAGTTAGAAATTGTAAGAAATTGACATTTTCTCCCATGTTTCCTACCTTTCAGCAGAAAAAAACATGCACAGGTACCATCTTTTAAGCCATATTCAGGTTGTTTGAAAATATTATGAAAAGTTATGATTCTGAAATACTGTTTCCTGATAAATGTTCAATATTTTTCACAGAGAGTGGATGGTGACTCTACTGCAACCATACATGTGGAACCTGGAATGTGGCTAAATATCAACTTCAGAAACTCTACATCTCTTTCCTTTAGTGTAGCCGTGTATGAGGTACAGAACATCATTTTGTAAAATATTATTACCGTAGGAGAAAAAGCTAATATTATTTCTTGTAATTTTTGTGTTACAGAGTAGTATATTTTTGAAAACGTTTGTTGTATTCTCTTTTTTTTCTCTTTCCTTTTCTTTTCCACTACAAGTGTTGGCATAGAAACAAAATGTCAAAAGCATGAGCTAGCAAAAAGGCCATCTTCTCAATTTTTTTCAAAATGTTCTTGTTTGTCATAAGTACCCATGTCTGAACAGTCCCAAAGTATCCTGTGTAAGATATAGAGGATATTTGTCTTTTTCAGTGACAGATCGAAATTTATTTCATCAAGTGAATATCATCAGTAGTATTTTCACAAGTGGCGCAGCCATCACTTGATGAAATAAATTTCAATCTTTCACTGAAAAAAAAAAAAAAAATTATTTATTTTATGTTTGTAATCCCTTTTTTGTTGGGACTTCCATCAAAATCCAGTACAGTGGTTTTTGGTAGTTCCCCATGGTGTACCTCCCCCAACCTAATGCATCACAGTATTACTTAAAGCACGATAAATGTAGGGTAAATACACATAAGTTACGTCATATTTCTGTCTGGTTTAATGGTATGCTCTGTGTACCTATGTAACTAGTGTGCAGGAACTACTGTTTCCGTCTTCAGTTGAAGAGTTAAGGATACATTTACAGTAAATTTCACTGATCACAACCATGAATTATCAAATTTTATAATCGACCATTAATTCCTGATAACTACCGAAAAACATGAAATAAATAGAGAATATTTATTTTTTTCGGTGAAAGATGGAAATTTATTTCATTGAATGAACATCGTTGGTAATATTTTCACAAGTGGTGCAGCCACAAGTGCAAATATTACCATATGATGTTCACAAGATGAAATAAATTTTGATCTTTCATAAAAAAAAAAAAAAAACCCATATATTCTATTTATTTCACACTTCCAACGCCTTTTCTGTTGGGATTTGGGAGCTCTCAGTATTTCCATACCAGTGAGTTTATCAGTCGGTAAATTCACTTGTTAGAACTGTCAAATTATCAAACCATAATCCACCATTATTTCCGAGTAAACTACAGAAAAGCATGAAATAAAAATTGTTGATATAATTCAGTCCATATCTCTTAAACAAATTTTCTTCAGAAGACGTTTAAACATCCATGTGAAATATGAATGGTCAAAATTGTTAAAGGTTTCACACAAAAATAGATGTTGGAAGATATTGTGGCTAAGGGAAAAAATGCTTGTAAATTTCCATTTTTGCCGAAGTGTGTTCTGAAGTAGTGTGCTGCAAGATGAAAATAGTCAACTGCATATGGTTACATTTTAAATAGGATGCAGAAGTCAATCTACCAGGTGAAACCTATCTGAAAGACAACATTGTATATGACTATGGAGGAACAATAACTGGCTTGGAAACTTTCAACATCTCTAGAAATGGTGCTGTTAAGGTCTACCCTATAGCCAAAGATTCAGAATTTTACAAACCTACAGTTTATAACTTGAACACTATCAGTATACTTGACGGGGGAACATTCACATACTATGGCACTGCTGAAGATGACGATGTTCTGACAATTAAATTGGAAGGAGATCTGGTCATTAGAGGTGGTGGGGAAATGATTGTAAACAATCTTGATTTAACAGGTTTGTGGTTTATATTTTTTCATGTCACAAATATAATTTGTGGAAGATTTTGTGGTCAAAGAAGTAAATGTTGGTTACAAGCATTTTCTTCTTTTCCCACAATGTTTTGAAAAGCCCTTTTCATCATGGTCATTAAACATAGGATTATGTGGTAAGGGGTTAAATTATGAAATTGAATAACACATCCTTGATGGGATTCCGGACTGTATATGTAATTGCTTGTTTTGAAAGTCAACTCCTGCAGAATCACAAAGCCTTATAGCTGTCTGATGACAGGCTTCATTCCTCCTTCACCACTGAACATTGTTTATACAATGTTTGTGTGGGAAAGCAAATGTTGGCTTGGAAAGAATTTAGTGTCACTGATAAGAGGAACTCCAACAAAGCAGGGATAGGTGCTCTCCCAGCTGCGATGTAACTGAAATAATAATGAGAACAGGGTAAGACATCAAACAAACAAAATCTAAAACAATTTACAACAAAGGACTTAGAAATATCTCCTTAAAGTATGGATAATCAACATGAGTCTACTGATTTGTTTGGAACCCTATGGAAGAAGAAAAACAAGCAATTTCAACAATGTTTCAGATATAATGTTTGAGAAAAGAGTGTCACCTGCAAAATTTTTGTTTACATTACAGTCGTCAACATTACAGTTGATACAGATGGTATTTTGAGCGCGTCAGAAAAAGGATATGCATCTGGTTTAGGACAAGGGGCTGGGCTCTCACACTCAAATGGTGGTTCAGGAGCCTCCCATGGTGGGTTAGGTGGTAGTGGCACCCACATTGGTTATGCCAGTCAGGCCTATGGTAGTGTGTTTAATCCTATGGAGTATGGGAGTGGTGGTGGAACTACGAATGCAGTCTCCGACGGTTCTGGTGGAGGTATATTGAGGTTGAACGCTAGTGGATATGTGGATATTGATGGTGAAATAAGAGCTGATGGTGGTGAAGCTACAAGCCTTGGTGTTGGAGGAGGTTCTGGTGGTTCTATCTGGATCAACGCTGAAACATTTAAAGGTAAAGTTGAGATATATGATTTGACCATGTGTTTGTAAGACCCAGAGGATGAAGGCATTTGAAAACATTGTGGGCAAAGGAGAAGATACTAGTGTCCAGCATTTTCTCACAAAATTTTGTACCTTTAAAGATAAGTTACATCATATGAGCTACAATGAATTTACTTTCTGTAAATGCTTTTGATATGGGTTAATCTCACTGTATTTGAATTTGAGATAAAAGTTATGCTTTTGAGAAATTAATATGTTTTGTAATCAGATTGTAGAGTTATCATTGAATCATTGCTGTGAAAATAGATGTGCAGCAGCATTCCAGAAATTGCAATAGTTTTTATATGCCTGCAGAACAAATATGGGTTTTTCTTTATTTTTGATTTATTGGAATCACTTGATGTGTCTCTCTGTATGTTTGCATGCATGTAGGCATATTTATTTGGTGCAAATTTCCTCTTCATTGTACATCTGGGTCTGTATTCACCAACCATTCTTAGGAATGTTCTTAGTCTTATTCTCCAAGGTTTTCAAAATTTGAAGGTAACGCTACTTATGATTGGCTAAACCAAATGGTATACCCAATCAGAAGTTGTATTACTTTCAAATTTAGATACTTCTGGAGAATAAGACCGAGAACGTTCTTAAGAATGGTTGGTGAATACGGACCCTGTTGACCATATTGAGAATATGGAAGATAAATTTTTTGGATATCTGCTGTAAAAGGTGACGAATGATTTCCCCTTGATCTATGACCTTTTTGTAAGCAAGGGTTTGAACATCTACCTCCTCTATTACCTGTTTACCACACAATCCTGGCTTTTAATGACTCTGAAAGAGGAGGCTTTTGAAAACATTGTAGGAGAAGGAGAAAATGCTGGTAACCAGCTTTTTCTCCTTTTCCTGCAGTGTTTTCTACCCTATCAAAGACAGAAATCATCACTTACGCTACATTTAATTTGTCATCTGCAAATGCTTACAGTTTAATTGAGTACAAGATTTTGTCGTTTAGTAAAGAGTTAAAGCACTTGGTAGATGTGTTCAAAACCTATACCAAACTATCCTGTCTTTATAGGGGGCTTTGGAAAACAATTTTGGAAAGCAGAAAACAATGGTAATCATCATTTTCTCCATTTTCCCAAATTGTTTTCTTCACTTATAAATGCCCATCCTGTTATTTGAGCCACATTTAAACCTTTACCACTTAATCCTGAGTGTTATAACAACCCTTATGAAGAAGCCATTTGAAAACATTGTAGGGAAAAGGAGGCCAGCATTTTCTCCTTTTCCCAAAAAGTTTTTTCCCCATTGTAAGAAAAACACCATTACTCTACCTACATCTGATTAGTTGTCTGCATTTGCTTTCAATTTGGATAAGTCTAAAATATTGTCAATCAATATGGACGAATCCAAAATTTTGTCATCTATTGAAGATTTATGTAACCTTGTATGATTGCTCTGGCTTGTTTCATCTGACAGGTTCAGGAACCATATCAGCTAATGGTGGGGATGGATCCTGTGTGAGATACTGCAGATCTTGTGATGCCAACAGACGCTGTACAGCTTGTTCCTCTGGCAGCCTGAGAAACTATGTGTGTGTGCATAGCAACGATTATACTGCTGTGCGTATGGTTTCTTTTATATATCTTCCTGATACTGGATTTTTATGAGCCTGTCAAGCAGACCATATACCACACAAATACAACAATCTATGTACCCGCTTTAACCCTTTACCTCACAATTCTGTCTTTTTAATGACCCTGAGGAGGAGGACTTTCAAAATCATTGTGGGTAACCAGCATTTTTTTCTTTTCCCAGAATGTCTTCTTACTTTTAAAATATAAATTTAACATTTGACATTTATTTTGTCATCTGCAAAAGAATTTGGATAAGTCTAAATTAATGTTTGGTAAGGGGTTAAAAACCTTGAGTCAAAGGAGCATTTGGTTGTTAACAAGCAATTGCTCCTTTTTCCTTTATTTTTTGTAAACAGTCAAGAAAAGTATCCTCCCTTGCTTTAAATGCTGCCAAGCCCCTGTAGCTCAGTCAGTAGCGTACAGGACTTAAGAACAGGAGATCGCTGGTTCGATCCCTGGCTTGGCCAATTTCTTTCCGAGGATTGATGATAGTCATTGTGACAGGATTCATTCCTATCTCACCGCTGACCATTTTTTCGACGATGGTTATGTGGGAAAGTAGCCAGTGCCTTGGAAAGAATATTGTGCGGAGGACTGGTAAAAGAAACACCAGGAAAGCATGGATAGGTGCACTGGCTGCCGCGATATAACTGAAATAATGTTGAAAACAGCATTAAACACCACACAATCAATCAATCAATCAATGCTTTAAATGCTTGTTCATTGTGTCATCTATACTAGTTTCAACCAGTCTAAATCTATCCTAGTGCAAGGAAGAGAAAGCAGTGGTTCTTGCATGCATGTCACAGGAAAAATGCACTTAGTATCCAGTCTTAATGGGTCTTGCACCTGAGTTAGGTATAGGAAAAACTCTGTACCCAGGACACTTCAACCACAACAAGTGTCAGGAGTATTCAAACATGAGGATACCCAGATGTCATTTTAGTAAAAAAAAAAAAGAAGCCTATTAAATTGCACTGTATTTTCAAACTTGCTGTATATAATCATACGATTAATTTAACAGGTCTTTCAAGATATGCATTGGACTCGTGACTTCCAGCAAATAACTTTTTTTGGGAGGTTTCTGTAATAAGCAAAGTTGTACTCTGCAAATTTGTATCTGAAATAAGCTATCTAGATTATTGCTAATTTTTGGATGGACTGTTATCGAAGAAAATGTCAAGGTACTGCCCTAGCCCTATTGTCATCTGTGTCATCATTGTGGTTCAAAAACTTAGATACTGTCAGATATCTCTATCATCACTGAAGGTTTTTTCTTTAAACTTGAGCTAGCTATTTACTAATTGGGGTTTTAATGATCTTGAGGAAGAAGCCTTTTGAAAACAGTGTGGGAAAAGGAGGAGATTTTTGTTATTATCATTTTCATCTCTTCCCACCATGTTTTCTACTTTTTCAAATCCTAATCCTATCATTTTAGCCATGTTAACCCTTAGGCTGCTAAGCCTGACTCAAGGACCTTTTGCAGACAGTGTAGATCAAGATCAGAACTGCTCAGAACGTGCAGTCTGGTCTTGGATCTATAGCTGTCTGATAAAGAGTTATCTTTCCATAAAAAGTGCCTTTGAAATAGCGAAATCTTGGTTTTTACTATTAGCTTGAAAGTTTCATTTCACTTATTAAGTAGGATAGGGGTTAATTTTTTTTGCCTGCATATGTCTTCAAATTAGTCAAGTCTAAAATTTTTTCAAATTTTGAAGAGTGTAAGTGGTAGTGCTGCCTGGGATCAAACATGCCTTAGATAGTTCGGAAGGGATCTGAAGCCAAGCATCGGCACCTGATGTACAGATCTTGTGGACAGTAAGGCATGAATTTAACTTTTAGAAATGAGCCATGCTCTGGCATAAGGGGGGTTAATGCATCTCTGTGATGCAATATACCAAGTAGGTGATCATATAATTATGGATGCATAAAATCTATCTAGTCTAACAATTGACTGAATCTGGAGGTAGAATGGTCCTTTGACATGAAGGAAATTTACAAATAGCAAAAATTTTGGACTGTGTAGGTTGACATACTTTTTGCAGATGGATTAACCCTTTCCCAAACAAGCCCTGGTTTTCATGTGTCTGCAGTACAAGTCTTTTGAAAACACTGTGGGAAAAGGAGAAATTGCTCGTAACGAGCAATTTCTCCTTTTCCCACAGTGTTTTCTACCCTTTTTGAGAACTTTCTGCCATTTTCATCAAATTTAAAATTGTCGTCTGCAAACTCTGTCAATTTGGACCAGTCCAAAATTTGTCGTTTGGGAAAGGGTTAAGCCCCTTTTCACAGGGCATGGCTCAAATCATTTCTTACCTATCTAGGAGGCTGGAGGAGGTGGAGGAGGTGGAAGAATTGCTGTCTATGTGAGTCAGGAGGACACTTACAAAGGAAAGTTTCTGACTTATGGAGGAAAAGGATTTTCTGAAAGTGGTGGATCAGGCACTGTTTTTGTCAAGAGTCCCAATGATTCAGGATTTGAGGAGTCTGTATTGTTCATCGATAACCGTAACTCTGTCCCAAACAATGTGTATGTAACCAATCCAGTAGAGGATAGCTGCCGGACTGTGATAGTTACGAAGCAGGGTGATAGTCAAGATGACCTCACGTTTGACCATGTGTATATGAATGGGGATGCACATCTGACACTACAGAAGAATACCACAGATAGTATTGATGTAGTGTTTAACCACCTACATGGTGACTTGACGGGTATGATCCACACATCAGTGGATCAGAAGATCAGCATTGTGGATAGTGATAGTCCAATACCTTCATCTGTTAGAGTATATGACACTGCAACCATTCAACTTCCAGAGGGTATATATTGTTACTTCTTTAGTTGACACCCTTTGAAAGGGCAGAAAACATTTTTGGCAAAAGTAGAGACTGCTGTTAGGTTGCATTTCTACATTTTGCACAATTTCTTTTTTTTTAAATTGTTAGGGTGCCAAAGTTGATACAGACATATTCCTGTAGAAAAATATGTAGCAGTTTCTGTAGTACACTTGTTTATCCCACAGATTGATGTAAATTGTGTAGCTTGTGTTTGTATTAGGGAACACTTAAACTACCTTGGCATAGAGCTAGCTTTTTTAGCAAAGTGATAAAGTGTTCACCTTGGGATCTAGAGGTCCTAGGTTCAATCCCAGCCTTGTGAGAAAATGTATCAGAATAGTTACATTACCTCACAAAGGGTAGATACTAGTATAATGCTCAATGGGAAAATTTCTTCACGATAGCCTTTTTGGCCACTACAGAAAAAAATTGTTTGATTTTGTCTATGTCTATTTTGTCAGATGTTTACTTCAAAAAGTTGACATATCAAGATATATTTGTGGATGGGGAGCTGAGTGGTGTAAGGAGACTGACATTAGGAGAAGGTGTGAATTTTGTCATCGGAGAAAATGTGAGTTCTATATTAAAGAGTATGTTTTTTACCTTCTTTTCTTTTTTTTTCCCAGTTAAAATAGTTTCCTGTTTAATGCTTTACCACAATCCTGAGTTTTAATGACCCTAAAAGAGATTTTTGAAAACATTGTGGGGAAAGGAGAAAATATTGGTAACCAGCATTTTCTCCTTTCCCCACAGTGTACTCAACCCTATCAGAAACCATCATTGAAGCTACATTTAATTTGTCATCTGCAAATGCTTTGAATTTTGTCCAGTCAAAAATTTTGTTGTTTGGTGGAAAGTTAATATTGATTTAGAGTGGTAGACTTGGCTGTTTTTCAATAAAAAGGTCCAGGTATTTTTATAGCCCTGTCATTGTCTGTGTTGTCTTCATACGAGGGACACTTTTTAAGTTCGTAGAGTAGGGCGGTCTTTTTAAAACCGCTTGAAATATCAAAATTTTATTTATCTGAGACCTTCGAAATATGCCCCGTCTGCCTCCACACACATTTTACACCGATCTACCCATTTCCGGAACGCTGCCCGGTAGTCCTCTTTAGGTATATGTTGCAGACACTGGTAGACCGCACTGCCTATACCACAACGGGATACAAAACGGTGCCCTGCCAGCATTTCCTTTAGTCTTGGGAACACCCAAAAGTCACAGGGGGACAGGTCAGGGCTGTATGGGGGATGACCTAAGACATCGAGCCCAGATTCTTTCAGATATTCCTGTACCGTAGCGGATTTATGGGCCGGTGCATTATCATGGAGTAATTTGATGCCGCGGACACCGGTGCGCGGTCTGCGTTTCTGATAGAAATGAACAAGTTGAGTAAGAACACTTTCTATGTAAAACTTTCCAGTGACAGAGCTACCTTTCGGGACTGGAATTTGAAGGACTGGACCTTTCGAATCAAAGAATATCGCATACAACATGCGATTTGATGTTTTGCAACGGCGCGCAATGACAGGTCTGTCGCCCTCAGATGAAACCCAAACCTTATTTTTAGCCTTAGAATCGGGTTGAAAATGATAGATCCAGGTTTCATCACCTGTAACTATCTCTTACAAACGATGTGGGTCACATTTATCATATTTTTCTATAACTTGCGATGCAAGTCTAACCCGACTTTGTTTCTGCTCGTCAGTGAGCAAATGGGGCACCCAGCGCGCGCAGATCTTACGTAGCCCAAGTCGTTCACGTAAGATCTTCAAAACACTTGAAGAATGAATGCCACTTAATTCTTCTATCTCTTGCACGGTATAACGTGCGTCTTCCTCAATTACCGTCTTCACAGTAGCAACGTTCTTTTCCGTCAAAACGGAAACCGGCCTACCCACCCGAGGGTCATTTTCAATTGACTCCCGACCATCATTAAAACGACGTACCCACTTGCAAACTGTAGCATATTTTAAAGCACCATTCCCATAAACTTTTTGCAAATCAGCATGAATTTCTGTTGGTGGAAACCCGAGCTATGCTCGAATCTTACAATATACCCTCTGTTCAGAGATTTTTCCATCCATATTGAACGCTATATTTTACTATAGTGTATAAAACCACGTGTTGAAAATACCCAGCGCAGCGCGCACGTGGACCTCGTGCGCCGCATACCATGACACCGTTCGAGAGAGGAATGATTACGCAAGTTCTGTGTAAAAAATCGTGCAACTTCATAATCGCGTTTAAAAGTTATAGGCTTACTGTACGAACTTAAAAAGTGTCCCTCGTACAAAAATGCTGACAGTTTCTGATATCGCTGTCATTACTGAAGACATGTACTTCAGACTCGGGCTAGGCGTTAATTACAAAAAGGGAACCCATTCCAAACTGGCAGGAAAACTTTGAAATATTTTTACAAAGTTTTGTACCATTTTCAAATTGGAATTTCTGCTGAAAAAGCAATAACAGTCAAGTGTTGGCACCAGTATGCCATGCATTTGTTCCTTGGTGTAATGAATGCTTCATTTTTTCACTTTTCTAAGATGATCTTGTTGGTAATAGTTCTCTGTCCGAATATGTCAGGATATTTTTCTTTTAGATACAGAGATTAACCATATGAACTCTGTATAAGACTTTCTTTTATTTTACATTCCTTTTGTTATTTGTTCCAGTTTTTGATTTGAAGACTCAGATATTCTGCAGCAGAATATGCTCTGATCCTTCATTTTGATGCATTACATCCTGACACAAACTTTAAGCAGACAACTGAAAAAATCTTTGAAGAACATGAATAATCGAAATGAATAAAGGTGTAATACATAAATGAGCTGTGCTCTGGCAAAAAGGAATTTATTGTATCTCAGTGATGCATGATACCAAACAAGTCATCACATAATTAGGGATTCCAAAAGTCCATCCATTTTAACAATTAACTGAATCTGGGGGAAGAATGATCTTTGGACATGCATAAAATTCACAAATAGCAAAAACTTTCAACCTATGTCAGCCTGTGTGCACTGCATAGGCAGACATGGGTTCATATTTTGTGCAGATGCATTAAGCTTCCTTTTTACAGAGCATGAATTCAATTCATATGAAAACATAGGGGCAAAAAAAGAAGTTGCTTGTTACAAGCAGTTTCTCCTTTTTGCGATCATGTTTTCAAATGACCTTTGCAGACAAAAATAATAACCCACAGGAGACAATGAGTTAACCCTATCAAACAATTCTGTGTTTTAATGACCCAGAAGGAGAAAGGCTTCTTAAAACATTGTAAGAAAAGAAGAAAATGCTAGTAACTAGCATTTTCTCCATTTCCCATAACGAAATTTCATCATTTGAACCGCATTTACTTTGCCATCTGCAAATGCTTTCAATTTGGACATGTGTAAAGATTTAGGCTCTCTCTTGCAGGGATTCACAAGTGGACAAGCCATGTTGACCTTTGACCTTGAATCTGTTGAGATCTACTCTGGTGGAAAGATTTCATCAGACTTTGTGGCAGAAGACCAACCCTCACTGGTTTTGAATCTTAGTGGATCTCTGAGATTGCATGCTGGCAGTGAAATAAAAGTAAGTTTACAGGTTTTCAATCAGTTGAGACATTAACCAGTAGTTGAGCAATAATGTGGGTCATTCCAAAGGTTGACCCCATCCATCATGAGATGCAAACCCAGAATCCTTGGTGTGAGAGTCCGATGCTCTGCCTGTAGATCACTGACCCCCAACTGACCCTATAGAAGAAAGCTTTTGAAAACATTGTGAGAAAAGGAGAAAGTGCATGTAGCCAGCATTTTCTCCAGTCAAATTTCATCATATTAATCAGGTTTATGGTGCAATCTGCAATATGAACCTCCAGAACATTTTGTTGTCAGATGAAGAGTTAATAACCAGGTAACTGTACCAATAAAATAGAATGTGTCTTAAGGCAAGACACTACAGTGCCTCATCCTAGACGAAGAAAAGATATTATTATACCCCCCCACCTAGGTAGTAGAGGGGGTATACTGGTTTCACCCTGTCTGTCTGTCTGTCTGTCTGTATGTCCGACCATCCATCTGTCAGTCCGTCCGTCTGTATGTCTGTCCGTCAATCCATCCATGTTTTTGTTTCCGTGCTCCAAAACAAAAGCTGTTTGACCTAGGACCCTGAAACTTTATGCTCATGACCCAAGGAGGTGTCCTATTGTTTTGGGGTCAAATGTCAAGGTCACAGGTGAACTTTTTTTTTTTTCTCTGATTGTGCTGCTTCATTGACAAGTTGCTGGTGGGGGGGGGGGTATTTGTCCGCTTTGCAACAGTTCTAGTTAAGTTAGCTGTTTCCATCATACGACTCAAATACATACCAATGAACTCTTTACACAACAACAAAATTTTGGACTGGACCAAATTGAAAGGATTTGCAGACAACATATTAAATGTAGCTCAAATATTGACTTCTTGTCCCTGATAGGGAAGAAAAAAAAAAAAAACACTTTTGAAACATTGTAGGTAAAGGAGAAAATGCTGGTTACTAGGATTTTCTCCATTTCACACAATGTTTTCTACTCTGTCATAGACAAATCCCATCATTTCAGCCACACTGATTTTGGCATCTGCAGATGCTTTCAAATTGAATGAGTCTTAAATTTTAATGTTTGTCAAAGGGTTAAAGAATCAAATGGACATTTTATGTTAGAGAAAAAGACCCTACAGTTGCAGAATCAAGGTTCCTATTGCCAGGTTACCTCATGAAATAAAAGACATTGTAGATGCAACATCATGTTCTGTGCAGTCTGATCTTTATCTGCACTGCCAGTAAAAGGGAGTAAACCACATTATTTGTCAAAACAAATGAAATGCTGCACACTGCTTTGACAATGTGACTAATTTCTGTACTATATTACAGACACCATGGATTAAAGTGGAAGCAAGAGACATAATTCAGACAGACTCTGACAGTTATATAGATGCTAGTGGGCAGGCCCCAACTAGTATAGAACAGAGTGGAATAACAACCCCTGATGGAGGTTTGGCTCAATCATCCTTTTTTAGCTCACCTGAGCACAACGTGCTCAAGGTGAGCTATTGTGATCACCCTATGTCCGGCGTCCGGCGTCCGTCAACAATTTCTTTAAACATCTTCTTCTCCTAAACCACTGGGCCAATCTTGATAAAACTTGGCAGGGATGTTCCTTGGGTGAAACTCTACCAAAGTTGTTCAAAGAATTGAATTCCACCCTTAACTCTGGTTGCCATGGCAACAAAAAGGAAAAAAATGCAAAATCTTTGAAAATCTTCTTCTCTGAAACTAGAAGGTGCAGAGCTTTGATATTTGGTATATAGCATCTCCTAGTGGACTTCTACCAAGTTTGTTCATATGATGCTCCTGGGGTCAAAACTGGCCACGCCCCGGGGGGTCACAAGCTCGAGCATAGTAACAAAGAAGGAAAACTTTAAAAATCTTCTTCTCTGAAACTTGAAGGCGTAGAGCTTTGATATTTGGTATGTAGCATCTCCTAGTGGACCTCTACCAAGTTTGTTCATATGATGCCCCTGGGGGTCAAAACTGGCCCTTCTCCGCAGGTCACAAGTTCGAACATAGGAACAAAGAAGGAAAACTTTAAAAACCTTCTTCTCTAAAACTAGATGGCATAGAGCTTTGATATGTGGCATCTAGCATCTCCTAGTGGACCTCTACCAAGTTTGTTCATATGATGCCCTTGGGGTCAAAAAATGGCCCTGCCCCGGGAGTCACAAGTTCGAACATAGGAACAAAGAGGGAAAACTTCAAAAATCTTCTCTGAAACAGGAAGGCGTGGAGCTTTGATATTTGGTATGTAGCATCTTCTAGTAGACCTCTACCAAGTTTGTTCATATGATGCCCTTGGGGTCAAAACTGGCCCTTCCCTGCGGGTCACAAGTTCGAACATAGGAACAAAGAAGGAAAACTTTAAAAATCTTCTTCTCTGAAATTGGAAGGCCTAGAGCTTTGATATTTGGTATGTAGCATCTCCTAGTAAACCTCTACCAAGTTTGTTCATATGATGCTCCTGGGGTCAAAACTGGCCATGCTCCGGGGGTCACAAGTTCGAACATAGGAACAAAGAAGGAAATCTTTTAAAATCTTCCTCTCTAAAACAGGAAGGCGTGGAGCTTTGATATTTGGTATGTAGCATCTTCTAGTGGACCCCTACCAAGTTTGTTCATATGATGCCCTTGGGGTCAAAACTGGCCCTGCCCCGGGGGTCAAAAATTCAAACATAGGAACAAAGAAGGAAAACTTTAAAATTCATCTTTTCTGAAACCGAAAGGCGTGTAGCTTTGATATTTGGTATGTTGCATCTCAGAGTGGACCTCTACCAAGTTTGTTCATATGATGCCCCTGGGGTCAAAACTGGCCCCGCCCCAGGAGTCACAAGTTCGAACATAGGAATGAAGAAGGAAAACTTTGAATTTCTTTTTCTCTTAAACGGGAAGGTGTAGAGCTTTGATATTTGGTATGCAGCATCTCCTAGTAGACCTCTACCAAATTTGTTCCAAGGATGCTGCTTGGGTCAAAAATGGCCCAGCCCTGTGGGTCACAAGTTTGAACATAGGAACAAAGAAGGAAAACTTTAAAATTCTTCTTTGAAACTGGAAGGCGTAGAGCTTTGATATTTGGTATGTAGTGATTCTCTTCTAAGTTTGTTTGCCGATCTAAGCACAATGAGTTCATTGAGTTCAAAATTGGGTCATCTTAGGTCATAAACTAAGTCACTAGGTCAAATTAATGAAATACCTTGTTGGCACTCTCGAGGCCACATTATTTGCTCAATTGCCTTGAAAATTGGTCAGAAAGTTTGTCTTTATAAAATCTCACATAAGTCTGAATTTGGGTAAACTGGGGTCATAAATTAGGTCACTTGGTCAAATTAAAGAAATACCTTGTTTGCACTCTGGAGGCCACATTTATTGCTCAAATGACCTGAAATTTGGCCAGAATGTTTGTCTTGATGAAATATTAGATGAGTTTGGATTTGGGTCACCTGGAACCATAAACTAGGTCACTAGGTCAAATTAAAGAAATACCTTGTGGGCACTCTAGAGGCCACATTATTTGCTCAATTGCCTTGAAAATTGGTCAGAATGTCTGTCTTTATAAAATCTCACATGTCTGAATTTTGGTCAACTGGGGTCATAAACTAGGTCACTTGGTCAAATTAAAGAAATATCTAGTGGGCACTCTAGAGGCCACATTTATTATTCAGTTGATTTGAAAATTGGTTAAAATGTTTCTTTTGATAAAGTCCAAGACCGGTTCAAATTTGGGTCACCTGGGGTCATAATCTAGGTCACTAGGTCAAATTAAAGAAATACCTTTAGGGCACTCTAGAGGCCACATTTTTGCTCAATTGACTTGAAAATTGGTCAGAATGTTTGTCTTTGTGAAATATGAGTTTGAAATTGGGTCACCTCGGGTCATAAACTAGGTCACTTGGTCAAATTAAAGAAATACCTTTAAGGCACTCTACTCAGGTGAGCGATCCAGGGCCATCATGGCCCTCTTGGTTTTTTATGCATATGCAAACAAAGTCTTCTGTAGAGGTATGATAGAATACCCAATTGGTTGGTCTTTTGCTTAGTTGATTACTTGATAAAATGATTCCTCTATATGTTTGTTGCCATTATAAACATGTACTATCTTAGAATATCTTACTAGGCTTGCCTTCCTGGCAAAAGAAAAGCTGCAATAGGTGCAAATAATTCAGTGTTGACTATGACTTAAACAAAGTAGGGCCAAAAAAAAATAAACAAAACCTTGTAAAAAGAGTATTTACAAGGTTTCTTCTTTTCCCCCCATAAGTATAGTAATCTATGGTGATGTCTTCAAGACTCTTTTACAGTTTGAAAGTCTTAATCTAATGTTGTCATAATTTGAAGTATTCATTTATTCATTACCATATTCAGACAACTTTTTCATCTTGCATCAGGTGTTACACATGTCTGAAGGTATTGAATCTCAGTCCATGTTGATCATCCATATTTTACAAGAATTTTGTCTTTTATCTTTTGAAGATTGGTTTCTGAAGTTCATGAGATAAAAAGGTTGATTTTCTTGTAGGTGGAAGTGGAGGAGGCAATGGGGCTGCAGGAGGTCAAGGGTCATACCAAGACTATGTTGGTCCACCCCCGGATCAGGGCTCCATCTATGAACCCACTGTTTTTGGTGGTAATGGTGGTGACGGTGCAGGCTCATCTTCTAACTTACGATGTACTTATGCCCATGTACAGACTGGTGGAAAAGGAGGTATTTATGTCCATCATTTCGTCATTGCAACTTTTTACTGTGAAAAGCTGTGTCTCGTTCACCCTTTACCACACAAATTGTAGACTTGTCTTAGTTGGAAGCCTTTTGCTGACCACAGATTGTATGTGGCTCAATGATAGGATTTGTTTTTGAAAAGCTAGAAAATATTATAGGAAAAGGAGAAAATTCTGGTTACAAGCCAAGCATTTTCTCCCTTTCCAACGTTTTCAAAAGTCTTCTAAGGATTGTAGAAACTAGATTGTTGTGCAAAGCTTTTAATCCACTCACAGGAAAATTCTTGTAAATTTGATGCAGGAGGGATCAAAAACTGTTTGAATCATTGTAGTATTCAGTTCCTCTTTTTTCACAGTGTTAATTTTCACACATATATCTACATGTATGTATGAATCTTTAATTTGTATTGTTTTTGCAAAGTTTATATGGATAGTTCAAAGTCAACTGCTACAAATTTATTTCAGGAGATATAAACCTTTAGAGCACAGCATGAACGCAACAGACCTTTTCGTTTTAAAAATAAGATCCTAATAAGACTGATTTCAAGGTTGCTGTTGTCCAGAATGTATCGGCGAAGTGGACAGTGTAGATGAAAGATCCGACTGCACATTTTGTGCAGTCTGATCTTGATCTACACTGGCCACAAAGACAACTAAAGTAGCAAAAGGTGCTGAAATCAAATTAAACACAGACCATGTTCCTTGATTATGTGGTTTTGTCACATCTTTTGTACTTTCATGCTAGCTAAATATGTTTCTTCCATTTGTACTTTGTAGGTGGTATCATACAATTAAAGGCAGGGACAGTGTTACTGGATGGTGTACTCAATGTCAATGGCAACCAGGGTAGCGGTTCCCGTGCAGGTGGTGGTGCAGCAGGAAGTGTTTATATCCAGGTCAGTTTGTGTTTATATTTAAATTTTTTCTTGTGGACAAGATTTGGCTGTTTTGATATGTTTTTCCAGACAACAATTTGCCATTTGTCTAAATTTTAGACCCATGTATATTCATACATTTTGCTAACCACAAATAAATTGTGGCTTAATTATGGGATTTGTCTTTGGGAGGGTAGAAAACATCATTTTCTCCTTTTCCAACAGTGTTTTAACCCTATACCACACAGTCGTGAGTTTTACCCACCCTGGGGAAAGAGGCTATTTAAAAAATTGTGGGAAAAGGGTAAAATGCCAGTAACTAGTATTTCTTCTTTTCCCACAATGTTTTTTACCACTTAAAAGACAGAAACTATCTTTTACACTACTTTCAATTGGTTGTCTATAATTGCTTTCAGTTTGAGTGAGTCTAAAATTGTGTCATGCTGGAAAGAGTTAAAAAGGAGTTTTGTTTGGTATGGGGTTAACTGTGGCTCAGATGATGGGATTAGCCTTTGCTGGCTGCTAGCATATTTTTCCTTTCCGTACAATTTTGTTTAAAAAGCTGTCTTCCTCAGTGCAGTAAAAACACAGGCTCACTGAATAAATTCAAAGATTATCAATGCTTCTATTTCTTCTAGGCAAGTAGTTTCTCTGGAGGAGGAGAGATCACAGCTAACGGTGGCAGTGTAGTCAACTCTGTCAGTGGAACATCAACCCCCTCAACAACCTCAGGTTCTAATAGTTCAGGTAATACTTCTAACAGAGGTTGAAACTTGTGTTGGTAATCTTGCTGCAAGAGTCATTTTTTTTCTGTGTAAATGATATTCAATAGAATTGAGTTCGTCTTAAAGAATGCCCACAACAGTTGTTTTAAAGTGACTGGGTTTCAATCATAATTTGTTTATGAAGAAAAAATGATATTTATGTAATATCATTTGACTGTTTGTCCTAGTGGAAAACCAAATGGAACATATAACTGCAAAAGTTTTACTCTTACAAGACTTTTAACTTCAGCCCAGAAAATCAGCTAGTGCCTTATCTAAACAAAGACATGAAACAGAGCAAAAAATTTTACTGAAAATTACTACAGTGAACTTGTGAATTGGTTTTGAAATGTATTTTCTGACAATATCCTAAAATTCCAACCAGCACTTATTCAAATGATCAAGATATCACAGATTTTATCTGTCTAACTAACTTTGTAACAGACTTACAATATTTTTTAGACTTATTAAACTATCAGAACAGAAAGCATTTGAAGACAACTATTCGAGTATGGCTTGAACAATGTGATTCATCTTTGGAAGGGTAGAAATATTGTGGAAGAAGGGGAACCAACATTTTCTTCTGTTTCCACAATGTTTCCACAATGCTTCTTTCCTTTGGGTCATTCAGACTATGAATTGTTTGGTAACAGGTTAGGGATGATTGATATGATAGAGTTCAGTGAATTGATACAAACAATATTTACAGTTGCAGATCCAAACTGTATGGGAGGGGGTGGTGCTGGGGGTAGAGTGAGTGTACATTACAACCAGACATTGTTTGAGGGTTCTGTGGAAGCCCATGGAGGAACAGGGCATGAGTGTGGTGGAGCAGGGATAGTCTTGATGTATGATACTCAGAACAACTCCAAGGTCCTGACTGTGAACAATGACAATGTTTGCACTCCACTGAGTGATACCATAGACTGGACACAACTGACTGATACTCATAGAGGTCAGCTGAGTTTTACCACTTGGATTTTTGATGAGCCTGGGTCTCATGATCACTTCTTTACTGTAAGTGCATGTATGTTTGCTAATAACTTGTTTGCTCCTTTTCCCTTATTTTGTTGAGTTACTTGCTGTGAGCAAGACATGGCCATCACAAATTCAGTTTAGTACATGTTTAATCAGGAATAAATAGGTCTACAATATTAAACATTTATTGAGGAATGTTGAGTGGCAAAGTCAAACTTGAAAAATGTGTTTTATAAATCAAGCTTGACCAAGCTAATGCCTGGCCATGCATCGATTTAAAAGTATTCTGAGCCTTTTGTTTTTCTGGAGGTGGGAAAGGGAACAATCACCTATTACTAACAAAACTTCTTTTCTTACTTTGCTTTTGGTACCTCTATGCATGAAAGTGTATGATACCTGCAAGTACGCAAGGTTATGAAAGAGTTCTTGTTCTTATGTATTTTGATGGGTTAAGTTACACATCTTAATTCTTTACCAAACAACAAATTTTAGACCCATCCAAATTGAAAGCATTTGCAGACGAGAGAAATTAACTCTTTACCACAAAATTCTGAGTTGTAACTCCCCTGAGGAAAAAGATTTTGTAAACATTCTCTTTTTCTTCAAAAGGTTTTCTGCCTCTCCTATAAAAAAACCTATCATTTGAACTGCATTTAATTTTGTCATATGCAAATGCTTTCAAATAAGACAGGTCTTAAACATTATTGTTTGGTAAAGAGTTAACTCTTCACCACACAACAAAAATTTAGACTTGTCCAAACTGAAAGCATTTGCAGACAAAAAATTGAATTTGGCTCAAATGATACAATTTATTTTTGATAGGGTTGAAAACATGTGGGAAATGGAGAAAATGCTAGAAAGTGACCAGCATTTTCTCCATTTCCCACTATGTTTTCAAAAGGATTTTTGGTCAGGGTCGTTAAAATTCGGGATTGTTTGGTAAAGAGTTAAATATCACTCAAATTACGCAAATTGTTTTTGGAAAATTGGTAAACTTAAAGAGGAGAAAATGCTGGTTAACTCTTGCCACATGAGCAAAATTTTAGACTGGTCCGAATTCAAACCGTTTGCAGACCACAAAATGAACATGCCTGAAAAATTGAAATTATTTTGGAAAGAGTAGAAAACATTGTGGGAAAGAGAGAAAATGCTGATTACCAGCATTTTCTCCTTTTCCCACAATGTTTTCAAAAGGTTTCTTTCACAAGGTCGTTAAAAGTTGGGATTGTTTGGTATACGGTTAAGCCCAATTCGACTTTTTTTCCCAGGTTCTGTAAAATTTCCCTCAGCAGTGGATGTTATCATAGATTTTAGATTAGAATGAGTTAAAGAACATCCTTGTAAAATATGAATTCTAACATGACACATGAATTTGGCTCTATACACAATGTAATGGAAGTGCGGTTAAAGTCAACATTATTCTATATAAGGTAGGTCGCATGTGGCTATTCCATGTCTCTACCCTTGGATATTTTATCAATGAAAGTCAGGTGTCAGTTCATGATTATTAACATGGTGTACATCTAAACTCATTATTTGTTGTCCTTTGAAAGGGAGAAAATAAAATAATTATGAGTAAAAATCAAAAACTTTATCTAAAACATCTATATACTGAATATGTAGCTGTAATGATGATGTCATGAATGATGTATGATTGCATCATGAATGTGTTAATTACCTGCAGAAAAAAATTTATGTCAAATGAATGAAAAAAAAAATCTCTATTTTTGACCTTGTTTCCCTTTGATCAATTGTTGCTCATGTTAGAAGTGAAATAATCTTCTTTCTGTTGTGGTTGGTCATTCAATAAACCATGGTTGTGAGTTATAAAGCCCAATAAATAATCCACTCAGGCTATCAGCCTGAGTGGTTTATTTATTGTGCCTCATAACTCACAACTGTGGTTTATTTAAAGATAAACCACGATAGAAAGAGTACTATTTCTTTAATATAAAGAAATAGAAGTTAAATTAATGAGGCAAAATGAGAAATTGTTCATGAGAAGCAATATCACCTTTTGCAGCAATTTTTTCCAAAAGTTGTTTGCTGCGAAATGAAATAAGTTACCTGCAGGGGTAATTTTTTTACAGGAACGAGTTTTTGAGTATTTGTCTGAACTTTGATTTTGTCCTTTGCAGGAAACTTCTGTGAGTGGCCAAGCACAACTAGCATTGTTTAGAAAGACTGATGATGATTTTAAACAGTCAATAAATGTTCTCAAAACTACAGGTGATAGATCAGGAATCCTTCATATTGGTAAGTTTGCTATCTATTTTTAACATTTTTATTTATGCATACCTGTTCTTTCATTCCATAAATCTTTACAAAACGACAAATTTTGGACTGGACCAAATTAAAAGCCTTTGCAGAGGACAAATCAGATGTTGCTTAATTGATGATTTCTGTCTGTGATAGAGTAGAAAACATTATGGACAAGAAGAAAATGCTGGTTTCCAGCATTTTCACCTTTTCCTCCAATGTTTGCTATTCTTAAAACAAATCCATCCAATAAACAAACAAATCCAGTCATTTGAGCAATATTTGATGTGTTGTCTGCAAATGCTTCCAATTTGGACAAGCATAAAGTTTTATCACCAGGTTAAGAGATATATGGCCAGCAAGAATATGAATAACTTGTGTGTTTTTGCTGTTTTTGATGACAGGCCCACAGCAAACTTTTGCAGCAAGTTTCCCAGCTGACAGCCCAGAGTTACAGTTTGGTCTGTCTGTCTATGAGAGTGGGACATTCCAGGCAACAGAGTATTTCAGTATTACAGGGGTCACAGTCATCAATGAAGGTGTCTTTAGCGGAGTGGAGAATGTGTATATTGGTCCACTTGCCAAATTTATTGTCAGGTAATCTTTAATTTTATATTGTTAACTGCTAAGCTGCTAAATAAATCAAAACTAAATTTTAAAGATTTCCAGCCAATAATGAAAACCCATAATTAACGATTTAATAATTTTTCTCCCTGAAGAAATCTCACCATATCAGACAGTGTAGATCCAAGATCAAACTACATGTTCTGTGCAATCTGATCTTGATCTACCCTGTCCCCCAAATCCCACTTTCATGCCACTGCAGTTGACGATTTAATAGTGGACAAGGATCTTAGGGAAAAAATCAATGTGGGAAAAGGAAAAAAAACACTGGTAACCAGCATTTTCTCTTTTTCCCACAAAGTTTTCAAAGGTCTTCTTCCATTAGTTTTAGGATTGGTTGTTAAAGGTACAAGTTCTTGCCAAAAGTTATTTCTGATTATACATGTGTACATTTTATTTTTAGGCCAAAGGTTACCGCAGGTGTTGTAAGTGAAGTTGCCTTCACCAATATGGTTGTTCAAGGTGGGGGAACATTCAAGATAGACACAGATGGAGAAGGCATGAAATTGACTGGAGAAAGTCTCATTGTTGAGAGTGGTGGCACTGTCACGGTTGATAAGTTGCATGTTGTTGCTGACACGCTGACTGTTGAGGATGGTGCTGTAATCTCAGTAGATGGGCAGGTAAAACTACAACATAATCTTATTGGATGTGTCACCCCAAATTTGTCGCATGTGTTGACCTACCCTTTTTTCAGTTACTTTCTTTCCATAGATAGTAAATGTGTTTTTCTGAATTAAATTTTTCTTAAACACTTTATCAAGTGATAAGATTTTAGACTGTACCAAAATGATAGCACTTGCAGAGGATGAATTACATGTAGCCCAAAAGATGTCAAAAGACCTAGCTGTCTTTGAAAGGACAGGAAACAATGTGTGAAAAGGAGAAAATGGTGCCTACTACAAAGGCCTTCTTTCCCTGGTTCATTTAAATATGTGATTGTGTGGTAGGGTTAAATAACATCTCACTTTTTCCCATAAAGGACCTGATTGCATCTCATTGCTACTATGGCATTTCAAAAGGCAAATGAATATTACCAAATACATGTATTTGCAGGCTGTCCACACTGATGGAGGATTGGGTGTAGGGAACCTTGGTAGTGGGGCAGGTCATGGAGGTCAAGGTGGAAAACGTCAAAGTTCATCAGGTAGTAAAGGAGGTGGCTTCTATTACGGTGACATTCAGCAGCCGGCAGTACCTGGAAGCAATGGAAAATATGTTGACTTTGAACATGATGTGGAAAATGTTGGTGGTGGAATTCTGAAGTTTGAAATCAGTGGAACAGCCACTGTAGATGGTATGTAGTAATCCCTCGAAGTACATGGTCAAATCCAGGTTTAGCTTCTTATGAAGGCAGTGAAGATCAAGATCAGACAGCACTCTGATCTTGGAGCTACACTGTACACTACTTTGCCTTGTTATATTCTGACAAAAACAGCTTTGAAATTGCAATATCGGTGTCTTTCGTACTGACTGAGAATGTGTATTTCCTTTATTTAGCACTTGTAGGGTTATGTTAGTCAATGAAGCAGATAGACCTGTGCTGCTATCTATAGTTACCAATAGTTTTGTTGGAATTTAATATATATGAGTTTTGGGGGTCCTGCATCATGCAGAAGTGAAGTCATTAGATTTGTATATAAGAAATCCTTGTATTGATTTTTGTTGTAGGTGCTATTAATCTCAGAGTAATCAATGAAACTCAAAGTAAATCAATATCATTAACCCTTTACCAACTGGTTACCGGCATTTTCTCCTTTTCCCGCGATGTTTTTAAAAAGCTTCTTTCCCAGGGTTGTTAAACGTTGGGATTGTGTGGTAAAGGATGAAAAACATAAGAGGAATTAATATTTCATCCTTTATATATGAGACATGCTCTGTGAAAAGGGGGCTTAATACATCTGTGAAAAATATCGACCCATATCAGCCTGCATAGTCCGTTCAGGCTGACCTGGGCTGAAACTTTTCACTATTGGCCATGTCGAAGGACCAGTCTACCTTTTGATAGTCATATGTTAGACATAATGGATTTTATGGATCCCTAAGTATGTGATATCTTGCTTGGTATGATGCATCACGGATATGCATTAAAGCCCCCTTTTGCCAGAGCATGGCTCATATATTTGGGCCATATTTTGGGGGGGGGGGGGGGTGTTGTCTACAAAGATGGCTTTTTGCTGAATCTACTAGCTCTGATCGTAACAAACAGGCCATGGACCAAATATGCCTGGGTTCTTTTTAATCATTCTACCAGAAGACTGATGATGGTTCTAGCAACATGATTCATATTTCTGTAGCCACTGAATATTGTTTCCACCCTGTTTATTAGGCTTGTAAAAAAAAGTTGTATAAAACTACTGTTAAAAAAAAAAAAAAAGGAAAGCATGGACATGTACACAGGCCACAGCAATAGAACTGAAATTATGTTGCAATTAGCACCAAAACACGGAAATAAGCCCTCGCACGTCTGTTAAATATTTTGAATATAATTGAGCCATGCTCTGTGAAAAGTATTGACCCAGGCTAGCTTGCACAGTGCGCGCAAGCTGATCTGGGCCAAAACTTTTCGCTAATGGACATTTTTCTGTATGCCAAAAGAACAGTTTACCTCATGATTGAGTCGAATGTTGAAAAAAGTGGCCATTATGGATCCATAATAATGTGATGAATTGATTGGTACAGTGCATTACGGAGATGCTTTAAGACCCTTTGCCAGGGTGTGGCTCAATTATTATGCCCCCCTTCAAAGAAGCGGGGGTATATTGCTTTGCACTTGTCAGTCGGTCCGTCGGTCGGTCGGTCGGTCGGTCCGTAGACCACATTTTTGTCCGGAGCATAACTCAAAAAGTATTTCAGGTATCATCTTGAAACTACATAGGTGGATAGATCTCATTAAGGAGAAGTGCAGTGCACAAGAATCATAACTCTGCCCATCATATTTATGGAGTTATTGCCCTTTGTTGATTTTCATACTTAATTTTTGTCCGGAGCATAACTCTAAAAGTATTTCAGGTATCATCTTGAAACCTCATAGGTGGATAGATCTCATTAAGGAGAAGTGCATTGCACAAGTACCATAACTCTGCCCATCATATTTTTGGAGTTATTGCCCTTTGTTGATTTTCATACTTTATTTTTGTCCGGAGCATAACTCAAAAAGTATTTCAGATATCACCTTGAAACCTCATAGGTGGATTAATCTTATTAAGGAGAAGTGCAGTGCACAAGAACCATAACTCTGCCCATCATATTTTTGGAGTTATTGCCCTTTGTTGATTTTCATACTTAATTTTTGTCCGGAGCATAACTCAAAAGGTTTTTCAGATATCATCTTGAAACTTTACATGTGGATAGATCTTATTCAGGAGAAGTGCACTGCACAAGAACCATAACTCTGCCCATTATATTTTTGCAGTTTTTGCCTTTTGTTGATTTTTGTACTTAATTTTTTTCCGGAGCATAACTCAAAAAGTATGTGAGGTAAAATCATGAAACCTTATAAGTTGATAGTTCACATAAATGGGAAGTGCAGTGCCCAAGAATTGTTAATTTATCATTAATAATTTTTGAGTAATTACCCTTTGTTCGTTTTTACACTTTGAACTTAACAGTTTATAATCACATGTTATATTTAGAATTGGATGCCATTGGGGGGGCATACATGTTGTACAAACATCTCTTTTTATGCCCCCCTTCGAAGAAGCAGGGGTATATTGCTTTGCACTTGTCGGTCGGTCCGTCGGTCGGTCAGTCCGTCGGTCCGTAGACCACATTTTTGTCCGGAGCATAACTCAAAAAGTATTTCAGGTATCATCTTGAAACTACATAGGTGGATAGATCTCATTAAGGAGAAGTGCAGTGCACAAGAATCATAACTCTGCCCATCATATTTATGGAGTTATTGCCCTTTGTTGATTTTCATACTTAATTTTTGTCCGGAGCATAACTCTAAAAGTATTTCAGGTATCATCTTGAAACCTCATAGGTGGATAGATCTTATTAAGGAGAAGTGCATTGCACAAGTACCATAATTCTGCCCATCATATTTTTGGAGTTATTGCCCTTTGTTGATTTTCATACTTAATTTTTGTCCGGAGCATAACTCAAAAAGTATTTCAGATATCACCTTGAAACCTCATAGGTGGATTAATCTTATTAAGGAGAAGTGCAGTGCACAAGAACCATAACTCTGCCCATCATATTTTTGGAGTTATTGCCCTTTGTTGATTTTCGTAGTTAATTTTTGTCCAGAGCATAACTCAAAAGGTTTTTCAGATATCATCTTGAAACTTTACAGTCATGTGGATAGATCTTATTCAGGAGAAGTGCATTGCACAAGAACCATAACTCTGCCCATTATATTTTTGCAGTTATTGCCCTTTGTTGATTTTCGTACTTAATTTTTTTCCGGAGCATAACTCAAAAAGTATGTGAGGTAAAGTCATGAAACCTTATAAGTTGATAGTTCACATAAATGGGAAGTGCAGTGCCCAAGAATTGTTAATTTATCATTAATAATTTTTGAGTAATTACCCTTTGTTCGTTTTTACACTTTGAACTTAACAGTTTATAATCACGTTATATTTAGAATTGGATGCCATTAGGGGGGCATACATGTTTTACAAACATCTCTTGTTTATGTTTATCTCATACAGGTGTCATCAGCAGCAATGGAGAGGATGGAGACAGTCTTGCTGGAGGTGCTAGTGGTGGTAGTATATTTCTGTCTGCAACAACACTGACTGGGGCCGGGAAAATAACAGCTATTGGTGGAAAAGGTATGACAATTTTATGTCAACAAAGAAGTTGTTAAAACATGGAATTACTTGCAAAGACTTGACTGAATGTTCTACCAGTAAAATGTGATTTTCTTGACCTATTTTTAGCTCAGTATGAGCTTTTGTGATTGTGCTGTGTCCAGTATCCTTTGTGCGTTGTGTGGTCATCAACATTTACCTTGTGTCCACTCTAGAGGCCACGTTTCAGCCAGATCCTCATGGAACATGGTCAGAATGTTTGTCTTAGTAAAATCTTGGACAAGATTGAAACTGGATCACATCGGGTCAAAAAGTAGATCACTGGACCAAATCTTAGAAAAATCTTGTGTGCGCTCTAGAGGCCACATTTTCAGCCTGATACTCATGAAACTTGGTCAGAATGTCTGTCTGGATGATATTTGGGATAAGTTTTGAAACTGGATCACTTTGGGTTAAAAAATAGATCGCAGGGCCAAATCTTAGAAAAATATCGTTTGCGCTCTAGAGGCATTTTCATCCGAATACTCAATGAAACTTGGTCAGAATGTTTATCTAATAAGACAAGTTTGAAATTTGGTCACGTCTGGTAAAAAAGTAAGTCACTGGGCCAAATCTTAGAAAAACAATGTGTGCACTGTAGAGGCCACATTTTCACCCCAGGTCTGATAAAACTTGGTCTGAATGTTTGTTTGGTTAAAATCTCGGACATGCTTGAAATTGGGTCATGTCAGATCAAAAAGTAGGTCACTGGGCCAAATCTTAGAAAAACTTTGTATGCATTCTAGAGGCCACATCTTCTTGAAACTTGGTCAGAATGTTTGTCTTGATGATATCCCAGACAAGTTCGATATTGGGTCACATTGGGTCAAAAAGGAGGTCACTGGACCAAATCTTACAAAACCTTTGTGTGCACTTTATTCTGTCTTGATTCTCATGAAACTTGTTCAGAATGTTTGTGTTGATAATATCATGGATAAGTTTGAGATTTGGCCTTGTGAGGTCAAATAGTAGGTCTTTTACACTCATGTGTTTTACGTCATTAAAACCAGGATCTCTTCACTTTTATCAACTGTTGATGGCTTTACTTAGGTGAGTGCTTTAGGGCCAATGGCCGTCTTGTTTAATGAAATGATTTAAAGATAACCTTAAAGGAAAAACCTGCGTAAGATATTGATAATGAAGTGAATATATGTGAAAAGATTGTGGCAAAAGGAGACATTGCTCATGTAGACTTTTTTGTCATGATGATCTTATAAATGGGCTGTTGCAGGATGGAAAAGTCATCTGCAGGTGGTTGTTGGTTAATTGATGATGATGTTTAGGTACAACCCATTTTCTACTTAAGGTACAACAACCAGTGGTGGAGGTGCTGGTGGCAGAATAGCCCTGTACTATACAGATACAGACTATACAGGGGTGACAACTGCTTATGGAGGAACCTCGGATCTAAGCTGCGGTGGGGCTGGTACTGTATACATTGATGAGAACGGCAAGAAAAAGTTGTATGTAGACAATGAAGCACCTTGCACAGTCTCGTCGGTATGTTTACTTTACTTTTATATTCCATTTTATTTTTAAGCTTGTTGACTTTCCTGGTTTTATGTAACAAGCAATTGTAACTGTCAACAAATACATTGAGTTTCAGTCCTCCAAATGCATAAAATTTTTTCATAGGTCTAAAACTAGCCAGTCTAGTAATGGGATAATTACACTAACCTCATATTTTGTCATATTTATTGTCATCTACACACCTTGCACAGGAGTATGTAATTTTATATTGTAGGATATTTACTGTGAAGTTTTCCGATTGCTTCTATCGTTTCTCCTTTGTGTAATTTGTTAAAAATGTTAATTAGTTTAAACAGAGAGTGCAGGGTACTGTGATAATAACTTAAATCTTATATAGTTCATGCATATACAGTTTTCCAAATTTCAAGTTGTATTTTATTTAAATTAATTCATATTTTATTTTATATCATATTTAAAGTCATCTGAACTTTGTGTTGTTATTCATATACATTTATGTAAATTTTATTTAATATTTTACTTACAGTCATCCATTACAACATACACAGAAGAAGGTTTAAAAGAGGAAGACTCCTCAAGGACATGGATAGTATTTCCCAGTACTGGTGAATTAAGTGTAGATCAGTTCCACCTGTATAATGGTGCACACATTGCCTTTGACCCGATACCAGGAAGTGTGTCTTTTACCACCAGTGCATTGTATGGTAAAGATTTTGTACAGAACTCTGCAAAACTGGGCACCATCCATGTTGGGCCACAACAAAGTGTCACAATCAGGTAAATGCTTGCTTTTATATGAATTGTTAACCCTTAACTCTTTACCACACAATCCCGACTTTTAACGACCCTGAGAAAGAAGCCTCATGAAAAACATTATGGGAAAAGGAGAAAATGCTGGAAATCAGTATTTTCTCCATTTCCCACAATGTTTTCTGCCCATCCTAAAACAAAATTCGATTTTTCAGTAACATTTTTTTTGTCGTCTGCAAATTTCAATCTGGACTAGTTTAAAATTTTGTTGTTTGGTAAAGAGTTAAAGTGCCAAATAAACCCACCAGACCGTATCATTCTAAAAGTAACACACCAAGATTACTGCATTTTCAATGTTGCTCTTTTGTGTAGCTCTAGGATCAGGCTTCACATTTAGTGGAGTTTGATCTTGATCTACATTGGCAGCAAAGGCAACTACAGTTCTGAAAAGCACTTTAAGGATTAATGCCTTGCATACTTATCTTTTTGTTTTTGATGGCATCATATATCCCACAAGTCTAAAGTATGGCTTGCACAGAAAACTTTTCACATGATTTATACCAAGTTTTTAATGAGAAGATGTGAGGCTTTATTACTGTCCAACTGATTTCATTCACTTTACACTAAAATAGTGAAGAGGAACAAAACAATGAACATTTGCACCTTTTGAACTTACTCTACAAATGGCTAAACATGTACATGATTCTAGAAATTTGACTAGTGAGTACACACCTATCTGTCAGTTTTTATCTATAGAGATTAATTAATGTAAATATCAAATATTTCAGTGCAATAGATCACTACTTTCCAGCCAATGTGTATGTCTATGAGTCTGGAATACTGATGATGCCATCCAAAGTAGAATGGCTCTATGCTACAAGTACCATTGAAGGGCAGATGGGTGGGGTAATGGAGCTCACTCTCACTGAAGCGCATCTAACATTTGGTGAGAGCAGCATGTCTAGGGTAAGTTGTGCAGAAGTAATTTGCTCAGTTGGTACCATTCATGGGATGAATGATTTGATTCCTCAGCTCAGTCAAATTATATTTGAGGATTGATGTTATTTCAACAGGATTCATTCCTCTCTTGCTGCTGAACATTGTTTCAACAATATTTATAATGGAAAGTAGTCAGTAGCCTGGAAAGAATGTTGTATGAAGTACTGGTAAAACTTACTCCAGGAAAGCAAAAATGGGTTCACTGGCCGCTGCCATTAGATTGAAATAATGTTAAAAAAAAGCTTTGAACACAAAAGAAATATTCGTACAAGACAAGTTAAAAGTAGCTGGAATGATGAATTTTGTCTATGAAAGGGAAGAAAGTACCACTGGAAAAAGATAAATTAGTAACCAACATTTTTCCATTTCCAACAATTTTTTTAAAAACCTTCTTACGCTGGGTCATAAAACATGTACATGTCTAAAATGTTGTGATCTGTTGAAGGAAAAATTCTGATAACCAACATTTTCTTCTTTTTCTACAGTGATTTATTCCCTTTTCAAAAGACATCCCACTGGTTTGGACTTAACTTTTTCTCAAATGACAGAACTTCAGACTTGTCCAAATTGAAAGCATTTGCAGACAACATATTAAATGTAGCTCAAGTAATGATTTCTGTCTTTGATAGAGTAGAAAACATTCCCTCTGGGAAAAGGAGAAAATACTGGTTACCGGCATTGTCTCCTTTTCCCACAATGTTTTCAAAAGGCTTTTTCCTCAGGGTCATTCTTGGGATTTTGCGGTAAGGGATTATTTGTCATCAACAAATACTTTGAAATTGGACAAGTCTAAAGTTTTGTTGTGTTTAAAGAATAAGGATTTGCATATTACAGGGCAGTACTGTTGCTGGCCATTACACCCTCACAGCATTGAATGTGATGGCTGGAGGTAAACTCACCATGACAGATGACATTCAGTACCAGATAACCTTGACCTCTATGTATATAGCCCCATCTGGGTTGATAGAGGCCTACAGACTTCAGGTTGATACTACAGATATTATGATAGAAGAGGATGGAAAACTGGATATGAGTGCCAGAGTCGGAAATGCCTCAGGGACAGGTATGTTGCAAGTGTAACTTTTTTATCAGTTATTTTAGCTCGGCTATTTTTTCATGAAAACGTCCAGGTATTGTTGTAGCCCAGGTGTCGCCGTCTGTTTCGTTGTTGTGCAAAAACTTTGACATTTTATAATGTCTCTGTTATTATTGAAGACATTTGCTTCAAACTTGGACAAGCTGTTAAATATCAAAAGGGGAACCCATACAAGAAGGGCAAATAACCATCAAAGTATTTGACACAGTTGTGCCCCTTTTCATACCCAATGATCAGATTTGTATCAGAAAGGGTAGAAAAACTATCATGGAAAAAGAAGAAAATGCTGGTTACCAGCATTTTCTCCTTTTCCCGCAATATTTTCAAAAAGCTTCTTCCTAAGGGTTGTTACAACAGGGGATTGCTTGGTAAAGGGTTAACACGGTTCCTCCTGTTACTATAATGGCCATGCAGCATACAACCTTTGAAATCTTTTAGCAAAGGGAGAGAGTGCTCTGAATATTAGGATTCATTATTGCCATGTTTTCTGTTTTCCTAAAATGTGTTCAAGCTGAAAGCGCACAGTTATGAATATTGCTTTATTTTTAAATCATTTCAAAACCCTAATAAGTAAATGTATGAATTTATTACTCATTTAGGTGTTGTATTTGCATCTGAATTCTACATATTTATTTATGAGAAGTCATTTTGTACACATATAAAATTCTGTTAGCTTGAAATTTATCACAACAGCGAAATTGATTTGAATCTTTTTGCTGAAAAGTGCAAATCCTGTTTGATTGCTCAGATGAAACAAAAAAAAAAAGAAGATCCAAACTATGTCTGCACAATTTTTCAAAATACACAATGTAGAAAAGGGATAAAATTTCTGTTACAAGCATTTTCTCCTTTTCCCACAGTGTTTTCTAAAACCTTCTCTTTCACAGTCATCAAAACTGAGGAATTTTTAATAGGGGTTAAGTTTTTAATTCATACTTTGAGTTGTAAATATTAGTTTTGATGAATTCTAGGATATCTGGAGGACTATGGTTCATCTCACAGTGGAGAAGGTGGTGGTTACATGGACAGCAGCTCACAGACCTATGTTCGAGGAGCTGTCTATGACTATTACAAGGAGCCGACAGAGCCTGGATCAGGGGCAGACAACTCCAAGGGAGGTGGAGCTCTTAAAGTTGTTGTTTCAGGCTCAGCAACTATTGAAGGGGAGATCAATGTGAGGTAAGGTTATAGCTTTGTTATGGTTCATGCTCTTATCTCCCTTTATGTGTGCCTCATAGTATGCAAATCAGTTTAACTTTTTACCAGACAGCAAAAATTTAAACTCATCCATACTGATAGCATTTGTAGATGACTAATTACATGAAGCATGAGGGATGGAGAGTGTCTTAGAATGGGTAGAAAACATTGTGGGAAAAGGACAAAATGCTGGTAAGCAGCATTTTCTCCTTTCCTACAATGTTTTCAAAAGCCTTCCACCTGAGAGTTGTTGAAAGCAGGGATCGTATATAATAATATTAATTTGATATTTCAAGGTGTTACATAACAAGACACATTTTCTGAAATTTTCAGGACAATCACAGGCATCTTTTTTACTTCATACAATACCTTTTCAAGAACCAGTTATAGAACCCAATTCTATTTTGATAGAAACTAATACAAAATACATTGTTAGAAAAGCAGAAAATGCTGGTTACCTAATGTTTTCAAAAGCCTTCGTCCCTAGGATCAATGAGCAATGGAATCATCTGATAGATTGATAAAAAAGTAGCATTTTCTCACATATCCTGCATCATTTTCATTGAATTATAATTTTGGAGAGAAAACAATGTTTTTTGTCTTGAAAAGGAGTAGGGAGAAACTGAAATGGACTTTCAATGAATGTCATTCAGTATTTATTGAGTCCTTTAACAGAAGACCTTTTTTTACCCTTTGAAAGCATTGGAGGTAAAGGAGATGTGGGAATCCAACAGTTTTGTTATTTTCCTTTTTATTTCGAAGTCTCTACTTTGTAAAAGACAGTTCCCATTGTCTCCTTTCTATATAAAAAAATATAAAATTTTGTCTACTAGTCAAATGTCAAGATGAAGGAAAATGTTTTTAACTTTTTACCACACAATCCTGAGTCTTAACGACCCGGGGAAATAGGGCTCTTGAAAACATTGTGTGAAAAGGAGAAAATGCCGGTAACCAGCAATTTCTCCTTTTCCCACAATGTTTTCTACACTTTCGGAAAACAAATTTCGAGTCAAACTTATTTTGAGGTCTGCAAATGCCCCCAATTTGAGCAAGTCTAAAATTTTGTTGTTTGGTAAAGAATTAATTGTTTACCCTTATTCAGCGGAGAAAACACATCATCCGGAGGAGGGGCATCAGGAGGAAGTATTTGGATTGACTGCAATACTGCCAAAATCACAGGTATCATTCTTCTCTTCATTTACTGTTAACCCATTCCTAAACAACAAAATTTAGACTCTTTCAAATTCAAAACATCTGCATACAACAAATTTAAAATTGATACAAATGAGCTTCAGTTCTCTGATAGGATAGAAAACATTGTGGGAAAAGGAGAAAATGTTGGTTACCAGCATTTTCTCCTTTTCCCACAGTGTTTTGAAAAACCTTCATTCCCAGGTCATGAAAACTCGGGATTGTTTGGTAAAGGGTTAATTCATTACTTGGTCTAGTACATTTGTGTCCTAGGTTTCGTCAGTGCTAGGCAAGGGCTCAGAAGTAGGATTTTCATGGGAGTGTCCCTGGTTAAGATACTTCAGAGGTTTTGCCTACTACTGAGGAAACCCAAGACACACATAAATAAGTGAGCTCTCACCATAATATGACTGACATAGTGTTAACCTATTACCACACAATCCCAAGTTTTAACGACCCTGAGAAAGAAACCTTTTGAAAACATTGTGGGAAAAGGGAAAAATGCTTGTTACAAGCATTTTTTCCTTTCCCCACAATGTTTTCTGACTTTCCAGAAACAAAACTAATAAATTGAACAAGTTATAATTTGTCGTCAGCAAAAGCTTTCAATTTGGATAGTTCTAAAATTTTGTTGTTTGGTAAAGAGTTAAAAGTGGAATAAAGCATCATTCAATTAATCAATCAATCAGCCAATTTTAGCTCTACTGGCTGTAAAGCCAGCAGAGCTTATGTCATGGCTTGGTTTCCGTTGTCCGTCCGTGCGTCTGTCCATCTGACCGTCTGTCTGTTAGTCTTTTTCTTGTTTATACGATCAAGTCCACATTTGTGGTCAGATTTTTGTGAAACTTGCACAGTTTGTTTATCTCATCAATAGCTTGAACCCTATTGATTTTGAAAAAAATCAACAATCAGTGTGGGAAAAGTAGCCATTTAAAGTTCAAAATTTCACTTTCTTGTTTATGTGATAAAGTCTGCATATGTGGTCAGAATTTTGTGAAACTTGCACAGTTTGTGTATCTCATCAATAGCTTGAACCTTGATGATTTTGAAAAAATTCCAACAATCAGTGTGGGAAAAGTAGCCATTTAAAATTCAGCATTTCAATTTCTTTTTTACATGATAAAGTCTGCAGTTGTGGTCAGATTTTCGTGAAACTTGCACAGTTTGTTTATCTCATCAATAGCTTGAACCTTATTGATTATTAAAAAAATCGGACAATCAGTATGGGAAAAGTAGCCATTTGAAATTCAAATTGTCCTTTTCTTGTTTGTGTTTTAGTCTAAATTTGTGGTCAGATTTTCATGAAACCTGCCAAGTTTATTTATCCCACGAATAGCTTGAACCCTATTGATTTTGAAAAAAAAAAAGCCTGGCAATCAGTTTGGGAAAAGTAGCCATTTAAAGTTCAACATTTCAATTTCTTGTTTACGCCATAAAGTCTGCAGTTGTGGTTGGATTTTTGTGAAACTTGCACAGTTTGGTTATCTCATCAATAGCTTGAACCCTATTGTTAGCTAACCTGAGCACATAGTGCTCAGGGTGAGCTATTGTGATCAATCGTTGTCCGGCGTCCGTCCGTCCGTCCGTCCGTGTGTCCGTCCGTACTTACGAGCCCGACATTGTGGGTAACTGTACATTTAGTCTCTATGGGGTTCATTCTGTCCATCTGGTAGGTATGGGGTTAGTGTTAGGGCTAGTGGGGTTAAAAAAGTGCTCTTGTGGGGTTGTTTTGGTTGCATTGAATAAAGAGCAATTCGACCCCGCAAGGTCCGTCTCGTAAGACTGTGCGTCCGTCTGTCCGTCCGTCCATGAACAATTACTTAAAAAATCTTCTCCTCTGAAACCGCCCAACAGATTTCAGTGAAACTTCACAGAAATGATCCTTAGGTGATGCACTTTCAAAATACTTCAAAGATTTGAATTCCATGAAGAACTCTGGTTGCCATGGCAACCAAGAGAAAAAACTTTAAAAATCTTCTTGTCCCAAACCATAAGGGCTAGAGCTCTCTTATATGGCATGTAGTATCATCTAGTGGCCCTCTACCAAAATACTTCAAATAATGGTCCTAGTGTGGAAATTGGCCCTATGTTGTGGGTTCTCGGATTTCACATAGAGATAAAGAAGGAAATCTGTAAAAATCTTCTTGTCCCAAACCTGAAGGGCTAGAGCTTTCATATTTGGCATGTAGCATTATCTAGTGGCCCTCTACCAAAATACTTCAAATTATGGCCCTAGTTTGAAAATGGCCCTATGTTGTGGGTTCTCGGATTTCACATAGAGATAAAGAAGGAAATCTTTAAAAATCTTCTTGTCCCAAACCATAAGGGCTAGAGCTCTCATATATGGCGTGTAGTATCATCCAGTGGCCCTCTACCAAAATACTTCAAATAATGGTCCTAGTGTGGAAATTGGCCCTATGTTGTGGGTTCTCGGATTTCACATAGAGATAAAGAAGGAAATCTGTAAAAATCTTCTTGTCCCAAACCGTAAGGGCTAGAGCTTTCATATTTGGCATGTAGCATTATCTAGTGGCCCTCTACCAAAATACTTCAAATTATGGCCCTAGTGTTGAAAATGGCCCTATGTTGTGGGTTCTCGGATTTCACATAGAGATAAAGAAGGAAATCTTTAAAAATCTTCTTGTCCCAAACCATAAGGGCTAGAGCTCTCATATATGGCATGTAGTATCATCTAGTGGCCCTCTACCAAAATACTTCAAATAATGGCCCTAGTGTTGAAATTAGCCCTATGTTGTGGGTTCTCGGATTTCACATAGAGATAAAGAAGGAAATCTGTAAAAATCTTCTTGTCCCAAACCGTAAAGGCTAGAGCTTTCATATATGGCATGTAGCATCATCTAGTGACCCTCTACCAAAATACTTCAAATTATGGCCCTGGTGTTAAAAGTTGACCCTATGTTGTGGGTTCTCAGATTTCACATAGAGATAAAGAAGGAAATCTTTAAAAATCTTCTTGTCCCAAACCATAAGGGCTAGAGCTTTCATATTTGGCATGTAGCATTATGGTGTTGAGCTGAGTTGCATTACAGGTGAGCAATTTAGGACCATCATGGTCCTCTTGTTTTTTAACAAAGTAGCCATTTAAAGTTTAAAATTTCAATTTCTTCTTTACACGATAAAGTCTGCAGTTTGGTCTGATTTTCTTGAAACTTGCACAGTCCGTTTATCTCATTAATAGCTTGAACCCTATTTGAAAAAAATCTGACAATCAGTGTGGGAAATGTAGCGATTTAAAGTTCAAAATTTCCTTTTCTTTGTGTTTTAGTCTATATTTGTAGTTGGATTTTTGTGAAACTTGCACAGTTTATCTCATCAATAGTTTTAACCTTATTGATTTTGATAAAAAACTAACAATTAGTATGGGAAAAGTAGCCATTTAAAGTTCAAAATTTACATTTCTTGTTTACATGATAAAGTCAGCATTTGCAATTGGATTTTCATGAAACTTGCACATTTGCTGTTTATCATCAAAAGCTTGAACAGTATTGATTTGACAAAAATTTGACAATAAGTATGGGAAAAGTAGCCATTTAAATTTGAAAATTTACATTTCTTGTTTACGCTACAACAACTCGGCATTTGTGGCGAATTTTCATGAAACTTGCACAGTTGCTTTGTAGATCCAACTCTTTTGAAACTTGCAAAGATTATTTGTATCATCAAGGGTTCTGTTTAAAATGAAGAAAATCTAGCAATCAGTTTAGGAAAAGCGGGCATTTGAAGACTTAGTATTGTTTACTCAGCACAGTCCACGTTATTAGTCACATTTCTTTGAAATTTGCAGGGATTGTTAAATACAATGAGTACTGAAACACCATCAAATTTGGCTGGATTCCGAACAGTTGGTTTTGAGAAATTGTACTTCAATTTTTTTTCACTATTTGTTCAATTCAACATGCCCACTTGTGCTTTCTTAGTGGGTTCAAGCCCAGTTGCAACAACACCTCCTTTTTTTAGGGGGGGGGGGGGTGTTGTTTGTCTTTCACCTTTTTGCATCGTGCATCGTGAATTCATAATGTATGCTAGAAAAAGGCAAAATCACAGCCAGTGGAGCGATTCCAGGCCCTCAAGGGTAAGCAATGTCTCCTCTTGAGGCAATGAAAAAATACCAAAAAAAACATCTTTGGGAGGTATTGATATGAAATTTTTTATTTCTTTCAAATTTGAGGCCCAAGAATATTAAATAGTTTCCTTCTTGCAGCATTTTAAAATACAATATATTCACATGTCTTGTGGAGTAGCAGTATACATACATGTACCTTAGTTGTTTACCACACAATCCGAGCTTTTAACAACCCTGAGAAAGAATACCTTTGGAAACGTTGTTAGAAGAGGAGAGAATGCTGGAAACCAGGAAACCAGCATTTTCTCCATTCCCCAAAATGTTGTCTATCCTTCAGAAAACAAACGTCTATTTTTGAGTCATGTTTACTTTGTTGTCTGCAAATGCTTTCAATTTGGACAAATCTAAAATTTTGTCATTTGGCAACGAGTTAATTTTACCACGTTGATTAGTTTGAAATATATTCTGGAGGGGGACATTATATTCACAAAAATTACAAGAATAGTTATACCCCCGCAAACGAAGTTTGTGGGGGGTATACAGGAATCAGCCTGTCGGTCGGTCGGTCGGTCGGTCGGTCATGCGGTCGGTCGGGCGGTCGGTCTGTCCGCAAAATCTTGTCCGGACAACTCCTCCTACAGTTTCTGTCTGATTCACTTTAAACTTGGCAGAAGTGTTCATTAGGAGCTGTAGATGTGCAAGACACACATTTTGTAAAAATTCCATCAAGAATTACTGAGTTATTGCCCCTGATTTGACTTAAAAATGCTTGTCCGGACAACTCCTCCTACAGTTTCTGTCTGATTCACTTTAAACTTGGCAGAAGTGTTCATTAGGAGCTGTAGATGTGCAAGACACACATTTTGTAAAAATTCCATCAAGAATTACTGAGTTATTGCCCCTGATTTGACTTAAAAATGCTTGTCCGGACAACTCCTCCTACAGTTTCTGTCTGATTCACTTTAAACTTGGCAGAAGTGTTCATTAGGAGCTGTAGATGTGCAAGACACACATTTTGTAAAAATTCCATCAAGAATTACTGAGTTATTGCCCCTGATTTGACTTAAAAATGCTTGTCCGGACAACTCCTCCTACAGTTTCTGTCTGATTCACTTTAAACTTGGCAGAAGTGTTCATTAGGAGCTGTAGATGTGCAAGACACACATTTTGTAAAAATTCCATCAAGAATTACTGAGTTATTGCCCCTGATTTGACTTAAAAATGCTTGTCCGGACAACTCCTCCTACAGTTTCTGTCTGATTCACTTTAAACTTGGCATAAGTGTTCATCAGGAGTTGTAGATGTGCAAGACGCAACTTTCGTGAAAATTCTATGAAGAATTACTGAGTTATTGCCCCTGATTCACATTTAAAATGCTTGTCCGGACAACTCCTCCTACAATTTCAGTCCGATTCGCTTTATACTTGGCAGAAGTGTCCATTTGGAGTTGTAGATGTGCAAGACGCAAATTTTGTGAAAATTCCATCAAGAATTACTGAGTTATTGCCCCTGATTTGACTTAAAAATGCTTGTCCGGACAACTCCTCCTACAGTTTCTGTCTGATTCACTTTAAACTTGCCAGAAGTCTTCATAAGGAGCTGTAGATGTGCAAGACACACATTTTGTGAAAATTCCATCAAGAATTACTGAGTAATTGCCCCTGATTTGACTTAAAAATGCTTGTCCGGACAACTCCTCCTACAGTTTCTGTCTGATTCACTCTAAACTTGGCAGAAGTGTTCATTAGGAGCTGTAGATGTGCAAGACACACATTTTGTAAAAATTCCATCAAGAATTACTGAGTTATTGCCCCTGATTTGACTTAAAAATGCTTGTCCGGACAACTCCTCCTACAGTTTCTGTCATATTCACTTTAAACTGGGCAGAAGTGTTCATTAGGAGCTGTAGATGTGCAAGACACACATTTTGTAAAAATTCCATCAAGAATTACTGAGTTATTGCCCCTGATTTGACTTAACAATGCTTGTCCGGACAACTCCTCCTACAGTTTCTGTCTGATTCACTTTAAACTTGGCAGAAGTGTTCATTAGGAGCTGTAGATGTGCAAGACACACATTTTGTAAAAATTCCATCAAAAATTACTGAGTTATTGCCCCTGATTTGACTTAAAAATGCTTGTCCGGACAACTCCTCCTACAGTTTCTGTCTGATTCACTTTAAACTTGGCATAAGTGTTCATTAGGAGTTGTAGATGTGCAAGACGCAACTTTCGTGAAAATTCTATGAAGAATTACTGAGTTATTGCCCCTGATTCACATTTAAAATGCTGTCCGGACAACTCCTCCTACAATTTCAGTCCGATTCGCTTTATACTTGGCAGAAGTGTCCATCTGGAGTTGTAGATGTGCAAGACACACATTTTGTAAAAATTTCATCAAGAATTACTGAGTTATTGCCCCTGATTTGACTTACAAATGCTTGTCCGGACAACTCCTCCTACAGTTTCTGTCTGTTTCACTTTAAGGAGGTCTTTTCTGTCATATGTATAGTTGGCCAACATTATGCGAAAAGGCACCTTTGGACATTTGCAACAAGCGTGGATCCAGACCAGCCGCTGTGTCTCAGACATATTGTCAGATCATGGTCTACACTTTTTTACACTCATTTAGTTTTGTGTCCAATTAAATTGATACTTTGCATAAATATTCACCAGGACCAGTAGAGGTTCAAGATGCATTTTTCTCAAATGTTTGCCAAATTAATTACCCCTGAATTTACTCAAAACTTCTTGTCCAGAGAACTATTGCTTCTGTTTAAGTCTTATTCACTTGATATTTGTCATGATATTCACCAGGAGCAGTAGATGTGCAAAGCACAAATTTCATGAGTGTTGGCCTAATGATTACGGAGTTATTGCCCCTAAATTGACATTGCAGAGTTATTGCCCCTGTGACATGAAATATAGGGGTGGGGGTATTTATCACCTTTAGTGATAGTTATTCTAGTTAAAACTAATTCTAAGATGTTTATGAAGGAAAGAAGTGATGTCTTATTTGTATGAAGACTAAATAACCTGATGAAAGGTAGATTAGGGGAAGAACCTCGTACTAGTAGAGTAGGGGTGGAAAATTTTTATTACTTATTTTCTTTGCAATTAATTGTTTGGAATCTTTGTATGGCTGTATAAATATGAGCCATGCTCTTGCAAAAGGGAGTTTAATGTATCTCCTAATTGCATGATACCAATCAAGACATCACATAATTATGAATCCATAATAGTCACTTTTTTTATTCATGAGGTAGACTGGTCGTTTGGCCTGTAGAAAATTGACCAATAGCAAAGTTTCGGCCAGGTCAGCCTGTGCGGACTGCACAGGCTGACCTGGGGCGATACGTTTTGCAGATGCATTAAGCCCCCTTTTCACAGAGCATGGCTCATGCTTTAACTCACTTCCTCCAGATATAAATTTGCAGCAGATGACTTTGAAAACACCCAGTTGAAATGGGAATTATGAGCATGAACTAAAGTTTAATGTACAAATTACATGTGAAAACATTTTGACAGAAGGAAAAAAACTGCCCGTAACAAGCAATTTCTCCTTACGCTACAATATTTGTTTATATGTATACTACCACAAGATGAAAAAATAATTGGCAAGAGATTATGTTTTAACAATTTATCAGACATTAATATCTTTTACCTGTCCAATTTGAAAGCATTTTATGAGGGTAAATTAAGTGTGGCTTGAATGATGGGATGTGCCTTCAAAAAGGTAAAAGACATCGTGGGGAAAAAAAAAAAAGAAAAGATCCTGGTTAGCAGCATTTTCTCCTTTTCCCCACAATTCTTTTCAGAAGGTTTTTTGCCTCAGGGTCCTTAACCCTTTACCAGACGACAAAATTTTAGCCTCGTCCAAATCAAAAGCATTTGCAGACGATAATTTCAATGTGGCTCATATGGTGCAACTTTTTTTTGATAGGGTAGAAAACATTGTGGGAAAAGGAAAAAATGCTGGTTACCAGCATTTTCTGCTTTTCCCACAATGTTTTCAAAAGGCCTCTTTCCCAGTGGCGTCAAAAGGCGCCATTGTGCGGTAAAGGGTTAAGGCTGGGAGTTGGCTAGTAAGAACTCATTATATTAATACAGGACAACTGCATGCTGATGGTGGCAGTTCCACGAGTTCTGGAGGGGGTGGAGGAGGATTTATTGCCATAAAGTACAACACAGGGATAGTTGTGACCACAAATGTCACAGCCTATGGCGGAGACTCTTCATCTGGTGAAGCTGGTGGAGCAGGAGTCATCTACCTGAATGATGGTGATGAAAAGGTACTCAAAATTGTTTAGTGTGTTTGTTACACTGTTCAGGGTTTTTAAAACATTGGGAGGAAGCTTTCAGAAAATATTGTGAGAAAGAGAGAAAATGCTGGTTACAGGCATTTTGTCTTTTTCACTTTTGTTTTCTACACTTTCACAGACAAATACCATGTGAACAGTTTTAAAAACTTGTAATATATTACTATTAATCCTTTACCCCACAATACTGACTTTTAACAACCCTGAGAAAGAAGGCTTTTGAAAACAATGTGGGATAAGGAGAAAATGCTGGTAACCAGCATTTTCTCCTTTTCCCACAATGTTTTCTACCCTATGAAAGACAAATGTTATTTTTTGAGTCTTCAAATAAATACAATTTTCATAATGCTGAAATTTTGTTGTCTGGTAAAGAGTTAACACATAACAACTGTCAGACTTTCATCCTGCAGCTCTCTATCAAGATAATGTTTATGTGAAAGCTTAATTCATGTTGATTATCAATATTATACAAGGGTATTGTCTGTTGTTCAATTATTAACACTAGTACATCGCAAGCTAGTTTAAATGTTTTTGGTACAAGACAGTTTAGACCATAAACAAAATGATCAAGCATTTTGTCTGATATAAAAATTGAAGTTGATTTTGTTTTTATGGTTCTGTTTTTGTTCTTTCTCAGATCCTCGTAAAAAGCAACAAAGCCACAACTTGTGCATCTACCATAGTTGTTGATGATACCATAGTCAGCGTGCAAATCGATGAGATAGAGGCAATTGGCGAGGCTGTTGTTGCCTTTAATCCAAGAGCCAGTACACCTGCACTGAATGCACAAGTCGGCACTATTAAAGGAAATGCTGATTCTTTGACAAAGGTTGGCAAAAACATAGAGTTGTACTGGGCCACTAGAGTTAATCCAGTTAACACATTACGCATTGACTCTAATGTTTTTGTAGAGGAGTTGGGAATGATCATCCTGCCACAGAATGTTATAATTGATAAAGGATGGGAGCTTGATGTTTGTGGCAGTATCTCCTCAAACACAGATAAAATGACAGTGAGAGAAAATGGGGCACTCAGAATGTCCTATCCAGCATTGGCTCTTCAACTTGGTTCTCTTGGGATTGATTACAACGGACGCCTAGAACCATCACAATATTGTGACACAACCAATAATAAAGTGAATCTAAATCTGGATTACTTTAATACTACATCAGATTTCACTCTGGACACCACCAAATTTTCTCTTAGTTCTGGAACAATGTTGGGAAATGCTACACAATCTGCTTCTGCATTAGCTGATACCTTCTGCTCTAATTCAAGCATCCTTGAACTATTTAGTGGTCAAACGTGCACTCTGCAGAATGGAACATATACATATGAAAGTATTATAATCCATCCAGGGGCTGAATTACGTCTTGAAGGTGATGTTGATGGATTATTAAAGACTATCATAGATGTAAACATTGTTGATATTATGTTTGAAGGAAAGATATCGGGTATAGGAGCAGGCTTCGAAACTGGTGGAAATGGACAAGGGACTGCTGCTACATATGGAGGCCGTGGAGTGGACAATACTGCTGCCACTTATGGTAGTATCTCATCTCCCACTGTCTATGGTAGCAACGGTGAGAGTGGTAGAGGTGGTGGACAGATTAAGCTGGTCATCACTGGTTCCCTAAACTTGGATGGAACCATTGATATGAGTGCCGGAAGTGGACTTGGGGGCAGTGGGGGTTCAATCCTTATACAGACCCCATCAATTATTGGTGATGGATACCTGAAAGCTAAAGGGGGGGAAGGTGGAGGTGGGGGTGGTAGAATTGCTGTGATATCATCTTCAACTTATGAGTTCACTGGTGAAATAGATGCCTCTGGTGGAGAGGCTAGTGATGGGAGAGTTGGATCACCGGGTATTGTATATTGTTTTTTATATTTGTATTTGAGATTTTACTATCTGTAGATAACTTTCTTCTTGTCCCACAGTGGAGAACTTCTGAAAAATTGTTGATAAAGGAGAAATTTTCACAATGAGCAATTTGTCCTTTTTACAGTATGTTTTTTAAATATATTTACTTATCAAATTTCAATTTATTTTGATACTCCATATTTTCAACCCTTTGTGCCCCAAAAGTGAAAACAAGGGCTTTTTCGGACTGCATAAATCAAGATCAGACTACAGAAAGTGCAGTCTGATCATGAATCTATACTGTCTGCTTGTATAGTCAGACCTGCAAGATGCTCAACGGTAGGAACAGTCAAGTTTATCTGTTTGTCTCAGGATGTTATGGGTAAAGATTAGGGAAGAATGATTCCTTTTGTGATGACTTTCATTAATACTTTACCAAACAATTGCATGTTTTAGAAAGAGGCCTTTGAAAACATTGTGGGAAAAGGAGAAAATGAGGTAACCAGCATTTTCTCATTTTCCCACAATGTTTTCTAGCCATTCAAAGACAGCAGTCATCCTTTTAGCTATATATGAATTGTCATCTGCAAATGCTTTCAATTTGGGTATGTCCAAATTTTTGTCATTTGGTCGATAGCTAAGCTCCAGAGAGAGTTAAGCAACAAATCTTGGACCTAAAAACACAACACCTGGTGTGACATCCTTTGTGTTGTCATAACTTAATTAATGGGCTGGTCATTGCTTAACTCTTTACCAAACAGCAAAATTTTGGACTTTATCAAACAACAAAAAATTGGAAGCATTTGCAGACAACAAAATAAATTTAGCTCAAGTGATGATTTCTGTCTTTGATAGGGTAGAAAGTATTGCGGAAAAAGGTAAAAAGTACAGCTTACCTGCATTTTCCCTTTCTACAATGTTTTTAAAAGCCTTCTACTTCAGGGTTGTTAAAACTTGGGATTGTATGGTACAGGGTTGAAGTAAGTCTGGATGACAGGAAGGTTATGTATTAAGTGCAGCTAGTATAGAATTAAATATACCTAGTAGAAAAGCATTTGCTTCTTTTCCCACAATATAAGTGCTGTTTTAGCCAAATATGAAATACACGTTTATGGTAATATGTAATACTAGGAAAAGAAAAGATGAAAAAAATCATCTTTATTTTTGTGTCAAACTTTTACGCTGTACATGGTATTGTTTTGTAGGAACAATATATATCAGCCGTCCAGGAACTTCTGATACAATGATAGTGAAGGGAAGTAGTGGAAGTACAGAAACAACTCCTATCACAGAGAGCATTGATATTCTGAGTATAGAAGGAGCGGCTGGGGTCACAATAGAGGCATCTGTTACCATAGATACAATTCTGTCTACCTACAGCTCAGGGGAATCATGTAAACTGACAGTTAAAGCTCCGAATACTCTTACAGCAGCACAGATAGGTAATTAGTTCTTTGACATACAAACTAACTTTAGCTTAACACAAACTGTAATTATTACAGAAGAGACTAGTAGGAAAAGAAAATATCATATTCAATAGTTTAAAAAACATTGTGGAAATGGATGAATACAGAAATGCTTATAGACTAGTCATAGCTAGCAGTAGTTTTTGTGTAATGCGTATAATTTAAAGATGTATTCAGCTAGATGACCTCCATGGTGTAGTAGATGATTTTTAGACAAATTACTGGAGTTTAACTCTTTCACACAATCCGGCCTTTTAACGACCCTGGGAAAGAAGCCTTTTGAAAACATGGTGGGAAAAGGAGAAAATGCTGATAACCAGCATTTTCTCCTTTTCCCACAATGTTTTCTATCCTATCAAGAGAAAATTGCACCATTTAAGCCACAATGAAATTGTTGTCTGCAAATGCTTTCAGTTTGGACAAGGCTAAAATTTTGTCGTCTGGTAGAAAGGGTTAAAACAGGATGGATGATCATCAATGTCAACTTGGTCATCTGAGTGAAGTAGACAAGGCATCAGAATTGTACCTCTAGAGTCACAGAAAAACATGTAACATATGCTCCATGAAAAGGTGGTTTAAGGCATCATATTTAAAAAAAGAAAAAAAAAATGTCAGTGCAAACTGATCTGGTTTGAAACTTTTGCTATGAATAGATTTTCTACATGTCACAGGACAATTCCACTGCTTGACTGAGCCAGTTTTTTAGACAAGATTGGGTCTGTATTATATTGCAAACTTGTTTATTGTGATGGATTGGGAAGATTGATCACACCTCCTTTTCTGGAAATGCCATTCATATGCTTTTAGTTTTGCAAGCTTTTACTATATATGTTTTTTTTTTTTTCTATAGGAGCAGACAGTGAAGGTTTCTTTTGTGGTATAGAAATTGAAGAGGAAGCAGCTCTTATGCTCACCGGTGACTTAAAGTTGAAAGGCAGTAAACCTAACTTAACTGTTAACGGAACAATGGAAGCAAACAGTGTTGTCATAGGGAATCATGGAAAGTTGACTGTTAAAGGAAACCTGGATACTAATAACTTAACCCTATCTGCTTATTCTGAAGCATATGCAACAGCTGGTTCCCTGTTTGGGGGAAGCCCTGGAATGATGTCATTGTCTGCTCTAAGGCTGGGTTCTGAAGCATCGTTTTCATTGGATGAAAGTACATTTTCTGTGTCTGTTGTTGATTTCTACATGGATTCTGGGTCAGAATTAATTCTTGAACAGACGAAAAAAAGTCTTTCAATTGATGCTTCATCCTTTACTATGTTAGATGGAGCAAAGCTTAATGTCAGTGGTGGAGGTGTGCTTGATGAAAATAATACATTACCCCTCTCTGCCGGGGCCAGTTATGGTGGTGAAGGAGGGGGCAATAATGGCACTACATACGGATCTGAATCAGCACCTACAGTTTACGGCAGTGGGACTTCCTCATCCAGGGGAGGTGGGATTGTTTCATTGACTGTCACAAGCACTGCTCAGATAGATGGAGACATTGCATGTGATGGTGAGGAAGGAGGAGCTAGTGGAGGCTCCATCAAAATTCAAGCAGCCATATTGAAAGGTCATGGAAAGATCACTGCTAATGGTGGATCTAGTGACACCAATAGTGGAGGAGGAGGTGGCAGAATTGCCATCTTGGCTCCATCTCTCTCTCTTTTCTATGGAACAATATCAGCTTATGGCGGTGCAGGAACTCCTGAAGCTGGGGCAGCAGGAACTATCTACAAAAAGTACACACAATCAGGCGGAGTTGAAGTAAGAACAATAACAGTTGACAACAATCACCAAAACACCACAGCTGTTACTTACATCCATAGTACATACACCATTAGTGTTCTGAACCTATTTGGCTTTGCTAATGTTAAATCTAACGTAGTGGAGGAAACAACAGTCATTGACAACATACTAGGAGATTTCTCTGGCCTTTTGTATGTTTTACCAGGACAGATTATGGACATTGCAACACAATATGGAACTTTTAGCCCCTACTTACTTACCTGTAGGTTGATTGTAGAAGAAGGAGCTTTGGCTAATTTACCTCCAAGATTGCAGATAAGTAATGGAGGAGCAGATACAAGCGGTTTGAACAACCTAGAATTGTATGGGAATATGTCTAAAGTACAGTATCTGACTGTGTCAGCAGGAGGCAGGATGATGATCCACTCAAAGAGTAGGTCCAGCTTGACTGGCTCCTCCCTCACACCACTTGGCACGCTGTCTTTGAGAAGTATAACTGTGGCAACAGATGGTAAGCTGGATATCAGCCCAGATAGTGTAGAACCTTACACTATTGATGTTCTTACAGATATGCTCGTGAAATATGGGGGAGAAATAGTGGGCAGAAATCTGTTGGTCCAATCACAGACTTTGGAGGTGGCATTTGGGGGTGTTGTAAGTGTTGATTATGGAAATCTCAATGCAGGATCTGCTGCGGAAGTGAATAATTCTGGTGGTAGTTATGGAGGATCAGGTGGGAGCTCAGAAAATGGAAAGGAACCTTCTGTCCAATACACTGGTGACATTAGAGCTGCAGATAAGCTGGGATCAATGGGTGGATCTGGAACATCAGGGACTGCAGGGCTAGGTGGAGGACTGCTTAGAGTGGATGTTCCTACAATATCTCTCCATGGTGAAATAAGAGCTGATGGCCAAGATGGGACTGAAGAGTCTGGAGGTGGTAGTGGAGGGTCAGTGGATGTCAACACGGAGAGCTTTTCTGGAACTGGTGTTATATCTGTCAGAGGTGGTGGAGCTTCTCAGGGAGGAGGCGGAGGTGGTGGACGAATATGCATTGATTCATCTTCGTTTACATATCAAGGTACCTACACATTATGTGGAGGTTCATCCACCCATGGACAAGCCGGTGGTGCAGGCACTGCATTTGTTCAATACAGAGATAGTCAGACCCAAGCAGTTGTTTATAATCTCTATATAGATAACTCTTGTGCTTCAAGCTTGACTACCAAAGCAGAAACTTACATAGATCTTCCTGGCGAAAGTTTTTATGATATAGATAATTTAGATATTGGTGATGACACATTGGTCTCTCTCATCACTGAAAACCTACACCTCAAAGTGGATTCTCTTGCTTGTGGTACTGGCAGCTTGTTAACCATTGGTAATTACAGCATTTTCAGTGCTGATGTTGGATATACATACAGTGCTATCACTTGCAGCTTCCATCTGAACGAGGAAGGAGAGATCAGGCTACCTAATTCTGTTGAACTTAAAGGCGAGGCCAGTCAGCTTGAAGGTAATACTTGTACCTATTCCTGTTGATAACTTGATAAAAAATTGCTGATTACCTGCATTTTCTCCTTTTCCAAAATGTTTTTTGCCCGTTCTAGGATATATCTCATAATTTGAGCCACATTTGATTTGTTGTTTGCAACTGCTTTAAATTTGGACCAGTACTAAATTTTGTTGTTTGGTTAAGGGTTGACTCAATACCATACTGATACCTTTTTGTCTCTGCCTTTTGAAAACATTGTTGGAAATTACATATTTGGTGTCTGACATGGTTTTCAAAAGTATTTTGGTTGTCATGGTGGCCAGCATACTATCCTTTCATAGTTATACTTTCTTTAACCAGTACTTTGCTACATATTTTTTCCAAGACACTGGCTGCTTTCCCTGCATAAATTGGAGAGAATGTTATAGGTGGAAGAAATTAAGCTGTCAAGGACCATCATCGATCCTGTCAAAGAGCTTTGTGCTAAGCCACAGAAGGAAAAGGAAAAATTGCTTGTAAATAACTATTTCTTCCTACATTATGGTCAGACGACTATTACAAGAGCTAAATTAATATGGATCTTTCTACTATTTTCCCTGATCCAGTGACAAGATAACTAGTTGGACTATTCCTTGGCCTGAACTAAGGTAATTAGAAAACATTGCGGCAAAGTAAGAAATTGCTTTTTCAAACAATTCCTCCTTTCTCAGCAATGTTTTCAAAAATGATCTGCCCAAAGAGAATTATGAGACAGTCACCTTCAGGATCTAATGGCCCAATACAAATCCTTTTATCTTAAAAATTTCATTCCATAGGTATTTTAACCAACATCCAGGACCTGATTGTTTCCTCTTACCAGAAACTGAATATCTCTAAAACAGCAAGGACAGGTATTTGCTGCGACGACACAGGTCAACACACAGACATGTCTGAGAAAGGGGAATACAGTTTCGCCAAGTTTACGGTCAATAGTCATGCCGAAGTCCGTTTTGAAGCGGATGTCGACAAGTTGATCAAGTTTGCCACACTGGAGTTAAACTATAAATCAATGGTGGTTGGTGATGGACTTCAGATCAGTGCTAATGAGATCACTCTACATCACGATAGTGTAATAAATCTACAAGGCGGTGGTTATGGGCCAGATACAGGTCCTGGTGCAGGGACAATGGTGTGCATAAATGTTTTTAAACTTACCTGTCACTCTACAGTCAATTCCTCCAACTTTTTACCACCAAATCCAGAGTCTTAAAGTCCCACAAGAAAAAAGCTTTTGAAAACATTGTGGGAAAAGGAGAAAATGCTGGTAATCAGCATTTTTTTCTTTTCCCACAATGCTTTCTACCCTGTCAAAGAAAAAAATCATCATTTCAGCAACATTTGTCGTCTGCAAATGCTTTCAATTTTGAGTTCAAAACTTTATCATTTGGTAAAGAGTTAAACCTTGCTGTGGGCTGTTTTGAAAATTGTGGGAAAAGGAGCCATTGCTTGTTGAAGCAGTGGCTTCTTTTCACACAATTTTAAATATGTTTAGAAAAGAGAATAATTTTGTACAGGTGCTTGTAAATTTTATCAAGTTGAATACTTGAATATGAAAAACAAAATACTTCTTCAGCTAGCTGTTGTTTTACAACAGGTTTTTTCAAACTGAATTCTTTACCAGATCATGAAAACTTACACAATTCCAAATTAGAAGCATTTGCAGACAGCAAATCAAATTTAGCTCAAGTGATGGAAGTTTCCTCTGAGAAAGTGGGAAAAGAAAAAAATGAATGTGGTTACCAGCATTTTCCCCTTTTCGCCCACAATGTTAACAAAAGCCTTTTACCAGAGGATTGTTAAAACTTGTATAGGGTAAAAGGATAAAACAAATTTATTAATCTTTGGTTGATTATTGGAATTTAGTTTAACTCTTTACCAAACAACAAAATCTTAGACCAGACCAAATTGAAAACACGTACAGACAACATAATAAAAGTAACTAAAAAATTGAAATTTGTTTTTGGAAGAGTAGAAAACATTGTGGGAAAAGGATTATCTTTTCTTTCGACAATGCTGCATTTGCGAGTCCATAGTGAAGCAGCTGTATGAAAAGAAAATCGGATGAAATAATAGACTGTGTATCAATTTTACAAAAATGCTGACTGTCTTTAAACTGCTCAGAACTAACTAGTCGATCGCTAGTGAAAGCAATATGGCTCATTAAAAGAATTGACATCATTCTTGCTGTCTGCAAAGAAAAGGGACCTTGAACGCCAATCAGACAATAAAACACCTGTACAAGCAGTGGGAAAAGAATTTCAAGACAGTGAAGTTTTACTGAAAATTGACAGAAGTATGGCTGGTTATTCATTTAAAATGGCGGCATGAAATGCAACCCATACATCAAAACAAAACAAACATTCAACCCTTTGCGTCATTAACCCTTTCCCAAACGACAAATTTTGGACTGGTTCAAACTGAAAGAGTTCACAGACGACAATTTTAAATTTGATGAAAATGGCAGAAAGTTCTCAAAAAGAGTAGAAAACACTGTGGGAAAAGGAGAAATTGCTCGTTACGAGCAATTTCTCCTTTTCCCACAGTGTTTTCAAAAGACTTGTACTGCAGACACATGAAAACCAGGGCTTGTTTGGGAAAGGGTTAAAATGCTAGTAGTCATGTCACATCAAAACACATGTGGTCATGGTAATACCTAGTGTTATAATGTATCTATCATCATCTAATAATACATACACAGGTAATTAATAGTTTTGTGGTGAATAAAATAAACAAAATACACTTTGTGTCATAAAACATATTTTTTAGGCCTATAACCTAATTCCATTTTGTTGTGACCCCAACAAATTCCAGAATGACCCTAACCCATTTTCTTTTTTTGACTAGGGGGGTCATTGTATGACCAGGGGGTCACAATGACCCCCTATTTTTGTTTTAAGGGAAAACCAAGCTTATTTCTGTTTTTTTCTTGATGTTTTCAAACTTACCTGCAGCAAAATTATTTCCAGATGTAATGAATTTATATAGAAATACCAATTTTGTATGTTTCAGACATCTAACAACTATGGCACTGGGGCAGGTCATGGTGCCCCAGGAGGATCAGAAACTGAATCAGAGCCTGGGGGTGTAGTGTATGATACTACCCAGAACCCAGTAGAGGCAGGGAGTGGAGGAGGGAGTGATGGAACAGCTGAAGGTGGAAGTGGCGGCGGGTATTTGAAGATGAGACTCTACATTGCACTCACCAATAATGGTAAACAGAAGCTCCTATACCTTTTGTTCAACCCTTCAACTCTTTATCAAACAACAGAGTTTTACACCAGCCCAAATTCAAAGCTGTTGCAGACTACATGTTAAATTTGGCTCTGTTAAGGAAACTTGACTCTAAAAGGATAGAAAACATTGTGGGAAAGGGAGAAAATGCTGGTTAGCAGCATTTTCTCCCTTTTCCACGATGTTTTCTAAAGCTCTTTTCCACGATGGGGGTCTTTAAAACTGAGGATTGTGTAGTAAAGGGTTACAAAACAGTCCTCTGTTTCAATGACTGTGTTTCAATGACTGAGAAAAAAGACTTCTGAAAATAATGCAGGGAAAGGAGAAAATGTTAACTACAAAGTTTTCTACCCTTTCAAAGTATTTGAGTCGCTTTTGTTTTTTTGCCCACACACTCTTTCAATTCGGACCAGTGTTGAATTTTTTATCTGGTAAAGACTTAAATCTATCAGTTGATGTGCTTATACTTCATTATGTCAAATCTAGATTGCTATTCACCAATCATATTGTTGTAGTTCTGAATTCCAGGACTTGATATCTAATTGGCTTAAATATTTTGTTGTAGCCAATTTGATACCAAGTCTTACAACTAGAATGGTTGATAAAGACAGCCCTTCACATGTAACCAGCTGAGGAAAATCTTATGCAAGTCAAGGAGTTGATTTATGAGTAATTGATAGAAAAGATATTTCAACCCTTAACCTGCTAAGTAAGTGAAATGAAGCTTTGAAGCTGATAGAAAAAAAAACAAAATTTTGCTATTTCAAAGGATTTTTTCTTCTTGAAAAATATCTGCTTATCGTAGAGTGTAGATCTAAGATCAGACTGCACATTCTTTGAAGTCTGATCTTAATATCCACTTTCAGCAAAAGGTCCTTGAGTCACGTGTAACAACCTATGGCTTAAGTAGAAATCACTAGGACTTTTAAGGTATCTTGGATGACGACTGTGCTTTCCCAGACTTTTATTATAACCCTGCAAAGTAATGTGTGTCTGTTTTTGTTTTAGAATAAACTAAAATCAACTGATCTTAGATCTGTTAGTCATTGGCATGTACAACGTATATTTGCATCTAGTGATTTAGTTTAGCTGTTACTGTATTGTGCTAGTCATAACCCTTAGTTTTATGCTTATAACCCTTTAGCAAACGACAAAATAATTGTCAAAATCCAAATCATTTGCAGATGACAAATTATATATAGCTCAAATGGTGAGATTTGTATTAGAAAGGGCAATAAAATACTACTTTACTTAAACTTAGTCTGCTTGTTAACTATTAACCCTTACCACACAATACTGGGTTTTTATGACTCTGGGAGGTTAGACTTTTGAAAACATTGTCAGAAAAGGAGAAAATGCTGGTAACCAGCATTTTCTCCTTTTCCCACAATGTTTTCTAACTTCTCAGAGACAAATCAAATAAATTTAGCCACACTTAATTTGTCGTCTGCAACTGCTTTGAATTTGGACCAGTCTAAATATTGTTGTGTGGTAAAGAGTTAAAAGGGGAACCTATATTAGAAAGGCAGGTATTAAAGTCTCTTTTTTTTTTTTGACACAATTATGTTTCTTTTTTTAGTTAGAATTTTGACTGGTAAAGAAACTAGCCAAGTATTGGCATCAGCATGTGGTGCTGTTATTGGACAGTTCAAATTATTATAACTATTATGTTTTAGGACTTATACAAGTAGATGGGAACCCAGGTCAGGGATCTAATGCAGGGGGTGGCAGTGGTGGAACTATTGATATTCTAACTCCTGTTCTGTCAGGGGAGGGTGAGATCAGAAGCAATGGAGGAATAGGCTCCGGGTATGGGGGTGGTGGAGCAGGTGGACGGATCCGTATAGCTGTAACAGAAACGTAAGAGATTCTATTTGTAGTGCAAACAGTGCAAATATCTGATTGACTGATAGGCAACAAATATAGGAAATAATGTTTTAATTGCAAACTAGATGAAATTGATGTACAATGTACTCGTTAAGTGAGTGGTTATTTTCTGTTTATGAATGGTGGATGGATATTATGATATAATATTTAGATATAACAAAATATTAATTTGCTCTCAGTTTGATTTATCCCACCATATTTTGGGATGCTATTAAATGTTGTCAGATACAGGTTTTTTTTCTCTGTTGTGTTGAGATATTAATTTTCCCTCAGATTATTTCATCATTCCATATTTTGGGACAGTATTTTATACTGTCAGTTTCAGGTTTTTTTTTTTCTGTTGTGTGTGATTTTATCCTCAGGTGTTCCATGTTTGTAAGCAAAAAAATATGCATTTATAAAATAAAAAGCAAGATATAGGCGAGCATGCTAGGCCTTGTTTCCTTTATTCCTATACAATATTTCTGACTCCAGAAACAAATTTGCAGAAGACAATTTTAAAACATTCTTATTAAATCCTGGTTTTCAACATGAATTAAAGTTACTGAATAAATACTTATGAAAATATTATGACAAAAGGAGAATTCTTTTTTTACTATCAATTTCTCCTTTTGTTGCAACATTTTCAAAAGTGGTCTCCAGCAAGACAAATAAAAGAAAGTTGTTTCTAATATAATATAGTATTTCATCAATTTTTTTCACAGCAATGCATACACAGGTACCTATAAGGCCTATGGTGCTGGCAATAACAATACGCTTGATACAGTGAAGGCAGGACCTGGCACCGTGTACTTAGAGGTAGGGGAAAACCCCAGAATGACCCGTACACTGATTGTAGAGGGTGATACAGAGAGCTCCGTGCAGACACAAACTTACACAAATGTCACAGGATCAGATGGCGAGTTTGTGTATGATCTCATAAATGTGGAAGGTAAAACAGTCATTTTTTTTACTCGTCACCAAACAACATAATTTTAGACAAGTCCAAAATGAAAGAATTTCCAGACGACAAAATAAATATGACCCAGATATTGAAATATGTTTTGGGAAAGAGAGTTGTGGGAAAAGGAGAGAATGCTGGTTACCAGCATTTTCTGCTTTTCCACAACATTTTCACAAGGCCTCTTTCTCAGGGTCATTAAAAGTCGGGATAAGGAGAAAATGTTTGCAGGCAGAATTTTCCTCTTTTTTCGTTATGTTTCCATCCTTTTTAAGACATATCATGACATTTGCATCACATTTAATTTTTTGTCTGCAAACCCTTTCAAATTGGAGAAGTCTAAAATTTAATCATTTGGTAAAGAATCTAAAATACAAGTCTTCTGCAAACCTACCAGAATTTATTAGATCTGATGCAAATGTTCAAATATTTTGAGGAAAGGAAATTGTATTACTCTGATGAAATAGAAAACATCGTAGGATAAGAAAAATTGCTTGAAATATGTATTTGCTCCTTGTCAACTCTTTGCAACATGACAAAATGTTAGACTGGTCCAGATTGAAAGCATTTGCAGACAATACATGTATTGTATTGTCTGCAAATGCTTTCAATCTTGACCAGTCTAAAATTTTGTCATGTTGCAAAGAGTTGACCAGGAGCAAATACAATACTGGTCCAGATTGAAAGCATTTGCAGACTCAAATGATGGATATTGTCTGTAATAAGTACAAAACATAGTAGGAAAAGGAGAATATGCTGGTTACCAGCATTTTTTCCTTTTCACACAGTTTTTTTCAGCCTTCTTCCTCAGGGTTGTTAAAACTTGGGATTGTGTGGGAAAAGGTTAAAAAGTGTTTTCAAAACCTCTCTATCTCAGGGATGTAAAGAAGTTGTTAGTGTGGTGTGATGGTTTTAACAATGTTTAACTCTTTACCAAACAACAAAATTTTAGACTTGTCCGAATTTAAAGCATTTGAATACAACAAATCAATGGTCACTCAAATGATGACACTTGCCTATAATTGCCTATAAATGAGCAAATGCTAGTTACCGGCATTTTCTCCTTTTCACACAATGTTTTTAAAAAGCCTTCTTTCTTAACCCTTTACCACTCAACAAAATTTTAGACTTGTCGTAATTGAAAACATCTGTAGACAACAAATTAAATGTCACTCGAAATATGAAAACTGTCTATCATAGGGAAGAAAACATTGTGGGAAAAGGAGAAAATGCTGGTTACCAGCGTTTTCTCCTTTTCCCACAATGTTTTCAAAAGCCTTCTTCCAACGGATCTTTAAAAGTCGTCATTGTATGGTAAAGGGTTAAGGTCATTAAAACTAGGGCTTGAGTGGTAAAGGGTTAACTTTTTAACATATAATCAAATTTATGTTCATATTGAAAGCATTTGCAAGGTAGAAAAGAGTCTCTAATGATGGAACTTGCTTCTGACTATGGCCAAAACATGCTGGGAGGAGAAAATGCTGGTTACCAGCATTTCCTAAATTTACCCAATGTTTTGAAAAGTTTAATTAGTGAGGGTCTTCAAAACACAGCCTTAACCCTTTACCACACAATCCCGACTTATAACGACCCTGAGAAAGAAAGCTTTTGAAAACATTGTGGGAAAAGGAGAAAATGCTGGTAACCAGCATTTTCTCCTTTTCCCACAATGTTTTCTACCTTTCCTAAAACAAATTTCAAGTTTTGAGTAACATTTATTTTGTCGTCTGTAAATGCTTTCAGTTTCGACTAGTCTAAAATTTTGTCGTTTGGTAAACAGTTAACTAGCACAGGATTAAGAGATGAAAGACTATGTCTCTTTTTTTTTTCCCCCCAGGATATGCTGTCATGATATATGGTAACTCTGACACAGAGCTAAGAGCTGCTGATTTGAGTGGAGATTCTACTGGTACAATAATCTTGACTGGATCACAGGTGTTCAGGGCTGCTTTTGTTGAAGGGGTAATTGGAACATTTACAATCACTGTAAATGTTGTTGTAGGTGAGAGTGCCATCCTTCATGTACCTAACACTCTCATCGTAGAAGGCGTAACTCTGGACATAATGGGGACATGTACTTATAAGATTCTTGAGGTTGAAAGCGGTGGTATAATAAAAGGTTACAACACATCTTATACTTCAACTTATGCTGGAGGTGTCTACAGAGCAACAAGTGATCAAGGAAAGTATACCCTGAGTTCTGTTCGACTGGAAGCTGGTTCTCTTTTCCAGTTTGCAGGAAACCTACATATGCTTCTTACAAAATTTGAACTGAAACGGTATGTGGTATTGAAAGCAGATTATGTATTTATCCAAGCTGTGACTGTCATTGTTGAAAGAGAGGCTTCACTGAATACTGTAGGTAGAGCTAGTATTGATGATGTTGCAATCCCTAGTAGTGCCCATGGAACCGGTAAAAATGGTGGGGCCCATGCTGCCGCTGGAGGTGTGGGATCAGGAATCTCTGTGGATGATGCTTCAGAACCTTATGGAACCATCTACACTCCATTGACCCCTGGGTCAGCTGGAGGTCAAGGGGGTTTAGGCGGGGGATATATCTATATAGGAACAGATGAACTTTATCTGGATGGATACTTGCAGGCATCTGGGGAAGATTCTTCAACAGGGGGTGGAGGAGCTGGTGGAAGTATATTTATTGAATGTCAGACATTGAAAGGACTTGGTAGTATGGAGTCTAATGGTGGAAATGCTGACACTACAGATGCTGGTGCAGGCAGTGCAGGTCATATAGCTGTGCTGATGACTAGTGATGAGTATCAGGGTACCTACAGTGCCCATGGTGGAAGCTCACCAGCCCTCAATGGGGATGGGGGTCCAGGATCTATTTACACTAAGTCTGATGGGAATGGAGAAAAACTTGTTTTGGATAATGAAAATGGACAGAAAGACTTCTACACCACCCTAAATGAAGATGATCCTGACCTTGAATTTAATGTGCTTGAGATGTTTAATTATGCAAAACTTCAGATGGTGAAAGATGGAGTGAAGAGGTCTCTAGTAATCAACAAGATACTTGGTGATGGCACAGGTTTGCTTAGGGTTCAGACAAACCAGATAGGGACTCTACAAAGGGGTCAGGGAGCTATAGAAACTAATTCTAAAGTTTATACCAATCTAGAACTCCATGAGGGAGGGGAATTTATCCTGTCACATGTGACAACCATACTTGGAGATGGCGATGTTTCACTGGATCTAGATGGTGCAATGAGAGGTGTGAATGAATTATTCTTGGGTTCTGGTAGAAAAATGAGGATTGGCTCAAATGCAAAGGTTGTAGGTCTGGATGAAACTGATATAGCTAATATTGATGTTGTCACTTTGGCAAAACTGCAGTTGGAACCTGGAAGTTTTGTGGAATATGATGCAGGAACATCTGCCAAGATTCAAGCAGGTGAAATTAATTTGAAATTTGATACAGACTTGTATGCAGATGGATTTGACATCACTGTGTCAAATATGGATCTAGAACTGGAAGCAGTTATGAGCTGTTCCCCTGAAAACAGACCAGATTCTTCCAATATTGATGTGACTACTGGATCTGGGTTACCAGGTGATGTGGTTAACAAAGGTGCAGGGCATGGTGGAATTGGTGGAGGGTATTACTATGAAGATCTCAGAACTATAGGAACATACTATGACTCTGTCTACAGACCTACAATGAGAGGTAGTAGAGGAACCTACAACAGTTCTACAGACGTGAAGTCAGGTGGACGAGGGGCTGGTGCAATGGATATTAAAGTCGGAGGAAAGCTGATTGTAGATGGTACTTTATCAGCTAATGGTGAGAATGCGGACCCAGCTGGTGGTAATGGTGGTGCTGGTAGTGGTGGAAGTATTTGGATCAAAGTGTATGATTTTGAAGGATATGGAACCCTGTCTGTTTATGGTGGTGATGGATCTGTGAACAATGGTGCTGGAGCTGGGGGAAGAATTGCCATAAATTGTACCCAGCAGATTGATTTTGATGGACAGTACAATGCAGTTGGTGGAAAAGGTCCTGAAGATATTCTTGGAGGCGGAGCCGGCACTGTTTACTTGGAAGATAAGAGATTCTCCTTGACGTATAAGAGACTGCTGCTAGACAATAATGGAAACAGTCAGGAAAAGTTTGCAGTGATCAAGGAAGAGGAAGATATGAAACACTACTTTGATGAAGTTCATCTTGTCCAAAATGCAAGTTTACAATTTGTGACTGATCACCCAGATTTAGATATCGAAGTGGACTTTTTCTTTGGAGATAGGTCAGGACTAATGAAATTGAACGATAGTCAAGTACTTGATGCCGAGTACAAACCATCCATCCGGCATGCATTTGTAGCAGGGGTAAATTTTATCATAGGTGATGGTGCTGAGATATATTTTCCCTCAATTGTATATGTTTATGGGGAGGGGGTATTTTTAAGTGATCAAACAGAGTCAAGATCTATTGCCATATTTGGTCGTACTACTGGGATAGCTGACTTCATTTTAGGTTTTGAGACATTAGTCTTTATGGGTGAGGGAGCTCATACTGCCTCTTTAGATCAGCAAAGTGGAGGTTACGATCAGATTGACCCTGCTGGAACAGTCACATATGCATCTTTGGATCTTAGCAGTTATGCCCAAGTAAAGTATGAGTCAGACTTATCAGTGGTTCAGCAGATTGCACGAATAGATGCTAGATACCAGTCAGTTATTTCTGCAGAAAATATTACAATCCAGGCAGGTATTTTTAATTTGGAGGCAGGTGCCAAGCTTACTGGTTCTGCCATAGACAGACCTCTGGATCTGTTAGATGAAGCTGTTGGTGCAGGAATAGATGCCAATATAAATTTGACGACAAAAGGGTCAGGTGCTGGACATGCAACTGAAGGAGGAGGTAGGGAAGCTTAGTTTTTCTCTTACAACCTATTTATTAACACTTTAGCAAACAATCCCATTTTTTAATGGCCTTAATGATAAAGGCCTTTGAAAACATTGTGGTAAAAGCAAAAAATGCTGGCAACCAGCATTTTCCCCTTTTCTCACAATGTTTTGTACTCTTCCAAAAACAAATTCCATTTTTTGAGTCCTATATTATTTGTCATCTACAATTGCTTTCAGTACTGACCAGTCTAAACATTTGTCAACTAGTAAAGAGTCAACTGTTGTGGACAGGTAGAGGAATATTATTCTGGCATTGTCTACCCTACTGTAGACATCTAGATATATTGTTTAAATTTTAGCACTGGGGTCAATATTGGTCCAGCCCTAGGAGTCATAAATTTTGCACAGGCTTATAGTTTTAAAAAGTCTTCTTCTTTATTAGTATGCCTAGGGCTACTAAATTTGGTACCACTAAGACTGTTTCAATATTTACCCTTGGGTGAAAATTGACCCAGCCCAGGGGATCACAAGTTTTACTATGGAGGAATTATACCAAGAATGTTCAAATTTTAGCCCTTGGGTCAAAATTCTACAAATGTTCAATCTATAGTCTCTGGTGAGCAATTAAAACTTGACCAAACGACAGAATTTTAGATCAGTGCAAATTGAAAGCGTTAACAGACCACAAAATAAACATGATTCAAAAAATTAGCAATTCATTATAGGAAGGGTAGAAAACATTGTGGGAAAAAGAGAAAATACTGCTTACCAGCATTTTCTCCTTTTACCATAATGTTTTCTAAAGGCTTCTTTCTCGGGGCCGTAAAAACTCAGGATTGTTTGGTTAAAAAGGGTTAAGGGCCATTCTGGCCCTCCTGTTAATTAATTTATCAATTGTCTTACAGCTGTGTACCTTAGCAATGGAACTACAGGTTCAACTGGGGGTCTCTATTACAACAGTCTGTACAACCCTTACATGAGAGGCAGTCAGGGAGGCAATGGTTTGACCTCGACTGGAGGAACTGGGGGAGGCATCATATATCTGAAGGTACACTCTAATGAATAACCTTTTTACCAAACAGTGCCATGATTTTACGACATTGGAAAGAAAGTTCTTGATAACATTGTTTGGAAAGGAGAAAATGTTGGTAACCAGCCCCCACAAAATCAAAGCATTCAAAATTATACATCTCACTGTTATATAACTGTGAATTTCCTGTCTCAAAAACATCCATGGAAGGTGGATAAAATCAGGCAAAATAGAAAAAAGGTCCATAACTGATATTGTCAAATACGGTTCCAAATATGGCATGATGACAGAATCTGAGAGCAAGCATAATGTTACACCATAATATCCAAAATGAAATGCCATGATACCTCATCTGCCATTCATTGAAGAAGCCTTTTGAAAACATCGTGGGAAAAGGAGAAAATGATGGTAACCAGTATTTTCGCCCTTTCCCACAATGTTTTCTATCCTATCAAAGACAGAAATCATCAATTTAGCAACATTTAAATTGTCGTCTGGAAATGCTTTCAATTTGGTCGAGTCCAAAATTTTGTCATTTGGTAAAGAGTTAATTTCCTACTGTTTTTCACTAAATTATCAATGATGGCTATAATTTGTTTTTAAATTTAGTAGGCATATAATTGTGATAGAAAGAATATCAATTTTGTGGTACCCTTCCTCGGGGCTCGTATTTGCTTCGCTCTGCAAGAATGAATTTTAACATCAAAGGAGACCATTGTTCTAGTGAGATATCAAATTTTTCCGCTCGGCTTGATGCGAATCAGAGCCTCTTAACCCTTTACCAAACGACAAAATTTTAGACTGGACCGTCCAAATTGAAAGCATTTGCAGACGACAAAACAAATGAGACTGAAAAACTGATATTTGTTTTGGGAAGGGTAGAAAACATTTTTGGAAAAGGAGAAAATGCTGGTTACCAGCATTTTCTCCTTTTCCCACGATGTTTTCAAAAGGCTTTTTTGTTAGGGTCGTTAAAAGTCGGGATTATGTGGTAAAGGGTTAAAAGTGACTACTACACTGTATTCCTCCTGTATCTAAATAAGTCATGTGACATTTGATTTCATTTTCAGGTAGCCACATCACTGTCAGTAGATGGTACTATATCAGTGGATGGAGCTCATGGTGGATCGGATTCAGGTGGAGGAAGTGGTGGAACGGTTTATGTGGAGTTAGTATACAGTGATGAATAATGTATTTTTACACTAATCAGCTTACTCATTTCCTCCCCAACTTAACTCTTTACCAAACGACATAATTTTAGATCAGTCCAAATTGAAAGCTTTGCTGACGACAAAATAAATGTGAATCAAATATTGTACTTTGTTTTTGGAAGAGTAGAAAACATTGTTGAAAAAGGAGAAAATGCTGGTTACCAGCATTTTCTCCTTTTCCCACAGTGTTTTCAAAAGGCTTCTCCAGGGTTGTTAAAAGTCAGGATTGTGTGGTAAAGGGTTAACTTACAGCAGATAACTTTTGAAACACTTTTGAAATAACAAATCATCCAACATGAATTAGGAGTCCATTGGTAGCTCCATTGGTTTATTTTTGGATTTCTAATCAGGAAATCTTGAAATTGGTTCCTGCCTGTGACACTGGTGATCTGGGAGTGTCCCTATATGCAATTAAGGAACAGCTTAGCTTCAGTCTGGTACAGATAAAATGACCATATTTTTCAATTGTGTATTGTAGTAAGATGAAAAAAGACATCTGCACAGGGTATTGTGTTACATTACTTTTCAATTTCTTAGTTTCTTATTTACTTTAAAGGGTACAAGTTCTATAAGGTAGAAAACAAATACCACCTACCAAAGGACACAATTTTAGACTTGTCCATATTGAAAGCATTTGCAGATAACAGATTTGGTTTAAATGAATGAACTTGCTTTTTAAAGGGTAAGAAACATTGTGAGAAAATATCAGTTACCAGCATTTTCTCCTCCCACAACATGTTGAAAAGTCCCCTTTCTGAAGGTCTTTAGCTCTAATTGCTGAAAGCCAGCAGAGCTTATGTCATGGCATATTTCTGATGTCTGTACGTCTGTCTTTCTGTCCATCTGTCCCTCTGTCCATCAGTTTTTCTTGTTGACGTGATAATGTCTGCATTTTTTTGAAACTTGCATGGTTTGTTTATCTCATCAAAAGCTTGAACCCTATTGATTTTGAAAAACAATCTGACAATCAGTTAGGGATAAGTAATCATTTAACGTTGAAAATTTACATTTCTTGTTTACACCATTAAGTCAGCATTTCTGATCAGATTTTAATGCAGCTTGCACAGTTTCTTTATATCATCAGTAGCTTGAACCCTTTTGATTATGAAAAAATCTGACAATTAATTTGGGAAAAGTAGCCATTTAAAGTTGGAAACGTACATTTCTTGTTTATGCAATTAAGTCCCAATTTTTTACCCAATTCTTTTTCAACTTCAACAGATCATTTGTATCATCAAGGAACTGAACCCTATCAAAAATGTAAAATCCAGCGATCAGTTTAGAAATAGCAGCCATTTGATGACTTAGTATTGTTTACTCAACATAGTCCACATTATTTGTCACATTTCTTTGGAACTTAAAGGGATTGCTTAATACAATGAGTACTGAAATCCTATCAAATTTGGCTGTATTCCAAACGACTGGTTTTGTAAAATTGTGCTTCAGTTTTTTCATTATTTGTTCAATTCACCATGCCTACTGATGCTGTCTAAATGGGCTCAAGCCAAGTTGCAACAACATCTCCTCCATTTTTTTGTGTGTTGTTCCTTTCTGCAGTATGAATTCATGATGTATGATAGAAAATGAGCAAAATCACTGCCAGAAGAGCAATTCAGGCCCTCAAGGGCCTCTTGTTAAAACATGCATTGGTTTGTTAACTCTTTACCAAATGACAAAATTTTAGATTGGTCAGAATTGAAAGCATTTGCATACGACAAATGAATTTCTGCTCAAAAATTGAAATTTGATTTGGGAAGGGTAGAAAACATTGCGGGAAAAGGAGAAAATACTGGTTACCAGCGTTTTCTCCTTTTCCTACAATGTTTTCAAAAGGCGTTTTCTTCAGGGTCGTTAAAAGTCGGGATGGTGTGGTAAAGGATTAAGGAGTTAAGAAAGAAAATTAATGTATTTCAGAGCTTATAACTTAGAGGGGCACGGCATTATACAGTCCATAGGCGGGAATGGTGTGGCAGGTGGTTCTGGTGGGCGTATAGCTCTAATACTGGAGACAGAAATCTATTATTTTGGATCTTTTGAAGCCCTGGGTGGAGATGGAGATGAGACAGGCAACCTTACAGATGGTGGCCCTGGATCAGTCTATATCCGTGATAAGAGGTAATCCTTTCAGTATGTGTATCCCTTTACTGGATGATTGTGTGGGTTTAGGGGTCTGAGGGGGGCTGCTTTGGAAAAAACAGTTGGAAAAGATGAAAATGCAAGTAACCATCATTTTCTCCTTTTCCAACAGTGATTTCCATCCCTTCATGGACACCAAATGCCAACATTTGAGTCACATTATTGAATTTGTCATCTGTAACTGCTTTTAATTTTGACCAGTCCATAATTTTATCATCTAGTAAAGAGTTAACGAGTTTGCCAAACAAAGCTGTGATTTAACAACACTGAGGAAGAAATGTTTATGATAACACCATGGAATAAGGAGAAAATGCTGATATCTAGCCTTTACTCCTTTTCTATGGTTTTCCTATCCTTTCAAAAGTGAAAGCCACCATTTGAACCTAATTTAATTTGTTGTCTACAATATGTATTTCTATACAAAATTTTAGCCTTGTCCAGATTGAAAGCATTTGCAGACAGCAAAGTACATGTTACTCAAAACATAAAATTTTTCTTTCATAGGGTAGAACATATTGTAGGAAACGGAGAAAATGCAGGTAACCAGCATTTTCTCCTTTTCTGGCAATACTTTTTAAAGCGTTCTTTCTCAGGCTTGTTAAAAGTCAGCATTGTGCAGTAAAAGGTTAACCCTTTACCAGATGACAAAATTTTAGCCTTGTCCAAATTGATAGCATTTGCTGACGACAATTTTAATGTGGCTCAAACGATGCAATTTTCTCTTCATAGGGTAGAAAACATTGTGGGAAGAGGAGAAAATGCTGGTTACCAGCATTTTCTCCTTTTTCACAATGTTTTCAAAAGGCTTTTTTTCCAGGGTTGTCAAAAGGTGGCATTGTGCGGTAAAAGGTTAATGCTTTCAAATTGGGCAAATCTAGAATTTTGTTGTCTGGTAAAGAGTTAACAACATCCACTTTACCATGATGTTACCTATGAAATTAAAACATTTTTCTTTCGTGCTTTTCAGTAGTTTATCGAGAAATGATGTTGGATTAACACTTTACCAAACGACAAAATTTTAGGCTGGTTGAAATTGAAAGCATTTGCAGACGACAAAATAAATGTGACTTTGAAATTGGAATTTGTTTTGGGAAAGGTGGAAAACATTGTGGGAAATGGAGAAAATGCATTTTTTCCTTTTCCCACACTGTTTTCAAATGGCTCCTTTCTCAGGGTCGTTAAAAGTCGGGATTGTGTGGTAAAGAGTTATAAGGTTTGATAATTCATGCTTATGACCAGTTTCCATAACTGTTCAATTGAAGGCAGAAACTGTAGTTTCCATGCGCTAGTTACTTAGGTAAGCAGTGCATGCCATTCAACCAGACAGAAATATGTAATTCATGTGCATTCACCTTATATTTCTCGCGCTTTATGTAATAATGTGATGTGCTGTTATGTGGGGGGAAGGTACCCCACAGGGAATGACTGAAAACAATTGTACTGGATTTTGATGAATGCCCCTACAAAAAACAGGTTAGAGGATGAAATAAACAGAATTTTTTTTTTGATTGAAAGATCAAAATTTATTTCATCTCTTGAACATCATCAGTAATATTTTCACTTGTGGCTGCTCTGCTAGTGAAAATATTACAGATGGTGTTCTCTTGATGAAATAAATTTTGATCTTTTACAAAAAAAAAAACCCCAAATATTCTCTTTTTCTGTGGTTTAAAGACAAAACTGAATGATGCTGGCACTTTTTCCAAGCCCTTGTACTTGTATATAAACCAAGAAGTATAGATAATGGAGCTGAAATATTTGTGGAAAGCTGTGTCCAGTTCCAATTGCCACAATATTTTGATATCAGTTCATGGGTCAATTTTCATTAGCCTTTTTAGCTCACCTGAGCACATAGTGCTCAGGGTGAGCTATTGTGATCGATCGTTGTCCGGCGTCCGTCCGTCCGTCTGTGTGTCCGTCCATCCGTCCGTCTGTGAACAATTACTTAAAAAATCTTCTCCTCTGAAACCGCCCAACAGATTCCAATGAAACTTCACAGAAATGATCCTTAGGTGATGCACTTTCAGAATACTTCAAAGATTTGAATTCCATGAAGAACTCTGGTTGCCATGGCAACCGAGAGAAAAAACTTTAAAAATCTTCTTGTCCCAAACTGTAAGGGCTAGAGCTTTCATATTTGGCATGTAGCATCATCAAATAGCCCTCTACCAAAGTACTTCAAATTATGGTGCTGTTGTTGAAATTGGCCCTATGTTGTGGGTTCTCGGATTTCACATAGAGATAAAGAGGGAAATCTTTAAAAATCTTCTTGTTTACACTCTAGCATCTACAAATATTGACCAATCAGTACCAAACTTGGCCACAATGTATATACCCATAAGGTCTCGGATGAGTTCGATTTTGGATCAAATCCAATCAGAACATCAGGAGTTATTTGCCCTTGAATTTGCAAAAATTACTGAATCTGACTTTCTTTACACTCCAGCATCTACAAATATTACTCAATCAGCACCAAACATTGTCAAAGTGTGTGTGATCATAAGATCTCAGATTAGTTCAATTATGGATCTAATCGGACCAGAACTGTCTGAGTTGTCTGCCCTTGAATTAGAAAATTTGCCATATTTGACTTTGTTTACACTCTAGCATCTGCAAATATTGACCAATCAGTACCAAACTTGGTCAAAATATATATTCCCATAAGGTCTCGGAAGAGTTCAGTTATGGGTCAAATTGAACCAGAACATCCAGAGTTATTTGCCCTTGAATTGGACAAAATTTCCATATTTGACTTTGTTTACACTCTAGCATCTACAAATATATACCAATCAGTACCAAACTTGGTAAAAATTTATATGACCATAAGATCTTGGATGGGTTTTGATTATGGGTCTTATTAGACCCAAACAACATGAGTTATTTGCCCTTCAATTAGAGTTGCTGTATTTGACTTGGTTTACTCTGTAGCATCTACATGTATATATAGTGCAAACTGAAAAATCTTTATGTTTAAACCCAAAATGCCTAGAGCTATGATACTTTGCATGAAGCATCACCTTGTGGACCTCAAGAAATTTTGCACACAAGATGCCCCTGGGATCATTACAGGTCCAGCCGCGGGGCTTAGACGTTTGTACTTAGGTATCTTTCGTGCCATTATAAGAAAATTTTCTGGGTAACCAAAGGCCTATACCTCTGTTAAAGTTGTGAGTTGTCTCTCTTTCATAATCATTTGGCCTTGAACTTCAGTATTTGGTATTTATCTTCATTGTTAACCTGTACTGCTTAGTACTCAGGTGAGCGATATAGGACCATCATGGTCCTCTTGTTTGTGTGTGTGTTTTAATTGCCCCGAAAGAGAAGGCATTGAAGAACAGTGTGGGAAAAGTCGAAAATTCTGGTAACCGGTATTTTTGCCTTTTCCCTCAGTATTTCTAACACTTTAAAAAATGAATCCCATCATTTGAGCCATATTTAAACTATCTTATGAAAATGCTTTAAATTTGGACAAGTCTGTTTTTTATGCCAGTAAAGAGCTGTCAGGTAAACCCAGACAGATCCTTTGAATAATTTTTTTTCTCCCCAAATAGAAACTCTCGTGACTTCGAACAACTTAGGCTGGACAACAAGGGTAAATCCCCGTATCACAGATACATACTAGATGAAGATAACAGTGATGGCTCTTCAATAACAGAGTACTATTTTGATGAACTTTATCTCACTCGGAATGCATCCATAGCACTTAAAACAGGCGATGGTCTGGCACGTTCAATTGAATGTAACAAGTACTATGGTGATAAATCAGGGACAATAATACTACAGGTACTTTCTGTTCTAGATTTTCCCTTTACCAAACAATGTGGTAGTCTCTCGACTAAAGAGAAGAAGGCTTTTGAAAACAATGTGGAAAATGGAGAAAATGCTGATAGCCTCTTCCAACAATGTTTTTATCCCCTCACAATAAGACAATAAGAAATTCCATCATGGTAAAGGTGAAACAAACATTTTTCCACTTTCTTGCAATTTAAAATTATTCAATAATTTAAAAAGGGGCTTAATGCATCTCTGTGATGCATTGTACCAATCAAGCCATCACATTATTATGGATCCATAATAGCCACTTTTTTTTAGCGACTGACTCAATCATGAGGTTTACTGGTCCTTGGACATATAGAAAATGACCAGTTGCGAAAAGTTTTGGCCCAGGTCAGCCTGCACAGGCTTACTTAGGTCAATACTTTTTGCAGATGCATTAAGGCCCATTTTCATAGAGCATGGTTCAGTTATTAGTTATTAGAAAATAATTTTCATACTTCAAAAAAAATTTATCTCCATATAGTAAGGTCACATTCATGATTTTTATTTTGATACTCATTCATGTTTATGACATCAGTGAGATGTCATTGTTCTGAAGAACCCAGAGTTTGATAATAAAATGATTTTTCAACAATAACATTGTATACAAAACAATAAAGGTGGTAAATTTTAGTGCATGAAATTAAGTGTTGTGGTGAAACTTTAGGGTAATTATTCAGCTAAAAATTTCTAATATCCACTAATAAATTATTGGATGTAAGAAAGATGAGCTCTTTAAACACAATGAAAATAGATTTTAGTCATACTCTCTGAGAAGGGGGCTTAATGCATCAGCAAAACGCATCAACCCATGTCAGCCTATGCAGTTGGTGCAGGCCACATGGGTCAAAACTTTTTCTGTTTTTCTGCATGTCCAAGGACCATTCTATGTTCAGAATTAGTCAGTTTTTAGAATAAATGGATTTTATGGATCCATAATTATTTGATAATTTGCTTCTTATGATGCATTACTGAGGTGCATTAAGCCCCCTTTTGCCAGTGCATTGCTCATTTAATTTTGTTCACTTTTGTAGAGATTCTTCGCTCAAAGTGTAAAATCGGGTAATAGATTCTAGATTTGATATTTGAGTCCTTACTCAACTACTTTTCTGAACGTTGTTTTAATTCTGAATTCTGAGACTAGCTATCTGATTAGCAAAGACTTAACATCTCAGCATGGTCTGTGCAATCAGACCTTGATTTACACCACAAAAATCGAAGAAGAAATAATTTTTTTCCACTCTTCAACTCTTCAGACAAATCAAACAGGATATCTAGAAGAATACCAGACGCAGAGTAAACTTCCAATCAATCTCTGGATAAATGATGGTGCAAGGGCCTTCCTCTCCCCTCTCATCTACATACTTGGCGAGGGAGAGATAGCCCTGGATTGGAACGGAGAAATGATTGGTGTGAGACACATAATTATAGTCCCGGGTCGTGTCATAAACATAGCAAACAGTGCTATGACAAGTTTCGAGGAAGATGGTGTGTATCATACTGGGGTTCCAGGAACCTTTCAGTTTGCTACAATGGAACTTGGGGCCACTGCTACCCTACTTATCCCTCAAGATGTACAGTTGTCACTCAAAGTTGGATTTTTGGTATGTTTCTAGTTCTTCTTTCTGTACCAAAATGCATAATAGTACATGTGCGTCATTGCTTTTCCACAGTCTTAAACCCTTTACTACACAACACAAGTTTAAAGTATCCTAAGATAAAGGCTTTTGAGAACATAGTGGGAAAAGAAGAAAATGCTGGTATTTAGCATTTTCTCGTTTTCCAATAATGTTTTCTTGTGTTCAACAGAACTTTAGTCGTCTACAAATGCCTTCAGTTTAGACAGGTCTAAAAATTTGTTGTCCGGGAAAGGCTTTAATTTACCCTTGTGATGCTAAATAAATGAAACAGATATTCTCAAACAGTTCTTAAGATAGAGATATCGCAATTTCGAGGCTGTTTTTGTCAGAATGTCTGGCAAAGAGGCAGACAGTTTTTACTTAAGATCAGACTGCTCAGAATTCATACTGCACATTTTGTGCAGTCTGATCTTGATTTGCTCACTCTGCATAAGTACCATAAAATATGGGTTCAGCTTTACAGGGGTTAACTCGCCCCAATTTAGATTTATTTGTATGTGTCTTGAAATCTGGTCAGAACATTGAGGTTAAAACCCTTTGCCAAATGATCAGCAGATTTTTACAAATCAAGGAAGATGGCTTCTGAAAACATAGTGGGAGAAAGAGAAAAAGCTTGTAATATTTCCATCCAAATTGGGAGCAGTTGCAGACAACAAATCAAATATGGCTAAATTAATAAGATTTTATTTGACAGTGTAGAAAACATTAGGAGTAAGGAAGAAAATGTTGGTCAACCCACATTTTCTCGTTTTCACACTATGTTTTCAAAAGCCTTCCTGCTCAGGATCACTATAACTCTGGATTGTGTGGTAAAGGGTTAAGGGGCTGCTCAGCCCATTAAGGAATTACCATTGAAAAACATTATTTGTCTTTCCCCTTCCCCCCAGCATGAAGTAGAGGGTGGTATACTGGTCTCACCATGGCTGTACATCCGTCTGTCTCTCAATGCATCTGTCTTATTTTTGTTTCTGCGCTCAAACTCAAAAGTGTTTGACCTAGGACCCTGAAACTTTATATAAGTGTTTTTCATGACCGAAGGAGGTGCCCTATTGTTTTTGGGTCACATGGGTCAAAGGTCATGGTCACAGGTGAACTTTGAAAATTGTTTCTGTGTTCTAACTCAAAAGCTGTTTAACCTAGGACCCTGAAAATTTATATAAGTGTTGCTCATGGCCCAAGGAGGTTCCCTATTGTTTTTAGGTCACATGGGTCAAAGGTCAAAGTCACAGGTTAACTTTGTTTGAAAATCGTTTCCATGCTTTAACTCAATAGCTGTTTGACCGAGGACCCTGCAACTTTATACAAGTGTTGCTCATGACCCAAGGAGGTGCCCTTTTGTTTTAGGTCAGGTGGGTCAAAGGTCAAGGTCACTGGTGATTTTTGTTTGCATTGCGACAGTTGCAATTTTCTTTCTTTTGTCTTTCTTCTTTACTGATGATTTGCCAACTACAGTCATACTTTATTCTTGGTAAATCTTTTTTAAACTGAACCCAGTTTTTGATCCACATTAAATTTGTTGCCTTCAATTGTCCTCAGTTATGAGGAATCTAAAATTTTGGTAAAGAGTCAACATATAACCATTGTTGTTCTTTTTTAATTCTGAAAACTTAATTTATGCCTTTCATTCTTACATTTGTTTAGTAGCTAAGGACTTTTCCAAAGTAAACTTATCATTTTTCAGTTTATTGTACCATTTTATCTGACAGGATATGAAGTACGAGTCAGAATTCAGAGCAGATATTTTCCAAGTGCTGGCCTCCAATTTCTACATGGAACCTTCATCTAAAGTTGTCTGCTCTGGAACTAGCCGTTATTCAAACCTAGGAGATGCTTCGGTAGATGGAACTGGTGCAGGCCATGCTTCCAGGGGTGGAGGACGTAAGATTCTTATTTGAATGTCTGTCTTTCTGAATGTATTTCATTTTGACTATGTAGTCATACCCATCCATGGCAACTGTGCAGAGTACAGGGAGTGCACTGGTTTCACAGTGTTTATCAGTCAATCTTTCCATCAGGCTTGTATGCCATAAGTGAAGGTCAACTATGCAAAATTACTCTTAACACACAGCACAGGTGCAGGCCAAGAGGCTTTTCACCTAGAATGTTTAACTCTTTACCAAATGACAATATTTAGGACTGGACCATATTGAAAGCATTAGCAGACAGCAAATTAAATGTTGTGCAAATTATGCTTTTTGTCTTTGATAGGGTGGAAAACATTGTGTGAAAAGAAGGAAATGCTGATTACCAGCATTTTCTCCTTTTCACACAATGTTTTCAAAAGCCTTCTGCTTTAGAGTAGTTAAAACTTCGGATTGTGTGGTAATGGGTCAACTATGTTATAACTATGTTATAATGTATATGATCTAAGGATGATACTTACATTGTGTTAAAATCATCTTTAGTCCATGTTTCTAAATGTCTGTTAACTCATTATAATACAATCCCCAGTTTTAACAACTACGAGAAAGAAAACTTTTGAAAACATACTGGTAACCAGCATTTTCTCCTTTTCTCACCATGTTTCTACCAGTTTGAAGACTAGTCCCATCATGTGAGCAACAATTGACTTTTTGGTCTGCAAAGTCTTTCAATTTGGATAAGTCTGAAAGTCTGAGTCATAGCATAGAATAGGTACTACTGTAAGTCTTACCAAGCTGTTCCATTTTTTAATGACCCTGAGGAAGAAAACTTTTCAAAACTTTTTGAGCAAACGAGAAAATGATAACCATCATTTTCTCCTTTTCCACAATGTTTTCAACCTTGTTGAAAGACGGACCCCATCAATTGACCCACAGGAAATTTGTTGTCTTACAAAATAATTTGTCATTTGGTAGGAAGGTAATAACCAAATTTACCAAAAGTAATTAAATGACACCATCAGTGCAGGTAATTTTTAAACCTACCTAAAACTTATTACAAATTACGTAAAGAACAAAGACTTCAACAGTATGAGTTTTCATTGCAAATAATCTCTATTTCCCACAATCTCTTCCCAAGTTGTCAACTGCTAGGGTGTCAAAAGTCAACCGTTTACCGTAACTTTGTCATGATGGTGTACCTCATTTTAACTTGTAGTGATGTCAGATCCCACAGTGGGTGGACCTAGATATGGATCAGTCTATCAGCCAACAACATTTGGAAGTAAAGGAGGTGGAGTTTATGGTGGATTTGGGGGCGGTACTGTTAACTTTGTTGTCCCGTCGGTGATTTACCTAGATGGTTTTATTATTGCTGATGGTGCCAATGGCAGAGGGACAGATGGTGGGGGTGGCAGTGGTGGCTCTGTCTATGTTGTAGCAGGTATGAACCAGCACAAGACATGTATACTAACGCTGTCAATAACACAAATAACAGAATCTAATGTATTTCTTCTGAACAAATCTGAAGTTAACATAGATTTCTGTGGCATTTTGTGTTAATGTGAAGGGTGGTTGTTGAGACTTGAAAAAATACAATGTGTAGCAATATCTCGTATTTGCTTATAGAAGCAATTAGGGCTTCTGCCTTATTTTCAAAGGAAGACAAAAAATTAGGTCAATGATCATGTGTAGTTATCTTTTAGCCATGAGACATGCTCTGTGTAAAAAGAGTTTAACTCTTTACCAAACAACAAAATTTTAAGCTAGTCCGAATTGAAAGCATTTGAAGACAAAATAAATGTGACCTAAAAATCGAATTTTGTTTTGGGGAGATTGAAAACATTGTGGGAAAAGGAGAAAATGCTGGTACCAGCATTTTCTCCTTTTCCCACAATGTTTTCAAAAGGCGTTTTCCTCAGAGTCGTTAAAACTGGGGATAGTGTAGTAAATGGTTAATGTATCTGCAAAAAGTATCAACACATGTCAGACTGTGTGGTCCACATTGGTCAAAATATTTTGCTTTTTGTAAATTTTCTGCATGTCTAAGAACCATATTCTACCTCATGAATCATTAGGAGATGCATTTAACCCCTGTTTCAGAGAGCATAGCTCATATGTGTTAAAGTTTCATTTAATTTTTAGCTCCACTGGCCGAAGGCCAGCGGGCTTATGTCATGGCCCGGTGTCCATCATGCATCCGTCCGTCCGTGCGTTAACTTTTATTTCAAACATCTTCTTCTCTGAAACTACCCATCCAATTTTCATGAAACTTCACAGAAATGATCCTGCTATTGTCCTCTTTATAATTTCTTGAAAGAATTTGATTCCTTCAAAAACTCTGGTTGCCATGACAACAAAACTGAAAAATATTGGAAATCTTTAAAAATCTTCTTGTCTGAAACCATAAGGCATAGGGCTTCCAAATTTGGCATGTAGCTTTATGTAGTAGACCTCTATCATGTGTCTTCAAATTATAGCCCTGGGGTCAAAATTGGCTCTGCCCCAGGGGTCACAAGTTTTACATAGGCTTATATAGAGAAAACTTGAAAAATCTTCCTGTACCTAGCCATAAGGCCTAGAGCTACCAAATTTTGCATGTAGCTATATCTAGTGGGCCTCTACCAAGTGGGCCAAAATTTTAGCCGTGGAGTCAAAATTGGCCCCGCCACAGGGGTCACAAGTTTTACATGGGCTTACATAGTGATAACTTAAGAAATCTTCCTGTACCTAGCCATACAGCCTAGAGCTACCAAATTTTGCATTTAGCTTGATCTACTGGAGGTCTACCAAAAATGCCCAAATTACAGTCCTGGGGTCAATTTGGCCTCATGCTGGGGGGGTGGCGCAGGGGGCGTAGGTTCACAAGATTTACATGGGCTTATATAGGGAAAACTTTTAAATCTTGGTGTACATAGCCATAAGGCGTAGGGCTACCAAATTTTGCGTAATTATAGCATTATCTAGTGGACAACCACAAAGAGGGCCCAAGTTACAGCCCTAGGATCAAGTTTGGCCCTGCACCAGGGGTCACAAGTTTTACATGGGTTTATGGAGTGAAAACCTCAGAAACCATCTTGTTACTAGCCATAAGGCCAAGAACTCCCAAATTTGGCATGTTATTCTTCTAATACACATATTCCCCATTTAGTCCGACTGTAGCCCTGGGGTCAAAGTTTTATAAGGGCTTATATAGTGAAGACTTCTTGACAATCTTCTTGTTTCTAACCATAAAGCATAGGACTAACAAATTTGGCATGTTTTGAGCCTTGGGATCAAAATCTGTCCTACTCTAGGGTTCACAAATTTTAGATAGGCTTACATAGTGAAAACTTAAGATATCTTTTTTTTATCCTTACTGTAAGGCCTAGGGCCATAAAAGTTTGGCATTCCGATTCATATTGTAGACTTCTACCAAGATTGTTCCATCTTTTTCATTGAAACCACTCTTCCAATTTTGACCAAACTTTACAGATATCATCTTGCCATTATGTTTTTCAGAATGTCTTCAAAGAATTAAGTTCTGTTAAAAGCTATGTTTGTTATGGCTACAAAACTGAAAAGTACTGAAAAACCTTTAAAAATCTTTTCCAAAAGCTTGTAGTTACTAACGTCATTGTAGCTCATGAAAAAGATACTGATTTTTAGCTCCACAGGCCTAAGGCCATCAAGCTTATCGTCTCTGAAACTGATTCACCCAATAAGTCACAAGCTTTACATAGGCTAATATAGTGTGAACTTAAAAGGTCTTCTTGTTCCTTACCTTGAGTTAAAGCTGTAATATTGTATGAGTGTAATCTAAATAACCTCTTCCAAAGTTATTCAAGTTATGTCAAAATTAGTCCTATCTCATGGGTCATAAACGTGTGCTTATAGCGTGAAAATTCAAAAAATGTTTTGGCTCCTAACCGAAAACCCAAGGGCTACCAAATCTGGATCACTTTGATTTTTTTTTTTTTTAAATTAGCCTTGCATCAGGGGTCTTATGTTTTACAGAGGCTTCATATGGATGAAACTTGAAAATCACCTTATTTATAACCATACAGCATAGACTTGTATTATTTTGGCATGTGGCTTTATCTTGTGGACCTCTACCAGGGTTCAAGTAATTATCACTCTGGGATCAAAAATGGCTTTGCCCTGTGGGTCTCAACTTTCACATGGGCTTTACAGAGAAAACTTTGTAAGTCTTCATTTTGAAACCATTTGGCTCAGAATTGAAATGTTTAGTATTCATGGTTTATATTTATAAGCCAGTGGAGTGATACAGGGCCATCATGGCCCACTTGTTTTGTTTTGATAATCTGAGTATTTGGTATTACTGACTTTCTGGTTCCTGTCCAAGGATTTTACTGCATACTTATTTGAGCCATGCTCTGGCAAAAGGGGGTTTAATGCATTTCTGTGTTCAATGACACCAAACAAGTCATCACATAATTATAGATCCATAAAATCCATTTTGTCTGGCAGCTGACTGAATCATGAGGTATACAGTTCTTTGACATGTAGAAAATTTACTGAAAGCAACAAGTTTTGGCTCAGGTCAGCCTGCACTGACTATAGCCCCCATTTCACAGAGCTTTGCTCATTCATTTTAGCAGATTTTATAAGGGATTTCAATATTCTCATGCACCTTCTTTGAGATTTTTACTAGTTTGAAGAATAGAACAACATAGACGGATTGAAAAAAAACTTACTGTAATGATAATTGAGAAAGCAGATGAACTGCATGAGAAGAAAGAAATGTTTGTTAGAATTATTTTGATTTTCCAAGCTGGAACCAGTTACTTTCTCTCTCAGGTCATATAAAAGGCCATGGTTCTGTGTCAGTGGTAGGGGGTCAGGGTTATGGAGATGCAGGCGGTGGGGCTGGAGGTAGAATAGCCCTGCACAGCAGTGATGCCAATGAGTTTAAAGGAAGTCTCATAGCCCTTGGAGCAGGAAGTACCTCAGGTCAGGGTGACCTGGGAGGTCCTGGAACAGCTTTTGTTGAAGATCGCATTAGCCAGTTTGAATATCAAAGCAGGTAAATTATTATATATTTTATATAGATTAAAAATAGTTTTTAGTTATATCACAGTGATGGACATCTCACTTTTTCATAACTTTCTGTCACAAGACTCAGCTTTAAAATTTCTTGCCAAAGAATACTCCAGGTTTCTTTGTGCCTCAAGCAGATATTGAACAATAATTGTCTATCTACAAACCCAAGGCATCAGCCATGGAAGACCATTGAAACTCTTTACCAAATGACAAAACCTTAGACTTGTCTAAATAGAAAAAAATGCAAATGAAAAATTAGCTGTTGCTCAAATGATTTAAAATTTGTCTTTAAAAGGGAAGAATACTTTTTGAGAAAAGGAGGGAAGTATGTTTGCAAGCATTATCTCCTATGGCCACTCTTCCCTTCAAAGGTTTTAACCCTTTACCCAACAATCCCAAGTTTTAACAACCCTGAAGAAGAAGGCTTTTGAAAGCATGGTGGGAATAGCAAAAGATACTGATAACAAGCATTTTCTCGTGGTCCCAAATTGTTTGTTACCATTGATTTCAAAGACAGAAATCATCTTGTGAACTACACTAAATTTGATATACGAAAATCCGCAAGTCAAAAATTATATAGTTTGGTAAAGAGTTTCAAACATGGAGTTGGTAAGGGATTTAAGGCATTAACCTTTTACCACACCGTCCCAAGTTTTAATCCCCTTGAGAAAAAAGGCTTTTGAAAACACTGCAGGAAAAGGAGAAAATGCTGGTAACCAGCATTTTCTCCTTTCCCAACAATGTTTTCTACCCTTTCAAAAACAAATTTCAGCATTTGAACCACATTTAGTTTTTACCTTGCAAATGCTTTTATTAAACATGACTCAAAAATTCTGTTGTGTGGTAAAATGTTGACACATTGAGACAACCTTTTTTGTCTTGAAGCAGACCACTTTACCACACAATTCCGACTTTTAACAACCCAGTGAAAGAAGGCTTTTGAAAACATTGTGGGAAAAGGAGAAAATGCAGGTAATCAGCATTTTTGTCCTTTTCGCACAATATTTTCTACCCTTCCCAAAACAGATTTCAATTTTTCATTCACATTTATTTTGTCATCTGCAAATGCTTTCAATTTGGACAAGTCTAAAATTTTGTTGTTTGGTAAAGAGTTAAATAAAAAATGATATTTCTTATTTAAGAAGTTTATTTTGAAAGTCTTGTGCAGCTAATTTGTTGATGAGTCTTGGGGCTAAATGGTGTACAGCTCATTACACAGATTAGTTGGCTCCCCTTTTCATTTGGGATACTTACTGACTGACAGATTCTAACATCAGAAAGGATTACTAACAGATACAATTACACTTGTGTTAGAAATCACCTTCATTACCCTTTTGTCAAACACTCCCAAGATTTAAGGACCCTGAGCAAGGTTTTGAAGAGAATGTTGGAAAGGGAGAAAATGCTGGTAACCAGCATTTTTTCCTTTTTTCACAATGTTTTCTACCCAATCAAATACAGAAATTACCATTTTAGCAACATTTAATTTGTCGTCTGCAAATGCTTTCAATTTGGTCCACTCCAAAATTTTGTCGTTTGGTAAAGAAGTAAGACATTAGGTAAGTGAAATTTTATTATTGGACAATTTCATTAACCCTTTACCTCACAATTCCGAGTTTCAACAACCTTAAAGGAAAAGCATTTTTTAAAACATTGTGGGAAAAGGAGAAAATGTTGGTAACCAGCATTTTTCTCCTTTTCCCACAATGTATTTTCCTAATCTACGCAATGTTTGGCTTGTCGCCTCCAAATGCTTTCAATTCTGACAAGTGTAAAATTTTGTCATTTGGTAAAGAGTTAAAGCTTCCTGTTTTTGCAGGCTATATCTTGATGGTTCAGAGCTAGAGATACCAAAGCCTGTGATCATAGACCATTTGAACCCAAGACATGTAGAGGAATCCATTGCTGGGCTCTCAACAAACACCCATGGAGCCCATTTAGACTTTGAACATCTGATGCTGAACAGAAATGTAAGTTTCTTTTGTGTTTTCTTTTATCCTTTTCCTCTGTTTTCCTTAAACCCTTCACCACATAATTGCAAATTTCAATCCAAGAAAACAAAAACAATTTTGAAAACATTGTGAGAAAATAAGAAAATGTTGATGCACATGTAGTCTGATCTTCGATGAGCACTGTCTGCTTTGTTTGGACATTCTGTACAAGGGTTACCTTGAAATTGCTCATGCTAGTGTCTTATTTCTAGACTGAAAATGCTTGCTCCATTTGTTAAAGGGTAATAAAGGGCTCATCCAAATTGAAAGCAATAAGACAACAAACTAAATGTAGCACAAACATGATTTCTGTCATTGTTAACATGGAAAAAATTGTGGGAAATGGAGAAAATGCTGGTTACCAGCATTTACCAGCATTTTCTCCTTCTCCCACAATGTTTTCAAAAGTCTTCGTTCTTTAGGGCCATAAAAACTCAGGATTGTGTGGTGAAGGGTCAAGAAAGATGGATTAACGACCCTGAGGATGAAGGCTTTTGAAAATATTTTGGAAAAAGGAGAACATGCTGGTTGCAGGCATTCTCATCTTTTCCCATAAATTTTTCTAAGCTTTCACAGACAAATTCCATTTTTTGAGTAACACTTTTTTGTCTGCAAATACTTTGAATTTTGACAAGTCTACATTTTTGTTGGTTGGTAAAGGGTTAAAGGTCAAGGTCACAGATCACATGTCAATGTCATACAACCACTTACCAAACAATCTGGAATTTTTACTACCCTTAGGAAAAAGGCTTTTGAAAGCAATATGGGAAAGTGAGAAATACTGGTAAACCAGCATTTTCTCAGTATTTTGAATTTGGAGAAGTCTTAATTTTTGTTTTGTACAGAGTACAGAGTTAAGTCACACTATGTACAAGGCATTTAACTCTTTACCAGAATACGAAATTTAATACTAGTCAAAAATGAGAGCATTTTCAAATGACAAGTTAAATGTAGCTTAAATGTTTGACTTAGTTAGTTTCTGAAAGGTTAGCAAACTTTGTGGGAACTGGAGAAAATGCTGGTTACCAGCATTTTTCCCCTTTTCCCATAATATTTCCATAAGTTTAATTTTCCAGGTTTGTTCAAACTAAGGATTGTGTGATAATGTTATTGCTGCTTTCCATTTGTAGGCAATGATAGAGATAGAGGCAGGTAATGTCAGTATCACATCAGCTAATTTCGACTATGTTATGGGAGACAAGACTGGATACATACATGTACAAGATGGACAAACTATGTATGTGGAGTATTCAGACAATTCAGTTGTTAGATCCTTCCCACCTACAAATTTTCATGTGGATTACAGGTCAGAGCTTTGGCTTCCAGCTGACTTCAAAGTGTATGGTACTCAAGTGCCCGCTTTTAAGGTAAGAGAAATGTTATTATGGTTTTACTGTGGAGATCATAATGAGAAGTCTAATATGTTAATGCTATTTTTCAAGAAAGTATCATTTATGTTTTGTATAACAAAAGAGGAACTAATCATCTTTGGCAAATTATTTTATATATTAGCCATGCTCTGTGAAAAGGGGACTTAATGCATATCCATGATACATTGTACCGAGCAAGTCATCAATAATTGTAGATTCATTAAATCCATTTAGTCTAACAATTGACTAAATCTGGAGTTAGAATGGTCCTAGGACATGTAGAAAATTTTAAGATTGCAAAAAGTTTTGGCCCATGTCAGCCTGCACAGGCTGACGTGGGTCGATACTTTTTGCAGATGCATTAAGCCCCCTTTTCACAGAATACAGCTCATATATATTTTTAAACATCAAAATTTTCAATAACAGAATAGACTGACAGTAAAAGTAGTTTCTGTATTTCTTTTTGTTTCCAAATTATTGATTTAATCTATACTGCTGTCCCTTACAGCACCCCCCACCCCAAATGAACACCCTGGCCAAAATGTTTCAGCATAGTAGACAATGTAGATCCAAGATCAGACTACAAATTTTGTCTAGATCTTAATATGTACGGGCCAGCAAAGCAACTTCAGTTGTGGAGGCATTTTCATGGTGAAAACTTGCCATGCTAACCCTTGATAGCTGAGTGCTAATGACAACAGTGCTAATTACTTTCACAATCTGATTGATGAAGTCATTGGGCCAAGGTTAATTCCACTCCCTGCAAATGAACATTGTTTTGATGTAGCTATTTAGGAAAACAGGCATTGACTTAGAGTGCTGTGCAAAAAACTTCCATAAAGAGTTTCCCATAAATGATGCATGGATAGTTGCAGTGGTGGCAGTGCCATTGTTTAAATATTGTTGCATATTGTGTGTAACTGAAACCACCAAATTTTAGACTTTTCCAAATTGTAAGCACAAATGAAATATGGCTTAAACTATGCATTAGCATTTTCTCCTTTTTGGACAATTTTTTCAAGAGCCTAAGCTTCCTCCTCATGGAAGTCAAAACATGAGATTGTCAGGTAAATGTGTGAAATATCAAATAAGCAAAGCATAATACTTGCTGATTTGACAAGTGGCCAAAAAAATAATCCAGAAGCACAAACAAATACTTATTAACACTGTTTTATCTCTAATCCAGTTTGATGGACATGTGATAGGTGTAATGAATCTGACTATAGAGGAAGACAGAGAAATGCATATTGCTGCCACAGCAACAAATGGCCTGGTTGTAGGTGGAAACATGAAAATCTACCCAGAGGGTAAGATAATTTGTATCTTGTGTAGTCACAGTTCTCTCCCTTGCACATAAGAAAATGATGTGTTGACTGCTTATTTACATGCGAAGCCACCATAAGCCAGCCATATTGAAAGAATTGTTTCTGAAATAGTTAAAGTCAAGCTTGTCTAACACAGTAACGCCCTCAGATGACTTTTTTCTGTTTTGCAGCTGACATATATGTCATTGTTTTCCACACGTTACAAAAGAAGAAAAGAAATTCCTTCCTTTCAATTATATCCCACTTGTGTAATTTGTGGTGGTTTTTGATAGGTCTAAAAATTGGTCTAAAAACTGAGTGTTCAGATGGAGGCTAATCTTGAATTGTTTATCTGTATTAAAATACAGGTACGCTTGGATTTGGTTATCTGTCATTGCAAGCTGGTGGATTGATTGATCATTCGGACCACTTCAACTTGGAAACAGCAGACATTCACATGAAATATGGCTCCATGATAACAGCCAATCAAATTACTCTAACTTCCAACTCTCTGCTAATGGAAGGGGAAGCCACTCTTACAGTATCAGGTAACTTTGTCAATCAGAGGCTTCTTTTGTAGAAAACAATGTTTACACATGCTGTGAAGTCTCTGTTATTTGAAAATTAACTCCTGACCAGACAAAAAGAGTTAAGCCCATACAAAATTGAAAGCATTTGCAGGCAACAAATTAAGTGCAACTCCAAAGATTAGATTTTTCTTTAAAAGGTTGGAAAACATTGTTGGAAAAGGAGAAAATGCAGCTTACCAGCATTTCCTCTTTTTCCTACAATGTTTTCAGAAGCCTTCATTCCCAGGGTCATTTAAACATTTTTGATAAAAAAAGTGCAAATTTGGAGTACCACATAGCTGCCTTTTTGATGGATAGGTGGCCTAGTGGTTGATTCACGGCATTACCAATCTAAGGTCTGAAGTTTGATTCCTGGTTATTGAGGATGTTTATGTAAGACTTTTTATTTTTCCTGTTCAACATAGGTGAACTGGTTAGAAACCCATAGGTAGCCTCGCATGCTTTACTCCTTTTGGAAGAAGAACTACCATAAATTGTTGCACCTGGATTTCCTTGTATCTGACTTTTCCTTTCTATGTCAGTCTGCACTTGTCAGATATGTATATACATAAACAACAAGTGCATGCAAATATAGGGATAGATCATGCAACACTAAGTCAATCATTAAAGATATTGATCAATTATAATCTGCGATCAAAAAAAAAAAAAGAATAGATTTTGTCCAAATTGAATACATTTACCAATGACAAATTATCCTTTTACCTGACAATCCCAAGTTTTAAGGATGTTTATAAAGAAGACTTTAAAACATTGTGGAAAAGTCAGAAAATCATGCTTCCCAACTCTCCTGATTTCGTCGGGAGTCTCCCGATTCAAGACAAAATACCCGATCACCCCGACAGACAGTTAAAAAAAAACAGATTTGGAAAAAATCCGACATAAGGGTAAAAAGGGTGTGATAAATTTGTACCCGAGGTACGTGTACAACTAGTTGACACGTGTGTGTGTTTCATGGTCAATCGGGTTCGTTGTCTATAAATAGGAATCAAGATACTGAGATTTATCGATCGATGATCGTGAACCAATCAAATTCGAGAACAGGCCAAGGTACTTTTCAGAGTAAACTGGCAGCCTGTGTTTGATATTCTATCGGACGGCTGCGTGAGATACAACGGGTACCAGCTTTTTTTTCAAAGTGGAAATCAAAACGTCGTTCACTTGACGTTAGCAGGTAAATTACGTTCTAAGAGTATAGATCTATAAACACAAAATACCAGTGCTCATTGCATCCCCAGGACGCAGACAAAAATGAGTGAAAACATTAAGTTAATAATCATCAGAAACAATGAACAAATACGAAGTTTTAAACTCTTACTGCTCAGTGACCACTGGAATTCCAATTTACGTAAAAATAGATCGACCCGAACGTGATCGTAGTTTTATTTAAAACAATGATGTAGCAATATTCAACTGGTTACCGGCGATAGGGTAATATTGCAATGCTCAGGGCACTGATTGGAGGAACCTAGCGTTACCGATGCTGACGTTTGCTTCCAGAATTTTTTCGTGTGAAGATTGCCTCCAGATTTTTTTTTTTTTTTTTTTTGAAAAGTGCTTTTTTTTTTAAATTTTCTTCATGCTTTTGACATATTTTACTGATGACTGATGACTTATGCAGACAAAAATGATACTCAAAACGAACTCAATGGGACTTGACTTTTTTTTCAAACAGTATGACAGCTTGCTTGTCCTTTTAAAAGTTACCAGCAATTCGAGCTGGATTATTTGAGGTTTATTCGATATACCTGTTTGCGATTATTGAGTACCAAAGAGAATGAATAATAAAGGATAAAATTTGGTACTCCGTAGTCTATATTTCAAGCTAAGACATGGGTACAATATAAAATGGCAGAATATCTTTACAGTAAGTCAAAATTATATGATATACTTACAAAACACAATGGACAAAGTAGCATTTGATAATAAACATTACAGTGCTTCTTTACCATAGTCACTGCTTTCTGTATATTCATGGCTGTAATGACTGATTTTGTTTTAGCTCTAAATACTCACATGTATACATCTGAAAAATAATAATATTCAATAAAGAATAAAAAAAATAAATAAAGTAAATAGATAAATCATAAACCAGACTTTTGTTCAATTGTAAAGTTATTTAGCCTAAAATGGTTTAAAAATGATCTTTAGAAGGGCCTTCCGGTATGCCTCAAAAAGTCTCCCCCTTGAAACCCCAAATCTTCCCTTTTGAAACTCTCAAAAACCCCCTTTGGTGTTTGAAAGAGTTGGGAAGCATGGAAAATGCTGGTAGCCAGCATTTTCTTCATTTCCCACAATGCTTTCAGACACTTCAGAATATAAAAAAAAAAAACTTTTGTCACCTTCAAATGCTTTCCATTTGGACTGGTGCAAAATGTTTTTGTTTGCTAGAGTTAAATATTATGACTTGAAAAATTAGGTTTGTCATCAAAGTGGAGAAAATCATTTTTTATTCTTTTCCCAGAAATCTTTATAATAGCCTTTTTTTTTTTTAAGGGTCAACAAAACACAACATTTTTTAGTAAAGATTTAAATAATCCTTTACAAGAATGACTCAAATGAGTCAAATGCTCCATGGATTGTAGGAATTCACCAGACTTATATCATGATTGTTTTAGTCAGCAATTAGCACTTTATTTTCAATAGGAAATGCATGTTTATATATATATATATATATATATATATTATATATATATATATATATATATATATATATATATATCTCTCTCTCTCTCTCTCTCTCTCTCTCATTTAATCCTTTGTGTCATTGTGTCTTGTAAGGGTGTAAGTTTTTTTTATTTTTCTACAGGCAGAGGAGGGAATGGCTCAGTGAGCAGTGGAATGGGTAATGAAGTGCTTTTGAATAATACTGATGGTTCCTTATTGGCCATTACTGGAAGCGGAGGAGGGCATGGAGGTTTTGGAGGTGGGGCAGACTTAGACTCTTACAGCACAGGTAAAATTTATTTTATGAGTCATGCCCTGTGAAAAGGGGGTTTAATGCATCAGCAAAAAGTATTGTCCCAGGTCAGCTTGCACAGGCTGACCTGGGTCGACACTTTTTGCTATTGGTCAATTTCCTGCATGTCAAAGGACCAGTCTAAGTCTTGATTCACTTAGTAGTTAGACAAAATGGGTGTTAAGAATCATTAATTATATCATGAATAGCTTATTATGATGCATCACAGAGATGCATTAAACCCCCTTTTGCCAGTCTGCTGCACATATCTATTTGATGTGAAAAGGAATGATTGATAGCTTGACTTTACTAGGTTGTTTTATTACTTCTTTGTTGTTTACCAAATGACAAAGTTTTAATTCTATTGTTTGAAATGCATGTGAAGATGACAGTTTAAATAGAAATGAATGGTATTATATGTGGTTGAAAGGGTAGAAAAAAAATTATGTAACCAACAAGAATTTTCTCCTTTTCCCAAGATGATTTCAAAGCTTTCTTTCTCAGGGTCCAGAAAACAGTGAATTGTTTGTTACCGGATATAAGAGAGACAGTAAATGCTAGTAGCATTATGTTCTGTTAAAGTGCAATGTTCAACCTTGAATTACGTGACAAGATGTACTTTCCATGTGCAGTTATTGTTTATGCAGTATCTACTGGTCTTTATTATTTAACCTGTTGCCTAACATTCCAAAGTTTTCACATGCCTAAAGAAGAAGGCTTTTGAAAACATTTTTGAAAAAAGGAAAATTTGCTGTTTTCTAACATTTTTTATCTTTTCCCACAAAATTTCTAACCTTTCAGAGACCAATCTCATCATTTGATTAACATTTTATTTGTAGAGACTGCAAATGCCTTTCATTTTGGCAAATGTAAACTTGAGACCTGTGGTGAAGTGTGAATCCATTATTAAGTTTTCAAAAGTGGATTCTTATGTAGTTTGAGAAAATGCAGTTTGTTTAATTAATGCTGAATCATTTCAGGAAAAGCTTATGGTTCGTACAGAACCCCACAACACACTGGATGTAAGGGTGGAGGCTCAAATCCAGGAGAAGCTGGAGGAAAGATAAAAATAGGCATCACCAAGTATCTACATCTGGACGGAATCATTGTGAGTAAAGGCGGTAATGCTACTGGGGGTAACAGTGGTGGAGGCAGTGCAGGAAGTGTGTTGATACAAACACAAAATATCTCGGGCCATGGCCTTATTGAGGCAACAGGTGGAAATGGCATTGGCTATGGTTTTGGTGGGGCAGGTGGACGTGTGGCAGTGCATGTTAGCTGGTACCGGGAATACAGTGGTGATTACATTGCATATGGAGGGTTTGCTGGTACCAGTGTGCCTGGTCATATTGAGACTGGAAATGGAGCTGGTGGCACTGTGTTTATCACTGATTCCAATGATCAGGGTCTGACAAACAAAGAAACGGAAGTTGTAAATGGAACTGTGACATTTATTGATGGTTTTGTGTATTTGCTCATAGATAATGACAACAGAAATAAAATTATTGGAACAGTAGTGATGCGAGAAGATTTGAAACCCTTTGAATTTGATAAGCTAGAGGCAAATAACCATGCAGTGCTCTGGCTTGACGGAATAGATTCTGAGTTGATTGTGCACAAATTTGATGGAGATAGGACAGGATCCATGCACTTAGTAGCAAATCAGAAACTGTGGGTAGAATATGTTGAATCTATGAGTGGTTATACTGTTGCCCCAGTGAGTTACAACATTGAATATGGTGCTGAAGTTGTCCTACCATCAACAACCATTATACTTGGGACAAGAACAGAGATGAAAGGGCTTATGACAATGGTGCAAAACTTGACAATAGCTGAAGGGGCTAAATGCACCTTCTCATCTACAGCACAAACAGCATTGATAGAGAATGGAACCTATACTAAAATGACATATAAAGGCAATATAAGTCTCAGTCATTTAACTGTGCAGCGAGGGTCTGAGGCTGTCTTCAATGAGACTGAAGCCAATCTTGTTCTGTTTCTGATTAAACTTAGTATTAAGTTTGAAGGCCTGATGTGGATGAACAGAGGTTCCATATATTCTCGTGAAGGTGTGATTGAAAGTCTAGCTGTCTTAGATGTAAATTTTAAAGGTCATGATGCAGGGATGGGCATTGGAGCTGGGGGCTCATCAGGTGATTATGGGTATGGTGGATCTTATGGTGGTCATGGTGGTGCACCCAAGCCTCATGTTGGAGGGACTCCCTATGGTTCTGTATATGAGCCTGTAAATATGGGCAGTGGTGGTGGGAGTGGAAGCGGACAAGGTGGTAAAGGTGGTGGCTATCTTTTCTGGAATAATGGAGATAATTTATGGATAGATGGAGAACTGACACTAGAAGGAGAGGCAGGACAAATTGGAGATGGAGGAGGAGGAAGTGGGGGTGGGCTGTTTATAAAGACACTGAACTTTTCCGGATTTGGACATATAGACTGCCATGGTGGCTCTGGAATTGGCAATGGAGGTGGAGGGTCAGGAGGAAGGATTGCTGTGCATATTGGTTTCCAGAATAAATACAGAGGTAGACTGAATGTCACAGGTGGGCTGGGTTTGGGCTCTTTTCCAAGTGGGGCTGCAGGGACTGTGTATTTAGAGGAAAATAGAAAAGGACCACAGTATGCTGAAGTCAAATATGACCCTGATACTCTGAAATATGAAACCACAGCTACTCATAGACGACTTGAAATAGATAATGACCACATTGACAAGCATTTGTATGAGGATCATGCGGAACCCTGGCTTTATACAGTTTTATCAGAAAATCAAGATATTTATGAATTTGATGAGATTGATCTCACAAGACATGCAAACCTTCAGATTGACTATCCAGCAGATTCTGGTGCAGCTACCAATCCAGCAGTCACTGTGTACTTTCATCTATTCTATGGGGATAGAACAGGTTTACTGTATATCAGGGAAAGACAAAAGGTGTATATTGAAGTGGTGGAATCCATTTCTAATGAGACTATAGCACCGTGCAGCTTCCGTTTAGATAATGGTAGCGAGGCTCTCTTCCCAGTAACCACAAATCTAATGGGGACAAGGTCAGTGTTAGGAGGGAAAATAACTGGTGTTGAGACAATGAATGTCAGAGGAGGAGCTGATGTTGTGTTTTTATCCACTGCCCAAACTGCTTTGATTGAGAACAGAGAATACATTATGGAAACAACACCTGGAAATTTTAGCTTTGCCATACTACAAGTAATGGCATACTCCATTGCAGAATTTAGAGATATAACAGGTGTCTGTGTGATCTCTGTGGCCAAATTTTATGTGAAATTTGAAGGTTTACTGCTGATGAATGCAGTCAAAATTGAGTCTACCTATGGACATATTCAAAGCAGAGGGATACTTGATATGGATGGAATGGGACATGGACCTGAACAAGGACCAGGGGCAGGGTTAACACTGTCAGACCAATATTTATTAGGGGAAGGAGCAGGTCATGGTGGATATGGGGGAGGACCCGGCCCTAAATATGGCGGTGTCCCTTATAATTCTATCTACACACCATTTGAAGCTGGAAGTGGTGGTGGGAGTGGGTCAGGTACAGGAGGGTCAGGTGGGGGTAGAATGGAGTGGGAGAATGCAGAATTAATTGAGATGAATGGCTTGCTAACTCTAGCTGGTACTGACGGAAGTGGGGGACATTCCGGAGGAGGTAGTGGGGGTAGTCTAGTAATACATACACTCAATATAACAGGGCATGGTGTGATAACAGTTCATGGAGGAAATGGTGTAGGTCATGGGGGCGGAGGATCAGGGGGGCGTGTGTCTGTCAACTGTCAGTTTAGGTACTCCTATGGAGGGAAGTACCATAACTATGGGGGTAATGGTGGAACACAGAACTCCCATCATGGAGCTGCTGGCACCACTTTTAAGGAGGAAAATTTGAGAGAGCTGGAATACAGACACAAGAAATATGACCCAGTCCTTAATACAACCTATTTGGAGGTGGACCATCATATGTTGCATGCTGATAATGCAGGAAAACGTGGTGCACCAACTGAAATACGAGATCCTGATGCAGTGGCTTATGAGTTTGATGAGGTTGACATTACAGGTTTAACTTACGCATGGATTTACAATGTCACAGGGGCTAATATGACCATTCATAAATTTCTAGGTGACAAGACAGGTCAGCTGCATGTGAGACCAACCCAGAAAATTGCAGTTGAAGTTGTTGAGTCAGTCAACAATGTAACAGAAGCTCCTGTGAGTTATGTCATAGATTATGGTGCTGAAGCTATTTATCCATCTGAACTTCATATTCATGGGACTAACAGTACTCTTGCTGGAACTATCACAGGCGTACATAATCTGTATATTGAAAATGGAAGCTGGGTAGAATTTATGTCAACAGCCAACACTGCTCTTATAGAAAACAGGGAATATACAAGAAAAACCACTGAAGGTCACTTCCAGTGGAGTCAGCTGCATGTCAAACTAGGTGGTAAAGCAGGTTTCTTAAATGTTTTGAATGATTTACTGATTGATGTAAGTGAGTGCAAAGTGAAATACCAAGCTAATCTTTATATGAATGATGCCACCATTAAATCTACCTATGCATGGATTGAGAGTGAAGGGGTGTTTCATCTAACTGGACATGGTCATTCTGCAGAGTCAGGTCCTGGAAAGGGCTCCACAGTTAGTGGTCAAGGTTATGGAGCCTCACATGGAGGTCATGGAGGAGGTTCAGATCCCGACCAATTTGCAGATCCATATGGAAGTATATTTAGACCTTTTGAAGCTGGTAGTGGTGGGGGAAATGGGTCTGGTACAGGTGGAAATGGTGGTGGAGTTCTTCACTGGATTAATAGTCATTATTTTGAACTACATGGTCTGCTTGCTGTGCAGGGAACCAATGGAACAGGTAACAATGCAGGTGGAGGAAGTGGTGGATCTGTGTTAATTGAGAGCATGAATTTTACTGGACATGGTGAGATCAACACAGAAGGAGGGTCAGGTACAGGCACAGGGGGTGGAGGAGCTGGAGGACGAGCAGGAATACATTGTGAGTGGAGGTATACTTTTGGAGGAAGATTTGTTAACCATGGAGGTGTAAGTGGAACAGAAGCCACGTATGCTGAGTATGCAGGAGCAGCTGGAACTACTTTCGTTAAGAACAATAAACGGCCATTAGAATACAGGAAACTGAAGTATCAAGATCAGACAAACATTACTTACTTTGAGGTAGATCACAGGTAAATAAGTCTTAAACATGCTTCCTGAAAACTCTTTATACTAGTCTAAAGAATACCTTTTTCTTTTTTGAAACAAATATAGGACTCTTCCAAATTTGAAGCATCTACAGATGACAAATTGGAAATGGATGCAAATGAACAAAAGATCTTTGACAAGATAGAAAACACTTTGGAAAAAACAGAAAATCTGGGTGACCGGCATTTTCTCCTTTTCCTACATTCTTTTCAAAAGCCCTCTTCCTGAGGGTTGTTAAAACATAGGATAGTTTGATAAAGGTTTAAGTTGGGAGTATAAAGATACAGTGTCTTTGAAAATTTGAGACATACAGATTAATTGAGAATGCTTTCTTCTCTGCAGAAGTATCTTTTCTGTGTTGTGTGTGTTGAAATTCTACTTGATTTCACTTTCTTTTGTTTTCTTGCTGTATTTCAATCCTTTAGTAAACAACAAAATTTAAGACTGGTCCAAATAGAAGGTATTTGCAGATGTCAAAATAAATGTTGCAGAAATTAGGAATGTTTTTCTTTGAAAGGATAGAAACTATCGTGGGAAAGGAGAAAAAACACTGGTTACCAATATTTTCTCATTTTCCCACAATGTTTTCTAAAGCTGTACTCTTCAGGATTGTATGGTAAAGGGTTAACTGTTTGCCTAGCAATATTTTAGGTTTGTGTAGACTGAAAGCATTTTCATAAGACAGATCAAATGCGACTTGAATGATGGAATTTGTCTTTAAAGTATAGAAAACATTATAGAAAAAGGACAAAATGCTCAAAACCTTGATGTCTGGTAAAGAGTTATGATTTAATTTGTATCATAATAGTCAGTTTACATTATTTATTCTAGGATGCTAGGGCAGTCATAAGTTGCATTTGTAGACGGTGCAGATCAAAATCAGACTGCATACAAATGGATCAACACCGATCTTTTATGTTTTCCAAAGCTGTTGACTGCAGCGATGTAGAAAGTCATATTTGTGTGTGGTTATCTCTGTACCCGATGAAAAAATTTTAGTCTCATCCAAGTTGAAGCAAATTGCAGAAAACATGATATGTGGCTCAGATGGTTGAATTTGTCTGTGAAAGCGCAGAAAACTTTCTCTTTTTCCCACTATGTTTTTAAAAGCCTTCTCTCTCAGGGTTGTTACAAGAAGGGATGTGTGGTAAAGGGTTAAGAAAAAATGAAACTCATTTTTCTCTCAGCTGTTTTTGAAGAAAACATTGAGGTTTTGGCTTTCTTTGTTGCCTGCGTTATTGTGCAAAAACTTGGATATCTTATAATATCTCATTACTGTAATATACTCTGTCTTTACTGATGATATTTACTTCAAACCCAGACTAGTTGTTAGATTGCAAAAGAGGAACTCATACAACAGGGGCAGGCAACCATCAAAATATCTTTAACATAGTTATGCTCCTTTTTTGACTTATAAATTTTCACTGAAAATCAATCTATTTTTAGGAGAAACTGTAGCCAAGCATTGGCACCTGCATGCCGGGCCCTTGATACTTTGAAAACATTGAAAATCAGTGAACAATAAAATTGCATTTCTGTAATTATAACATCATCAAGATACATGTAATACAGTAATTTAAAGAATTTTCTCACATCAGTTGAGTAACATATAAGAATATCTGTGTATTTCTGGGACCATATTTACAAATAAGATTTTTTAGGAATTTGTAGGATTTCAAAAAGGGACATCTGATTGGATTAGACAAAGTGCCTCAGCCAATCAGATGGCTAGTTTTGTAGTTCAGAAGTAGAACAATGTTAAGATTAGCCTTATTCTTAAGATTTTTCTAAATGTTAAAGTAACCTGATATCTGATTGGCTAAACAATTTGAGCCATGCTCTGTTAAAAGTGGGCTTAATGCATCTGCAAAAAGTATTGACCAAGGTCAGTATACACAGTCCACGCAGGCTGACCTGTGTCGAACCTATTTGTTTTAATTTGGTTAATTTTCTGCATGTCAAAGGACCAATCTACCTCAGAATTTAGTCAGTTGTTGGACAAAAGGGATTTTTTGGATCCAGAATTATTTGATGACTTGCTTGGTATAATGCATCACAGAGATGCATTTACCCTTCCCCCCATTTAAGAGCATGGCCCGTTTGGTTTTACCAGTCAGAAGTTGTGTTACTTGCTCTACCTGAGATTAAACTGAGAATGCAATTAAGAATAGATGGTAAATATGGCCCCTGATGTTTGCTTTCAGATACCTACATATGGACAACAATGGTGTGGATACATTGGGAGCTACCATGGTAATGGAAAATGAAACGCTTCTGTATGAGTTTAATGAAACCCAGATTGATGGCTATAGCCGAGTTGTCTTTTATCATCCAGTCTCATCCAATGTTGATGTAATTATTCATTATTTCCTTGGGGATCGTACAGGCCTTCTTCATATCCAATCTGACCAAACTGTGTATGTGGAATATGTTGAATCAGAGACCAATGTGACAGAAGCCCCTGTTAGTTACAAAATTGATTCTGGCGCAAAGGTTATTTTCCCTACGGAGGTTCATTTACAAGGTATAAGAAGTACCTTAGATGGCTTGGTTGGTGGTGTACACCATTTGTATGTGGAGGATGGTGCTTCAGTTGTTACTTCGAGTACATCACAAACTGCTGGCATGCGTGAAAACCAGTTGGTCAATATCTCTGCTCCAGGAAACTTCCAGCTACCCACTATCAATATCATGAATCAAGGAACGCTGGAATTTTTAAAGATTACCACAGATTTTCTGATAAAAGCTGCATTGCTGGAATTGAAATATGGAGGTACAATCCTGATGAACCATGGTTATGTTGAAGCTGGAGATTTGGATATGGAGAGTAACAGTGTGTTTGAATTACATGGTAAGGGCCATCCAGCACAGACAGGTCCAGGTGCAGGGTCCAGTCTACAAGGAGGAAGCTATGGTGGTGTAGCAGGTGGAGCAAATGACTCATATGCATATGGCTCTGTGTTTTCACCGACTGATCTTGGAAGTGGTGGGGGTGGAAGTTCTGGTGGCAATGGTGGTGGGTTTGTGAACTTTAGAGTAGGCCAGACCTTACATATTGATGGACTGGTGGATGCATCAGGAGCTGATGCTAGTAGCCATGCGGGTGGTGGAAGTGGTGGAACTATCATGATAACTGCATATGATATGTCAGGACTTGGTGTTCTTGATGCTACAGGTGGAGATGGTAGTGGGAATGGATACGGTGGAAGTGGTGGGAGAATTGCCGCACATATTGAATCCACAAATAAATATGGTGGATTATACTCAGTACATGGAGGTTTAAGTGGTGATGGTATTGATCAAAATGCAGGAGGACCTGGTACGGTGTATAAGTATGAATCTGATAGAGGACCAGCTTATAGAGAGCTGAAATACAATCCCAGACTTAATGAAACCATCATTGAACCAGAGCATGAAAAACTGACTGTTGATAATGGCAATCTGCAGACAACAAATCCTGCCATTGTTATGGAAACAGATACAATTTATTATGAGTTTGATGAAGTGCAAGTTGAAGGTTATTCTTACGTCCATTTCTATCATCCAACTGAAACAGCTAATATAGATGTTAAAATACATGAATTGACTGGGAATAAGAAAGGTATGGTGAGGGTGCAGGACCATCAAACAGTACAGATAAACTTTGTGGAATCAACTCATACTTACCTTGAAACTCCTTGTGGATTTCATGTAGATGTTGGAGGTGAAATTGTTCTTCCCACAACTGTTGTCATGGTAACAGAAAAAACAGTTTTAGGTGGTAAGATGACTGGAGTTGAAGAGCTTTTTGTTGAAAGAGGTGCAGAGTTTGTCCTCGACAATGTTGCCAGCACCCTTGGTCATGCTGATGCAGATGCTGCAAGTATGAGCATACCTGACTTCACAGTTAACAATGAGGGTGTATTAACCATAGATGTAGACCCATATCATGCTACAATATCCTTTACAGCTCTGACTGTGAAAAATGGTGGAAAAATTTTGAGCCAAACAGAAAAGATCTCTTTGGTAACTGCGACCCTGTTGGTAGAATTTGGAGGAAAGATTGATTCCACTGGTGCTGGGTTTGAAGCAGGGCTCGGTCCAGGAGGTGGATCATCTAATTCAATAGATGGAAGTGGGGCAAGTTTTGTCTCCAGAGGTATGATTTAATCCTGTACCAAACAAACAAAATAGTCCCAAGTTTCATCAATCCCTAGAAAGGATCCCTTCTATAAAACATTGGAAGAAAGGAGTAAATGCAAGTTACTAGTATTTTGTCCTTTCCTGCAAAGTTTTTTACCCTTTCATACAATCTTTCATGTTAGCATCATTTAATTTTGTCATCTGCAAATCCTTTTGACTTAGACAAGTCCAAAATTTTTGTTAAGAGTTAAGTGTTTTGTTAAATAGAAAGTACCAATGAAATATTTTTTTTTTTTTGTTATTTTCTTTTTAAATTTCTTGTGAACATCTAACATGGCTGTTAGGACATCAGGCAAAATAAGTATTGTATATGCAATGGACCTTTTCACATAGAGGTTAATTCTTCAAACTCGTAATTTCAATGAACGGAAATAAAGACAAGGTATTAGATTGAACATTTTATTTATGAACTAGGCATAATTTACATCAAATGTGGAACAGGTTTTTACAACATATAGGTATGGCGAGGGTGCTGGACCATCAAAGGGTACAGATAGGAATAGTACAAATGAGTCATGCTCTGAAAAGGGTGCTTAATGCATCTGCAAAAAGTATTGGCGTAGGCTGACCTGGGCCAAGACTTTTCGCTATTGGTCAATTTTCTGTGTGTCCAAGGACCAATGTACCTCATGACAAAGTTGGTTGTTAGACAAAATGGATTTTGTAGAGCCATAATTATGTAATGACTTGCCAAGTACCATGCATCACGGAGATGCATTAAGTCCCCTTTTGCTGGAGCATGGCACAAATGTATTAACATTGTTATTGCCCTTCATAATTGCTTTCTGGAAACCCAACCAGTGCTCATGCCATAAGTTCCAAAGCATGCACCTGAGCCAGATAGCCCATTTGCTAAGGTTACAGGGCTTGCAACCAAAGGTTCCTAGCTAAGCAGATTTATTCTTTTCATGGTTGCCTATATGTAGTCACTGAGACAGGATTCATTCCTCTCTCGTCACTGACTGTTGTTTCAGCCAGGTTTATTTGGGAAAGCTAGCTTGGAAAGAATATTGTGTGAACTACTGGTAAAAACACTCCAGGAACGCAGAAATGGGTGCACTAGCTACCATGACATTTTAGATAGTGTTTAGAATGGTGCTAAACACTGTTGAAACAAATCCAAAGCTTGACCCATAAGGGATTTTAACCCTTTACCACACAATCCAGACTTTTAAGGACCCTGAAGAAAAAAGCGTTTGAAAACATTGTGGGAAGAGGAGAAAATACTGGTAACTGGCATTTTCTCCTTTTCCCACAATGTTTTCAACCCTATTGAAGAGAGAAATCATCATTTTAGCAACATTTAATTTGCCATCTGCATATGCTTTCAATTTGATTCAGTGCAACATTTTGTTAAACAAAAAACTATTTTGGATGAGAGGAATTGCAAAATAGTATAGCAAAATTTGGGTACATGTTAATGTAATTGTGCAATCGATACCTGAAAAGAATGTGATACAAAATAGGGTTATGCTACAATAGAGAAATAAGTATTTGCCCTGAGACAGACTCTAGTATGATTTATTATAAACTAGGTGGTGGCAGTTACCATGGCTCATCATCAACAACCTACTATGGAAGTTTATACTGTACAAGTGAGCTCCTGGGTAGTGGAGGAGGCGGCAGTAATGGAGGAGCAGGTGGTGGCTACATGAACATTGTTGTTGGCACTGTAAGTTGCAGTAGACCTCTCTTATAGAGAACTATATTGGTGAACTGACCATATTGAGAGGATGATTAACTGATGACAGATGAAATTTGATGGAATTTGTCATTTAACCCTTTTCCACACAAATCCCAACTTTAAACAACCTTGAGGAAGAAGCCTGTTGAAATCATTGTCGGATATGAAGGAAATGCTGGTAACCAACATTTTCTTCTTTTCTCACACTGTTTTCTACCCTATCAGAGGCAAATTACATCATTTGAGCCAACTTTGAATTGAAGTCTGTAAATGCTTTCACTTTGGACAGTTACAAATGTTTTTTGTGTGGTAAAGAGTAAAAAGGTAGAAAACATTGTTAGAAAGGAGAAAATGCTTGTTACCAGTATTTTCTCTTTTTCTCACAAAGCTTTTCGAAAGCCTTTGTCAAAAGTGTGAAACTATAGGATCAATTAGTAAAGGTTTAATCTAAAGACATGGTTGTTGGTAGTGTAAGAATCTTATGTTAAAAGCATTTTCTTGTTTTCCCACTTTTTTTTCTATCCTTTCAAAGAAAAACCATTTTTTTTAGTCACACTTAACCCTTTACCACACGATCCCATGTTTTAACGACCCTGTGAAAGAAGCCTCTAGAAAACATTGTGGGAAAAGGAGAAAATGCTGGTAACCAGCATTTTCTTCTTTTCCCACAATGTTTTCTACCCTATCCAAAACAGAAATCATCATTTGAGCTACATTTAATTTGTCGTCTGCAAATCCTTTCAATTTGGACCAGTTTAAAATTTTGTCATTTGGTAAAGAGTTAAACCTTTAACAGTTGATAAAAGTTCAGACATGTCCATAATTACAGCACTAATGGACAACAAATGAAGAGTGGATCAAAAAAGGAGATTTGTCAAAGAAAGGACATAAAACATTTTTAGAAAAGGGGAAAATGCTGGTTACCTGCATTTTCTTCTTTTCCAACAATGTTTTTAAAGCCTACCTCCCAATGGTCATGAAAACAGAAATTTTCTGATTAAGGGTTAATTGATAGCCAATGCTTTCAATGATAGTTTTGTCTTAGAAAAGGCAGAAAGCAGTGCAGCACCAGCCCTAATTACTTGATAATACTCATACATCACGCTTATTTTTAAAAAATTATTTGTCATACAAACAATTTGTACCCTGCCATAGATGGATCTTTCTTTTAAAAATTATGCTGGAAAAGGAGCAGTTGCTTGTTACAGTTTTGCATCTGTTACTTATTGTTTCCTTATTATTTTCTGTATATGGTATAGAAAAAATAATTGTTTTTTTCTGCTGTATTTCTTGTTTGTTCAAATTTGTCTCGTTATATCTGCCTCTGAAATACCCTGTGTTTTAATGCTCTTTTGTGACAAATCAGGCATATATTATAGGAATTGATTTTGGATGGGACTATTTCTTCCAATGGGGAGACAGGCAGTGCAACATACACAAGTGGTGCTGGAAGTGGTGGTATGCTGGTTGTCTCCACACCCACACTGGTTGGTTATGGAAGTATCACAACCCATGGTGGTAATGGATATGCAACGTCAACCATCTCTCATAACATAGGTGAGAGTTACCGATGTTTTTTGTTAAGTCTATTCCACCATTATGTAAAATACTGAAATGAATTCTATACAATAATGGCTTACCTCATTACATGACAACAAAATTTTAGACTGGACCATATTGAAAGCACTTGCAGACAACAACCTAGATATGGTACAAAATTAAAGATAGGATTTTATAAGTTTTAACCCTGATTTTCAATGACCTTGAAAAAGAAAGCTTTTGAAAACATTGTGGGGATTTCTTCTTTTCCCACAATGTTTTCTACCCATGCCAAACCAAGTTTCAATTTTTGAGTCCCATCTATTTTGTTGTTTACACATGTTTTAACTGAGCTGAGTCTAAAATTTTGTTGTTTGGTAAAGAGTTAAAGGGTAGAAAATGTTACGGGAAAAGAAAATGCTGGTGCATCCGCATCGCTTCCTTTTCCAGAATGCTTTTAAAGACATTCCACCCTAAGGTCGTTGATTGTGTGGTAAAGCATTAAAAAACCTTCAACCAAACAAACCGTATACCTAGTTGTCAACTTTTGCAGAAAATTGCAGAGGTTCAGAAAGGTGTTTACCTTTTACCAAACAATCTGGAGCTTTTACAACTCTGAGAAAGAAAGATCTTGAAAACATCATGCGGATATGGAGAAAATGTTGGTAACCAGCATTTTCTCCTTTCTCCACAATGTTTTCTATCCCATCAAGGACAATTTCTATAATTTGCGAAACATTTGAGTTGCTGTCTGCAAGAGCTTTGAATTTTGACAAGTCTAACATATGTTGTTTGGTGGAGGGTTAAATACCAACCAACCAACCAACCAAATACTATACCCAGCTGTGAAATTTTGCAGGAAATGGTGGCGGTTCTGGTGGGAGAATCTGTGTTCATCTTCAAGAATCTCTACGATTCAAAGGAGATTTGACATCTCTGGGAGGATCATCTGGTGTATGGGGACAAAGCGGAGGAGCTGGGACTACTTTTGTTAATTCTACTACTGGCCTTACCTCCTCCACATCTCTCTGGGTTGATAACACAGGGCGGACTTGTATTGATGTTCAAGCTGACGTGGGGCAACTTATGAACATTTATCCCATCAGAGGAGCTTGTATAACACTTACACAGGTGTGTTTAGTTGCAGAACATATAAATCTTTAACTCTTTACCAAACAACAGAATTTTAGACTTTTCCAATTTGAAAACATTAGTAGACAACAAAATAACTAAATGTGACTCAAAAATTAAAATATGTTTATAGAATGGTAGAAAACATTGTGGAAAAAAAAAGCCTGTTCCAGCATTTACTCCTTTTCCCACAATGTTGTCAAAAAGCTTATTTCTTGTTTAAGAAAACGAAGACAACTTAATGGGAAAAGGAGAAAATGCTGGCTACCAGCATTTTCCCTTTTCTCACAATGTTTTCTGTGGTAAAGGGTCAAATACTCAGGGTACTCTGTTGCTTGTGTCTCATGAGGTAGAATTTGCCACTGTAACCCTCTACCAAACAAACCCTTTTTTTTTTCAAGCCTTATGAATAAGGCCTTTTGAGCATTGTGGGAAAAGCATAGAATGCTGGCTTGATCGTTAACAGCGATGTTAGTAGCAAGAGAGTGTCATTTGATAAGGCACTGCACAACTTCGGCCTATTATAGCTAAAACTGAGAAATTACATGATCTGGTAGGTATTGCCATGATACTTATAAATGAGTCATGCTCTGGGAAAAAAGGGAGCTTAGTGCATCTCTGTGATGTATGATACCTATCAAGCCATTGCATAATAATGAATCCATAATATTATTTTTAACAATTGACTTAGACATGAGGTAGAATGGTCCTTGGACATACAGAAAATTGACTAATAGCGAAAAGTTTCAGCCCAGGTTAGCCATTGCAGACTGTGCTGGCTGATAATTTTTGTAAATGCATTAAGCCCCCTTTTCACAGAGCATGACTCATATACAATTGAAAGCAAAGTAAACAATTCTAATCAATACAATGCAGTCATTCTTTGGGGGACATTAATTTTTCTCAATTTTTCAGGATGCTATCATTGACCATATAGGTGGGGATGGATCTGGTACCCTAACGGTCCCGACTGGATATACATTACAGCTAGCTATACCTCACACTAAGACTTTCATTCAGTCCAACTTAAATATAGCTGGAGAACTTGTCTTCCCTCCCACAGTGTATACAGAACAGACGACATCTAATACTGGGCGCATGGTTGGTGTGGAACATTGGTATACAAGAGGACATACCAGACTAGAGGCTGTGGGACAGAGTATGTGTACTAGAACTGAGAGTCATCCAGGCATTTACTACTTTCACTCCTTTACCGTGCTGACTGATGGTGAGTTTGACTTCTATGATGAGTTGGAGTATGATGTTGACTCAGGGATGGAGGTTCACACCCATATTTTCCACTTGGAAGGTAGTGCTAAAGGTTTGATCACAAAAACAGCCTACCTGGTCGGTGTCTGGTTTGAGCTTGAGATTGGGGCAGAACTAGATGGCACTGGTCTTGGTTATGAAGTGAATGAGGGCCCGGGCCCTGGATGTGCTGGAGGATCCAGTGGCTGTGGGTCTGGTGGAAGTCATGGTGGACAAGGCGGTAGATGTACAGGATGTTACTCATGCTCCAGTGCTGCAACATATGGCAGTGCCATTCTTCCATCACAAGCTGGTAGTGGTGGAGGTACTAGCTCCCATGGTAAAGGAGGAGCTGGAGGATCTTCAGTACGACTAATCCATGTGATGACAATTGTTGATGGTGTTGTACAGATGAATGGACAGACTACATCTGGTGGTGGAGGTGGTGGAGCTGGCGGGAGTGTGTGGATAGATGGAGAAGTAATTGATGGCCGAGGCAACATCTATGCTGTTGGTGGTGGAGCAGGAAGTGATGGATGCAGTTATAGTTGTTGTAACAAGGGTGGTGGTGGTGGCGGCGGTCGTGTGCGGACTTATGGTAGAGATTATACAAGCACTGTATTACTACATCAGCGATATGTTACAGGTGGAATTGGGTCAGGTAGTACAGGGGGTACAGGAAGTAAACATCAGTCACCATCTAATTACTGCAGTGGCCATGGCACCTTTGATGACGTAAGTCAAGCTTGTGTGTGTGAGCACGGTCATATAGGGGATGATTGTCAGTATCTGTGTGCAGACAATACAACATGCGGAGAACACGGGACATGTAATTCCCGAGGACTGTGCGAGTGTGACATAGGCTTTGTGGGAGACAACTGTGAGAGTCAATGTACAAGGGAAACAAGTTGTAGTGGAAATGGTGATTGCTCCAGGTGTGGATACTGTACCTGTGATCCGTGTTACTCCAGCCCTGACTGCTCTATTGAGTGTAGTGGTGCTGGGGAATGTGTTGCAGGGTCATGTCTCTGTAACAACTGCAGCCTAGGGCGTCTGTGTGAATCAGAGTGTAATCAACATGGTAGCTGTGTTACAGATGATGGAAACCTGTCCTGTGAATGTGCAGATTACTGGAATGGCAATAAATGTACAGAGAGAGGCTGTCCTGGTGTTGATGAAGATTGTAGCGGTCATGGTATCTGTAATACTGGTAGTGGTCAGTGCTTCTGTTCTGTTGGATGGTTTGGTAAGTTAATTCTTTGCCACTTGAAAAAAAATCCCGACTCGTCCAAATTGAAAGCATTTTCAGACCACAAATTAGAAGTAACACAAATTATGAGATTTGTCTTTGAAGGGGTAGAAAACATTGTGGGAAAAGAAGAAAATGCTGGTTACCAGCATTTTCTTCTTTTTCAACAATGTTTTCAAAAGTCCTTTTCCTTTGAGGTTGTTAAAACTCAGGATTATGTTGTAAACGGTAAATGCTTTATTTTTACTTTTAACTTGATTTGTTTGGTTAGATATGTAAGAAGTACACTGTTACCAAATTACTAAATTTTAAACTTTTCATATTGAAATGGTATGTAGACCAACATAGAAAATAAGGCATAAGGTGATAGCTTAATGTCCTTGAATAACAAGGTTGTAAGTGAAAAAGTACTGTTTTGAAAAAAAAAAGAAAAAAATCATTACTAGTGACTATTCTCTTATGACTGTTTTCAGCCTCAGTTTTGGTCAATATAAAAGGGTCCAATTGTGATGAAATTATCAAAGAAAGATAGAGCTTGAGATGCTGTTTCCAAACATGTATGCATCATACCGTATAACGTTTTTTTTTTTACGTGCTGCCAATTTTTACTAATTTTTACGACTAGAATAGATTTGTAAAAATTTGACACATAAATAATTACCATGTAAAACTTTGACCAATACAGAAATAAAGGATTATTAGTATGGAAAGGCGTTTACATACAATTATAGATGCCACTATATACACGCTTTGGTGATCATTTGGTAATTCGCCAATATATTCGGAGAGAAAAGAATATTTTTTTTTTATTGTCAGAATCTTAAGGGAATTATCATAAAGGAAAAAAGGGGTGACCAAAATAAAAGGTTTTACCATGTTGACCGAACTTGTGTCCGAAATCCGACAAATTTACATCCATTTATAGCCATTTGTCAACAAGATTTCATGCCTGTCTCGGGTACAAAATTGTTTGCAATAAAATTTGGATAAGGGGTATGATGTAACATGCAATCATTCGAAGCGATAGGGTTGTAATGCAAGCGTTTGTTGTACAAATTTACAACAGTTCTGCTCCAAGAAATGTACATCCGGTTATATGCTGACTGCCAGTCAACAAAAAATGACCACGCAAAAAGCCAATATCATGCCTGCTTTACATTAGTTGATAGTGCCTTTTTGGGTTTAATAATGGTTGTTTCTAGAACACCAGGGCAGTCAAATAAAAAAATAATGCATACGATAACTAATGCAGTAGTTTACATCAGTGGATTAACTACATGAATAAAGAAAAGAAACAACGAGGTTTATTATTTATTAATTCTTTAATAGATTTATTCCATTTCCCTCACAGTCACAGAAACAATCTTTCACACTTCTTCCGAAGGTGACTTTTGATAATGTTACGAAAAAAAGGAGAAACTGCTTTTATAAAATCAAAAAGCCTTGAAAGTTTAAATCTTTCAAGCACTGTTCAAAACTTCATTGGCGGACTGTGTAGATCGAGATCAGACTAGACAATATTTGGTCTGATCTTTGGTCTAAATGTATGTTTTGTTAACAATATGTCTGTTAAAAAAAAATACGGCAAACCTGTTAATTGATCACCTATAATAACAGTAATTAAACTTTTTACTAAACAGGTATCAGAGGTGCGAATTAACTCTTTACAAGACAACTAAACTTTACATTCGTCCATTTTCTTCACATTCAACTAATTAAATGTTAAGATTTGTCTTTGAAAGAGTAAAATAATTATGTATTCATGTGCTGAAAATTTTAATGAGCTAATTTTTTATGCATGTGTGTTAGTAAAAAATAAAATCGTAAAAATTTAAATTGCATGTTTTTTGCCCAAATCTGTAAACTTTTACATCAGTAAAAATAGCCCGTTATACGGTATAAGGTCCAAAGTAAGACTCGCAACCTTATTATTCTAAGACATCAATTTGAGTTTGAGGGAGAAGTAAACATTGTGGGAAGGGAAAAAAATGATGTTTCTTTTTATAATCTTTTTTCCATGTGGAAAAGCAGCCTGGCTGGGAAAAAGTGTTGTGAATAATCATTTTTGACACAATAACCTCCGATGAGACATAGATATGTGTGCTCTGATATAATTGAAAATCTGTTGTAACCCTGTACCAAACGACAAAATTTTTGACTGATCCAAATTGAACGCATTTGCAGACGACATATTAAAGCTAGCCCAAATGATGAAATCTGCCCTTGATAGATTAGAAAACACTGTGGATTAAGGAGAAATGCTGGTTACCAGCATTTTCTCCTTTTCCCACAATGTTTTCAAAAGCCTTCTTTCTCAGCATCATTAAAAGTTGGATTGTGTGGTAGAGTCAAACTAACACTTTACCAAACAGTCCAGAGTTTTAACAATCCTGAGGTAGAGGTCATTTGAAACATTTTGGGAAAAGTAGTTTCAATTCATTTGTACAAGTTTTAGATTTGTCGCCTGGTGATACTTTCCATTTGGAAGAGTCTAAAATTTGTTGTTTGGTTTAAATTTAAAACAATTTTTGAACACCGAACAAGCAAACCCATAGTTAATCAGATAAAGTTTCAATAATATTGTAACAAAGACTGTAAATTTTCAGTTGTTGCCTGTGTAGCTTTATTTCTTGACAAAATAGTCACTTCTTTTTTTTTTCCACAATATCAGGTGCTGACTGCTCACAACCAGACTGCCCTGGAGAGCCCAACTGCAATAACCAGGGTCATTGCAATACCACCTTTGACCCTCCAATTTGTACAGACTGTGACTCGGGATGGATGGGCCCAGCTTGTGGGGATGTTTGTTTGCATGGTACCCCAAACCACAACCATACAGAATGTATCTGTTCAGCAGATTGTTATCATGGTCTTGGGTGTGATATCGAATGTTCCGAACATGGCACCTGTAATGCAACTGGTGGATGTTACTGTCCTCCTCTGTCAGGCTGGAGGGGAGAATATTGCCAGTATCCAGGTATTATTAACCCTTAAATGCCAAATAAACCCAGCAGACATTTTCATTCTAGAATAAGGCCCAGATAATTACAATTTAGTAGCTTCCTTTCATCTGTAGTGTTTCAGCAAAGCAGACAGTGTATATAAGAGATCAGTCTGCGTGTTTTGTGCAGTCTGATTTTGATCTACACTAGCTGCAAAGGCAACTTAATTAGTGAAAGGCACTTCAGGGGTTAATTATAAAACTGAGTTACTTCATTTATGTTATGAAAATAGTCTGTTCAATACCTAATGACAAACAGTTTGAAAGTCTGCCAATATTAGCAAACTTGGCCAGTATGAAAAAAAAAGAGACTGGGCCAGTATGAAACAAAACAAGGCTAACATGAATGACAAATCCAAGCCATTAGTGAAATAGCTTGTCATAAATCAAGTTATTTTGTATTGGCAGAGTTAAGTTATTAGCTCAAGGCCAAAGGCCAACAGACCTTTAACTCAGCTGCCAGTGTGAAGTTTCTTGATTAATAACATTATAATATAAGTTAATGTAATTTTTCAGACTTTTCCATATTGGAAGCATGCACAAAGAGAGATTCAGAATAGCTCAAATATTTGGATTCAATAAGGCAGAAAACATAGTGAGAAAAGGAAAAAATGCTGCTTACCAGCAATTTTAGACTTATGAAAGCATTTACAGATGAAAAATCATAAAAGTCAATAAAATACAAGCAAAATAGGTAGGACAGACAATAATGTGATAATAGATAAAAGTTGACAATAAAAGGGGGAAAAAAACCCTTTAACCCTATACCAGACAATGACATGTTTATACAGTATCGTAACCAGCACTTTCTCCTTTTTTCACAGTGATTTCTTCTCTCTCAGACACCATTCCCATTGTTTCTGCCACATTTAATACCCCTTCTACAAATGCTTTCATTTTGGACATATCTAAAAATGTCTTATCTGGTAAAGGGTTAAAACACAAATATATATCAGCAACCTTCAGTGAAAGAAAACTCCCAAAAATAACAACTAAAGTTATGCTTGCCTCTTAGAGGATTGCTTTGTGTAATACTCTAAGCAGCAAAAATGCTTAAATGATATTTTATTTGGTGTGTTTTAATTTCAGGGTGTCCCCGCAATCCAGACACCAATGTGGAATGCAGCTACCGAGGAGACTGTGATTCAGAGAGTAGAAGCTGTGACTGTGAGGCTGGATGGACAGGTCTTGCCTGTGAGATTGCAGACTGCCCAGGCGAGCCGAATTGCTATGGCAGGGGTACATGTGACGAGTCAACAAATCCACCAAAATGTGTATCTTGTGACATAGGATGGATGGGACCAGCTTGTAATGATGTCTGTCTGAATGGCGTTAAAGAGCCGATGGATTCTGGGAATTGCTCTTGTTATGAAGGGTATACAGGCGAGAACTGTGATTCAGAATGTTCAGAGCATGGTAAAATCGGGACCTCAGGTTTTTGTGAATGTACGTACCACCTGGGTTGGAAAGGAAGTGTTTGTAACATACCAGGCTGTCCAGGCTTGAATAATACAGATTGTAGTAATAGAGGTAATTATTAGTAGATAAGTGGGGATATTTAAAGTAGAACCTATGTTGTGAGTTTTTATGAGAAGGTTGGTTGAAGGTCTAAGGATGAATTACTCATTAACCTAGAATGTATTCCACATATTTTTACATTTGAAATAAGATAAGTTTGTATGCCTTAATGCAGTTTTGAGAATATTCTGATTTTACATAGCCCCAAAAACAAAGTTGAGTGGAAGGTATACTGGAATCAGATTACCACACAATCCCAACTTTTAACAATCCTACAGAGAAGCCTTTTGAAAACATTGTGGGAAAAGGAGAAAATGCAGTTAACCAGCATTTTCTCCTTTTCCTACAATGTTTTCTACCCATTTGAAAACAAATTTCAATTTTTGAGTCACGTTTATTTTGTGAAGTACAAGAGTTATTGCTCCTTGAATTTTTCTGCCTGACCCAATGACATGGCAACCTCAGCCCGCAACAGTTCTGGTTGAGCAACATGTGGATACAGTCAAATCTGTGCTTTAGACCACTTGTTTAACCCTTTACCAAACGACAGAATTTTAGACTTGTCCAAATTGAAAGCATTTGCAGACAACAAAATAATTTGACTAAAAAATTGAAATTTGTTTTGGGGAGGGTAGAAAACATTATGGGAAAAGGAGAAAATGCTGGTTACCAGCATTTTCTCCTTTTCCCACAATGTTTTCAAAAGGCTTCTTACTCGGGGTCGTTAAAAGTCGGGATTGTGTGGTAAAGAGTTAAGTCTTTGACAAATGACAAAATTTTAGATTTGTCAAAATTGAAAGCATTTGCAGACAATAAATTACTTGTTACTCAAAAACATGAAATTTGTCTTTCATAGGGTAGAAAACATTGTGTGAAAATGGTTACCAGCATTTTCTCCTTTTTCTACAGTGTTTTCAAGAGGTTTTTTTTCTCGTGGCTGTTAAGACTCAGGATTGTGTGGTAATAAGTTAATCAGTTACAAGTATTAACCCTTTGCCTGAGGATGAAATCTTCTACTCATCCAAATTTAAAGAATTTCAGACAAACAATTAAATGTGGCTCATATGATAAGTTTTCTTCTTTGAAAGGACAAAAAACATGGTTTGAAAAAGAGAAAATTATGGTTATAAGTATTTCGTCCTTTTCCCCCATCTTTTCAAAACACTCTCTGACAGAACCATAGAAAAACGGTATTATCTAGTAAAGACTTAAAGTTACCTTTTTTTAACCTACCATTTCACAGGGTCATGTGAAAGTTCCACCCCACTGTGTACCTGTAACTATGGTTGGATCGGTATTGGCTGTGAATACCCGGACTGTCCAGGGGACCCAGACTGTAACTCCAGGGGTACTTGTACTGATACAGCAGAGACACCATTTTGCTTGTAAGTGGATAGTACCTTACCAATAATTTATTTTTAGCTGTTTATCAAATGACAGAATGTTGAACTCAACCAAATTTAAAAGATTTTTAGACAACAAATTAAATGTTGTAAAATGATGACTTGTCTTTGATAAGGTTAAAAACAATGTGGGGAAGGGAGAAAATGCTGGTTTTCTCCTTTTCCGACAATGTTTTCAAAGGCTTTTTTCCTCAAGGTGGCTAAAACTTAGGATTTTGTGGTAGAGGGTTATAGGTATATATTTTTTTCATTAGTTTGTATTAACCATATACTGAATAAGCCTATGTTTCTTCAACCCAATGGTGGAAGACTTGTGAAAACATTTTGGGAAAAGGAGAAAACGCTGGTAGGCAACATTTTCTCCTTTCCCCACTGTGGAAAAGGGCTAAATGCATCTGCAAAAGCAAAAAGTATCTGCCCATGTGAGCCTGTGCAGTCCTTGCAGGCTGACATGGTTCAATACTTTTTGCTGTTTGTATATATTCTACATGTCAAAGGACAATCCTGCCTAATGATTCAGCCAGATGTTAGATAAATTAGCTTCTGTGGATTCATAGTTTTGTGATGACGTAGTATAATGCATCGTGGATATGCATTTAATACACTTTGCCAAAGCAGGGCTCTGTTACCAATGTTATTTATGGTCATATTTGTATGTATAATTTTTTTTTTTTTCCCTCAGCTGTAATGATGGATGGTTTGGAGAAGCCTGCGAGAAAGAATGTGTCAATGGTCAGGTAAACCCCCAGGGAAGCCAGAACTGCGAATGTGACCCTGGGTGGGTGGGGGAAATGTGTGATGCCGAATGTTCTCTACATGGTAAGATAAATGGGACTGTCTGTATATGCGATCTGGGTTTCTGGGGAGATAACTGCGAGATACAGGGCTGTCCAGGTGTAGGTGAAAGTTGCTCGGGCCATGGAGACTGTAATGCTGCAATCCAGATTTGTGATTGTTACCCAGGATGGACTGGAAACGCAGATGAAAATGGTTATATAGATCCTGTCTTCAATGGGTGTGATGTACCAGACTGTCCAGGCAGTCCAGATTGTAATGGACAGGGTGAATGTGATTCCAGTTACGTTGAGCCTCGATGTGTGAATTGCGAGCCTGGGTGGATGGGACCAGCTTGTGAGGATATATGTGACGCAGAGCATGGTGTCCAGGAACCTATGAATAGTGGAATCTGTGAATGTGATAGCTGTTACACGGGAAAAGGTTGTGACATACAGTGTAATAACCATGGCATATGTGTAAACAACGTGACTTGCGAGTGTGAGGAATCATGGCGAGGCTCCAAATGTGAGGTAGCTGGTTGCCCTGGCAATGGAACAAACTGTAATGATCATGGAGAATGTAATACAGCTCTACAGGAATGTACATGTAATCCAGGTATGATAGTTTTCATATCTCCCCCCCTTTCTTTTTCCCTCCCTCTCCCCCGTCTCCTTTCTCTCTCCATTTCCCCCCCCTTTCTCTCTCTCTACCAAGACATCCTAATGTGCCAAATGTAAGTAACTGATTAATCAATTCATCCATTTTTTTCTGTAATATTATCAGTAATTGCTGGAAAGTACATACCATAGGAGTCATGCTTGGAGAAAAGAGGGTTAAATGCATCTGCAAAAAAGTATTGACCCAGTTCAGCCTGAGCAGAGTGTGCAGGCTAACTTGGGTTGAAGCTTTTTGCTATTGTTAAATTTTCTGCATGTCAAAAGACATTCTACCTCCAGATTCAGTCGGTTGTAAGACAAAACAGATGTTATGGATGCATCTAATAACTTGGTGGCTATAATGCACCCTGAAGATGCATAAACTCTTTACCACACAATCCCGTGTTTAAACGACCCTGAGGAAATAGCCTTATGTAAACCTTGTGAGAAAAGGAGAAAATGCTAGTAAGCAGCATTTTCTCCTCTTCCCACATTGTTTTCTACACTTTCACAGACAATTACCATCCTTTTTGTTGATTTTAGTCTGTCATCTGCAAAAAAATTTGATTTGATCAGGTCTAAAATGTTTTGGTAAAGAGTTAAACCCATAGTGCTGCTCATACCATTTTTTGTTAGAAACTGACATAGAATGTGACATTTTTTTAGGCTGGACAGGTCTTGATTGTGGCACCCCAGACTGTGGTGCAAACTCATGTTATGAGCCGGAGGGTCGGGGTTATTGTGATGGTTCATCTGAGATACCAGTATGTCAGTGCCATTATGCACAGGTATGTCAATTCCAATTTTTAAACAGGTGCTCTGCCTGTCAGTACAATATATAGTTTTTCTAAGGAAAGTCTTGACATAAGTTTTCTGAAAATATATAAAATGAAAAGAAAATAATTGTCTTTATGGTCACATAGTTAACCCTTTCCCAAACAAGCCCTGGTTTTCACGTGTCTGCAGTACAAGTCTTTTGAAAACACTGTGGGAAAAGGAGAAATTGCTCATAACGAGCAATTTCTCCTTTTCCCACAGTGTTTTCTACCCTTTTTGAGAACTTTCTGCCATTTTCATCAAATTTAAAATTGTCGTCTGCAAACTCTTTCAATTAGTACGAGTCTAAAATTCATCGTTTGGGAAAGGGTTAATTGCCACCAACCTATCACCAGACTACAGTGTTAGACATGTCCATATCAAAGGTATTTGCAGAGTACAATTTAAATTTGTAGAGTACAATTTAAATATGGTACAAGTTATTTGTCTTTGGAAAGGCAGAAAGCATTGTTGGAAGAGGAGAAAATGTTTTCAAAACCATCTTCCCCATGCTTGTTAAAACTCAGGATTGTTCAGTAAACGGCTAATAAACAGCTACAGAATTCCACCATCTTTTCAAAAGCCTTCCACCTCAGGGTCCTTAAAAGTCAAGATTATGTTGTAAAAGGTTAAAACATGATATTATATTAAATTATTTTGTACAGCAAGTTCTCTTTGCCACAAATTCTTTGATATTCATCTGCTGTGAGAATCAAAAAGCTATCACCAGGAGGTTGCAGATAAAGAATGGTCTTTTTGTTTTTCATCATTCCAGGGCTGGTTCGGATTTTATTGCGAGAAATTCTGTGAGAATGGCACAGTTGAGTTCAAAGCCACTGGAGAGAGTTACTGCAGTTGCTTCCCTTGTTTCAACGGTGACTTATGTCAGTTTGAGTGTTCTGATCATGGTGTCTGTGAGAACGACACATGTCAGTGTTTTAAATTAGCAGGTATGTGTTCATGTAGAACTGTAAGTATACAGTCCTGTGTAAAAGCCAGGTTCTGTCCTCATATGGAAATAGTGTAAAACAGTGAGTTTACAGCCCTACATGTATGTAAGCTCCCAGATTTGTCCTCACAGTATAGTGTAAAACAGTGAGTATACATTCCTGTGTGCCAGGTCCTGTCCTCATATTTGAGGATAGTGGTAATTTTGGATACAGACATATCAATACAGCAGAGCTCCAGATAAGAGGGAGTGGTGGTATTCTAAATCCATTATTTCTCTTCCAAAACCCTATGTTGTGGGTACTCATTAGAATTGTCTCGATGAGATGATTCTAATGAGTACCCATAACATAGGGTCTAGTGGAGAATGATAAATATTTTTGATTTTGAAATCAAAATCACTCTCTCTGTCTGGAGCTCTGATAAACATGTAGTATTATCATAATTGTAATCATGGTGTATGCCTCTAAAGGAGATTATCAGTGTTTTGGAATGAATATGTACTTTTCACCCTATACCAAAGACATGTAGAAAAGAAGGCCTTTAAAAGAAAATGTGAGAAGGCCTTTAAAAGAAAACATGAGAAGGTAACTAGCATTAATTTCTTGTCTGCACATGTTCCCAGTTTAGACTAGTACAAAATGTGGTTATCTGGTCAAGTCATTATTCTTAATTTCACGATTAATCTTCAGATTGGTGGATATGATGGATGGTCAAGGGTAGACGTCCAATTTAACCCTTATCATGCTAAATAAGTTAAATAAAACTTTCAAACCAATTTTAAAAACCCAAATAACATTGTTTCAAACTTTTTTTTTTGAGAAAAATTTCTCCATATTGGACAGTGTAGATCTGTTAAGTCTGACCTTGATCTACACTGTCTGCAAAAGGCCAGCGAGTCGGACTTAGCAGCTTAAGGGTTAATTAATAATGATCAGTTTATGTTTCTGTTCTTTGAGATTTGGAATTCAGCTGCAAGACTCCAACATGACAAGTTCGTAAAGTAATTACGCAAAGATCAATGCTGAGCCCTTAGCTTGTTAGTAACTTACAAGGCTTGAAACCCAGGGGTTGCTGGGTTGATACCTATGCTTGGCCAAATTCTTTCCATTATAGCTATTGTGGCAGGAATCAGTCCTCTCTCTCTGCTAAACTATGCTTCATGCTTTGACAATGTCTCTGTGTGAAAGCAGCCAGTGGCTTGGAAAGACCATTTTGCAAAGTACTGATAGAAGAAATTCCAAGAAAGCATTGATAGGTACACGTGCCATAGTAATGTAACTGAGATGATGTTTAAAAGTTTAAACAAACAAGCAAAATCACATAGAATAAATACATTTTGATACCTGAATGAAAGTTTGTTGTTTTTTTTTTTCAAATTTTGACAATCCTGAATAAATTGTTAAAACTGGGACCATATTATATGAAATTTATATTCAATTCAGGAAATGCCTATGAGGGTGATTATTGCGAGTCAGAAGACTGCCCTGGGGTACCAGAAACATGCAGCAACCATGGATCCTGCATCAACATGAATTGTACCTGTGATTCAGGGTGGGAAGGTGATGACTGTTCAACACCTCAGTGTAAAGATGACTGTAACGGTAGGTGTTTTTGTGTCTTTGGAAATTTATATATCCTGACTGTGATGAAAGATATTTTGTTAACCCTTCAGAAAACTGTTCTGAGTTTTGATGAACTTGAAGAAGAATGCTTTTGAAAACCTTGTTGAAAAAGGACTAGAATTTTTCCTTTTTCACCACAATGTTTTTAAGACAAATGCCATCATTTTAGCCATATTTGAATTGTCTTCTGCAAAATGCTTTCAATATGGACATGTGTAAAATTCAGCAGGCTAGTAAAGAGATGAAAAAAGCCCATGAATGGTTGATCTGGTGGCAGTAATAATATTCTGCCACAAAACAAATTTGACTATTCCAACATAAAAGCAGAAACATTTTGTGAGAAGGAGAAAATGCTTGATACCAGCTTTTTCTTTGATGGTCCTCAAAACTTGGTATAGAGTTAACCCTTTACCAAATGAAAGAATTTTAGATTTGTCCAAATGGAAAACATTTGCAGACAGCATAATGATTGTGACTCAAAACTTTTTAATTTGTTCTTGGAATGGTAGAAAACATTGAGGGAAAAGGAGAAAATACTGGTTACCTGCACTTTCTCCTTTTCTCTCAAAGTTTACAAAAGCTGTCTTCCTCAGGGTCGTTAAAATTTGGGATTGTGTGGTAAGGGTTTAAAATGCTTTTGTGCACAAAACAACCAAGTATTCTTAAAGGGTAAAAGTTAAACCTTAGAGTGCCGAAAATGTGAAATGAACATTTACCAACCTGTAGGAAAGACTAAAATAAGTGAAATTTCTAGGCTGGTTTTGGCCACAGTATCTCTGTGTTGCAGACTATGTAGATTCAACGGCAGACTGCCGACTTTTACTTATCTTGGCCAATACTCACCAACCATTCTAAACTACATTCATAGGGTGGATTTGATTTGATTTTTTTAGAGTACTCCGACTGCACCGTAGCAACAAGATAAATCAAGTGAAAGCAAGCAAACAGCGTACTTCCAAGATAAATCAAGTGAGACAAAAAATTAAAGATGGCTGACATTGATCGCAATATTGTTTTTACAGCTGTATTACTATTATTGCAATTAATGATATGTAAAATACCAGCTTACAATACACACAGATGTGTTTCAAAGACTTCCATATCAAAAGACTATCTTTTGCATTTTTCAATTTGAATATTCGCCTTTCCGCCATTTTTGTGGGGAGTATGCAGACTGCTTCGACCTGACCACCTCAGACGATGGAGTACCCTGGAATGCTCTGGCACAGCTACTCTGTTACACTAGTTTATGAATCTGCATGCTCAGAGTAAAAAGAGTGCTCAGATCAGCTAAATCAAGTCCACCCTTGATTTTATTCTAGATTTACAAAGAAACAGATTTTTTTATTTACTAAACCATTGGCTAAACCAAGTTTGGTTTAGCCAATTCGAATTTGATTTACTTTGCAATGAAGAAATTCTTGCATATCATACATAGACTATTATTGAAAGTATTGGTGAATACAATTTCTGATCTTGATCTACATTTACTTTAAAAGCAACTACGATTATGAAAAGCTCTCCAATGTGAAACAGATATTGAGTTTGTTTTTTCAGGCAATGGAAATTGTACCTTTGATGAGGAGTTACAAGCTGCTGTCTGCCTGTGTGATGAACAGCATATTGGGGATTCCTGTAGCATACAGTGTGTGAATGGAACCAATAATGGAGATGGCATTTGCACTTGCTCATCTACCTGTGACACTGGTGAGTTACTTCTAAACCATTTGGAGGGTTCCTTGATGGACAAGTTTTAGCAGAAGCATTGAGCTACCTTCATGTATGTGTTTTACTCTTATCCCCTTACCACACAATCCCGAATTTTAACAACCCTGGGAAAAGAGCCTTTTGAAAACATTGTTGGAAAAGGATAAAATGCTGGTAACCAGCATTTTCTCCTTTTCCCACAATGTTTTCTACCCTTCCCAAAACACATTTTAGCCATATTTGATTTGTCTTCAGCAAAATGCTTTCAATATGGACATGTCTAAAATTCAGCAGGCTAGTAAAGAGATGAAAAAAGCCCATGAATGGTTGATCTGGTGGCAGTAATAATATTTTTTAATTTTTCAGTCACATTCGTCTGCAAAGGCTTTCACTTTGGACTAGTCTGAAATTTTGTTGTTAGCTCACCTTAGCACAACGTGCTAAAGGTGAGCTATTGTGATCGCCCTATGTCCGGCGTCCGTCGTCCGTCGTCTGTCGTCCGTCGTCCGTCAACAATTTCTTTAAACATCTTCTTCTCTTAAACCACTGGGCCAATCTTGATGAAACTTGGCGGGGATGTTCCTTGGGTGAAGCTCTACCAAAATTGTTCAAAGAATTAAATTCCACCCACAACTCTGGTTGCCATGGCAACAAAAAGGAAAAAAAAGCAAAATCTTTGAAAATCTTCTTCTCTGAAACTAGAAGGCGCAGAGCTTTGATATTTGGTATGTAGCATCTCCTAGTGGACCTCTACCAAGTTTGTACATTTGATGCCCCTGGGGTCAAAACTGGCCCCGCCCCAGGGGTCACAAGTTTGAGCATAGTAATAAAGAAGGAAAACTTTAAAAATCTTCTTCTCTGAAACTTGAAGGCATAGAGCTTTGATATTTGGCATGTAGCATCTCCTAGTGGACCTCTACCAAGTTTGTTCATATGATGTCCCTGGGGTCAAAACTGGCCCCACCCCGGGGGTCACAATTTCCAACATAGGAACAAAGAAGGAAAACTTTAAAAATCTTCTTCTGTAAAACTAGAAGGCATAGAGCTTTGATATTTGGCATGAAGCATCTCCTAGTGGACCTCTACCAAGTTTGTTCATATGATGCCCTTGGGGTCAAAACTGGCCCTGCCCCGGGGGTCACAAGTTCGAACATAGGAACAAAGAAGGGAAACTTTAAAAATCATCTTCTCTGAAACTGGAAGGTGTAGAGCTTTGATATTAGGTATGTAGCATTGCCTAGTGGACCTCTACCAAGTTTGTTCATATTATGCCCCTGGGGTCAAAACTGGCCCAGCCCCGGGGGTCACAAGTTTGAGCATAGTGACAAAGAAGGAAAACTTTAAAAATCTTCTTCTCTGAAACTTGAAGGCGTAGAGCTTTGATATTTGGCATGTAGCATCTCCTAGTGGACCTCTACCAAGTTTGTTCATATGATGCCCCTGGGGTCAAAACTGGCCCCGCCCCGGGGGTCACAATTTCCAACATAGGAACAAAGAAGGAAAACTTTAAAAATCTTCTTCTGTAAAACTAGAAGGCATAGAGCTTTGATATTTGGTATGTAGCATCGCCTAGTAGACCTCTACTAAGTTTGTTCATATGATGCCCTTGGGGTCAAAACTGGCCCTGCCCCGGGGGTCACAAGTTCAAACATAGGAACAAAGAAGGAAAACTTTAATTTTTTTTTTTTTTCTCTTAAATGGGAAGGCATAGAGCTTTGATATTTGGTATGTAGCATCTCCTAGTGGACTTCTACCAAGTTTGTTCCAAGGATGCTGCTTGGGTCAAAACTGGCCCAGCCCCTGGGGTCACAAGTTTGAACGAAGGAAAACTTTAAAATTCTTCTTTTCTGAAACCGAAAGGTGTGGCGCTTTGATATTTGGTATGTTGCATCTCAGAGTAGACCTCTACTAAGTTTGTTCATATGATGCCCTTGGGGTCAAAACTGGCGCAGCCCCGGAGGTCACAAGTTCGAAGATAGGAACAAAAAAGGAAAACTTTAAATTTCTTTTTCTCTTAAACGGGAAGGTGTAGAGCTTTGATATTTGGTATGTAGCATTTCCTAGTGGACCTCTACCAAGTTTGTTCATATGATGCCCCTGGGTCAAAACTGGCCCAGCCCTGGGGGTCACAAGTTCGAACATAGGAACAAAGAAGGAAAACTTTAAAATTCTTCTTTAAAACTGGAAGGCGTAGAGCTTTGATATTTGGTATGTAGTGATTCTCTTCTAAGTTTGTTTGCCCATCTAAGCGCAACAAGTTCATTGAGTTCAAAATTGGGTCATCTTGGGTCATAAACTAGGTCACTAGGTCAAATTAAAGAAATACCTTGTTGGCACTCTGAGGCCACATTATTTGCTCAATTGCCTTGAAAATTAGTTAGAAAGTTTGTCTTTATAAAGTCTCACATAAGATTAATTTGGGTCAACTTGGGTCATAAACTAGTTCACTGGGTCAAATTAAAGAAATACCTTGTTTGCACTCTGGAGGCCACATTTATTGCTCAAATGACCTGAAATTTGGCCAGAATGTTTGTCTTGATGAAATACCAGATGAGTTTGGATTTGGGTCACCTGGAACCATAAACTAGGTCACTAGGTCAAAATAAAGAAATACCTTGTGGGCACTCTAGAGGCCACATTCTTTGCTTAATTGCCTTGAAAATTGGTCAGAATGTTTGTCTTTGTAAAATCTCACATGCGTCTGAATTTGGGTCAACTGGGGTCATAAACTAGGTCACTTGGTCAAATTAAAGAAATAGCTAGTGGGCACTCTAGAGGCCACATTTATTATTCATATGATTTGAAAATTGGTTAAAATGTTTCTTTTGATATAGTAAAAGACCAGTTCAAATTTGGGTCACCTGGGGTCATAATCTAGGTCACTAGGTCAAATTAAAGAAATATCTTTAGGGCACTCGAGGCCACATTTTTTGCTCAATTGACTTGAAAATTGGTCAGAATGTTTGTCTTCATGAAATATGAGTTTGAAATTGGGTCACCTGCGGTCAAAAACTAGGTCACATGGTCAAATTAAAGAAAAGCCTTAAAGGCACTCTACTAAGGTGAGCGACCCAGGGCCATCATGGCCCTCTTGTTTGGTAAAGAGTTATACTACAGAAATGATGTCATGGACTTTTTGAATTCAGGAAAACAGATAGAATGTTGCAATTATAAGCTAGTTCTTGTTACAATATATTACAAAGTAGAAAACAGTGTACATTCAAGATCACATTCTGACAAAATTTTCAACTTGACCATGTTGCAAGAACTTCAGATGACAAATTAAATGTAAGTGAGACATACTTTTAGATTTGTCCAAATTGCAATCATTTGCAAACAACATACAAAAGATGTTAAAAGATGGGAATTGTCTTTGAAAGGGTAAAAAGCATTGAGGAAAATGAAGAAAATGCCAGTCACAAGCATTTTCTAATTTTCTCGCAATGTTTTCAAAAGGCTTCTTCCTCAGTGTGTGTAAAACTTGGTATTGTTTGATAAAGTGTTAAATGTTAGTATTTGTCTTTGATAAAGTGTTAAATGTTAGTATTTGTCTTTGATAGGGTAGGAAACATTCTGGGAAAAGGAGAAAATACAGGTTACCTGCGTTTTTTTTTCCATAGTGTTTTTTGGAAAGCCTTGTAAAAACATTGGGATCAGTTGGCAAAGTGTTACTTTCTAATTTTGTAGGTTTAATGTGCCACACAACATGTAACGGGCGGGGTATCTGTGATAATGGAACATGTATTTGCGACTTCGACCTCGGGTTTAAAGGTGAGCAGTGTGATACAATTGGCTGTCCTGGATGGCCTGACAATTGTATGAACAACGGAGACTGTAACCAAGCAACGCAAACTTGTGAATGTAACCAGGGCTGGAAAGGAAACGGATGCCATATACCAGACTGTGATTGTAGCGGGGTGGAAGCTACATGTGAGCAGAGAGAAAATGATACTAAGCCGAGATGTTATGAATGCGCTGCACCTTTCATTGGTGACCGATGTCAGTACAGGTATAAAGTCCAACAATAGAAATACACTGTGTCCCATAATATCTGTTACCATTTCAAACGCTTATAACTCTTTATCCTAGTAAATACCCTGTATAAGTGTTAAATGCCAAATTATATGTATAATGAAATTTTAGTAGACATGCAAATAGCCACAAGTTATTATACAGATTTTGTTAAAGTAACCTTGTTTTCTGAGCAGACTGCAGTATCCATACCCCCAGTTTTGATTCTATTGTTCAATAACTTGCACTATTTGTATTTTAAAAGTCAAATGACATCAGTTTCTCCTAAATAGTATTCAAAATATTTTTTTGTGATTCCAGCCAAAACTCTTTAACTATCCTGGTAACTTGACATACAGTTGAAATTTGCCAACAGATGATAAAATTACAACTGTTTGAAATTGTAACAGATATTCTAAGACACTCTGTAATTTTACAATATACAAAATAACTTTTTCACTAAGAAACACCTCTAGCTTAGCTCTTTATCATACAAATAAAATTTTAGATTGTATCCAAGTAAAAGCCTTCACTTTGCCGACAACAGATAATACTTGGCTGGAATGATTAAATTTATCTTTGACAGGGTAGAAAGTATTGTGGGAACAGGATAAAAAGATTTCCTTGTAAGGGTTGTTGGATTCTTTGGTAAAGGGTTCAGGAAGAGCTCTAGACCCAATCCAACCGAATTGCAAGATCTGCTGATGTGAATTTTGACGACTGCTTCTGTCATAAGTGAAAAATGTGAAAAATCTGGATTTTTTTAGTGTAGCTCAGTCCAATCAAATAAGTTGTTTCAAAAGTTGCTTGGTTCATCATTCTTTTTGGAGTAGTATTACCCATACATGTTATAGAATCTAAGTCTTCACCAAAGGACAAAACTTTAGACTTGTCCAAAGACAACAAATTTGATGTGGGTCCAATGATGGTACTTGCTTTTAAAATAGTCATCTAGTAAAGAATACAAAAAGTTCTTTTTTTGTAGTTGCTTTAATGGCACAGAGGATCCAGTGACATCCCAATGCTTGTGTGAGGCATGCTTCAGCGGGGATACCTGTGACCTACTTTGTAATGGCCAGGGGACTTGCAGTGTGAACGGAACATGTGACTGTGGGTTTAATGGATACAGGGGAGATAACTGCGAGAGGCATGAATGTCCAGGGTGGAATACTTCTTGCACAGGTCACGGTGTTTGTAACCCAGCCACTCATAAGTGTACTTGTGATCCTGGTTGGACAGGTACCGGCTGTTCCATAGTGAAATGTCTGAATGACTGCTCTGGGCAGGGAACCTGCGTCCCAGAAAATGAACCCTACTGTAACTGTAGCGAGGGGTATTTTGGCACAGACTGTGGCGGAATGTGTGCAAATGGAACAGTTAGACAGGAGATTGAAGGGGATTCTTCGACCGAATACTGTGATTGCGATCCATGTTACTTCGGGGCTAGGTGCGACTCTCTGTGTTCAGGTGTTGGTGTATGTGTAGATGATGCATGTGACTGTGGGACGTCAGGCTGGGCGGGTGACTACTGTGATAGAGCTAGCTGTCCTACAAACAGTACAGAGGATTGTTCTGGTCATGGCAGCTGTGTGGTTTCTGATCCCACAGTCATAGGTATAAGATTTTGTACATTTTCATTCATCTCATTACATATGCTTTATGTTTTGTTATTAAACCTATCAAATTGTAATGCGAATTTCAGAAAGTTAAGTATATGAAGGGAAAGAAAGTTCCATGGAAGACCATCTTCGAAAAAGGAACAATTTTTTTTGACAAGAAATTGCGCCTTGCCCCACAATGTTTTCCAAGACTGTCCTCTGCAGGGGCATAAAAGTAAAAATTGTACAGTAATTAAGGTTTTGTTCTGGCACACTGTTGTGGCACATTAGTGTCACAATCTTGACACATCAAAAGAACTGGTAAGGGACAACTTTGGGAGTTCAAGGAGGATTTTCCTTGTAATTCTTCTCTGAAGCTTATGTTGTAGGCATCCAGTAAACTTGTTCAGATGAGTCTGCAGCAAAACAAAATCAACCTACTACATGAAGTAATGTGTTAACCATTTACCACACAACGAAATTTTAGACTTGTCCAAATGCAAGTCTTTCTGAACAACAAGGAAGACATTTTAGGAAAAGGGGCAGTTTCTTACTACAAGCAATTACACCTATTCTTACAAAAAGGCACACCTGCTAATTACAGGCTCATTTTCAAGCACATTCTTACAGTAATTCGTTAAGTTTATCTATTTTTCATTTTTTCAGGCACCTGTATTTGTGATGAAAACTGGGTAGGAGATGGCTGCTGGACCCCGTCTTGCCTCAATAACTGTTCAGACAGAGGATACTGTAATGCTACTACTGGCACCCCATACTGTTCTAACTGTGCAGTGGGCTGGATGGGAGAAGATTGCAGCACTGTGTGTAATGGTATACAAGAACCTATGGATAGTGGTATGTGAAACTTTCATCAGCTGATTCCTGTAGTTTTCAGAATGTTTCTGTAATTTGAAACTTTTCAATAAAAATCTTCTGTTTTATAACCCTGAGGAAAAGTTGAAAACTTTGTGGAAAAAGGAGAAAATGCTTGTAAACACCATTTTCTCCTTTTCTCACCATGTTTTCAATTCTATCATAGACAAATTCTATTTTTTGAGCCAGTTTTGTTCTATTGTCTTTTCCAGAGTTGATTTAAAACAAATTTTAGACACTTTCAAAGAACTTGAGGATGAAAAATTGATTGTGGCTGAAATGATTTGTCTTTGAAAGGGTAGAAAATATTATAGGAAAAAGGGCATAGGCCGGTTAAAAGCGTTTTCTCTTTTTCCTACATTATTTTCAGAAGTGTCCAGCTACAGAGTTGTAAAAACACAAGGTTCGTGGGTAATGTTTTGCATATTTTTCTGTTGCAGGTATCTGTAAATGTAATAGCAGTTGTTTGTCAGGAGAGAGCTGTGATGTGGTGTGTAGTGGACGAGGTGTTTGTGATGATACAACAGATACCTGCATCTGTGGTGATGGTTCAGGCTTCAACGATCTTGGATATTGGGGAGAGGCATGTGAGGAGAATGGGTGTCCAGGCTACCTGTCCAGCTGCAGTGGTCATGGCGATTGTAACAGTATTGCAGTATGTTGATGTACTTTTTAGTAACCTAATGGTTTGTTGGGAGGGGGACTAGAGTTTTGCCTTCCATTTGTCTACAGGTCTGTCCATGTATCACCCTGAATGTAGAGCCCAAGACAGCCAGAAAAAAAAAAGAGTTGCCTTCTTGAAACCTTTCCCTGGATTATATGACAATAATGAGTGATTCATATTTCTTCAGTTTCAGATTAAGGTCAGCGAAAATTGTGACTAAAAGTAGAAAAAAAGTTGAAATGGATAAGCTAATTTTATAAAATTTTATAAAATAACACATGTTTAAAGTTGCATACTTACAGCCCAACTGAAAAATGCTGCTGAAATTTTGTACATTTCGGATTTTTGCTGTGTATGAATGAATAGATTAGGCTATAGATTTATGGTCCCAGAGATAAAAAGTCTCAGAACTTTGTTGCAAGAACAATCTTGGTAAGATGGAAACTGCAACATTGTCAACAGTTTAAACATTGGTGAGAAGGCATGAAAGTTTATTGCTGGATTCAGCCAATAGTCCTTGCGCACCCCTGGCTTAAAATAGAAGTCTACTTGCAAGTACAACAAGGAAAATGATGCACTTGTCTTCGTTCCCTACTTTCAGCAGTCCTTTTCATGTAAATGTTACATGCAAGATGAAGGTCATAAAAGTCATGTGACAAGCATCGTTTGATATTATCTGCTTAACCCTTTACCACACAGTCTCGTCTTTTATCAACCCTGAGAAAGAGGCCGTTTGAAAACATTGTTGGAAAAGGAGAAAATGCTGGTAACCTGCATTTTCTCCTTTTCCAACAATGTTTCCTCCCCAACCAAAGACAATCTCATCTATTGGGTCGCATTTGATTTGTCATCTGAAAAGATTTTAAATTTGGATGAGTATTAAATTTTGTTGTCTGCAAATGCTTTTAAAATGACCAAGTCTGAACTTTTGTTGTTTGCCCAGTAATGAATGAAAAAAAAATTTACCTTATTTCAGAAACACTGCGATTGCCATCAAGGCTGGAACATCAATGCCACTTTCTGTCATGAAGCAGACTGCCCTGGTACCCCAGACTGCAATGGGCATGGATCCTGCAACACTACTGGGGAGTTACCCTTGTGTGCCTGTGATCCCGGATACATAGGCACAGAGTGTCAGTTTGAGTGTGTTCATGGTTACGAAGGGCCAAACGGAACTTGTATGTGTGACCCGTGTTATACAGGGGGAGCCTGCAAAGACGAGTGTGACGGACATGGTTCATGTGATAACAGGACCTGTGTATGTGATATAGCTTACTGGGGTGAGAACATAGTTGTATATAGAAAACTTTATTTATACCATATGATACTTTTCTTATCAACTGTTCTTATGGGTCAATTTGAATCAGCCTATTCGTTTGTAAGTCAATCTATGTATCTGTCTGTCTGTGCACATATACGGAGGTATTTTGTGTTTCAAACTGCCTTTCAGTTTTCCTGTCATTTTACTCAACCCTTAAACCACTGAATTAGTGATTTGGACCGTTTTAATTAGGAAAAACAGCCTGAAATATTGCTATTTCAAGTTTGTTTCTATTAGAATATGTAATATAGTGGCAGACAGTGCAGATCACCCTTAGTCCCAAAATGTACAAGTAGCCGTTGACACTTCTAAAAATCCACCCAATTTCTTTACTATCCTGAAAGAGAATGTTTTCAAACAGATTATGGAAAAGGAGAAATGTTGATAAGCAGCTTTTTTCACCCAATATGTTTTTTCTACCTTTATAACTCTTTATCAGACAATCCCAAGTTTTAACGACCCTGACAGAAAAGGCTTTTGAAAACAGTATTGGAAAAGGAAAATATGCTGGTAACAAACACTATTCTTATCCCACAATGTTTTCTACTCTTTCAAGACAAATCCCACCATTTAAGCAACATTTAACTTGCCATCTGCAAATGCTTTCAATTTGGACAGTCTAAAATTTTGTCATGTGGTAAAGAGTTGGCAACAAATTCCACCAACTGAGGCACACTCAATTTTTGTCTGCAAATGCTCCCAGTTTAGACGAGTCTAAAATTTTGTGGTCTGGTAAATAGGTAATACAAGGTACATGTAGTTTGACTGATTTTTAGGTGAAAACTGTGAAGACCGTGGTTGTCCTGGTGTGGGGGAGAGTTGTTCTGGTCAGGGCACATGTAGCATTGAAACCCAAGTTTGTACATGTAACACATACCGTGCAGGAACTGGCTGTGAAAGATGGAAATGTGATGGAACACCAGAATGTAACAGTAGAGGTGAGATCACCTTGTTATCATGCAAAATGGATGTTAAATTATCAGGATTTTTTCGTGGGAAATACTGAGAATTTTCATCAAAATTTTGAATTTCCATATTCCAATTCTTTTCTTCAAGTTTTCAGGTATTTAACTCCACATTTAGAAAAGGTACCATTATAGTATGTTTTAGTACATACTGATTTTAAATACTTTTGAGCATGTTTTAATGTATTTTGTATAGATCAGAAGCTACAAACACTTAAAAACAGGACAGTTATACATGTATACTGACAGAAAATATTCATACTTTATCTCTCTTTAACCCTTTTACAAACAATCCTGCATATGAATGCCGCTGTGAAAACATTCTAGGAAAAGGAAAAAATTGCTGGTAACCAGCATTTTCTCCTTTTCCCACAATGTTTTGTAGACATCCAGAGAGAAATCTCAAATTTTTGAGTCCCATCTAATTTGTCGTTTGCAAATGCTTTCAGTTTTGACAGGTTGGAAATGTTGTCATTTGGTAAAGAGGTTAGAAATGCACGAATACATGTAAATACATTTTGATAGGCAAAATTTGTGTTAGCCACAATGTTTTCAAAAGTTGTTTGCTTCAAGAGGGAACAATGTCATTCACAGGAGATAATGAGTTAATCGAAGAAATCTTACAAACTTACAGGTGACTGTGATGGAGATAATTTTGACATTCCGAGATGTGTCAACTGTTCAGCCTCTGTTGGACTTGCCTGTGAACAGGACTGTATACACGGACATGAGGACCCCAATTTTCCAACAGTCTGTGTTTGTGATGCTTGTTACGATGACATTGCTTGTTCTATTGCATGCAACAATCGCGGCATTTGCACCAATGAAAGTGGAACCACAGTAAGTCTTTGTGTTTCAACCACTCTACATTGGAACCCGGTTACAACAAAACCCTGATAAAATGCTTACCCTATTAGAATGTAAGTCCAATATGACTTGCTTGGCAGAAAAGTTTTTTGAGATTTCAGCAGTGCTAATGTGCTATGAAACGCATCACATTTGTACTGATTGATGACTGAGGAAACAAAAGGTACACTATCACCACACTATTACTGAAATATTGCTATTCTTTACCAAACAACGTTTTAAACTGGTCCAAACTGAAAGCTTTTGCAGACGACAAAAAAAATGTGACTCAAAAATTGAAATTTCTGTTTGGAAGAAAATGCTGGTTATCAGCATTTTCTCCTTTTCCCAAAATGTTTTCAAAGGCCCCTTTTCTGATCGAGGGTCGTTTAAACTCGGAATTGCTTGGTAAAGGGTTAAAGATCAAATCCTACACCCTTAGGCAAACTTTCTGTCGTACAGTAGACAACTTCCGAAAATATTATGGAAAAGTAAGGAATTACTCATAACAATTTCTTCAGTAGCTACAATGTTTTCATGAATCATCTGTTATAAAAAAAAATCATCATTGGCAGGATAACAACTTAACTCTATACTAGATAACAATGTTTTAGACTTCATGAAATTGAAAGAATTTGCAGACGACAAATTGTGTGTGCCTGAAACAATGGGAAATGTCTATGAAAGGAAAGAAGACATTGTGGAAAAAGAAGAAAATAGTTGTCAACAGCATTTCTCCTTTATTCCACAATGCTTTCTAAAGCCTTTACCTATGGGTAGTTAAAACCTGGGATTGTTTGGTAAAGACTTTAATAAATTTTACATTTTCAGACTTGTAACTGTGATGAAGGATACAAGGGAAACTACTGTGAAGTTCTGGATTGCCCTGGTAAGTAAATTATACAGTAATCTGAACGAGAAATAAATGATTGAAAAAGGGAGATCTAGATAACAAGGAGTAGTTCTATTCTAGAAACATTATTATTGGCATTAAACCTATGTTGTTGATACTCATTTGAATTTTCTTCAGAGACTACTCTATATTTCATGATACCTGTTTTAAATGAAAACTTGAAAAAATACATACCGGGTATTACCTTTTATCTCTTGAAGTGCTGGATCTGACTTTATTTGTTTATGCAGATGGTGTAGATTAAGATCAGACAGTTGCTGCACAAACTAGTTTTGGATCCATACTGCAAGTGACTTTGTTACAGATTCTGAGAAAAAACAACCTTGAAATAGTATTCTTGCAACTGTTCTTCCTTTCTGATTTCAAGGGTCCTTTTCATTTAAACAGCCCTTAACCCTTTCCCAAACAAGCCCTGGTTTTCACGTGTCTGCAGTACAAGTCTTTTGAAAACACTGTGGGAAAAGGAGAAATTGCTCGTAATGAGCAATTTCTCCTTTTCCCACAGTGTTTTCTACCCTTTTTGATAACTTTCTGCCATTTTCATCAAATCTTAAATTGTCGTCTGCAAACTCTTTCAATTTGGACCAGTCCAAAATTTGTCGTTTGGGAAAGGGCTAAAGATCAATCATGAGAATGGCCCTGAAATTATAAATTGGCTCATTATCTCATGAAATAGGTTTGGTGCAGATAAACTTAAAACATCCTAATAAGATAAAGTTGGTTAATCCTTTCCCAAACAAGCCCTGGTTTTCATGTGTCTGCAGTACAAGTCTTTTGAAAACACTGTGGGAAAAGGAGAAATTGCTCGTAACGAGCAATTTCTCCTTTTCCCACAGTGTTTTCTACCCGTTTAGAGACCTTTTTGCCATTTTCATCAAATTTAAAATTGTCGTCTGCAAACTCTTTCAATTTGGACTAGTCCAAAATTTGTCATCTGGGAAAGGGTTAATCCTTTACCAGATTGGACCAAATAGCAACTGCGCATGAAAATGTAGCTCAACTGATAAAACTTTTCGTTGAAGGTTAGAAAACATTGAAAGAAAAAAAAAATGCTGGTAACCAGCATTTTCTTCTTTTCCTACAATGTTTTCAAAAGCTGTCTTCCTCAGGGTTGTTAAAACATGGGATTGTTTGGTAAAGGGTTAACATTAATAAAAGTTTGATATATGGACACATATGTGAAATCATGGCAAAGGGGGAAGTTTTTATCATGGGCAATTTTTCCTTTTGTCGCAACAGTTCCATTAACTATTTACCAGAGGACAAAATTTTTAGGCTCGCCCATGTTGAAAGCAATTGTGGCAAAATATCAGAAGTTGTCTCTAAAAGGGTAGAAAGCAATGTGGAGAAAAGGAGAAATTGCTTGTTACCAGCATTTTCTCCTTTTACCCACAGTGTTTACAAGAGCCCTTTTACCCAGGGGTTGTTGAAACATGAGATTGTTTGGTAAAGGGTAATGGTCTCCTATAAGACATATAAGGCTATCTGCAGGAGGTAATTGATTTGATTTTGACAGAGATGGCCTTTTTACACTAATTACCTCTGATTTTACTACGTACAGGTGAGCCTGACTGTTCAGACTTTGGTGTATGTACGAGACCCTTGGATGAGTCCATCTGTAACTGTAACCCAGGGTTTGGTGGAGCCAACTGTTCAACGTACCTGTGTCCGGGGCCAGCTGATAATCCCTGTAGTGGAAATGGTAGGTTGTTGTAACATTTAATGAACAATCTTGAATATTAAAGATGAAGAAAGTGTTGATAGCAATGTGGGAAAAGAAGAAGAAAGTGCTGGTAACCAGCATTTTCTTCTTTTCCCACAATATTTTCTGCTCCTTAAAGTGTAGGATTTCTAACCTGGAGGCCCTCACTCAAAGCCCTGGACTTTTTTGTTGTAGTGTCTTTGGGTAAGATACTTTGGAGCCTTAACCTAGTGCTGATGAAACCCTGTGTCACATACATGAATATGTGAGCTGTTGCTCAGATATGAGTGATATGACGTTGAAAGTGCCATAAACCACCATTCGTTATATTTATTAAATCTTAGCCAGACAGCAGAATTTTAGACTTGCCCAAATTCAAAGCTGATAAAATAAATGTGACTCCAAAATTAAAATTTGTGTTTTGAAGGGTAGAAATACATTGTGGGAAAAGGAGAAAATGCTGGTTACCATGTTTTCAAAAGCCCTCCTCCTCAAGGTTGTTAAAATACAGTATTGTGTGGTAAAGGGTTAATCAATCATTGTCTTTGCATGATTGTCTTCACAGGTGAATGCCTTCTAAAGGAAGGAGATGACACACCCCTATGTTACTGTTACCATGGTTTCACTGGGTCTGATTGTGGCCCATGTTCGGAGAATATTGTGGGAGATAACTGTGAGAGATGCAGGGACAACTATATAGGCTACAATACCACATGTGATAAACTGTGTGTTCATGGATATGCTACTGTTTACGGTACAAATGGTTTACTAAACTCATTACCTTTTGCAGATAATTTTTTTCTTTTCTTGGAAGCAATGACTGTTGAAAACATAGTAAAAGATAAATTGCTTGTAACAAGCAAGCTATCTTTTTCCATTTTTTTTTTTGTATGAAACCATGATTCACATTGTTTGTTTGCTTAATGTTCAACAGTGTTTTCAGTTATGTCACCAATGCCAGTGCACCTATCCATGCTTTCCTGAAATTTCTTCTAACCAGAACTTTACACAGTACTCATCCCAAGTAACGTGCTGCTGTCCCACTTAACTGTAGTCAAGACAATGATCAGTGGTGAGAGAGAAATGAATAATCCTATCAGAACAACTACCATCAATCATTGAAAAGAAATTTGCTGATCAGGGCATTCAAACTTGCAACCATCTGGTCTCAAGTTGTGTATGCTACTAACTTTGCCCCTGAGCTCTATTGTAATTCATGCTAATACAGTACATAAACATTTTTGCTACCATGTTCCTTACAATTGTATAAGAAAACTTGTAATGGCTTTCCTATCTAAACAAAACAAACCCTGTATATTTGGTCTGAGAGAATAATTAATCTAGCTCTTACCTATAATGATCATACCTGTAGTGTTAAAAATTTATTAAAAACTTAGAACCTGATCCTGTGTACGAGGTATCATTATGAATTAACTCTTTACCAAATGACAAAATTTTAGACCAGTCCAAATTGAAAGCATTTTGCAGACGACAAAATAAATGTAACTAAAAAATTGAAATTTGTTTTGGGAAGGGTAGAAAACATTGTGGGAAAAGGAGAAAATGCTGTTTACCAGCATTTTCTCCTTTTTCCACAAGTTGTTCAAAAGGCTTCTTTCTCAGTTGGGATTTTAACTCTTTACCAGATGACAAAATTGTGGCCTAGTCCAAATTGAAAGCATGTGCAGATTGCAGATCAAATGTTATTCCAATACTCATTTGAAACAACATGTTTTCATTTGAAATCTGATTTTTAAATAGACAAAATCAGCTAATAGAAGCACTTGCAATTAAATGAGAGCATGCAAACTCAGTACACACCTATATAGGTAGTCTTGAAATTTTTAGGAGGAATGGTGCATACAGCTCCTGATCGATTGTGTATTTTTATTAGGTGGTGATGAATGTGCCTGCTATGATGATGATATCTATGGACATTGGAAAGATCCAGACACAGGCTGTCGTGAATGTCAAGAGGGTTGGAATATGCCTCACTGTACAGAATGTGCACCAAGTATGGGAAACTTAATTTATGTATGAGCTGTGCTCTGTCGAAAAGGGGCATAATGTATCTCCATAATCCATAATACCAATCAATCCATAATATAATTATGGATCAATAATAGCCACTTTTTTAACAACAGACTTAATCATAGACTGGTCCTTGAACATTCAGAAAATTGACCAATAGCAGAAAGTTTCAGCCCAGATATTCTACCGCAACTCTTTACCACATAACAACATTTTAGACTTGTACAAATTCGAAGCGTAATTATGCAGTGAACAATCAAGGGTGTCTTACAGGATGAAACTTTTGAGTAGAAAACATTGTGGGAAAAGGAGAAAATGCAAGTAAGTTACAATCATTTTGTCTTTTTCCCACAATGAATTCAAAAGCCTTTTTTTTCTAAAGGCCATTAAAACTTGGGATTGTGTGGTAAATGGTTAAGGGTGGTTTAGTTCACTGAGTAGAAATGTTTTTTAGGAAGGGGTTGAAAAGTTAAGACTTTTCAATGTAAGCAAGACAATGCTGTTCCATCCTTGTACTAGTTTTTGAAAACAGTGTGAGCAAAGTGACATTTACATGTATTTCCCTAGCTGTATATCCTGTGATTTGTATCTGTCAAAAATTAGGTCTTCCTTTCCCTTGAATTTTTCTTCATTAATTCACTTAAATCTGTTTTCACTATGTCTAAATATATCCAGTATTGTTATAAATTAATCTTTTACCTAACACATTGACAAAGAACGCTTTTGAAATCATTCTAGAAAATGGAGAAAATGATGATTACTAGCATTTTCTTTACCTCATTATGTTTTATAGATGTACCTCTTCAAAGGCAAAACTCATCAATTGAGTCAAAGTTAATTTTGTCATCTCCACATACTTTCAGTATGGAAAAGTCTAATTGTTTTTTTTATATTGTAAAGACTTTAAGCCCTGAGACTTGTATATTTTCTAGACTGGAAGGGACCAGACTGTGATATACCTTGTATTGACAATCAGGGATTCTTCATGGACCACATGGATGCTGCAGAGGGCTACACTTTTGACCCAGTTGTGCCAATGTTCCGCTGCATGTCCATTGATGACTCGGGAGCATACACAGCTTGGTTTGGCTATCAGAACCCTAACCCATACAATGCATATATTACTTCAAGTGGAGATAATTTTTTTGTCAATGGTTCATCAGAGATGAGTGTGTCTTTACCTACCAAGTTTAATCCAGGGGAGACATTGTATGCTTTCAGTGTAGGGTATGTATTTTTAGCTCAGTAATTTTCTAGGAAAATGTTAAAGCATTGTAAGGAGCTATGGTAGAGCATTTCTTTCTTGTACATCTAAAGCATCTGACTTGAAGTTAGAAAAGGATGAAGAAAACTCAATAAAAATGACAAACAAAACTTGGTAAAAAATGATGACTCTTCACTGTGTTGTAAGTTGTAAACTAACTATTTCTTATGGAATCTGTCTAGTTCTTCAAATATGTATAACTAACATCTATGAATACTTCCAGCTGATTTATTTAGTCAAAAAGTAACCACAATAAGACATTCTCAGAGTTCTTTTTTTTTAAGGAGCTATGCTCCTATTTGAACTTTGAATTTTCACTGAAAATCTGCATGCTGTTCTGTTGTTGATTTTCCAAGTAGGCTAATTATACTAGAACTTCGGTCATACTACCACTTTGATTATTGAGTTTTTATCGTATGATTAATGCAAGGAATAATTTTTGCTCTGTAGTTTCAACCATGGTATAAATCTGTATATAAACTTATGTAATTTTTGTGATGTAGGCCATACAGCCTGGAAGACTGGTCAGCCAATCAGAGCACAGGCTGGTTGTTGTGGACCTATCCAGACACTGCTTTTCTGTTTGCTAGTGTGGATATTGGAGTTACTTGTGTAGAACAACCACAGCTGGTAACTACTCTTCTTATACATTGTAACCTTAAACTGCATAGCCTTTACTCTTTACCAAACGCCAGAATTTTAGACTGGTCCAAATTGAAGGCATTTGCAGACGACAAATTAAATATTGCACAAATAGTAAAAGTTGTCTCTAAAAGGGTAGAAAGCATTGTGGGAAAAGGAGGAAATGCTGGTTACTAGCATTTTCTCCTTTTCCCACAATGTTTTCAAAAGTTCTTTTCTTTTGGGGGTTGTGAAATTGCAGGATTGTGTTGCAAAGAGTAAAAGGGAGCTATAAAAACTAAACAGCCCCCTTTAACTATAGCTGGTGTGGTGGAAAATGTAGATCAAGATTAGACAAGACAAAAATATAAAATGAAATCTTGAATCTGTACTGTCGGCTATGTTGAAATATCCTGGCCACGAACAGCTTTGAAATATTTCAGGTTTTGGGTCATTTTTGTTGACTGAAAACATTATCTTTCTCTGTTTGTTTCTATCAAGATTAATTGTCAATTCTTAGTCACTATAGATTCCTAATGATGCTTTTGACTCTTTACCATATGACAAAATTTTGAACCTGACCAAATTGAAAGCATTTGCAGATGACTGATGAAATGTTGTTAAAATGAGGATTTCTCTCTTTGGTAGGGTAGAAAACACTGTGGGAAAATGAGAAAATAATCGTTACCAGATTTTTCTCCTTTTCCCACAATTTTTTGAAAAGCCTTCTTCCTCAGAGTCATTAAAACTTGGGATTATGTGGTAAAGGGTTAATTCTTTACCAAACAATTACATGTTTTAAGGACCTGGGTTGGAATGCTTTTAAAAAAAACATTGTAGGAAAAAGGAGAAAATGCTGGTAACTAGCATTTTCTTCTCTTCCCATAATGTTTTTTACTCTTTCAAGGAAAAATTTTACCATTTGAATCACATTTAATTTGTCTTCTGGCAAGCAATTCAACTGTTAGAAGTTTTCTACTTAACTCTTTACCAAACAACAAAATTCTAGACTGATCCAAATTGAAAGCATCTGCAGACATCCAATCAAACATGGCTCAAAAACTGAAAGGGTAGAAAACATCATGGGAAAAGGAGAAAATGCTGGTTACCAGCATTTTCTCCTTTTCCCATAATGTTTTCAAAAGGCTCTTTCTTCAGGGTCGTTAAAAGTCGGCATTGTGTGGTAAAGGGCTAAACAAGTTCAACTCTTTACCAAACTTAAAAAATGTCGACCAGTCCAAATTGAAAGCATTTGCAGAAGACAATTTGAAATGTTAGAAATGTGGCTCAAATGATGGAATTTGTCTTTGATAGGATAGAAAACATCGTGGAAAAAAGGAGAAAATGCTGATTACCAGCATTTGCCCCTTTTCTTGCAATGTTCTCCAATGGCTTCTTTCGCAGGTTGGTTTAAAGTCTGGATTGTGTGGTAAAGCGTTTAAGCTTTGTCATCTGGTAAAAGGTTGATCTTTTTGGGTCTCCTCTGCATGGAATATGAAAGTGTTGACCTAGTGCACAGTGCAGAGGGTTTTAACTTCAGTATTAAATTTGCTTCTAAAGTGATCGGCCTATGTTTCTTTATCCACGAGTAGATTTTATAATATCATGATTGAATCAAAGGAAAAAGCATTGATGCATGGGATGATAACTTTAATATGGATTGTTCTTCTTTGTTAGAAATAAAATTACAATATATACATTTACAGTTTAAATAGGTACAGTGTTCTTAAATTGCTTCTAAATTATATAAAATACTGGATGATTTAAGCCATGCTCTAATTAAATCCAATTGAAAGTGTTTGCAGATGACACATTACATATAATTCAAGTCACAGTAGAAAAATTTTTGGGTAAAGGAGATGTTGGTTACCAGCATTTTCTCCTTTAGCCACAATGTTTTCTAAAGCCTTCTTCATCAGAGAACTTAAAACTCAGGATTATTTAGTAAAAGGTAAATACCCATGTTACAAGTGAAAGAAAAAAAAAACAAGTAATGTACCCAGCTGTTGTTATTATCATTCCCTGCACCTCTGGAGAAGGTGTTTAAATCAGTGAGGGTAAAACAGAATTTCACTGTTTGCAGGATGAAGCTGTCCCAGTGACAGGCAACTGCACATGTTACCATGGTTACTATGGAAGTGACTGTAGCAGTTTATGCCCAGGTGGCACTAGTAGTCCCTGCTATAACAAAGGTTCATGTGATAAATCCACAGGCACTTGTTCTTGTACAGAGATGGCCCTTCCAGAAGATGACTGTATCAGCTGTAAAACTGACTGGATTGGGAATGACTGCTCTGTGGCAATAAACCAGAGTATGCTTTCTTACGTACCTGTTTCTCATCAAATTATGCATTCTCACTGGATATGTGCATGTGTTAAATTTGCCAAAATTTAGTCCAAAAATTTCCATTTGAGTTGTAGAAGAATGTTTTTTACGTCAACAGTGGGGGATAAACTTGTAAAAAGATCTCTGCACTCAAAAGATAAGTGTTAAAGGTTGAACTATTTACCAAACAACAAGATTTTTTACTGATCCAAATGTAAACCATTTGCAGACGACAAATTAATTGTTTTTTCAAAATACTAAATTTGTTTTTAGTAGGGTAGAAAAAATTGTGGGAAAAGCAGATAATGCTGGTTACCAGCATTTTTCCAAATGTTTTCAAGTCTTCATCTTTAGGGTACTTAAACTCCAGATTGTGTGTTAAAGGGTTAAGAGACTGTTTAATCAAAAACAGATGTCCAGCTGTTAAATCCTATTATCCATTTGATTTTGCACATTTATTCCTAAATTTCCGTTACATATGCAGATATAGGCTATCTTGAATTTTAACAGTTGGAATATGACCTAAACTGTCTTTTATCATCTTAATATCTTTTTTTGAGATGAATATATAATTATACTCTCATAGGTACAAAGGCTAAGGTAACTACTACAGGGCCATGATGACCTACCTGTTTTTAGCTCAGCTGTTGTTTAAGAAAACATTGAGGTATTGTCATAGATCTGGTGTTGTCCTTGTCTGCATTGTTATGCAAAAACTTTGACATTTTATAATATCTCTGTTATTACTGAAGATATCTACTTCAAACTTGGACAAGTTGTTAATTATTAAAAGGGAAGCCTATACAACAGGGACAGGTAACAATCAAAGTATTTTTGACAGAGTTATGCCCCTTTTTCAACTTAGAATTTTCATTGAAATTCAAGCATCATCAGCCAAGTGTTGGCACCAGCATGTGGTGCTCTTGTTGATCCTAGCTGCAGACAAGTATTTCTATTTGAAAAATGAATTCCTGATTTTCTATGCATGTTTTTTTTTTTTTTTTTTCCATTCCTTTGAGATTCTTTTCTCTGAAAAACCTACCTGTTAAGACAAAGGGATATATCCAAAAAATAAACCAACAGGTTTGGTAAAAAAGTAACCCATATGACCCATTGTTACTAGCAAGGACATTTTGTTGTATAGAAAGCCAGCATAGATCAGGATTTAGGGATATATTCACCAAACACTCAACAGTTCAAAAGCTTAATTCTAAGACTAGTCCTCTGATTGACTGGGACAGAACATTTCAGCCCATAATTAAGTCATCTAAGAATTTAAAATTTGAACTGAACGAGTCCTAAACATTTTCACTTTTCCAAATTCAAACCATTTGCAGACAACATGTTCAATATGTCTCAGATAATGAGATTTGTTGTTGAAAGGGTAAAAAAACATTGTAAAAAAAGGTGAAAATGCTTTTTAATAGCATTTTCTCCTTTCCTACAATATTTTTAAAATGCTTCTCTACAAGGGTCAATAAAAGACTGTATCATTTGGTAAAGAGTTAATGTTTGTTGTTAAACTTGAATGGATCATTCACTAAGGAATTTATTTTTCATTTGTATGTGCAGATAGCCAATCTTCATGGTACACGGGCATGTTGTATGGATACGGACATGTTATGACATATGATGGAGCTATGTATGACTGTAATTCTCCAGGAGAATTCCAATTGACCAGGCTTGCCTTGCCAACAGGAACTCTATCTGTTACTGTCCATAGGGTATGTTAAATTATTAAGTTACTCTTCATAGGGATATATAAAACCACTTAGTTACAATCCACAGCATAGGTTTAACAATATGCAGGCTTACAAGTAGTCCTACTTTTTCCTACTTTTTGACTAGCAAAGCAAGTCTATAGGCGTCATGATTGACCTAGAGCCAATGTAAACAAAAAAACCCACAGTTGCCAAATATTGCCTCATAGAAAATACTTCTTTCTTTTAGAAATCTTAATTCTGTTATATATGACAATTTTGACGAAAAACACTACATCTCAACCACTCCACTTTCAACATGTCATCTTACAAAGTAATAAACTGAACAAGGTGTCATTTATAAGGTACAAGATGTTTGCGTATATGTAAATTAAGTGACCTATGCAAAGCAGAGAATCACTTATTCCTTCACCACTCTAACATTATGAATGAATCTATTAATAGATACTCCTAGGTAACTTGTAGCAAATCCCAGCTGTATTAACCCTCACTGGACAGGGAATGCTTGTCATTCCTTCAGTCATTCATTATTTAGATCATTATGTACAGTTAAACTGTTATGCTAAACTGTTATTCTATGTCATTAATATTAACCCTTTACCAAACAATCCCCAGTTTTAATGACACTGGGGTTGAATCCCTTTGAAAACATTGCGGGAAGAGGAGAAAATACTGGTAACTATCATTTTCTCCTTTTCCCACATTGTTTTCTGCTCTTTTGGAATCAGGTTTCATCACTTCAGCTACATCTAATTTATAGTCTGCATCAGCTTTGAATTTGGTGTAATTTTTTTCATTTTGTAAAGAGAGTTAAATAGCTACATGTAACTACATCTTGTGCTACTGGATATTGAGTAATTGACTGCATGGTGTTTAATGCCGTTTTCAACGTTTCAGTGATATTGCGGCGGCCAGAGCACGTATCCATGCTTTCCTGCAGTTTCTTTTACCGGCACTAGCGCAAATCAATGACCTATTGCGGACAGTGTGGATTAAGATCAGACTGCACATAGTGCACAGTCTGATCTTTGATCTACACTGTCCGATAAGAGGATATATTTTCTCCAAAATGTAACTCTGAAATAGCAATATTGAGGTGTTTACCATTGGCTTGGAAGTTTCATTTAACATTTTTAGCAAGTTAAGGGTTAAACTGGATTATAGTTAACCAATAGCACGCATAGCCCCAGCAGCTCAGTCGATAGCTTACAGGATTTGAGAACAGGAGGTCGCTGGTTTGATCCCCGAATCGACAAATTTCTTTCCGAGGATTGATGATAGTCATTGCGACAGGATACATTTCTGTCTCACGTTTGGACAATGATTATGTGGGAAAGCAGCCAGCGGCTAAGAAAGAATGTTTTGGAGTACTGGTAAAAGAAACTCCAGGAAAGAATGGGTATGTGCACTGGCCACTGCTACATAACTGAAATAATGTTGAAAACAGGGTTAAACACGGTACAAACAACCAATCAATCAAATTCGCTAGTCTGTCAGTACTTTCAGTACTTTTTCCTACTTGTCCTAATTTTTTGCCCTGTTTCTACTTTATTCCTATTTTTTTTCCAAAATATTCCTACTATTCCTATCTTTTTGATGAAAGTAAAAAAGTGTTTCTTTCAAAAAATTGTAGTATGTTGCAGAATGAAAGGATTGCATATTCTTCTGACAAGGTTTTTACAGAGTCTTTTAATATGCTACTGTTCAATTCTCTTATGTAAGTTGCATAGTGACTTTCTGGGAAATATGTCTCAACCACTCGCCATTCATGCCTAATAAGTTGACAGCAGCATGCACAGTAAGAGTTAAGAGCCGCTCCCCCTGAAATTAGACAGCCTGTATATCTTGTGACTGGAGTTTTTATGCCCCTTGTGGGCTAGCAAATAGCAGTTGCACTGTCTGTCCTTCTTGCCTTGTCCTCACAACTCCGCCTTCAGTTCTTTCCCCAAACTTTCACAAAATGATCAATATCAAGTGTTGAGGTGCCTAATTTCATTTTTTTCTTTAATTCAGTCATATTTGGGAGGAGTTTGTTGAAAATTTAAGATCTTAATGCTTTTGTCTTCGCAACCGCTCTTGCAATTCTGATGTGATTTTTACCATACATGTACTATGGCAGAATGATTGGTATCCTGTGCTGTAGAGCATATTCACATGCATTTCTCATTCAGTCATTATGGCAGAGTTATTTTGCTTTATTTGATTTTACCTCTTGATGCTTTTGTCCTCACAGCACTTATACGGCTAGCAGAATTTGCATGTAGCGTCATCTAATAGATCTTTACCAAAATTCTTCAAATTATAGCCCTGGGGTCAAAATTGGCCCATCCAATGGTCGTAAGTTTTACATCGGCTTGTATGATGTGAAACTTAAAAATCTTCTTGTTCCTAAACATTATAGCTTAGGGCTAGAAAATTTTGCATGTAACTTTACCTAGTGCACTTCTATTAAGAATGTTCAAATTGTAGCCCTGGGGTCAAAACTGGTCCCATTCTAGGGGTCACAGGTTTTATATAGGCTGATTTTGTGGGTTTTTAAAAAAAAAATCTTATTGTTCCTTGCAAAAAAGCCTAGGGCTATCAAATTTAGCATGCATTTTCATCTGTTGGACCTCTACCAAAAAAAAAACCCCAAATTATTAGCCCTGGAGCAAAAATTGGCCCTGCCCTGGGGGTCACAAGTTTAACGTAGGCTTATATTGTGAAAACTTTGAAAATCTTCTTGTTCCCCACCATGAGAGCTAGAGCTGTAATATTCTGTATGTGTTATCATCTAGTATGCTCCTACCAAGATTGTTTAAATTACAGCCTAGAGGTGAAAATTGGCCCCAGCCTTGGAGTGTCAAGTTTACCTTATACTTACTATGGTGAAAAGTTTAAAAATCTTCCTGTTCCTATTGTAAATCTTAAAGCTACCAAATTTGGCCCCTAGCTTCATCTAATAAATCACTTCCAAGTTTGATTAAAATTTACTACTTGGGTCAAAATTGGCCCTGCCCTGGGGTCAAATGTTTTACAGGAATTTGATATTGTTGAACATTTAAATATTTTCTTCTATATAACCACTTAGCTTAGACCTGTAATAATTGGTATATAGCTTCATCTAGTGAACCTCTACCAAGATTCAACTAATTATAGCCCTTGAGTCAAGGCAAGGGGGTTACAACTTTCATACAAATTGTTTTGTAGTGAGAGAGTAAGGGCCATTCTTGCCTTTTTGTTACTTTGTAAGAGTTCATAGATATGTGGTAGGAATGATACAGGATAAGAATTGCCTGCATTCGTTAGGATCATCTTGGATACATGTTAAAAAAAGACTTTTTGGAGGGCTATCGCAATACAGATTTCTACCAGTTTGATGACTGTAGATGCTAGTTATGTGTATGGCATAAGCAATTTATTAGACAGTGGAGCTGTACAGGGCCATTCTGACCCTCTTGTTTCATCAAAATATCACTAAGTGCTGAAACATACTCTCAAGCTTTTATCGTCAAAGTAGATTTTCCTTTGTTTGATTTCACCTTACAATGTTTCTGTGTGTAATTCTTCCTTTAATTTTACATGTAATTTGTTTTTCTAAAATTTGAATATTAGTTAATTATTATTGAGTGCCACAGCAGACACTCTTTTTGAACTTGATTATTTTTGAGGCAGTTATTTCTTTATTCATTTTTTTTAAACAAAATTAATAGCTGTCAGAAGATTTTCCCTTGATTTTAAACAAAGCTTTATTTTTCCAGTTGATGAATTTGATGGTAGACAAATTCAGTAGAAATTACAAATGGTTTTGGGGTCTTGATTTAGTAAAGATCCTGGAAGTCTTTGGTTCCATAAAAAAGTTGTTTATAACCAGATCAAAACCAAATTTTGTACATGGTTTATTATCATTGAGAGACTTATGAGTTGCCCATTGGTTACGATCAACTGAATGTTGAAATACTTGTGATTAGAAATTCTTTGGTTTGTGTCAAATTACTCTAATACTTATTGGAAAGTTGGAGCCAGCTTCTCATGCAGCTGTAAAGCAAATGAATGGTAGAAATTATTCAAAACTTTTATAGTATGATGTTTTGCCATGCATTAATGACTGGCTGCCATCTGGGGGCTTAGTGTTTCTTCAAACACATCTTGTTTTGAACTGTTCTGCAGCATTAAATCGAGTTTTTATATAAGATTTGATAAAATGTTTGTAAAATTAATTCCTTCTTTTTATCATAAAATTCCTTCTTTTTATCATAGAATTCCTACTTTTTTCCTGCTTTTTCATTGAAATTACTCCTACCTTTTTCCTACTTTTTCATGATTAACCATTTGTAAGCCTGCATATGTTACTGTTTATGATTATATTAACCATAAGTTGGAATTCATAGAAGCATGTTAAACCATGAAGTAACAGTTAGGAATAGTAAACTTTAAATTACTGTTTATAGATGTTACCCATCGAGCTGCTGTTCAAAGGGTATATTGAATAATTAAATTACTGTTCATTGGGTTTGTTAAATTGTTACATACTGCTTATAGAGCAAGTTACAAGTTAATGTGCATAAAGTATATTAACTTGCAAGCAAACCACAGTGTTGCATCCAGGGCATGCATTTGCACAAATCTCACTGTCTACACCTTCAGTCCCACAATTTTTAATTTTGTTGGGTGACAGCTATTGAGGAAACAAAAAGAATTCTCCGCTCAACAACAACCTATACGAGAGGGGAGTATTTAGTCTGTTTAAACTGTATTTAGTCTGTTTAAACTAACTTATACATGCTCATTCAAATTGAGGATGGGCAATTTCAGCATCCAATTTGACTTTGAAGAGGCAGTGGCATTGTGAAAAAGTAAGGAAGACTTTATACTAGGAATTTATTTAAAAACTGTTAATGTGAGTATTAAGATCCATAGATATGGCTAAAACACTTGTTTCTTTAAAAGATTGCTAAAGTAAGGTAATTGAGATAAGTTTCATCTGCAACATGCTCAAAATCCTCCCCCTTTTTTTGATTGTATGATGGCAGATCTTCCCCTCTCCGAGGTCATTCAGGATGCAATGCTGAAACACCTATATTGTAGACTTGTTTGAATTGCAAGGGTTTACAGATGGCAAATTAAGCTGTAAAGAGCCCTTCACATCTAAAGTTGATTTTGCGGCCAGTGTAGATCAAGATCAGACAGCACAAAATGTGCAGTCTGATCTTTTATCTACACTTTCCACTTAGGTTACACTGCAGACAAAAGGAACCATCAAATTGAAATTTTTTGGGTCTTTTTTCTAGACCGAATATCTCTGTTGGGTTTATTTGGTGCTCTAAGGGTCAAATGTAACTCCAATGATTGGGTTTGGATAAGAAAGGGTAAAAAATATAGTGGGAAATGGAGAACATGCCGGTTAGCCTGTCTTTTTTTTCCACATGGTTTTTCAAAAACTATCTCCCTCGGAGTTGTAAAAAATCAAGACTGTTTTTTAAGACGTGAAATCATAATTTGCATGGTGGAAAGTGTATGTCAAGTGTTTTATTTCACATCATAACTTAACCCTTTTCCAGACGACAAATTTTGGACTAGTCCAAATTGAAAGAGTTTGCAGACAACAATTTTAAATTTGATGAAAATGGCAGAACGGTCTCAATAAGGGTAGAAAACACTGTGGGAAAAGGAGAAATTGCTCGTTACGAGCAATTTCTCCTTTTCCCACAATGTTTTCAAAAGACTTGTACTGCAGACACTTGAAAACCAGGGCTTGTTTGGGAAAGGGTTAATATGATAGCTTCATCATTTTAGAACTCTTTTTCGAAATTTTACTGATATATCCCTGCACGGATTTAGTTCATAACTTAACCCTTTACCAGACGACAAAATTTTAGCCTTGTTGAAATTGAAAGCATTTGCAGACGACAATTTCAGCGTGGCTCAAATGGTGCAGTTTTCTCTAGATAGGGTAGAAAACATTGTGGGAAAAGGAGAAAATGGTGGTTACCAGCATTTCTCCTTTTCCCACAATGTTTTCAAAAGGCTTCTTTCCCAGGGGCGTTAAAAGGTGGCATTAAGCACTCATATGTCGTAAAGAAGTCATCATTCTCAAAGAAATAAAATGGAAATTTCAGACATGAAAAAAAATATATCAGTTTAATCTATAATTAAGCCTTAAAGCGCTTAAGAAATATTGAATTGCATTTGAAGACAGTGTCGATAAACAGCACATGTCTGATTTTGGATTCATTGTGCCCAGGTGTATTTTTTTCATTTATTATGTTCACAACAGCCATTCTGCAGCAATATTTGTTTTCTCTGTAATGGCTGAGATTTTCCTTTTTATCTATTCAACCCCTTACCAAACAATAAAATTTTGGACTTCAACCAAATTTAAAGCATTTCGAGAAGACAAATATAACTCAAATAATGACTTGTCTTTGAAAGGTGTTACGAGAAATCACTCCTTCCTTACAGCATAGTTTCTTCCCCTATAAAATAAATACCTGACAACTGTGTTAGGGAAAATTCTCTTTAGCTCAGTGGGTAGTATATTGGTCTGTTTAACCACGATAAACAAGGAACTTTGCCACACAGGTTTGAATCCAAGCCATGGTGGTTTATATAATAGACTTACTGCCTAATAAGGTTTTCCATCGTCGAAATGATGACTTCTCTTAAGAGGGGATGTGGTATGGGAGATCACTCCTTCCTTACAGCATAGCTTCTTCCTGTATAAAATCAATACCTTACAACTGTGTTGGGGGGAATTCTCTTTAGCTCAGTGGTTAGTGTATTGGTCTGTTAAACCTTGATAAATAAGGAACTTTGCCACACCGGTTCGAATCCCAGCTGTGGCTGTTTATATTTTAGATATGCATTTGTTACAAACCTTCATAGATAGGGCAGAAAACATTGTGAGAGAAGGAATTTTCTCCTTATCCCGCAATGATTTCAAAAGCCTTCTTTATAGGGGTCGTTAAAACCAGGCTTTGTGTGGTAAAGGCTTAAAACTTAGAGGGTTATAATGGAGATGAGTGGAGATTTGGTCATTTGAAAGATAAATCTAATGACACTGTTGCTTTCTCAAACAAGTAACTTGTAATAATCTATTTTCAGGTAATTTCATCCAACCAACTGCCTGTATTTACAACAGACATGGTGAGCCTGTCAATTGGTGGAAATGTGGTGGTTTTCCAGGCTGACAACAATGAATTACTAGGACATGTTTGGCTGGATGGGACACCAGTTACAATTGGGAACCAATACAGGATAAGCCCAGGACATGAGCTGTATGCTACCATGACTTCAACAAAACAGTATACTTTAACAGGCTCAGATATCTTCAAAATTATCGTGGACATGAAGGTGGGTTATATTGATTTATTCATGGCCAGTGAGAGGGCAGCATGCTTCTCCTCTGAAGGTTTGCTTGGACAGTGTGATGATGACATTGTAAATGAATTTACAACATCCAATGGAATATTACTTCAAGAAAACGATGTTACATACCCTCTGAATGTGGATAATATTGAAAATATATTCATATCATCATGGAAAATACTGTCATCATCTTTTAGTACAGTAAATGATCACTTTAACCCTACATCTGGTGAGCGAGGACTGTACATTAGTGATAGCCCATTATCAAGTTCCCCGGCTTTTGTATTTACAGAGTTCAAATTCACCATTGATATGATTTTCTTCATGAAGCAAACTGAGAATGAATGTGCCACCCTGTGGTCATACCAGTGTCCAAGCGGGGATGCAGCATCAGCGCTGGTTTGTAACAATCATATATCATTATTGGTGGTTAGTGATTCAGAGAGAAGGTATGATGTTAATACGATTTCAGTCAGTGCAGACACATGGTACCAGTTTACTGTCAGCTGGAATGGTCTTAACACGCCTACAATGAACTTGTATCTTATTGTTGAAACCAAAGGGTTTTCTAATAGTTATATTGAACTAGATGCAAATCCATTCTGTTCAGGAGGGAACTTCAAACTGGGAACATCTTCTGGATCACAGAGATATGGTTTTAATGGTTACATTGATGACTTTGTTGTTTGGAGAAGGGATCTGAGTCTTCAAGAAGTGATTGATAATTCTTTCACGTTTAAGAGAACTACTATTAGTGATATATCAGCAATCTGGAGATTCAATGAAGGGATAGGTAATGCTGCTTATGATGCTACAGGTGTTCAAGGTGTGTTTACCTGGCGCAAGGATGTTTGGACAGATGTAAATTGGAGCCCGTGTTATTATCAAACAAGTATGCCATCTGCATCCTCCTTTACAATAGACACACCACCAGACATTTCTTTCTGTTATAGTGTCACAAAATCGCTTGCAGGCCTGAATGATGCAGCTTGGTACAAATTTTACCAAGACTGTATTGCTGATACAAGTTACACAGGTGATGTCAACATTGCAAAGGAGTTTATACTTCCCATCACTGACTCTTTGAACCCAGATAGAAGATCTGAGGTATACCCAGCCAAAGATTTATGCAATGTATATCCATTGTATGCTGACTGGCATGGAGAATTGTGTGACGTTCAATGTATTGCATGGGCAGGTATCTATAACCCAGATACACGCACTTGTAACTGTTTTGATGGCTTCTGGGGCGATGCTTGTGAAAGCACCTGTCCTTTTGCATTTGGTAGCTCCTGTGGGGGAGGAGTTTGTGATAAAGATACAGGTTCATGTCAATGCACCACAGACAGATTCAGTTCTGCCTCTAGATGTCAGAGTTGTAGTACTGGATGGGTTGGACAGAACTGTTCGATGACTGAAGTTAATATACCATCTAGCTTACAGACACGATTTGCTATGAGTTATGGTCAAGGCCATTTCATCATGTTTGATGGGGAGACATATGACTTGAACACTCCCGGAGAATACCTTCTCTTTGATAGTCTGTCCCACTCTCTTTCGGTGTATGTTAGAATGAGACTTTGTTCTGGTTGTAGAACATGCATTCAACAAATTTGGTTCAGCCTGCCTTCAGATGATTTTGTAGTCAAAGTTCCACTTATACTGAGTAAAAATCTACTGATGGAGCATAATGGTAACCGTGTAACAATACTGAGCCTTGCATCATATACGATAAATGCTGATGCCACTATCTCTTGGGTTGACAAGGTCACTCTGGAATTTTCCTTCCAAAGTACCATTATACAAGTTACATATCTAGAGAATACTCCATATTTGTCCATAAATGTCAAAATTCCTATATCTGATTGCAGTGCAAGTTTGATAACAGGCCTTCTAGGTGGATGTGATGAGACTGTGAACAAAGCAAATGATTTTCTGTCTTCAGATGGAACTGTTGAGGATTATATAGATGTTAGCCAGAATTTCATCAATGAAGAATTTGCCTCCTATTACACTCTAGGCTACTCAAGCGAGGGTAGGTTCTTCTATACTTACCCAGAAACAATTGCAGAAGAAAGTCCAACTCTAAACAGAAGTTACAGCATATTGATTAATGCTAGTGGGGTGTCAACTGAACCAATTCCATCAGCAGTATTACCTTTAAATGGCGCTAAGGGCAATCTGACATTAGAATTAACATTCAAAACTTTCTCAGATAATGGCCTTATTCTTGGTTACTACAAGAAGGACTCGGACAATATGTTCAGCTTCTACAAGTTGAATGGTGAGATGATGATTCATGCTCATGGGGAAACTCTAAATATAGGATACAACCTTACAAACAGTGTGTGGTATGAATTCATCATGACTTTTGACACAGAAAGTAAATATATGGAGTTATACATCTTCCTTGATGATTATCTAGCATACAATTACTCCCATACATTTGCTGATTTAGATTTCCCAGACGAAGGTAATTTTATGCTAGGCAAATGGACAGCTGATCCTCCTTTGAACTTCGGTGAATTTATTGGTCTGATTGGAGTATTCAAAGCCTGGAACCTTTATTTTGATGACGAAATTCTGTATCATCTGAGAGAAGGAAAGATTACTGATAGCCCTGCGTTAAAGTTAAACTATCAGTTTGTTGAAGGTTTTGGGTATACCACTAAAGATGTAAAGAATGGTATTTACATGACGATGCCAAAGGATGAAAAAGTGATTTGGATTTTGGCAGACAAACCCGTGAAAACAAGTCTCATGCTTGAATGCTCTGACTTGCCCCTGGATGAAGATGATGACTGCAATAAGTTTTTAAATTCCACTTCACTGACCACAGCTTGTGATGGCCTTGGTTTGTCTTTACAAGTTTTCTTCATGGACTCGTGTGAAATTGATGGGTCATATGTAATACCTTTATCTAATTACATTAGCATATGTGAGGAGATAATCTCTCCTAGCCCAAGTCCCAGAGCTGATCTTTGTGAAGACTATACCAGTGAGCATTATGCCAAATTCTGTGGTCATATGTGTATGCAAGGGACACCTACTGCAGCAGGCTGCTTGTGTAATGAAGGGTATTGGTCAGAGAATTGTGGCTTAGAATGTCCAGATAGAGTTGGTGAGCTGGGTTTGCCATGCAATGGTAATGGATATTGTGATCAGGGACTAGGCATTTGTCTTTGTAATTTAGGTTTTGATCCCTCTGTTAACTGTTCAGTCTGTTTACCAATTTTCTCAGGAGATGACTGTGACAGAGCAGTGGTGGTCTTTCCAGGTGATGAAACCACCACACTGTCCACTACAGTCCATATTGGTTCAACAGGAGAGGTGTCTAATGTTACATCCGGGACTCTACCAGGTTCCTCCAGCAATACTTCAAGTGGTGGTAGTCCTCCTACCCAGGGCACTGCTTCAACTCTTTTTACAGCACAGCCTACTTCAACAGTGAGTTCCGGTGTGCCAAATGACAATTTAGACAGTTTGTGTGTAGTGTTTGGCTCTGTAACAATCATTGGATTCAATGGAAATCTTTACAGTATAACAACTCCTTATGAATATTATTTGGTAAATGGTGCAGATGGCATCATTCCAAAAGTCATTGCAAGGTTGATTCAGTGTGGACAGAACTTATGTGTAGGCTCTCTAAAAGTATCCTTTAATGATGAGATTGTGGTTGATGCTTCTAATCCAGAGTCCTCCAAAGTGCTCTTAAATGGTGGTTCAGATCTCAGCAGTGCTACTTACTTTTTCATCAGAAGGTCTATGTTTGTTATGGATATTGAATTGAAGCCATTAAATTCCAGAAAGTTCTATTTGAAGGTGATTTTCAATGAGAAATATATTACATCAGTTGCTTTAAAAACCAATTGTAAATCATGTATCCAGGAAAGCATCTGTTTGCCCTCTACTGAAATGCTTAACAGGTATATTAGTCCAGACTTTGAGATCACCAGTGAAAATGTCATCGTACCCAGCATTTTACCGACACTTCCAGATCATATCCTTGAACCTGATACTCCTTTTGGCTACAGTCTGGTATTTGAAGAAGGAACTGAAATGAGAGAGGATGCATTTGCTGATAGTCTAGCTGGTATAGAAGGGTTATTAAGTGTCGCAGGAAATGGTGATGCAGGTTCTATCATTTATTCTCCCATTTTGACTGACGTGTTTGATGATAGAGACTCTCTAAACTTTACACTCAGCATCAAACCAGTTGAGGGCAGTTCTGGTGGTATCATTCAATATGCTGGAAACTGTTCCTTTGCAGTGTTCCTAGATAATCAAGAGGTTAAAGTTCAAACATGTGAACAGATTGTTGATACTGGAATAATTCTAGCAGCAGATGAATGGACTATTCTTGAATTAGTTACAGACCCCTTGACAAATTTTGCAACATTGAAAGCTCTTAGCCCAAATTTGACTGCAGAAGAAAGAGAAATATTCAGACATACTTTTGATTTACCCAACAGTCTATTTGAAGAGAATGGAAGATTGATAGTCGGAAGACCAGTGTATTCTTTCAATTTTTCTATTGGTTCACCAACAGATGCTTCATTTTCGGGAGAAATAGATGATATTCTAATTCATAAAGAAGAGCATTTAATATTTGATATCAATTTTAATGATATAGATGATGATAAAAATATCATATTAAATTCTGCGGGTACTGGTGATTTGAGAATATATCATCCATTCAATGATGGGTCTTTGACTCAAAATGTTTCAACCAAGCCGAGTACGCCATTAGAAATAGATACACATGGAGTTTTCACAGAATATGATATCTTACTTCATGCAAGAGACACATGCAGCTCTTTGTTCAATAGGACAGAATTAGCTGCATGTGAAAGCATAGGTCAAAATGTGAAAGAAATGTATGAAATATTTTGTGTTGATGAATATGCCAGGAAAGGTGAGCACGGGTCTTCAGCAGTACTACTATCATACACATCAAGTTGTGACCTCCTTTTAGTTGACAGCTATGATATAAGTACAATAAATAATGGGAACCCTACAAGTCAGCTGTGTGACCTTAATCCAGGACTTGGTTTTGTGGGAAATGGATGTGATATAAGATGTGATTTCCCAGACACTGAGGTTGATCCTCTCACATGCTCTTGTGCTGAGGGATACTGGGGTGAATTCTGTAATGGAATATGCCCAGGAGACATTGAAAACCCTTGCAATGGAAATGGGCTGTGTAATGGTGCAACAGGAGAATGTGAATGTAACATTAATTATATGGGCACTGAATGCATAGCATGTCAGACAAATTACTATGGAAATGATTGTCAGGCAGTTGTAGATCATGTGACAGCTTTTAATGGTGTGTACACAGGTTACATAGGCAGTAATAGCTTTATTAAAACATTGGATGGGGTAAGAACGGAAATAAACAACCATGACAAACCATTTAGAGTGTATGAAGATGACTTAATCAAAATTGAAGCACAGAAAATGCCAACAAGGAACTATGACAGTGCAGTTACATCGGTCGCATTTGAAGTTGGTTCTGATATAGTCACTGTTTCACCAATTGGTGGAGGCCTTGTCACTGTAAATGGTGCATCAGTTGATCTTGGCACAGTAGACTTGCCATCTGGCTTCCAAATACAGAAGATTAATTCCAAAGAGATTACCTTAACTGGTCCAGATAATTTTGAAATGAGGCTCTTTGCAGGTTCTGGAGAGAATCTGGACCTGAATCTAAAGGTGAGTGCAGCCCATTGTGGCACATCACAAGGAGTGCTGGGCAAGTGCACAACAGGAGATGCTAGTGGATGTTCAGATATTGTTTGTACAATAAACAGTCTTGGACTTTCTTCAGCACTTAAAACACAGAGTATATCTCTAAATCATCAAGATCAGTATTTCTATAGTAAATCTTTGGATTATGCTGATACTTTGTTTGCAGCAATAGGTCAGACCAAACAAACTGGAGGTTTTGCAGTAAAACTAGATCAAAGCTCTATATCTCTACCTGAGTTCGATGAGGATTTTCTGCAGGCAAGTTCCATGGAAAAATCAGTTGAAATGAGATTGAAATTTGACACAGATGCAACGGGGACTGTATATAGCATTGCTAATGAAAAAATTACCATGGGTGTAGTCGTTATAGATGGTAAACTGTTTGTACAAGTTGGTAATGATACATTTGACACCAACACAAAAGTTCCTGTTGGAGAATGGATGAACCTTGGATTAACATTTAATGATTCAAGTGGTGAATTAACTTTCTTCAAGATACATGAAACTGGTCAAAACTATAAGGTATTCAATATCTCAGACCTAGTGAAACTGTATGGGCCTGCTATTGACATTGGATCAAGTCTTGAAATTGGAAAATGGCAGAATTTAGTAACTAAAGTAAAGTCATACCCACCATCAAGTGATTACAATCCTGTGATATCAATTGATAGAGTTCTTATCTATGACAGAATTGTTCCCATCCCTGAATTTGAATATAATTTCATAAAAAATATCAACAACTATACCTACATGGCCGATGAAGACCAAAAACCATCGTTAGGATTTAATTTTGATGAAGGCTCTGGAACTGTCATGACAGATTTTGTGCATGGAAAAGAGAGTTATCTGTCCTTTACAGGTTATTTTGAATGGGTATTGAGCAATGCACCAATTTTTGACAAAGGTGTTATTCCAAGGGATAGGCTGGGTTTCAGTGAAGGGGATGTCTTGCCAGAGCTGACGCTTATTTGCGATTCAATTTTGGCCACTTTCCAGTCCAGTTGTACAATTCAGATCATAACCAGCTCTTTTTACATGCAATGTATGTCAACAATCAGAACATTAGAAGACACAGATTTGGTAATTGATGCTTTGTTACAAGCTGGAACAGACTGTATGTATTTGATGGGAACAACAACCAGGCCCTCAGATGGTTCATGCAACTTTTTCACTTCTGGACTCTATCCAGCTATTGGTGGACAGAATTGTGATGTCATATGTCTCTTTGGAACAGTGATAGATGAGACTTGTGTCTGTGATGATGGATATTTTAACAGTTACTGTAGTGTAGAATGCCCTGGCGGTCATTCCCTACCCTGTAATGGTCATGGGACTTGTGACTCTACGGATGGAACATGTGTTTGTGATTTTAACTGGGCTGGAGATCCTCAGTGTACTACATGTTCAGAGTATTACTATGAAGCAGACTGTAGTGTATACATACTGGACCCTACCATGAACTACACTACAGCATCAACCTCTCCAACCACTGTTACTACCATCATAGACTCTAATACTAACACAACAATCTCTGGAACTGTAGGAGTGACTTCCAGCAATCAAGTCTTGCAATCAAGTTCAGGTGGAACTACAGTCAGTCCATGGACAGATTTGACCACAGTTAACCAAAGTGCAACTACAACCATTGATGATTCAGGTTCAAATAACAACAGAAACAGAAAGCTTGTGTGTAAGGCTCAGGGCAAAGGATTCTTCAGGACTGTATGGAGAACCAGACATCAGTTGCCAGTGGTCATGGACAAAACTGTGCTGATTGAAACGTATAATCTTAGAATATTGGTAAGTAAGCCTCTGACAATATTTATTACTGAAATCTTTCACTCTTAACCAAATTACAAATTTAAGAATCATCCATATTGCAATCATTTGCAGACAACATATGGAGGATGAAATCAATGTATTTCTCTTTGATAGAGTAGAATACATTGTAGAAAAAGTAGAACATATGTTTACCAGCATTTTGCCCATTTCCCTGCATGTTTTCAAAAGCCTTCTTCCTTAGCAGTCCCAAAATCCTGGGATTATGTGGTAAAGGGTTAACTTTCAGTGTTTACTGGTATCTTTTTTATATAAGCTTTTTCTAAACTATCCTTTGCTTTAAGACCCTCAGGAAGAAAACAGGCTTTCGAAAACACTGTTGGTAGAAGAAAATGCTGTTTCCAGCAGTATGTTTTACTCCCATACAGACAAATTCCATCATTTTAGCTACAAATAATTTGTTGTCTGAAATGTTTTTAATATTTGTGAGTCAATTTTTTTTTTTTTGTGGGGGAAGGGGAGCATTCAGGAGCTTCTTGTACTTCAATGTTCTGGATTTCTTCCATTCTTGACACCTTTGGTGCTATCTAAATGAAATGGGTATTCTCTGTCAATACTAAAGATGCAGATATTGCAATTTGGAAGCTATATATACAATATCTGGCAAAGCAGCTGACAGGGTAGATTCGAGATTAGACTGCATGTTCTGTGCATTCTGATCGTGATCTACACTGTTCACATAAGGAATTAAATCCAGGTTGAGTATTACAAGGGTTAACTTAATCCTATTCACCCAGTTTCTATTGTAGGGTTTAAATTATACTTCTAATTTGAGCTTCTAGCTATTCTGAGAAGTCCCAAATGAAAATGAGTTATGCCCTGTGAAAAGGGGGCTTAGTGCATCACCATAAAGTATTAGCCCAGGTCAGCCTGCACAGTCTGTGCAGGCTGGTCTGAATCTAAACAGTTTGCACTAATAGTAAATTTTATGCAATTCAAAGGACCAGTGTAATTCATTACAGTAAAATCTCAGTAGTTCATAGCACAAGGGACTGGAGTATTTCATTCGAACTAAGCGTAGTATGAACCAAAAAGTATGACTGTGTTTGGGTATTTTCAGTGCCGTATATATATATATGGAAATAGATTAACACGGCATGTCTTGTAGAACCCTGAACTATAGTACCAATTATACTTGTATATCTCCCATTCCTTCACTTTGAAGGCTTGATCCGATATTATTCTTGTGATTGTTTCTCTGCTCACCTAGCCAAGACACATTTTAAAAAAAAAACATCGGAGCAAGCTTCTGAATCGAGGGTAGTCTCACGTGACCGTCGGAAACAAGAAAGTTTACTTATCTTTATATTTCATCCATCTATAAGTACATGTTTATCATAATAAGCACATGAAACAAATTTATCCACTGTTCTTGCATTTGTTAAATTTCGTCGGAGTTATTTCCCCTTCTAGAGATCAAATCACTCAGAGGACTTCAGACCAGGTCACAAGTAGAAAAAACGGAAACACCTAGTGGTGTTTTTTTGGAATATTTAGGTGGTTCAGATGAGTAAAAGGTAATATCCTGCCCCCATATTCCCATTGACTAGATAACCCTAATTAACGAAACACCTCCACTTATATGATTTCCTTTTTTCCGAATTTTTGGGGCTACACGATGATTTTTGGCGATAAAAATGGAATAGGATGAGGAAATATCAGTGGTATTTTTCGGCAAGTATAGGTTGATAACTTCTTTCCCCAATACCCCTATTTAACATAGAAGCCTACCCTTTCGACCCACCTCCACCTTTCAATATGCGTTATAAAGTGTTTTCTGGTAACCGCTTCAGACCGTCATCCGATTATGCCTTGTCAGATGTTTTAAGGAATTTCGAAATTGTTAATTGTCATTTTGACTGATTAATTGATGTGACAAACCAAATAACGCCTTTAATTGCATTTGCCTGCTGTTAACGAACTGAATAATACCAGTCGACATTGTCAATCAAGAGGTGTGAAAATCAAGGTTGGTTACGGGTATTCACACCTTCGCAAGTTTGCAACAGGATTAATAATATACCATTTAAAGGTGGGAGTTTGTGTTCAAAAACTATACTTTTGGGGAATGAAATACACTACAAACTACGGACCACTGATATTTGAAGTATTCGGAGGAATTTAACAATGATAAAGAGGGATAAATTTTGAGACTGGAGATAGCAAACCAACACATTGCTTTGAACAAGCGACGTGCAAACAAACTAAATTCTACTGTATTTAGTCAGTTGTTATACAAAATGGACTCTACAAATCCATAATTATGTGATGACCTGCTTGGTAATACTTATCTTGGAGATTCATTTAACACCATTTTGCAAGAGCATGGCTCATATGAAATTGACTTGGCTTCTATCATTTGTATTTGGTGAATTAGCTGTGAGTTTTGCACCTCATATGACCCTTGCTGTATATAGGCTATAATTCATTCATTCATTCATTCATTCATTTTTTGAATTGGTCTATTGCAATTTTTGAAGGTTTTATCCTTATCTGCACAGAAATCGTGACCGTGTAATGAATTAACAGTCACTGAATGTTGTACTTGCTATTTTATCTAATTTCTTACACGTGAAAGCATTGTGGTCTCTTTCAAGAGTAAAAAAAGTGTTCTGTCAGAGGTAATGATCTGAAAGATATCAACTGCTTAACATTCATGGAGATACCAGGCCATAGATGCCTAGAGGCTTTTATCTCTTTTCCAAATAATCCCATGCTTAACGACCCTGAAGATGAGGTCTTTTACAATTAAGCTTTGAGGGAAAAGGAGACAATGCTGGTTACCAGCTTTTTCTCCATTTCCCACAACATTTTTTACCTTTTGAAAGACAAACATCATTGCATAAGCCACATTTGTCATCTGCAGCTGCTTTCATTTTGGACATATCTACATTCTTGTCAGCTCGGCTGGTTTCGAAGAAATGGCTGAGGTATTGCTGTAGCCATGGGGTTATCTGTGTCATTGTCGTCATTGTTGTAGTCTTTTGAAAACTTTGACATTTTATAATATCTCTGCTATTATGGAAGATAGGTGCTTCAAACTTTGACAAGTTGTTAATTATTAAAAGGGGAAACTGTGCAACAAGGGAAGGTAAGCATCAAAGTATTTTGACAGAGTTGTGCCCCTTTTTTTACTTAGAATTTTCAACAAAAGTCATCTGCATCTGCAGCCGAGTGTTGGCACTGGCATGTGGTGATCTTGTCATTCTGTAAAGAGTTAACTCTTGGCCAGACTACAAAATTTAAGATTTGTCCCAGTTAACAGCATTTGCAGCAAAAACTTAATTCTCAATCATATGGTGGAATTTGTCTTTAAAAGGGAGGAAACGTTGTAAGGAAAGGAGAAAATGCTGGTTACCAGTTGCTTTTCCCTTCCCCAAAATATTTTCAACAGCCTTTTACCTCTGGGTCATTAACCCTTAGAGCACCAAATAAACCCAACCAACTTTGTAAGTCCTGAAATAAAACCTAAATCATTGCAATATCATGGTCGCTTTGTCTATAGTGTTCTAGGAGAGCAGACAATGTAGATCAAAGGTCCGACTGCGTGTTTTGTGCAGTCTGATCTTGATCTACACTGGCTGCAAAAGCACCTTAAGTTTTGAAAGGTGCTTTAAAGGTGAAAACTCAGGATTGTTTGATGGAAGTTAAATTTTTCATGAAGATTTATCAGAATTAATGTCTTATCTTACAGATCAGACAAGCTATGACAAAAAGGAAGAGGAATAACTTCTACGCCATTGAGAGAGTGTACATCACCTATAAAGATGCAATAATAGATATTCACAAAAACAGAACACATAAAACAAATTCCAAGTCAAAGAAAATGAGAACTTTTGTCAATAATGTCCTTTGGAAAGAGAAGACCAAATTCAACCAAACTATAGGAGAAATGTATTTGCGGCGTAAAAACAAGAAACAAATTTTGGTTCAGATCGATGAGGATAATACCAAGATCATAATTAAGAGAGGATGGTTGACGCTACGGGTGATCATAAAGATGTCTCGATCGGCAAACTATTTTATTGGGTTGTGCGATATTGTACCAACATCCACTGAGCTACTTTTAAAGAGAGATTACACCCCATTCGACAATTCATCATGGATACCTCTGCCAGATGTCTCACAAACTTACGTAAGACAGGAAGCTTTATCATCTTATTCCATTGTCATCTCTTTGCATGCTGAATACAACTTCACTCTTTACCTCACAACAAAATTTAAGAGATGTCCAAATAAAAGAATTTGCAAACAAATAAAATGTGATTGAAGGGTAGAACACACTGTGGGAAAAGGAGAAAATGGTGGTTACCAGCATTTTCTCCTTTTCTCACAATGTTTTCAAAAGCCTTCTTTCTCAAAGTTGTTAAAACTTGTGATTGTACACTTAAAAGTTAACCCTTAACAAAACAATCCTGATTTTTAGCGACCCTAAAGGAGAAGGCTTTTGAAAACATTGTGGGAAAAGGAAAAAATGCTCATAACCAGCATTTTCTCCTTTTCCCACAATGTTTGCTATCCTATCATAGACAAATACTTTGATTTTGCCACTAGTGATTTTTTGTCTGCTAGTATTTTCTATTTGGACCTGTCTGAAATTTTGTTGTTTGGTAAAGTTCTCTTGCAGACGGCGTAGATTAAGATCAGACCACAAAGAATAATGTGCTTCCTTTTTTATTCATAATGTACACTATCTTGTGAATTGTGTTGGACAAAACTGCCGTGACCAAAACTTGTACTTACTTTTTCCCATCTTTAATCTTTAGAAGCTAAGATCAGAACCAGACTTCAGTTTGTTTTATTGTAAAGTCTAGATCAAGATAAGACTGCACAGATTATGCCATTGTATTATCCAATCCAATTGTTCAAAACTGCAGGAGAGTAGAATGCCATATTTTAATTTTTGGTGTTTCTCTGGATTTAGTCAAACTAAATATTTGAGACACATGATAAGACTATAAGCTTTTTAGCTCACCTGAGCACAACTTGCTCAAGGTGAGCTATTGTGATCGCCCTATGTCCGGCGTCCGTCATCCGTCAACAATTTCTTTAAACATCTTCTTCTCCTAAACCACTGGGCCAATCTTGATGAAACTTGGCAGGGTTGTTCCTTGGGTGAAGCTCAACCAACGGTGTTCAAAGAATTGAATTCCACCCTTAACTGTGGTTGCCATGGCAACAAAAAGGAAAAAAATGCAAAATCTTTGAAAATCTTTTTCTCTGAAACTAGAAGGCGCAGAGCTTTGATATTTGGTATATAGCATCTCCTAGTAGACCTCTACCAAATTTGTTCATATGATGCCCCTGGGGTCAAAACTGGCCCTGCCCCGGGGGTCACAAGCTCGAGCATAGTAACAAAGAAGGAAAACTTTAAAAATCTTCTTCTCTGACACTTGAAGGCGTAGAGCTTTGATATTTGGTATGTAGCATCTCCTAGTGGACCTCTACCAAGTTTTTCCATATGATGCCCCTGGGGTCAAAACTGGCCCTGCCCCGGGGTCACAAGTTTGAACATAGGAACAAAGAAGGAAAACTTTAAAAATTTTCCTCTCTGAAACAGGATGGCATGGAGCTTTGATATTTGGTATGTAGCATCTTCTAGTGGTCCTCTACCAAGTTTGTTCATATGATGCCCTTGGGGTAAAAACTGGCCCCCGCCCCAGGTTTCACCATTTCGAACATAGGAACAAAGAAGGAAAACTTTAAATTTCTTTTTCTCTTAAACGGGAAGGTGTAGAGCTTTGATATTTGGTATGTAGCATCTCCTAGTGGACCTCTACCAAGATTGTTCCAAGGATGCTGCCGGGGGGGTCACATGTTCGAACAAAGGAAAAGAAAAGGAAAACTTTAAAAATCTTCTTCTCTGAAATTGGAAGGCGTAGAGCTTTGATATTTGGTATGTAGCATCTCCTAGTAGACCTCTACCAAGTTTGTTCATATGATGCCCCTGGGGTCAAAACTGGCCCTGCCCCGGGGGTCACAAGTTCGAACATAGGAACAAAGAAGGAAAACTTTAAAAATCTTCTTCTCTGAAACAGGAAGGCGTAGAGCTTTGATATTTGGTACGTAGCATATTCTAGTGGTCCTCTACCAATTTTGTTCATATGATGCCCTTGGGGTCAAAACTGGCCCTGCCCTGGGGGTCACAAGTTCGAACATAGGAACAAAGAAGGAAAACTTCAAAATTCTTCTTTTCTGAAACCGAAAGACATGGAGCTTTGATATTTGGTATGTTTTATCTCAGAGTGGACCTCTACCAAGTTTGTTCATATGATGCCCTTGGGGTAAAAACTGGCTCCCGCCCCAGGTTTCACCATTTCAAACATAGGAACAAAGAAGGAAAACTTTAAATTTCTTTTTCTCTTAAACGGGAAGGTGTAGAGCTTTGATATTTGGTATGTAGCATCTCCTAGTGGACCTCTACCAAGATTGTTCCAAGGATGCTGCTTGGGTCAAAACTAGCCCAGCCCCGGGGGGGTCACAAGTTCGAACATAGGAACAAAGAAGGAAAACTTTAAAATTCTTCTTTGAAACTGGAAGGCGTAGAGCTTTGATATTTGGTATGTAGTGATTCTCTTCTTAGTTTGTTTGCCCATCTGAGCACAACAAGTTCATTGAGTTAAAAATTGGGTCATAAGCTAGGCCACTAGGTCAAATTAAAGAAATACCTTGTTGGCACTTTTGAGGCCACATTATTTGCTCAATTGCCTTGAAAATTGGTCAGAAAGTTTGTCTTTATAAAATCTCACACACATCTGAATTTGGGTCAACTGGGGTCATAAACTAGGTCACTGGGTCAAATTAAAGAAATACCTTGTTTGCACTCTGGAGGCCACATTTATTGCTCAAATGACCTGAAATTTGGCCAGAATGTTTGTCTTGATGAAATATCAGATGAATCTTGATTTGGGTCACCTGGAACCATAAACTAGGTCACAAGGTCAAATTGAAGAAATACCTTGTGGGCACTCTAGAGGCCACATTATTTGCTTAATTGCTTTGAGAATTGGTCAGAAAGTTTGTCTTTATAAAATCTCACATGAGTCTGAATTTGGGTCAGCTGGGATCATAAACTAGGTCACTTGGTCAAATTAAAGAAATACGTAGTGGGCACTCTAGAGGCCACATTTATTATTCAGTTGATTTGAAAATTGGTTAAAATATTTCTTTTGATAAAGTCCAAGACCAGTTCAAATTTGGGTCACCTGGGGTCATAATCTAGGTCACTAGGTCAAATTAAAGAAATACCTTTAGGGCACACTAGCGGCCACAGTTTTTGCTCAATTGACTTGAAAATTGGTCAGTATGTATGTCTTTGTGAAATATGAGTTTGAAATTGGGTCACCTGGGGTCATAAACTAGGTCACTTGGTCAAATTAAAGAAATACCTTTAAGGCACTCTACTCAGGTGAGCAATCCAGCGCCATCATGGCCCTCTTATTATAATTGAGCCATGCTCCAACAAAAAGGGGCTTAATGCATTTCCTTGATACATTATACTGTACATGTAATCACATAATTTTGGATCCATAAAATTTATTTTGTCCAAAAACAGGCTTGATCCTGGGGTATAATGGTCCTTGGAAATGTAGGAAATTATCCAGTATCAAGTTTTGACCCAGTTCAGCCTGTACAGACTGGGCAGGCTTACATGGGTCAATACTTTTTGCAGATCCAGTAAGTCCCCTTTTCACACAGCATGTCTCATTATTATGTCTATGAAATATCCATTTCAGGCTTCTTATGATGTAGATTTTTCCAACTATGACTCGCCGGACACAACAGACATATCCGACAAGTATTCAGGACAGGCTGTCTGCTGTAACAGAGCCAGTGCTTATGTGAACAATGTCCAGCTGTTTGCTGATAAGCCCAAGAAATCAACTATCATGTTTTATGTGAAAACATGTACAAATTGTTATGGGGTTATCTTTTCTTACACGATTCGGAAGACGTTCAGTCTGGAGTATAATGAAACAGGCTATTTGATGGTACAGTTTGGCAGAAATGAATCTTACACAGATATCCAACTTCAAGATAACATATGGTACTACATTGTCATGACGTTCCACAGAAGAACCAAGATACTGATGTTGTATGTTGTCAGTGATGATAGTTTCGATTCAAGGAGAATAACACTGACAGGAAATCCATTTAAAAATTCTGGGTCCCTGTCTCTAGGCCGGTACCAGTTCAGTGAAGAAGACATTCGTATTAGAAAGAGGGACTTCTTTGTGGGGTGCTTTGACTCGCTTGGATTTGCTCAAACGTGAGTCTGCCATATGAAATATATACTAAATGGAAAAAGAAATGAAGGGTAAATGATATGCTGGAATGAAAAGTGTTTGATTGTTTGATTCAATATTTTAGTTATTGCTAAACATAACAACTGGTAACAAATTGCCAAAATTTCATCTCAGCATGACTACATTATGATAGATTTTCATGATTTTATCTAAAACGCTTAAGTAGTTTTTGCATAAACTGTTTACCTTGTGTTTCTTTTACTGTTTATTATATTTATCTAGTATGCATCAACTTGATGCATTTGCAGGTAGATGTACATGTATTGAAGAACTTCTGCAGATGGAGAAATTTTTCTTTCTGTCTTTTAGATTTACATGAAACATTTATTTTACTTCAGTTGTGAAACAGGTGCCAAAAACTTGTATTAACTCTTTACCACACAATCCCGACTTTTAACAACCCTGTGAAAGAAGCCTTTTGAAACATTGTGGGAAAAGGAGAAAATACTGGTAACCAGCATTTTCTCCTTTTCCCACAGTGTTTTCTTCCTTTCCCAAAACAAATTTCAATTTTTCAGCCACATTTATTTTGTCTTCTGCAAATGCTTTCAATTTGGACCAGTTTAAAATTTCGTCGTTTGGTAAAGAGTTAATCACTCTTGATGGATCCTTCCTGAAAACTTTAACCAGGGTCCGTATTCATTAACCATTCTTAAGAACGTTCTTAGTCTTGTTCTCCAGAATTTTCTATATTTGAAAGTAACACAACTTCTGATTGGCTAAACCGAATGGTTTAGCCAATCAGAAGTTGTGTTACTTTCAAATATTGAAAATCTTGGAGAATAAGACTAAGAATATTCTCAAGAATGGTTGGTGAATATGGACCCAGTACTCACACCATGTTATGGGCGGTTCCAAAGGTTGACCCTCATCCTGGGATTGAACCCAGAACTTTTGATGTGATAGGAGTGACACTCTACCCATAAAAGGCATTTTGAAAACGTGGGAAAAGGAGAAAATGCCATTCATCAGCATTTTCTCCTTTTTCAGCACTGTTGTCTACCCTTGCAAAGACAGTAATTATCCTCTAGGCTGCAAATGAATTGTTGTCTGCAAATGCTTTCAATTTGGCTGAGTCCAATTTTTTGACACCAGGGGAAGAGTTACAAGGTGTGTCATTTCATTTGACTAATTACCTAATCTCATTTGGTGACTGAGATTTTCTCCATCCTGCACCAATTAACTAACCCTTAAAGTGCCTTTCATAACAATACTTATTGTTACAAGTTCGATAGCATATAAGGTAAGGAAATGAACAGGTCTCACAAGACAGAGGGATAGTTTCAAAAACTACATGGTGCCCAAATCATTAACCCTTTACCAAACGACAAAATTTTTAGACTGGTCCAAATTGAAAGCATTTGCAGATGAAAGATTAAAGGTGGCCGATATCATGAAATTTGTCCTTGATAGGTTAGGAAACATTGTGGGAAAAGGAGAAAATGTTGGTTACCAGCATTTTCTCCTTTTCCCACAGTGTTTTCAAAAGCCATCTTCCCCAGGGTTGTTAAATCTCAGGATTGTGTGGTAAAGGGTTAACTAACCCATAATGGGAAAAGAAAATGGGAAATGAAAGTCTTGCTATACACTTTTTCTACACTGCATCTCAGTGAAATGTAATGCAGTGGACCTGGATTTGATTCACAGCCAAGGTAATGAGTCTTTTATGGGAGTGTTCATTGACAAGGCACTTTAGAGCCCCAGCCCAGTACCAGCAAAAACCAGGAAACATGAATAAGTGACTTTTTGCTTTTTATATCAATGATATAATATTGAATGAGGTGTAAAACACCTTTCAACATATCAATCTGCCCTTTCAGTGTTTTGTCAGCTGATAATGTGCAGAGTCTTTATGGTCGTCAGATGTCAGAAGTGTTGGAAGAGGTGAACTCTCTTGGGAAGACATTCTATTACTATGATTTCGATGATGAAGTCCTCTATAGTATGTTGTGTTTTGTTGTTTCTTTCTCCATTTTACTTTTAACCCTGTACCATACAATCTGGAGTTTTCACAACCTTGAAGAAAAAGGCTTTTGAAAACATTGTTTGGAAAAAGAGAGAATGCTGGTAACCAGCACTTTCCCCTTTTTCCACTATGTTTTCTACCCATTTATAAAGAAGCCCAATAATCTATGCCAGTTTTAAAACTTCCAGTTTGGACAAGTCTAAAATTTTGCCATGTGGTAAAGGGTTACTCTCAATTGAGATTACAGTTGTAGTATCTCTTGAAGGTCTGTGTCATATTCATTAGGTGTACATGTTCATCAAGACCTGATGAATTAAACCAGACATTCATTTTCAAGAAGAACACTTACTAGCTTCAAACAGTATGGAAAAACCTTTTTGTTTTTTAAAAAAAACTTAAGCTATTCTAAAGCTCTTTTTGTCCAAGTTTTTTTTTTTTTTAAAGTTTTTAACTTAAACTAACATCAGCACAGTAGAATGTGAACTCCTAACCCTTTACCAGAAGACAAAATTTTAGACTTGTCCATATTGAAAGCATTTGCAGACAACAAATTAGATATGACTCATTTGATGAGATCAGTCTTGGAAATGGTACTAAATGCTGTGGGAAAAGGAGAATCATATTTACCAGCATTTTCTCCTTTTCCCTCAATATGATTAGAAGCTTTGATCTTTAGGGTTATTAAAACTCAGTATTGTGTTGTAACTGGTTAAAGCACCTAGTCTAAATTTACCTACTTTTGTAGAAAGAATAAGTTAAGATCACCTTATAGAAAGATTCTAGCTCTTTTTTTTTCTACTCGTTGTTGAGATTATGCTGACCAATAAAAGCCTTCAATTGATTTGGCTCAAAATTCCTGACTTCAAATGCCAGTTTTCATAATTGTATTGTTGTTTTAGGGAATGTTTTGCTACAAAAACCCCAACATTAATTGTCTATAGACACACAGAGCTCCAGATAAGAGGGAGTGATGGTATTCTAAATCCATTATTTCTCTTCCAAACCCTATGTTGTGGGTACTCATTAGAATCGTCTTGATGATGACTCTAATGAGTACCCATGACGTAGGGTTTAGTGGAGAATAATTGATATTTTCAATTTTGAAATCAAAATCACTTCCTCTATCTGGAGCTCTGTACACATGTGTACTTAAGATACTGCAATTTACAGCTCTCTATGAAATGGTATTTTCCAGCTGGCTGAGAATTTCCAGCTGATAATATATTTACCCTTTACCAAATAATCCAGTGTTTTAACACCCCTTAAAAATAATGCTTCCTCGAAACACTGGGAAAAGAAGAAAATGCTGGTAACAGGCATTAAATTTTCTCCTTTTCCCACAATGTTTTCTATCCTTCAGAGACAAATTGTATCATTTGAGGTACATTTTATTTGTCATCTGCAATGCTTTTAATTTGGAGAATTCTAAGATTTTGTTGTTTTGAAAAGACTTGCTATAATTGTTCACCTAGCTGACAACAAACTGTTATACTTTTTCAGCTGACTATAAATTGACCCTAAATCTGGATATAGAAACCTTGAATGAGACATTCGGGGATGTGAATACATCAATAACATTTGACCATTCACCCCTGAGATCTTGCTACCTGCGGCTTTCGGATGCACCTCAGAATTCAACATTCGGGAGTAATCAGTCTACAAGACGGAAAAGAAGTGTCGCTTCTAGTGGACAGGGAAATGGTCATGCCCATTCCAGATCCAGGCGGGCTACTGTTACATATGACACACTTTGTGAAGAAATCTTTGTACAGGGAACACTATCCTCTCTTGCATCGTAAGTGTGTTTAGGCATTCAACTTGCTAATACTTGTCCTGTAAATTAAAGCTTTTTCAGCAGCCTACTAACCTTTTTACCAAACAGTGGGGAATTTTAACAACTCTGAGGAAGAAGGCTTTTGAAAACATGGTGAGAGCAGATGACAATGCTGGTAGACAGTATTTTCTCCTTTTCCAACAATATTTTTACTCTTTCAAATACAAAATCCTTTTCCAAGTCTAATTCAATTTGTTGTTTACAATTAATTTCAGTTTGGACAAGTCTAAGATTTTGTCCTTAAGAAAAGTTCAAGGATTGCAAAAACATATGCTTTTTCTGACCAACATGGCTTGGAACAACTTTCAAATTGCCACTCTTCTAATACTCATTAAGAAGCTTGGCAATTATAGGTTATTGTGACGGGGAATTTTGTTCTCTTTTTTTATACGCCCGAAGGGTCGTATTATGTTATACCCCCGGTCGTCCATCCGTCCGTCCGTCCATTAGCAATTTCTTGTGTGGACAACTCCTCCTACAGTTTCCATCGGAATTATTTGAAACTTGCCACAATGAATCTCCATGATGTCTAGTTGTGCAACTGACTCTTAGAATTTGGATCGCTGTTTGCGTTCTGAAATTATCTGCCCTTGATTTCTGAAATAACCAACTTTTCACTTTGAATTTTTGTTCAGGCCATAACTTCCATACCATAAAAGGTATCAACTTGAAACTACATACACTGATAGAACACATTATGGAGAAAAGCAGTGCACAAGAACCATAACTCTACTGCTCTTGTTTTTTGAGTTATTGCCCTTTGTTGATTTTCAGTTTGAATTTTTGTCCAGGCCATAACTTCCAAACTATAAAAGCTATTAACTTGGAACTTCATACACTGATAGAACACATTGAGAAGCAGTGCACATGAACCATAACTCTGCCACCTTTATTTTTTGAGTTATTGCCCTTTGTTAATTTTCAGTTTGAATTTTTGTCCAGGCCATAACTTCCAAACTTTAAAATCCGTCATCTTGAAACTTCAAAGACAAATAGAACACATTACGAAAAAGTGCATTGCACAAGAACCATAACTCTGCCATCCTTCTTTTTGAGTTATTGCCCTTTGTTAGTTTTCACTTTGAATTTTCGTCTGGGCCATAATTTCTAAATTATAAAAGCTATGATCTTGAACGTTCAAAGACTGATAGAACACCTTGTGGAGAAGAGCAATTCACAAAAATTGTAACTGTGCCACCCTTATTTTTTTAGTTATTGCCCTTTAATATTGTTCACATTAGATTTTTGTTTGGGCCAGATCTTCCAAACTATAAAAGCTATTAACTTAAACAATATACACTGATAGAACAGATTGTGGAGAAGTGCAGTAAACAAGAACCGTAACTCTGTCAACCTAAGTTTTTGAGTAATTGCCCTTTAATAACTTCATTTTGAATTTTTGTCCTGGCTACATCTTCCAAACTAGAAAAGCTATCAACTTGAAACTTCATACACTGACAGAACACATTATGGAGAAGTGTCATGCACAAGAACCATAACTCTGATACACTTATTTTTTGAGTTATTGCCCTTTATTTATTTTTTAAATTTTTACTTTGAATTTTTGTCTGGGCCATAACTTCCAAACTATAAAAGCTCTCAACTTGAAACTTCAAACACTGATAGCACACATCGTGGAGAAGTGCAGTGCACAAGAACCATAACTCTGCCACTCTTCTTTCCTGATTTATTGCCATTATTTTCTGAGTAATTTCCCTTCGATATTATTTACAGTTAGGGCCTTTCTTTCATATGTGGAGCATTTCCCTTTTTATACGCTCGAAGGGTCGTATTATGTTATACCCCCGGTCGTCCGTCCGTTAGCAATTTCATCTGTGCGCAACTCCTCCTACAGTTTCCATCGGAATTATTTGAAACTTGCCAGAATGAATCTGTATGATGTCTAGTTGTGCATGTGACTGTTAAAATTTGGATAAGTGTTTGCATTCTAAAATTATCTGCCCTTGATTTCTGAAATAGTCAACTATTCACTTTGAAATTTTGTTCACGCCATCACTTCCATACTATAGAAGCTATCAACTCGAACCTTCATACACTGATAGAACTCATTATGAAGAAGTGCACTTTACAAGAACCATAACTGTGCCATTCTTATTTTTTGAGTTATTGCCTTTTGTTAATTTTAAGTTTGGTCTGGGCCATAAACTATTACAGACAATCAAGACTTACTTTCTTTATCATGGAGAACAACTACTCTTCATTCACAGCCCATCCTTCATTTCAACTCGTTTTCACTGACAAGCCCCTTCGGGCGTATATGCGCCGCTCTGTGAAGCTCTTGTTTTTTTAGCTCTTACCTTCATAATTTCTAGATCATCCTTTAGGCTGCAAAGCAGAAATCACTGACCTTTTGCAGACAGTGTAAATCAAGATCAGACAGCAGAAAATGTGCAGTTTGATCTTGGGTCTACATTGTGCGGTAAGGAAATATTTTTTCTCCAAAAAGTAAGTTTGAAAGAACATACTAACGGCTTAAAGTTTCATTTCCCTTGTTTAGCAGGATAAGGGTTAATCTGAATTATCAAGGTTTTAACCCTTTACCACATCCCGACTTTTAATGACCCTGAGAAAGAAAGCATTTGAAAACATTGTGGGAAAAGGAGAAAATGCTGGTACCCAGCATTTTTTTCCATTTCCCACAATGTTTTCTACCCTTTCCGATACATAAATCATCATTTGAGCTACACTTAATTTGTCCTCTGCAAATGCTTTCAATTGGGACTTGTCTAAAATTATCTTGCCCCTTTACCAGACAACATATTTTGTTTGTCCAGATGGAAAACATTTGCAGGTGACAAAAATCTTGTTGCCTTGATGATCTAAGATCGAAAACATTATGAGGGTAAGGGGTCCTGTGTGGCTGAGCGGTAAAGTTTAGGACATGTGATCTGGAGCCTCTCTGGATCCACTGGGTTTTTCGTAGGATTGTCTTTGGGTAAGAGATATCAGAGCCTTTGCCTAGTACTGGTTAAATCCTGGAAATACAAGAATATGTGAGCTGTGTAAAACACCATTCAATCAATCAATCAATTATGAAGGAAAAAGAAAATGCTGGTTACCAGCATTTGCTCCTTTTCCCACCATCTTTTGTAAAGCCTTCTCCCTGAGAGTGATAAAAACACTGGGTCGTTTGGTAGAAGGTTAATTGATAAACAAAAGATTGGGAAATAAAACACATTTTACAGTGCTTTCTTTCTTTTATATTTCAGAAATTGCAGTGACTCAAGGATGGCTTCTTATTTGGCGCTAGCTCTACAAGAATGTACAAGTGCAAATGGAGATGAAGAAATAATTGCTGAAATTATAGATGGGTATGCTGATGATTGCTTGGACACCCTGGGCTTGTCCAATTACCCAGCTGAGTTGACCTGTCAGGAATTTGAAAACAATGTTAATCTGTACCTGTACTTAGACGAGGAATGTTCCCCGACTTGTATTAATGGTGGGCGATCCAGTGCATCATCCACTTGCGACTGTGATGAGGGTTACTGGGGTACGACTTGTGAAGATGTCTGTCCAGGTGGTGCCACCGATCCTTGTACTGGATATGGGACATGTGATCAGACAACTGGAACATGTGACTGTCCTATAAATAGGGAAGGAAGTGATGATTGTTCAGTGTGTACCAGTGGCTGGTATGGTACCAACTGTGATATGGCAGAAAGTGAAGCCACATCTGAAGCAACTGATTCTCTTGCTTTGATTGGACGGCTTGGAATAGGGTACAGCCTTGATGGAATAAATTTTGCTGTTCAGCAACATGGTGAATATCTCATCTTGTCAGTATCAGACAACCTGATTATTGAAGGAAAGTTTGTCTCTTGTCACCAGAACTACACATGTATGCCTATAATTTCTGTCCGAATTGGAGACTCTAGTGCAGGATTTGCAGTCATCACTGTACAATCAAAGAGATTGTACAATACTAAACCAACTGTTTACATTAATGGAGTTGAGGATAGTCTGGATACTGCTGCAGAGTTTGTAGGTTTTAGAGCATACAGAAGTGGTTACTACATGGTACACTTTACTGTGACTGGGCATTTTGATTTCACTATTAGAGTAGAGGGACTGTATCTTCACCTGGAGGTAGTTTTACCCAATTCACTTGTACAAACTACAACTGGAATTCTCAGTGGTAATAGGTCAACTGTTGCCTCATATAAACTGGATCACATGTTTGCTTTGTCTGTTCCTAGTTTCGGTATCTGTAATGATACATCGCCACAACAGTCTAAATTAGGTTCTGTCAGTTCCACTGTACTTTCTTTAAGTAGCTACACCCAGTCTTACAGTTCCTATACAACTATGGACATATCCAGATACATAGTGCAAACTTGTGATTCCTTTATTTACTATGCTAACAGTGAAGATCAGCTTCAAACACAAGGTGGATATGGTTTAACTTTCAGTAAATCCAGTATTCATCAGGCAATAGATATCAGTAACACAAGCTCTTTGACAATTGAATTTATGATAAAATTGGACTCTAATTCAACAGAAAACCTCCTTTTTGCTGTGCTTAATAATGACAATGAAGTCTTCCTCTTGAAGAGTGACACAACTGGTCTGGAATTTCATATTTATAAAGATGTTCAAGAAACAGTACATAGTACAAATATATCCCTAGATGAAGGAGAATGGAACAAAGTGGCTGTGTCATACAGTAGTGTCTCTGGAGCAACAGTGCTGTTTGTCTTTGATAAAGATGGTGCCCTCTCAAGAAATGATCTCACACTGGATACTGATCTCTTCATTAAACAGGGTACTCTGTCACTTGGACAATGGAAAGCCCCGTCAAATGCGAGACAATACACTGTACCACGGGGTTTAAGTGGAAGTATGGAAAATTTCTTGATTTGGAACACAGAAATAGAGCCCAGTCTTGTATCTGACCTGTGGCAGATGGATCCAGCTATTGCATTAGAAGATCTGTTGGTTGCTCTCCTGTTTGATGAAGGATATGGCAGTAGTACAGAAGATGCCATTCAGAACATGCAGATTTCATTACCTGAGTATCCATGGAAATCTCCAGACTGGTTGACATCGGATATCCAATATACATCTGTCAATATGCCAGATTTCTCCTATGTGTTCTTCTCAAATACCACTTTTGAATCTGAGGTAATGAGTTTCTGTTCAGCTAATATATTTGCTGGAAGTTTATCTGCAAGTTGCACAGGAATAAATAACTCTACCAGACAGTTTTACTATATTAACTGTTACCAAGTTTGGGCATCACTCAAAGACCAAACAGCAGCCTACAATGCAATTCTGGATCTGTTCCAAATATGTGAAGTGTCCCATACCTTATCAGCAACAAGCCAACAGTCATTCTGTTCTGGAATGGATGAAACTGCAAAGAATGGATCTCTTTGCGCAGTTACTTGTCAGTTTGGATTTGAATTGAACAATGGTACATGTGAGTGTGCACTTGGTTACTCAGGCAGTGCCTGTGCTTCTGTGTGTCCAGGAGGGTCAGACAGTCCTTGTTCGAACCATGGAGAATGTCAATCAGATGGAACTTGCCAATGTTGGTGGAACTGGGACTCGCTATCAGATTGTTCTGCTTGCTCAACATCTATGACAGGACCAGATTGTTCAGTCCTCTCAACAGGCGTCCTTAGTGCTGCATCAGAATATGTAGCTGCAGTTTCAAGTAATGGCTATTATCTTACATATGGAGGACAACAAATATCTTTCCTTGACCAAACTGGTGTGTTTTTGTTATTCAGTTCCTCAAGCCTCGGTGTGGATATACATGTGTATCAGACCAGCTGTCAGGTTGGATCTTGTGTGGCTGCTGTATCCCTGGCAACAAGTAACACAAACATTGTAATTGCCCCACCTGGTCAAGGTTATGCTCCAAAGATATACAAAGACGGAGTTTTGGTAACACTTGATGACGTAACCAATACATTTAGCTCTCAGATGACAGTTACTCATCAATCTCTTACTGAGATATCTGTTGCTGTGACAACTATAGGAACTATAGAGTTTAAAGTGTTAGTGCAAGAACAGTTTTTACAAGCTTCTGTTTTAACAGCGTCTTCAGTGTGCACCTACAGTACAGGTATATTTGGTGACTGTAGTGGATCCGGCATGGACTACTCAGGTATGACTGATTCAGAGATTTCAACACACATACTGTCCAACTACAGACTGACCAGTAGTGTAATACTGGATGCTTTAGGATCCCCAGCTGGAAGCAATACATCATTTACTGGATATGCCTTGGAATTCAACAATACCTCTTCAATTACTATCCCAATTAATTATCCAAGTGGTTTTGGTCTATCAGGCCAGGATTTCAGTATATCTATGTACTTCAAACCTTCTAATAACAAAGGATACCTGGTATCAACTGGAAAGGACAGAACATTCTCTATCATGAATACAAGCCCAATTAGGCTTGTTTGTGGCATAAGCTTCATTGATACTAATAAAACAGCAGAACTTGAAGTTTGGAATCAGATAGTGTTGACATTCAGAATAAGCACACAGCAAGTAGATTTCTTTCACTTTGGCTCTGGTTCCACAGTAACTCATGAAATCCTTAATTTTAACTGCAGTCACATATTTGAAGTGGGAGGAACAGTAAGCCTTGGCGAATACATGCCCACACCAGATAGTGATATTTACAGATTTACTACTGATCACTACATAGGACTGATTGACGAAATCTCTGTCTGGAATAATGCAATACCCAACAACTTGATATATCAGGCACATTCCCTCAATTTGAAAGTATCTGGGTTTAACTCTGAGCTTGCCTTATCCTACTCACTTACAGCAGGTGTTGGAACTGTTTCTTTTGAAACCATAAACGGAATCAACATGGTGTTGCCCAGCTCTCCCTGGCAGTCCCCAGAATGGGTTGTCTCGGATTTGGCACTGGAAGCTTTGAGAACAGGAGTCAATGACATGTATAACACATACAGAAATTCAACAGTGGAAGCTGTGTGTTCATCCTATTTTGATAATTCTATTGTGGTGTCCACCTGCCCTGGAGTCAGTTCTGTTGTCATGTGGTGGTATAAACAGATTTGTATCATAACCGCCAGTAATACTGGTAATATTTCTGACAGTACAATGGCTATGGTAGATTTTACAACTCTTTGTGATGTCACAGGAGGTACAGTCTCTCCACTCTATGAAATTGTTTGTAAACTTACCATTCAGTTACCTGGCTGGCTATCTCAAAAATGTTCTTCATGCTCATTTGGCTTCACAAACAGTAATGGAACATGCACATGTTACTATGGTTATTATGGCACACAATGTTCATCTGTGTGTCCTGGTGGGGCAGCTAATCCTTGCTACGGTCATGGAACATGTGATGTAGGAGGAACGTGTCAGTGTAATGGCAGATGGAGAGGAAGTGACTGCAGTACTTGTGTAACTGGCTGGTCTGGTGAGGACTGTTCTATACTACAGACAGCCTATGTTCCCCTCAGTAATGGCACAACAACTCTAGTGGCCCAGGCCAACTTAATAGGACAAATCTCTGCCTTTGATGGTATCATATTTGATGTACTTTGGACTGGTTACTATATCCTGTTAGAGATACCATCCCTTGATCTCTCAGTGACTGGACGTTTTTCAATATGTGATTCAACAACCTCCTTACATATGTGTCTTGCAGGTATTGTGATCCAACATGGTGGGGATCAATATTACATCAGTCATGATACATTTACAGGGACAAGTGTCAGCCTGATGGCCTCCACCACAACACATGTTGTATATCATACACTCACTTTGAGCAATATGGAATTCACACTTGTATCTCCCACTACAGTTCAGTGTGCTACAACAAACTCTGATCTTAACATTCGAATTGCCTCTATCAGCAATAGACTTTTAATTACGATATCTTTACCAAGAACAGAGTGGGATACCCGTGTCAGTGAATTGACAGGTGTTTTTACATCTTGTGCAACAGACATTGCGATTAGAGCAGCTAGCTGTAGTTCTGTGACAAGAGCAGCAGTATGCGCAGATCCAACTTTAGACATCCCAGACAACTGTGAGCAGAACCAGACCAGCTTAGCTCTTTATACCTACCTACAGAACCATCTTTATACTGATACAACATTCCAAGCCTTCATTGAGCTTACCTATCTGTCCACAATGTCCTCTAATTGCCTATACTTCACTGGATTTGGAGTATCATCAAGTATTACCCTACCGGAGGATGACTTCACCATAGAAGTTAATGTTAAGCCAACTAATACTGACGGTGTACTGCTCTCCTACACTCAGAATGGAAACTATTTCATTGTGATTAATTCTGGCACTGGACTTTTGATTGTCGTTCCTGGTACATACTACCAAACTGGTATTGTTTTGGCAGTCAGTAGTTGGAATCAGATTGATTTTGCTTGGCGAGCCGATGTGAACATCATGGAAGTCTATCTGCTTGATTCAACTGGTAAGAGATTGGGTTTGTTGATAATGAAATTTTTACCTGAGTTCTTTACCAAATGACAAAACTTATTACTCAACCAAATTGAAAACCTTTGCATATGACTAACTAAAGGAGATAAAAATGTTGGGAATTGTCTTGGGTATGGTAGAGAACATCATGAAAAAAGGAGAAAATGCTGGTTTCCAGCATTTTTTACTTTTTCCAAAAAGGTTTTAAAAAGCCTTCTTTATCAGGGTCTTGAAAACTCAATGATTGTTTGGTAAAGGGTTGAACTCTATTTTGATACGATTCATTGAATTGGTATATTTTGAACAAATTTGCTATGGATGACTGAAAACATACTTGTTAAATATTAAAAATCAACGTAAACAATGTAAACAGATGTGACATGTGAAAACTAGGGCAACTGGAAAAAATTGCTCATGAGAAGCAATTTCCACTTTTGCTTTTATTTAAAAATGTTTTCAAAAATTGTCTTCTGCAAGACAAAATGGAGAAACTTGCTTATTGCAAGCAATTTTTCCTTTTTGCCTTAGTGTTTTCGAAAGTTATCTTGTCCAAGACAAAATAAGTCAATGGTAAAATGTTTACTGATAAAAGCAGTACAAAGGAGAAACATTTGCAGGTAAGGAATGGAAAACATATTGAGAAAAGTTTTAGTCTTTACTACTTGGCAAAATTTTAGACTCATCCATAATGAAAGCTGCTGCAGACAACAAATTAAATGTGGCTTAAATTATAGGATTTGTTTCAGAAAGGAAAGAAAACATTGAGGGAAAAGTAGAAAATGCCGTTTACTTCAAACTTTGGATTTTTTTTTTTATAAAGGATTAAACAAATTCTTATATCAAGAAATTGTGTTGAATCCATCCGTTGGTTCATGGTTTAAACCTTACTAGTTGCATCGACAAGAATGTCTTTGGATAAGGCAATGAACAGCCTCAGGGCCTGGTGATAGTGAACTGTCACCACAGTGTAAAAGAAATTAACGCTTCACCCAACAATCTCGTGTTTTAGTGAATCAGTCAGTTTTTTTTTGAAAACTGATTTTTACCTAAACTTCAATGGCACTGTCACCAACATTTTACCGAATGACAATAGCACTGGGTTTCAGAGACATACAACTTTGATGTCAGGCGAGTAACAATAATATCATATTAGCTTAAATAGCACTAGTAACCCCACTTAATACTAGTATTGTTTTCCTCATAGTTGCATAATCAGAAGCAGCACAATTAATTTTCTTGCACGCTGAAAAATCCATGTAACTAGATGGTAAATAGGAATTTGATTAAATACTTTTAGCTACTGACAGTAGAATGGTTGGTGATCACTCCCTCTAATGTTACATTTCAGGTGCAGCTCTAGTCAAGGCAGTATCATTACCGTCCAATACTTTTGTTACTACAGGAGGCTCACTCACTTTTGGACAAATAACCCCAGGGTTAAGCGTTGCAATTTCAATGGGAACTTTTACAGGCTACATTGATGAGATACGAATATGGAGTCGACCTCATAATCCTACAATCATCACTCAAAACTTTCGCGTGGTAGTGACCACTGAAACTTACGATGTGTCCTACTCTTGGAACTTTAATGAGGGAATTGGTTTGATTGGTTATGATATGAATAAGTATGACAACATGATCGTAACTGATTATTTGAACCCACCAGCATGGCAGACATCAGACCTAGATTTAACAGATTATGCCACATTGGATGTGCCCCAGTTGACCACTCTTGATGAACAGAATGCTGCAACAGTTTTTGATACAAATGGCACTTGTACAAACCTCCTTCAGAGTTTCTCTTTGTCAGTCACAGGTTCAAGTGTGGCACTTCTTACAGATGTTTACCAAGCATTGTGTTTTATTGAAGCCATCAGTGGTGGAGATATAACCCAAATTGATGCAGTATTGGCTAGTGTTTCAGAATTCCATATTCAAAGTGAAAACAGTTCCACCAACCCACTGGCATCCATGTGTAATAATTTGACATCTTTGAACAGTTACATAGGTGCAGAAGGAAGCAACTGTACACTTTGTGTGTTTGGTGATGTTGTAAATGGAGTTTGTGAGTGTCATGACAGTTATTGGGGAACATCATGTGACCAGATATGTCCTGTTGGTCCCACTGGAGGCTGCAGTTCTGTTGGCACATGTAGTCCTTCTGGCACATGTAACTGTCATGCAAGGTACCAAGGTGCAGGCTTCTCTGTGCAGATCTACTGGTCAAATTACGTGAATGTTACAAGTACAACAACTTCAGTGACCTATGTATGTGACACCTGCTCAGATAATTGGTTTGGACAGGATTGTGAATATGGACAAACTGCAAAACAGACAGATTATTCTGTAGGAATAGTTTATGGGATATACATTACAGCTTTGGATGGTATCTCATTTCTGCATGTGGCATCTGGGGTTTTCACCCTTGTAAAGACAAGCACAGTTGAGATACAGGTTCTGTTTGTCCCTTGTTTGGGTTACAGTGATTGTAGATATGTCCAGGAAATAGCCTTTAAAAGTGGGCCTACACAGATTTATGCTCAGCATGTGTCAAAGTCAGAATGGTATGTGTATGCAGATGGCTCTGAAATTACCTACCCAGTGGAAGTGACATATGGTACATTTACAGTATCATGGAATGAGACTGACCTTTATGTTAGATTGACATTTGGTTCATCTGCCATCTTGATACATAATTCTGATGTTGGCATTGTTGCATATGCTAAAATGGGATCAAGTGAATCAGCTGTGAATGATGGTATACTTGGCAACAGTGATGGGTCTTGGACTAATGACATCAACTGTCAGACAGGCACTGTAGTGACCAACCCAGCTCAGATGACTGCCACCTATTCAACACCATGTCTAAGATCAAGGTACTCACCTGCTCAAAGTGACGTTTTCATTACACATACTTATGCTGTTAATCCACCAACCAGTGGGGGATACCAAGTTCAGCTTGTCAACCAAGACTTGGTTGTCACTGGGATGACTTATTACACAGGATTGTCAGTATTTACTTTAACATTTTGGTCCATGTCAGCATCTACAGCTACATCATACACTCTTTTGGAAGTGGACACAGGTACCAATGTGTTGCAGTTCATTATGGACAGTGGTGTTCTTTTCCTGAATTGGGACAGTTCCTTTAATACAACACTGACTTACACTGCAAACGAATGGCACTACATTGCTCTGTCATGGTCAAAAGATGGATCTACATACATATTTATCATCAAAGATGGTGTAATACAAAATAAAGTCCTCAACCAGATCCATTCAACATCCTCTATTAATTTGGAGAGTCTAACCGTCTCAGGGACAACTCAGTCAACAGTTAGTGTAGATCTTGTCCGCTCCTGGTCTGTGCAAAAATCTCTGACAGACATACTTGCTGATATGGAGATGTATCCTGGAGATGAAACGGAAACCAACTTAATGACATTATTGGCACTGGATGAAGGCACTGGTTCCTCACTCACACTGAGTCAATACAATAGTGACGGCACCATAACTAGTGTTGGAGGTTCGATATCAGGTATACCATGCATGCATTTTAGCTCCTTACAAATTGTGCCACAACAAAATCTTTATAAAACAGCAATAATCAAAATGAAGTAAGGTATAGTACACATGTGAGACATACTCTGGCAGAAGTGGGCTTAATGCATCTCTGTGATCCATGATACTAATCAAGCCTCTCGTAAGTATGGATCCATAATAGCCACTTATTTTAACAACAGACTTAATCATGAGGTAGACTTGTCCTTGGGCATGCAAGAAAATTAACCTATAGCAAAAAGTTTGGACCCACGTAAGTCTGTGCAGTCCTTTGCAGATGCATTAAGCCCCCTTTTAACACAGCATGACTCACATGTGTGTAAAACAGAGTGACAAAGGAGAAATTTCTCACGATGAGAACTTTTTCTAATTGCAACAATGTTTTGAAAAATGTTCTACTATAGGTGGTATGCGTGGACCCATTACCACATTTATTCTTCTGATTTCCCTTCATTTCTTTTGAAAATATCATGAGAAAAGGAGCAAGTGCTTGTTACAAACAATTTCTCTTTTCTCCACAATGTTTACATAATATTGGAAAATAAACATTCCTTTTCATCAAATTTTTATCCATTGTATTACTTGCAATAGTTCGTGACAAGTCTTGCAAATCAAAAAATTTTATACTTATTGGTTAGACAATAAGACATTCAACTACCATGGTAGCTGTGAAATTAAGAGAGCAGAGAGGAGTTGGTTCTGACCCTTTACTACACCTTACCAAGTTTTAACAACTCTGAAAAAGACATTTGAAAACATTGTGGAAAAAGGAGAAAATGCTGGTAATTACAATGTTTTCTACCTATTCAACAACAAATACTGTCATTTGAAAAACATTTGGTATATTGTCTGTAAATTCCTTCAATGTGCTCGAGCCTAAAATTTTGCTGTTTGGTAAAGGGTTAAGGAGGTATTAATATCTTACTGTGAAGGATCTGATGGCATTGACCAAAGATCAGACTGCATATTCTTTGCAGTCTGAACTTGGTCTATGCCATCTGCACAGGCCACTAGACCCCTGTAGTGCTAAGTGAAATGGGCATTCTCAGTCGTTGCAAAAGATGCACATACTGCACTTTTTACTTTTTGTTTTTTTGTCAGAATATCTGATATAGTCTGGAAGCAAACATTGTAGATCCAAGATCAGGTTGCAGGCTCTGCTTAAGCCGACAGTGTAGATCAAGATCAGACTGCATGTTCTGTGCAGTCTGATCTGAATCTACACTGTATGCTTAAGCAAATAAATTTGGACTTGGTGCAACATGGGTTAACATCTCTTATTATGGCAGTGAAAGTTGCCAACAGATTCATTTTGAACTACAATTTCTTGGAAAACTCATCATGGTCTTAACTGTTCAAAGGAGTCCTGCATGGCTTAGTGGTAAAGTGTAAGACTCTTGACCTGGAGGTCCCTGGTTTGAGTCTCACTGGATCCACTGGGTGTTTCATGGTAGTGTTGTTGGGCAAGACACTTCAGAGCTCGAGCCTAGTACTGATGGAACTCAGGAAATAACTGAATACGTGAGCTGTTGCTGTGATATAACTGAAATGATATTGAAAGTGGCGTAAAACCCATTCAATCAATCAGTCTTAACCATTTGAGTGCAATGTACAACCTATGTTGCTATTCAGGATGGTGTAGATCAAGACCAGGCTGAAGTACATTTGCAACTGAACAGAATTTGCAGTCTGATCTTGGATCTCCACTGTCCACTACTTTGTAAGTTATCCTGACCAAGACCACCTTGAAATATTTTGTCTGTTTTTCCTATCCAAAAAGGCCTATTTCATATTTCACTGCTCTAAGGGCTAAAAACAAACGGTTGAATATTGTTTGTATGTTTTCAGGAACAATAACAAATACTACCTGGTCCCCGTCAACGATCCCCATACCTGATATTGTGGCTCCAGAAACCCTGAAGAATTCAGACGGCAATAACTACACTCAGGCAGTCACTGAATGTCTTGCAGTTCTATCTGATGCTAACATCACAACAAACTGTCCAAACATTGTAACAAGTGGACTAACAGATCATTTGTTAGAGGCATGTATCCGTGAGCATTACAGAGGGAATACTGACAACGCAACTGATGTACTGTTTAATTCACTTTTGTTCTTTTGTGAAGGTGCATTGGGTGTGTCGTCTTGTCTGTTTGTTGGCCATCTTGACTTTATTTGTGTACCAGAGTCTGACAGTGGCGGTGGGGGATCAGGCTTTCCTATCATGATAATTGGTGCAGTAGCTGGTGGACTTTTACTTCTTGCTCTCATAATTGCATTGCTGGTTAGAAAGCGGTGCAAATCAAAGAAAGGGGCAGGCAGGGAAGACAGTGGTGAACTGCTTGGTGATTGGCGACCTGTCTCAAACATGCGGTTTAGACCCAGCAGAGTTGTCATTCCAGATCCTGATGTGGAAACATCATTCACGCGTCCTGGTTCGGTTGCATGGTCTGACAGTGGTAGACAATCTGTCAACACTATCAATTCAAGAGTCTTTGCATCGCCAGTGTCATTTGTGGACAATCCAGATTCTAGATTGTCTTTCTACTTAAATATGGGCAGCCCAACACCGAGTGAGGGCCGCAACTCTGTCCTAACTCAGCATGGTCAGTCAGCTAGTGCATCAAATCAAACATCACGAACAATGACAGTAGGAGCTATACCAGAAAATGAAACTATCGATAACACAAATGTCACTTCTGTTGCCCATGATGCCCCACCAAGGTCACCAACATTCAGTCCGTTTGAAAGTGCAACTACACCTGACTGTGATGTGTATCACCCCACACCTCAACCACGACACAATAACAGATTTGCTACCTCACCAACTGAGACGCCAGTGCCATCTTTTGGAGCCTCAGCACCATTTTCACTGAAGCAGTGTGATGAGAATCAGAGAGTCTTTGTCACCCCGACTGAGACACCACAACCATCAAACTTCTCACAGGCACCAAATACCATCAGCAAAGAAATAAGGGGTGTAGGAACTTGGAAACAACTGCCTTTCCCTGTTCCAAAAATTCCAACAGTGTCAGAGACACAATCTGTTCCAACATATGCTTCTGGAGCACCAGTGACAGTCTCACAAGATGTAAAAGTTGATGGAACTTGGACCCAGCTTCCATTTCCGGTGCCGAAGATTCCAAGAACAACAAGCGTAATGTCCAAAACTTCAACCCAAACAGACATCAGTGTTTCTGAAGATCAAATTGAACCACCAAACTAGATAATATACTTTTTGACATTGTTCTGTGATATAAAGACTTGCAGAAACACTATATATATAATGCTCTAACATGTAATATTACTGTAGTAATTTATAGCATTTGATATTACTTTAGTAAATAGATGTACCTGAATCATTGGATAAGCTTGAAAAATTTAAGTTATAATTATCATCAGATATTTGAAATCCTAGAGAAATCTGCTGGCTGAAGTAGAATTTACAGTCTTAAAAAAAAAAAAAAGAATCTTAGCAGCAATTTTGGCAGTTCAGAAAGCACTGAAATTGAAACAGCTGAAATTGTCACAGAATTATCACAGAAGTAGAATTTTACATCTGAATGTGTTAATAAAGATTTGGTTTTCCAACATTTTCTTTTCTGCAATACAGTATTTTGGGCTTCATCTTTATTTGATTACATTTGAAACTTTTGGGACATATGATTCCAAAATACATGTGAAACAGTGTAAACACAAAACCTGAATTATTAAGATACTGGGTATTGGAGTAATCTAGTGTTAGAAGTTGACAAGTTTTACAAGAACACAACAAAAATTACAGATCATTAACAAAGGCACAAACTTCATAACTTTGTATATGTACAAAGGACTAAGGATATTTTCGTAAACCCTTAAAATGCCTTTCACAACTATAGTTGCCTTTACAGCCAGTGTAGATCAAGATCAGACTGCACAAAACTTGCAGTCTGATCTTTGATTTACACTGTCCGCTTTGCTAAAACACTGTAGTCATGTGTAAACATTAAATCACATTTATCTGGGTTTTATTCTAGACTGAAAATTTCTGCTTAGTTTATTGGGCACTTTTAGAGCTATATATATCACAACAAAATTTGTGTTTTGCAGATAATGTAAATTCATACCAGACTGCCTTTTGCAGACAGTGTGCATCAAGATCAGACTGCCCATGTTGTGCTGTCTGATCATGATCTACACTTCTATTTTGCGTGGCAAATTAAAAATCTTGCAATTACAATATTCAGGTCTCTTTTCCTGATTAGAAGTGTCCCTTTCATTCAATAAATACTCAAAGGGTTAAGTACTGTATATGTATTCACTAACATTTTTTACTCTTTTTCTTTTATATGTATAAAATTTATATTAACTTATGTACTACAATTTACTACATTTAATTCGTATCCATTCTGACATTTATACAAGTTTGCAGAGTTTTAATTTTCCTTGGTCCAAGCATTTGCTGTGATACAAACATTGTATGTGGTATTTATTAGTAAATTATCCCAAGTTTTATGACCCTGAAGAATAAATGCTTTTGAAAACATTCTGGGAAACGAGAGAATGCTGGTAACAATGTAAAGAAAAAAAAAACCAGCATTTTTCTCACAATGTTTTTTACTCTTTTCATAGGCAAGCTTTATTACTTAAAACATATTTAAGTTTTGGTCTGCACCAATGTGGAAAATTCTTACAATTTGTGATCTGGCAAAAAGTTTTGTTCTATGAGATTTATTTCTATTAATATCATGTATGCTGATCTTGAACGTGCGGTGTTTTATCTAACCCTCACTGAATTATCTTGTGTTTCAATGACTTAATGAAGTCGGCTTTTGAACAGATTGTGGAAAAAAATAGCACTCAAAATGTTGCTTAACTCTTCACCAAACAACAAAATTTTGGAACTGTCCTAAATGAAAACCTGACAAAATAAATGTGACTCTACAACTGAAATTCGATTTAGGAAGGGTATAAAACATTGTGGGGAAACGGAGAAAATGCTGGTTACCAGTATTTTCTCCTTTTCTTAAAATGTTTTCAAAAGGCTTTTTCTCAGGGTTGTTTAAAGTTGGGGTTATGGGGTAAGGGGTTAAATTTTGTTGCCTTGAAAAACTTCACCCTTCATCCAATGACAAAATGATAGACTTGACCAGACTGAGAGCATTTGCAGATGAAATTGAATGTAGCTTTAATGATGATTTCTGTCATTGAAAGAATAGAAAACAAGGTGGGAATAATATTTTTAAAAGCTATCTACGTCAGGGTTATTAAAACTCAGGATTGTTTGGTAAAGATTTAATAGAGCTTTCCACTGTTGTACATAAATTTCTTGGTACTCGACAGAATACAATTTTGTATTTAGTTTTGCTTTCCTGCAATACTAACTATCTAGGCGGTATGGCTACTGTTTGTTATATATTGTAGTAATAAAGAGTGAAAAATTTGGGTTTTTTTTTTTTTCTTTTTCTGTGGCCTTCATGTTGCATTTTATTAACTCTTTACCACACAATCCCAATTTTTAAAGACCATGAAGAGGAACCTTTTGAAAACATTGTGGGAAAAGCAGAAAATGCTGGTAACTAGCATTTTCTTCTTTTCCTACAATGTTTTCTCCCTTATCAAAGGCAGAAATCATTTTTGAACTACATTTATTTTGTCAACTGCAAATGTTTTCAATTTGGTTGAGTCCAAAATTTTATCAGTTGGTAGAGTTAATTCATTACCTCCTACAGTCAACTTTTTCTATCGCAGCAGACCGGTTTTTATAACATGATTTTGTTTTTAATGAGCAATTTGGTTTTTGCCACAATTATTTCACATGCATACTTTTTTTCAAACCATAATTTATGTTGATTCCATTCATATTTTACAGATATATTTTCAAAAGTGTCTACTGCAAGTATGTTTCAAGATGTGCCTCTTGTGAGTTATTAACAACCCCTTGCCACACAATCCCCAATAGTGGTTTCTACCCTTTTACAGACTATCCCATAATCTGAGTCCCATTTGAAGTTTTGTCTGCAAGTGCTTCCAGTACACACAACTTAGAATTCTGTCTTCTAGTAAAGGGTTAACCAGTGAATTGAATTTCGACCTTCATGTAATTTTTGGACTCCCAAAATGTACTTCTCTGTTAATTGAAAGGGTATTTTGGCTTATTAACTTTTTACCATACAACAAATTTTAAGACTGGTCCAAAGGCAAAGAGGTTGCAGACGATAAGTGTGGCTCAAATGATGGGATATATCATAGAAAAGCTAGGAAAAATTGCTGGAAAAGGAGAAGCAGCATGGTTTTGAAAGCCTACCTCCTTGGGGGTCATTAAAACTGGCTACTGGTTAAGGTTTAACTTGGGTTCTAAATGATGATTGTGATACGTCACGGATGTTATGAAGGTGACCAAATAATGCTTTTGATGCAATTAATGTGATGTCATGTCACAAAAACTTTTGCATTTAAGAAACGGGAAAATTTTTCACTATAAATTCCTCAGGGAATGAATAAGACACTGAAAAAAGAAAAACACCATTATTGAATACTGCCACCCTTGCCTTTTTCAAGATTTTTGTAACATTTTATTTGTCAAAAACATTTTTAAGTGTGAATCGCCCCAACTATAACATTTTACAGGTCAAAACATGCTTTTACTAAAGAGAAAATGTGTTTCTAAACTTGAAAAAAGCAATGGCCTAAATATTGAACAAAAGAGTTTTTTTTTTTTTTGAAAATCCTTTGTTTAACTAATATATTTTCTTTACCAAACTAAAAAGATTTTTGACTTCTCCATTTTTGAAAGCATCTGTGGCTCAAATCATGGCATTTGTCTTTGAAAGGGTGACAGACATTGTGGAAAAAGGAGAAAATGCTGGTAACCAGCATTTTGTTCTTTTTGCACTAAGTTTCCATAGGCCTTCTCCAGATTCAAGAAAACATGGGACTGTTTGGTGAAGGCTTACTTCATGAACACCACAGTCCAATAGTTTCTCTCTTGGCTTTGACGCTTTACGAAACAATCTCGAGTTTTAACGACCCCAGGAAAAAAGACTTTAGAAAGTATTGTGGGGAAAAAGAGAATACTGGCAACCAGCTTTTTCTCACAATGCTTTCTACCCTTTCCAAGGCAAATTCAACATTTGGGCCATAAATAATTTGTCGCTTGCAAATGCTTTAAATTTGGACAGGTCTTAAATATTTGTCATTTGGCAAAGAGTTAATACTTATGACTTGGTGTTAACCTCAGTGAAATATGTCGGAATTTTGCATCCAGACAAACAAGTATCCTCTGTATCATTGCAGTATGGCGGCGAATTCACCCACTCTCTTGCCATACCTTCCCAGAGAAAATCAATTTCTAAGGTAACTTGCATGCTTTTCATTTGCATGTTTTACCCTGTTGAACACTTTTTGAATCCAACACAAAACTGCATGTCATAAAAGTTCTGCTTCTTTCTTTATCCACATATCCCCAATTGACCCTTTACCACACAGCAAAATTTTTGCCAAGTCCAGATCGAAAGCATTTGCAGATGACAAAATGATTGTGACTGAAAGAAATTTGAACTGGAAAGGGTAGAAAACATTGTGGGAAAAGGAGAAAATGTTGGTAACCAGCATTTTCTCCTTTTCCCACAATGTTTTCAAAAGGCTTCTTTCCCAGGGTCATTAAAAGTCGGGATTGTGTGGTAAAGAGTTAAATGACCCTTTTTACAATGTTGTAGCTAAAGAAGCACAACTTCGGTTGGATTTGCAGACAATGGAAAGTAACCCTTATCTTGCTAAATAACTGACATGCAACTTTTCAAGCTGATGGTAAAAACCAAAATCTGCTATTTCAAAGGCAATTTTGGGGGAAAGATATCTCCTTGTTGGACAGTGTAGATACAAAATCAGACTGCATATTCTGTGCAGTCTGATCTTGATCTACACTGTCCGTAAAAGGTCTTTGAGTCGCGCTTAGCAGCCTTAGAGTTAGTTTAGACTACTCATAATATTTGCTCCAGGAGGTTAACTCTTACCGCACAACCCCGAGTTCTAAAAAAAATTGGAGAGAGAGCATTTGAGCAAATTGTGAGAAAAGGACAAAATGCTGGCAACCAAATCTTTCTCCTTTTTCCATACTGTTTTCTACTTTTTTTATAGGCAAATCTCATTATTTTAGTCCCTGTTTTTTTTTTTTTTTTGTATGCAAGCACTTCAAATTTGGACATGTCCAAAATTCTGTTATGGGCAAAGTGTCAATAGATGATAAAGTTTATGAAGACAAGAAGAACATGGTGGGTTTAGAAGCATAACAGCAAATATCTATACCAGCTAACAAACGGTACACAGGACAAAATTAAAAGACTTAATTCTGGAGACAACAAATGAACTGTTGGAATTTAGTCCCTGGAGTGTAGAAAACATTGCTGAGAAAGGAGGAAATACTCCTTTCCCTACAATGTATTCAAAAGCCTTGCTCAGGGTCCTGAAAACATGTGATTGTTTGTGAAAGGGTTAAAGGCAAGAAATTGAAAGCTTACCCTTCTTTCTTGCAATCCAAGAATTTAATTCTTTACCAAACGACAAAATTTTAGACTGAACCAAATTGAAAGCATTTGCAGATGACAAAATAAATGTGACTCAAAATTGAAATTTATTTTGGGAAGGGTAGAAAACATTGTGGGAAAGGGAGAAAATGCCGGTTACCACCATTTTCTCCTTTTCCCACAATGTTTTCAAACGGCCTCTTTCTTGAGGGTCGTTAAAAGTCGGGATTGTGTGGTAAAGGGTTAAGCAATATTTCTATCCCTACATATCAATTTGCCTGTTTGTCCATCATAAACAGAGATAAAGGTAGATTTGTGTCATGAGATCCTGCCTCAGATTTGCCGTTATTTTACTTGAACTTTCTATAAGACACTGGATGTGCAAGATGCAGTTCTCGCATGTCTGCTTGAAAGGTTTGAAGAATAATATCCCCTTGAAATACAACACTGTTGTGGGAAATGGACAACAAATTTGAATATCTTCTGTATCAAAACAATTGGATGGTCAGGGTTATTAACTCTTTACAAGGATTTTTTTTTTTAGCTCACCTTAGCACAACGTGCTAAAGGTGAGCTATTGTGATCGCCCTATGTCCGGCGTCCATCGTCCGTCAACAATTTCTTTAAACATCTTCTTCTCCTAAACCACTGGGCCAATCTTGATGAAACTTGGCAGGGATGTTCCTTGGGTGAAGCTCTACCAAAATTGTTCAAAGAATTGAATTCCACCAACAACTCTGGTTGCCATGGCAACAAAAAGCAAAATCTTTGAAAATCTTCTTCTCTGAAACTAGAAGGCGCAGAGCTTTGATATTTGGTATGTAGCATCTCCTAGTGGACCTCTACCAAATTTGTTCATTTGATGCCCCTGGGGTCAAAACTGGCCCCACCCCAGGGGTCACAAGTTTGAGCATAGTCACAAAGAAGGAAAACTAAAAATCTTCTTCTCTGAAACTTGAAGGCGTAGAGCTTTGATATTTGGCATGTAGCATCTCCTAGTGGACCTCTACCAAGTTTGTTCATATGATGCCGCTGGGGTCAAAACTGGCCCCACCCCGGGGGTCACAATTTCCATAGGAACAAAGAAGGAAAACTTTAAGAATCATCTTCTCTAAAACTAGAAGGCATAGAGCTTTGATATTTGGCATGAAGCATCTCCTAGTGGACCTCTACCAAGTTTGTTCATATGATGCCCTTGGGCTCAAAACTTGCCCTGCCCCGGGGGTCACAAGTTCGAACATAGGAACGAAGAGGGGAAACTTTAAAAATCATCTTCTCTGAAACTGGACGGCAAAGAGCTTTGATATTTGGTATGTAGCATTGCCTAGTGGACCTCTACCAAGTTTGTTCATATGATGTCCCTGGGGTCAAAACTGGCCCCACCCTGGGGGTCTCAAGTTTGAGCATAGTAACAAAGAAGAAAAACTTTAAAAATCTTCTTCTCTGAAACTTGAAGGCGTAGAGCTTTGATATTTGGCATGTAGCATCTCCTAGTAGACCTCTACCAAGTTTGTTCATATGATGCCCCTGGGGTCAAAACTGGCCCCACCCCGGGGGTCACAATTTCCAACATAGGAACAAAGAAGGAAAACTTTAAGAATCATCTTCTCTAAAACTAGAAGGCATAGAGCTTTGATATTTGGCATGAAGCATCTCCTAGTGGACCTCTACCAAATTTGTTCATATGATGCCCTTGGGGTCAAAACTGGCCCTGCCCCGGGGGTCACAAGTTCGAACATAGGAACAAAGAGGGGAAACTTTAAAAATCATCTTCTCTGAAACTGAAAGGCGTAGAGCTTTGATATTTGGTATGTAGCATTGCCTAGTGGACCTCTACCAAGTTTGTTCATATGATGCCCCTGGGGTCAAAACTGGCCCCGCCCCGGGGGTCACAATTTCCAACATAGGTACAAAGAAGGAAAACTTTAAAAATCTTCTTCTCTGAAACAGGAAGGCATGGAGCTGTGATATTTGGTATGTAGCATCTTCTAGTGGATCTCTACCAAGTTTGTGCATATGATGTCCTTGGGGCAAAAGTTGGCCCTGCCCCGGGGGTCACAAGTTCGAACATAGGAACAGAGAAGGAAAACTTTAAGAATCATCTTCTCTGAAACTGGAAGGCATAGAGCTTTGATATTTGGTATGTAGCATCGCCTAGTAGACCTCTACTAAGTTTGTTCATATGATGCCCTTGGGGTCAAAATTGGCCCTGCCCCGGGGGTCACAATTTCCAACATAGGAACAAAGAAGAAAAACTTTAATTTGTTTTTTCTCTTAAATGGGAAGGCGTAGAGCTTTGATATTTGGTATGTAGCATCTCTTAGTGGACTTCTACCAAGTTTGTTCCAAAGATGCTGCTTGGGTCAAAACTGGCCCAGCCCCTGGGGTCACAAGTTCGAACATAGGAACAAAGAAGGAAAACTTTAAAATTCTTCTTTTCTGAAACCGAAAGGTGTGGAGCTTTGATATTTGGTATGTTGCATCTCAGAGTGGACCACTACCAAGTTTGTTCATATGATGCCCCTGGGTCAAAACTGGCCCCGCCCCGGGGGTCACAAGTTCAAAGATAGGAACAAAGAAGGAAAACTTCAAATTTCTTTTTCTCTTAAACGGGAAGGTGTAGAATGAATGAATGAATGTTGTTTTATGGCGCATTGACAGCTTTGGTCATTTAGCGCGCATATCTGTGTTAAAAAATATTAAAAATGGGATTATAAACTGAAAAAGGTTTGAATATATTTATAATAGTAAAAGAGTTGAGTTAAGAAGGACTGTGTGTGATCTTAATATGTATAAAGGACATTATTGAGTGACAGGGCAATCCCTATCATCTCAAAAGTTTTAAGTAACAGAGTTAAGAAAGTGATAAAAAAGTTTTGACAAAATGTTGGATTGACAGTAAGAAGTCTTTAAATGAAGAAAAATATCATTTTTAACGTGCAAAACATTTGACATGGAGTGGCTGGGCGTCCCTGCCTACTCCAAAGTTTTGAATTAAAGTGTGGAGCCTCTAACGGGATAAATATACTCCCATTAAAGAGGTCCTGTCTCCAATGAGATAAGATGTCGCCAAGAGGGCTAATCCTCCCATTAAGGAGATGCAAAAATGTTGGATTGATAGTAAGAAGTTTTTTAAAATGAAGAAGGAATATGTGTCATTTATAATGTGCATAAAATATGATATTGAGTGGCTGGGCATTCCCTGCCTACTCAAAAGTTTTAGATTAAAACAGGTAAGACTGTGAATCAGCTGACAAGATATCTTATATAAAGATGTGTAAAGAATGTAAAAAGGTGGATAAGAAACTAAAGAGTAAATATCACAGTTTATTGTAAATGCCAATCTCCTTTATGAAAGCGATAATAGATTCAACGCTGACAAAATCAAGGAGATTTTTTAAACTATCGACGTTGAAATATTTTGTACGAACTGGCTGAAAGTCAATGCAATCTAGTAGAATGTGTTTTACAGAAAAGGATGCATTGCATGGAATACATTCAGGGGCATCATCTGTGGTCAAGAGCCAGGAATGTGTAATGCGTGAATGGCCAATTCGAAGTCGTGCAATTATCACTTCTCGACGAACAGACCTGTAAACGGGGTACCATTCACCAAGGGAAGGTTTAACTGAATGCAGTTTATTGAAAACATCAGCATCCCACTGGGATTGCCAAGAAGATTGGATACGTCTTAAAACAGAGGATTTAAAATCAGTGTGTGGAACTTTAAAATCTGAAATGGGAAGGTTAAGTGCAGATTTGGCAGACCTATCGGCATTTTCATTGCCTTTGATGCCTACATGACTTGGAAGCCAGCAGAACACCAATCTATTCATAGAAGAAATTTGTGAGATCCTTTCAAGTAAACTACAGATTAAGGGGTTCTCAAGTCGTTGATTTGAAAGGGCCTGTAATGTTGACAAAGAGTCCGAAAAGATAATGAAACGGTTGGAATTAGAATGTTCAGCTAGATTAAGGGCAAGATCAATAGCTTTAATTTCTGCAGAGAAGATAGAGGAATTGTTTGGAAGGCGGCACTTTAAGCTCCTTTCTCCATAAATAGCGGCAGCTGCTACAGAATTTCCCTCTTTAGATCCATCTGTATAGATTGGTTTGAAGGAAAAATAATGCTCCTTTATCTCGTTGTATCTAGCATGAAACACAGTTCTATCTGTGTCTGACTTTTTGTCAGATGCAAGGTCAAATCTGAATTCTGCACTGTTTAGTGTCCATGGAGGGATTTCAGAGATTTTATAGTCGGCAATAGACTCAATGTCTATGCCAAGGTTATCTACAATGGGCTCCATGCGGATACCAAATGGAGGAATAACATTTGGTTTCCTTTCAAAAAGATGTTTATACTGAGGTTTAAAAACAACTTTATGAGTTGGATTAAAACGATTTGATTTCAGTTTTAAAAGATATTGAAGTGAGAGTTTTTCCCTTCTGTAAGAAAGAGAAGGTTCATTAGCCTCAACATAGAGACTATTGACGGGAGAAGTTCTGAAAGCTCCAAGTACAAGACGCAGGCCTTCGTGGTGTATAGGATCGAGAATTTTAAGGCAAGATTTACGGGCTGATCCGTATACGATAGATCCATAGTCTAATTTGGAGCGAACTAAAGACCGATAAAACCGCAAGAGGACTTTACGGTCTGCTCCCCATTCAGAATGGGCCACAACCTTTAGAAGATTAAGAGCCTTCTTGCATTTCTTTTTAAGTGCAGTGATGTGAGGAAGGAAGGAAAGCTTTCTGTCAAAGACGACTCCGAGAAATTTAAATTCAGAAACGACTTCAATTTTAGTTTTGTCCAAATACAATTCAGGGTCTGGATGAACACCACGTAGATTACATAGGTGCATGCATTTAGTTTTGGATTTTGAAAATTTGAAGCCATTTTCATCAGACCACGTTTGGAGTTTGTTGAGACACTGTTGAAGTTGTCTCTCACTAATATTCATATTTCGAGATCTGAAGCATATAACAAAGTCATCAACATAAAGAGAACAGTCTACACCAGGACAGATAGCTTTAACTATACTGTTTATTTTTACACTAAAAAGTGTAACAGAGAGAATACATCCTTGGGGCACACCCATCTCCTGTTCACGGGCTCCCGAGACAGTATTACCAACTCGGACGCGGAAAAGACGTTCATCCAAGAAGGCCGAGATAAAAAGAGGAAGACGGCCTCGAAGACCAAAGTCATGCAAGTCTTTAAGAATTCCGTATTTCCAAGTCGTATCATAAGCGCTTTCAAGGTCGAAAAAGACAGATACTACATGTTGTCTATTAATAAAGGCTTCTCTGACAAAGGTTTCAAAGCGGACAAGGTGGTCGATGGTGCTACGTTGACGACGAAATCCACTCTGTACATCAACGATGAGGTTGTTTTTTTCTAAAAACCAGACAAGTCTGTCGTTGACCATACGTTCTAGAGTCTTGCAGAGACAACTAGTAAGAGCTATTGGACGATAGTTGGCTGGGTCATTAGCATCCTTGCCAGGTTTTGGGATAGGAATGACTAGTGCCTCTCGCCAGGACGAAGGAAAATCACCGGACTGCCAGATATCATTAAAAATATCAAGTAAAACAGAGAGAGAAGTAAAAGTTAAGTGTTTTAAAAACTGGTAATGAACTTTATCTTGGCCAGGAGAAGAATCGTGAGCTTTATTCAGAGCAGATTTTAATTCTTTAAAGGTGAAGAGTTTATTATAGTGCTCTGAATTAGAAGAATTTAAATTAAGTTTTTTCTTTTCTTCTCTGGCTTTATTCCTCTGAAACTTTTCAGAATAGTTTGCAGAGGAAGACTTTTTGCAAAAGGTGTCGGCAAGAGCATCAGCTATATCCTGGGGTGTTTCCAACGAAGTATTGTTAACTTCAAGGTGACTGAGAGGGGGTTGGCCTTTGCCATTGATCTTTCTGGTCATGTCCCAGGTTTTTTTAGTAGTAGTTCTACTATTTAATTTAGAGACATATTGTCTCCAAGCCTTGCGCTTACTTTCTCTAATGGTACGACGAGCCTTTGCCCTGGAAATACGGAATAAGTTATGATTTTCTTTGGTAGGTCTGAGGTTAAACTTTCTAAGGGCTTGTTTTCTGTCTCTGATAGCCTGTTTACAATTTTCATTGTACCAAGGCTTGTCAGGACGTTTTGGATTTGTCGAGGTCTGAGGGACAGACTGTTTAGCTGCATCAATTAACAGCGAAGTAAAAAGTTTTGCTGGATCATCGCAATCTCTAAACTTGTCATGTGTAATGGTCTGTTCACAGAGGGTTTCAAATCTGTTCCAATTGGCTTTAGAGAGTTTCCATTTCTGCGGTCTTACACTGCTGGATGGTTGTGTAGATGATAAGATAATAGGGAAGTGATCACTTCCACACAAATCCTCAGTCACTTTCCAGGTGAAATCGGGAAGTAAGACTGGACTGCATAAGGTTAAATCAATAGAAGAGTAAGATCCAGTTGCTGGATGCAAGTAGGTTTTGGATTTGTTATCATTCATGAAAGATAAAGAGTTATTCGAAATAATGTTCTCCAACTGTAAACCTCTCTGGTTAGTGTCATTGCAACCCCACATAACATTATGACCATTAAAGTCCCCAGCAAGAATATAGGGGGATGGCAATTGGGAAATGAGATCATTCAGATTGTTCTCATTGATAGGTGTGCTTGGGGGGAGATATAAAGAACACAGCGTAACAGCACTGTGTAAAGATAACCTGGTGGCAACAGCTTGCAAGTTTGTATTAAGAGACACAACTTTATGAGGAATGTTGTTATTGACAATAATAGAAACACCACCTCTAGCTTTCTCGCCTTCGGTAAAGACTTTATTGTAAATGGAATGATATTTGACAGAAATATCATCCTCCCGCTTAAGGAAGGTTTCTTGCAGACAAACAGCAACTGGTTTGTGATCATTGATTAAAAGGGAAAGTTCGTCAAAGTTTGACTTTAGACCTCGACAATTCCACTGGATTATGGTATCCTTAGTGCATGAAGAGAGTATAAAAGCTAAAGTAAAAAAAGAGGCCGTAAACCAATACATTTTAAAATAGATTAAGATTTAATTACAGTTGTCTCGGGTTTGGACGAGTGCCAAGTGTCAGTGTCCTTGTTCCAAAGATCTTTAGAACTGGACCAGATAGAGGCTTCTGAATCTGAAGCCTCACCTTCCAGATTTTCAGTATCTGCATCCATGTCCTCTAGCTCCGAAAATCTGTTGGAGGTAGGGACCGGATCATCTACTGTGACTGCTATTTCACAAGATCCATGGTTATCTCTGGACTGTGGTTTAGATTTCGAGGAAGATCTTTTTGGTGATCGGGGTACATGATAAGATTTGTTGTCTTTAGGTGGAGCGTTAGATTTATTTGTAGACTGTGAAGGTGGAGGTTGGGGTTTCTTAGGAGGCTGTTTTGAAGGGGCAGATGGCTTTGAAGCTTTTTTTGAAGAAATATTTTGCGATGAGGAAGAGGGCTTTGGGTTTTTTTTGTGAAGGAATACTTTGAGAGTCTGTGGGTTTTGGGGGTGCAGAAGAGGGTTTGTTTGTTTCAGACGCAGGCTGAGTCTGAGTGGAAGGTGTTGTAACCTCGACATTGGGAACTAAGCTCTTCAACTCATTGGCCATTTCTGGAAACTTTTCAAGAAGTTTCTTTGCCGAGAGTTCACAGTTTGAGCAATGTCCTTGTGAAGATATGGGAGATGTGACTTTGGCATAAGAAGTTGCACTAGTCAGCAATGTATCATCATTTCTTCGTTTTTCAACCACTTTCCTTGCTTCCAAAAAGCTAATGTTTTCCTTGTATTTGATTGATAGAATTTCCTTCTCATCCTTCCATACCGAGCAGTTTTTGGAGAAGGCTGGATGAGAACACGTGCAATTAAAACAGAGCATTGGATTATTGCAAGTTTTCAGATCATGGTCGGGGCCCTCGAAAGCACATTTTGGGCAAACAGGGATGTTTGTGCAGATGCTTTCATGATGGCCATACCGCTGACATTTATAGCAACGCAGCGGGTTTGGCACATACACATCGACATTAACCGATTGAAATCCTATCTTAATGGAAGTAGGTAAAAAGGGTGTGGAGAATGTTAAAATGTAGGTGTGAGTCTCCCTACGTACTCCATCTCTAAAAACAGATATTCTCCTGACGTCAGACACAGCTTGAGATTGTAAATTAGTCTTAATCTCTTCTATGGAGTCGCAGTATGATAGTTCTTTGCATCGAATGACTCCTTTGCTTGTATTCAAGGATTTATGAGGATAGATTTTAGCATCTACGTTGTAGAACTTTTTATGGCCAAGAAGATTTTTTGCCTGCTGTTGGGTAAAACATTCAACAAGCAGGGTTTCATTTTTCAGTTTCTTTACTGATTTTGGTAAGAAGATAGAAGAGATTGTTTTTTCTATAATAAAAGGTGAGAGTTTTGTAATTGCTTTTTTTTGTGTCAACTGCCTCTATGACAATAAACCTAGCAAAAGTAGTTACAAGTAGAAGAAATGTCTGATTCAGAATCTGAATCCGAAAGTACACGCTTGGCCTTTTTGGGAGTTGCCATGATAGTTATTATAGATTCATTACCGATGCTCCCCACCCGCCTCGGAGCCCAACAAGGGGACATGATCTGGGGAAACCAAACACAGATCATGACGAGGATACATCGGCAATATACTCGAAGTGAAAGGGCTAGACCGGACAAATGTAGGCCCTCAGAATGTCATACCAAGCATAGGCTATCTTTGGGCGGTTACAAGTGTCAATCAAACACCAACTTTCACCCGATTAGCCCATGAGCCACCGCCTTCTAGGGCATTGATTTCTATCTTTGACAGAGAGGAAAAAAGATATGATATTCTTGTGAATTTTTGTGTACGATAAAACGATACACAGTTAAGAGAAATGCCCTAGGGCTAGGCATGACCAGCCGATTGATCAGGACGGGCCCTCCTGACCTCTCGTTTAGTCCAACTCAAGGCCAAAGTGGTGTGTTGTGAAAGCAGAACAATTCAAGGGCCATATCCTGAATCCACTCAACCACCAGGATCCCGTCATCAGACGGCACGAGTTGCAGCCCACGGCAAACGGGCAGGCACAGTGGGGGGGGGGGGGGGTCTTACCCCTTCTGTAGTGCGACAGCTGGGCTATTTCTTTCCCCCCGCCCAGCTCGGGGAAGCGAAGGTGTAGAGCTTTGATATTTGGTATGTAGCATTTCCTGGTGGACCTCTACCAAGTTTGTTCATATGATGCCCCTGGGTCAAAACTGGCCCAGCCCCGGGGGTCACAAGTTCGAACATAGGAACAAAGAAAGAAAACTTTAAAATTCTTCTTTAAAACTGGAAGGCGTAGAGCTTTGATATTTGGTATGTAGTGATTCTCTTCTAAGTTTGTTTGCCCATCTAAGTGCAACAAGTTCATTGAGTTCAAAATTGGGTCATCTTGGGTCATAAACTAGGTCACTAGGTCAAATTAAAGAAATATCTTGTTGGCACTCTCGAGGCCACATTATTTGCTCAATTGCCTTGAAAATTAGTTAGAAAGTTTGTCTTAAAAAGTCTCACATAAGATTAATTTGGGTCAACTTGGGTCATAAACTAGTTCACTGGGTCAAATTAAAGAAATACCTTGTTTGCACTCTGGAGGCCACATTTATTGCTCAAATGACCTGAAATTTGGCCAGAATGTTTGTCTTGATGAAATACCAGATGATTTTGGATTTGGGTCACCTGGAACCATAAACTAGGTCACTAGGTCAAAATAAAGAAATTCCTTGTGAGCACTCAGAGGCCACATTCTTTGCTTAATTGCCTTGAAAATTGGTCAGAATGTTTGTTTTTGTAAAATCTCACGAGTCTGAATTTGGGTCAACTGGGGTCATAAACTAGGTCACTTGGTCAAATTAAAGAAATAGCTAGTGGGCACCCTAGAGGCCACATTTATTATTCATTTGATTTGAAAATTGGTTAAAATGTTTCTTTTGATATAGTCAAAGACCAGTTCCAATTTGGGTCACCTGGGGTCATAATCTAGGTCACTAGGTCAAATTAAAGAAATATCTTTAGGGCACTCGAGGCCACATTTTTTGCTCAATTGACTTGAATATTGGTCAGAATGTTTGTCTTCATGAAATATGAGTTTGAAATTGGGTCACCTGCAGTCAAAACCTAGGTCACATGGTCAAATTAAAGAAAAACTTTTAAGGCACTCTACTAAGGTGTGCGACCCAGGGCCATCATGGCCCTCTTGTTTAGACTTGGTTGCCAACAATTTCTCTTTTTCCTTCAATGTTTTCAAAACCCTCTTTTGTTTGGTAAATGGTTAAGCCACCTGTGCTAGTCCAGTTTGATAGTGGGCTTGGAGGCATTATAGTGTAAATGCTGAAAACCCTTTTCTCATTTTTTTCCATCAAAATGACCTGCAATAGAAATACTATTGATACAGTGGCCTACCTTTTAAATAGAATGTGGAGTATGAGAGATTACAAAGAAGAAAAAAGGTTTATTTGATTGTATGGTGTTTAACCCTTTACCACACAATGCACCCTTTTAACAACCCTGATGAAGAAGGCTTTCGAAAACATTGTGGGAAAAGAGAAAATGCTCATAACCAGCATTTTCTCCTTTTCCTGCAATGTTTCCTAGCTTTCAAAAACCCATTTTCAGTTTTTGAATCATTAATGTTTTGTTGTTAGCAAATGTTTTCAATTTGGAAATGTCTAAAATATTGCCATGTGGTTAAAGGTTTAAGCCATTTGTTCATAATTTTAGTTATATCATGACAGACAGTGCACCTATCCATGCTTTTCTGGAGCTTCTTTTACCAGTGCTCTGCACATTATCCTTTCCAAGCCACTTTCCCATATATACTAGTAACATTTGTCAAAATAATGGTCAGCAGTAAGAGAGGAATGAATCCTGTCGCAATGACTATCACTACCCCTTGGAAAGAAATTGGCCAAGTCGGGGATGGAACTAGTGACTTCCTGTTCTCAAATCCTGTAGGCTACAGACTGAGCTACTGGGACTTGGCTGAAAAGGTTTATTTGAAATACACTTAACAAAAAAAGGAACGTAGGGTTTGTATTTTATGAAATAACTACTGAACCATTAAACTATTGAGTGCTTGGAAATATTGGGGATACCAATGGAAATTTTTTGTTTGATAACTCTACAACTACATACAGTCATGAAATTTAGGTCAGTTGTTGAAAATGTTATTTCTTGCGATAAACCAAATATTGTATCAAATAAACACTTTCATTTTAGCACATGAAATATTTACCCTGCGATTCTTTTTCTGTTTAGTACATTAAACATTGAAAAAAAATAGCAAAACGATTACACAGAATGACAATTTTATTTCTCAACTATTTGTAAAATCCTTTGTGCAAACACAACAGAGATCATCAATAAATGAAACCTTTACATTACAATGCTGTTGAATGACCCTGGATGGAGAGATTTCTAAATATTGTGGGAAAAAAGAATCTGGTGACCAAAAGGTTAACATCTAAGATTAGAACGTGCAATCTAATCTTGGTCTTCAATTATCACAAGTTGCCATCACCTCTCCAAATATTAAAGAAAATCTTCAGAGTAAATGAAACTATACCTGCTTTCATTTTTGTACTCTGTGCATCAGCAATTCACAACCATTACCAAGGGTAACAGTATTCAATCTATTTTGGCAAAAAAGGGGGCCTGTGCTTGTGAAGCTATGGTTTGCTTATCAGAGTTTGTGCACAAATACTGTATTATGGTTATCATAAACTTAAGGTACCTTAAAATTAACCCTAAGAGTCCCAAGCACAACTTTCAGTTTTTGTATGCAAAATAGTGCAAGATCAGAGTGTTTTTTTGCAGACAGTGTAGATCAAGATCAGGCAGCTGCACAAAACAACCAGTCTAATCCTTGACCTAAAATGTCCACTATTAATTTAAATCTCTATGAAATATTTATTATCACCAGTCTGATAGAGTAATCGTTCTTTGAGCACTCTTTTGTGTATCTCGTTAGAAATTGAACAAGTCTGTGTAGAGAGCCTGATATTTTTAGGTCAGATACTGTGCCTTTAACATAGACAAAACATTATCTAACCCATAAGAAGAATAACAAGAGGGCCATGATGGCCCTAGAGTCGCTCACCTGAGCCTTTTGACCAAGCACAACCAATTTCCAACGTCTTGTGAGATATATGTATTACCAAACAATAAAATTTTAAACTCATCAGTCTGAACCTTCTGCATAAAACAAATAATATGTGGATCAAGCTGTGGGATTGGTCTCTTAAAGGGGAAGAAAACATTGTGAAAAAGGGAAAAAATGCTGGATACCAGCATTTTCTCATTTTCAAACAGTGTTTTCAAAAGGCTTCTTTCTGAGAGTCATTCGTACACTAGGTTTTTCTAAGATTTGACCTAGTGACCTAGTTTTTCAGCCAACATGACACATTAACAAATTTAAAGAGTATTGGACTGAAAATATGGCCTCTACAGCATACACAAGGTTTTTCTAAGATCTGACCTAGTGACCTAGATTTTGACCCAACATGACCAATTTTCAAACTCATCCAAGATATTACCAAGGCAAACATTCTGAGCAACTTTAAAAGAGTATTGAATAAAAAATGTGGCCACAACAGTGTACACATGGTTTTTCTAAGATTTGACCAGGTGACCTAGTTTTTGACCCGACATGAGCCATTTTCAAATTCTACTGAGATATCATCGAGACAAACATTCTGACCAACTTTCAAGAGTATCAGACAGAAAATGTGGCTTCTGGAGCTTACACAAGGTCTTTCTAAGATTTGACCTAGTTTTTCACCCGACATGACCCATTTTCAAACTAGTCAGAGATATTATCAAGGCAAACATTCTGACCAACTTTCAAGAGTACTGGACAGACAATGTGGCCTCTAGAGCATACACAACATTTTTCTTAGATTTGACCTGGTGACCTAGTTTTTGACCCAACATGGCACATTTTCGTACTATTTCAAGATATAATCAAGACAAACATTCTGACCATTTTTCAAGAGTATTGGACTGAAAATGTGGCCTCTATAGTGTACAAAAGGTTTTTCTAAGATTTGACCCAGTGACCTAGTTTTTGACCCCACACGACCCAATTTCAAACTTGTCCGAGATTTTATCAAGACAGACATTCTGACCAAATTTCACAAGTATCTGACTGAAAATGTGGCCTTTAGAGCATACACAAGGTTTTTCTAAGATTTGACCTAGTGACCTAGTTTTTGACCCCACATGACCCAATTTCAAACTCGTTCGAGATTTTATCAAGACAAACATTCTGACTAAATTTCATGAGGATCGGACTGAAAATGTGGCCGTTAGAGCGTACACAAGGTTTTTCTAAGATTTGACCTAGTGACCTAGTTTTTGACCCCACATGACCCAATTTCGAACTCGTCCGAGATTTTATCAAGACAAACATTCTGACCAAGTTTCATGAGGATTGGACTGAATATGTGGCCTCTAGAGGGTACACAAGGTAAAAAGTTGACAACGGACGATGCACGACGGACGATGGACACAGCACGATCACAATAGCTCACCATGAGCACTTTGTGCTCAGGTGAGCTAAAAAGGAATTAGAAATAAAAGCCTGACACTTCATTGCCCCAAAATGTGCCTCTGATTGTATTTCGTATAAATGGCGCCATTGACCTGTGTGTAGTCCTGGTGATAGGTCTAAACAATCCTTTAACTCTAAGAGCTCCATAATGGAAATAAACAAGGAGTATTGTTTTGGTCTGTTTTCCAGATTGAGAAACCTTTTCATTAATTCAGCGCATTACAGGTAAACAATTAACTTCAGAACTTATTTAAATTTTAATGAATGCAACTTGCTTGCATTCAGTGCATCTATAGATGCATTTTATATCCATTATCAAAGTTAACAGTCTAGTACCTCAACGGAATACTAAGATGCTGATGACAAAACAGCACATAAGGTCTCTTAGTTTTTATTTTTTTACAGATCCGTCTTCTCCCATTTAATGCACTCATTTCATATATTTATCTTCCTGTTCTGCCAGAATTTTGGCAGATGACTTTGCATCATAAAACAGTTTATGTATTTCGTCTATTTCATCTTTGCCAATAGCGTCCTTTCCATTAATTCTGGAGAGTAAGTTTGAAGGAGTAAGGAGTTGAACAGCATATCTGAAATAAAATTGAAATAAAAATAACTACATGTTTATGCTGTATAGTTGCTATTTACAACAAGTAAAATGGATTTAAAATAACATTTCCCCCAAATTACTATTGGGGTAATTGTTTGCTATTCACAGGTAAATAACCAATTGTTTTCTAAATTGTGGTTGCATCCGACTTCATCAAATGATCCTTAAAAAACTTTGAAAACACTGAAGGGAAAGGACAAAATGCTGGGAACAAGCATTTGTTTTGCTTTTCCTGGAGTGTTTTCTACACTTTCAAAGAGATACACAATTAACTTCAGCCACATTTCACTTGTTCTCAGCAAATGCTCTCTATTTGGACGAGTCTAAAATTTTGTGATCTGTTACAGAGATTACTGACAGCAGCAGTGGACAAACCATATGTGATTTAGACATCAGTATTATCATCAAGTTAAATTTTAACAATGTAATTTGAATTGCTTTCACTGACAATATAGATCAAGCTTGAACTCCACAAACCTTGCAGTCCATTTTGGGGTCTCTGCTGTCCGAAATTTTTTTGCTAGATTCAGACCCAAAAACATTTTGAAAATAGAACAGCTTGGCTCATTAAATAAATCCTTTTCACTTCTTTGTGCTCTAATATTGATAGAATACTTTATAAACAAGAATACTACACAATAGAGCTATAAAAATACTACAAATTACCTTAATGTTGTAGAGACACCAATTTGTCCAAGTTGTGCCAGAGAATCATCATCGATCTGTAACCCTTCTGTTTGTGCTCTCAGACGGAGAATCTGTGTTGTAAAATAAAACAAAATTTATGAATATATATGAAATTTAAGTTTGGCCCTATTCTGTTACGAATAATACATGCACTAGGTGAGTTTCATTTCACATTTATCAGTACCTCTCTAACTACTTCTGATTAAATTACAAATTATTTGAAAAAAAATTCTGTTCGTAGATCTGGTTTATATTATAAAGTGTTGTTCTGTTATTTAGATGAAAACAAAATGTAACATGAAAATGACCTAGATTTGATAGATAAGTTAAAAATAAATAAATAAGGAAACTAAGTACCTGTGTCATTTCTTCTTGTGAATAAGGTAAAGTTCTGACAATCATTACTCTGTCTAACAGATCTAAGGGCATACCATGAGGGGACACAATGTCTTCTGTACCTCTGAAAAATGCAAAAATAAATAAAAAACTTAGAAATGCATTAAGCTAATACATGTAGCACAAACTCATTTCGTCTGACAATTTAGATCAAGATCAGATTACAAAGAATGTGCTGTCCGATCTCAGATCTACACAGTCTGATATCTGGTAACAAATTCTAGCAAAACTTGCAATAATTGACCTTTCTGCTGATTTTGATTGACAGGTCCTATCAGCCAATCAAATTGCAGTATAGCGCATCATGTAAACAAAAGGGTCTTACATAGTGATAGACTTTATTATTGACAGACAATGTATTTTTTTCTTTTTGCTTAAACCATAGAAGACTGGATTATGAAATAATTATTTCAAAATGGATTAAAGTTACACGTAAGAATCACATGGTAAGGTAATTGTTACCCTGAGAGAAAAACTAACTTTATCCATTCCCACAACCTAGATCTAGGTAACATGTCGCCGGTAGATTTAACCAGGATTCTGTAAAAAACAGCCACTCTACCAATCCACAGAAAAGCAGGTGCTTTTTAATTTTTTTTCCAATCTTTTGGGAAAGAAAGAATGATTATGACAAAGTGTATTGTTAAACTACTTGTACTGAAATCTAACTGAACGAACATCTTTCAAATTCCTAACCATTACTGGTAGACAGTTGTATTTGTTACACACTAAACGACCAACAAAAAGAAGTTTATTTCACTGAAATCCAGTTTCATAAATAAGTTGACATTGCCAACGTTATCCTATGATTCTTTTTGTTATACTTTACATAGCATCTATATTTTATCTCTTGTTTCATAAAGACGATTGCATGTGACTGTTAATGGCACTTTCGCCTGGTTCCAACGATTGTTTGTTTTCCCCACAATTGCCGCATGATTTATAAATGAGCGTCCATTTCAAATCAGTATATTCCTTATAATCACCCCAATTGACCATACATACCCCCAATTTAAAAGTTTTACAACATACAGATCTGTAAAAAATACAACAAACCACTTAGAGTAAAACTTATTGATTTCCACTCAAACGGGTTATTAGAGGTGTTAATTAAATCTTTACCAGACTACAAAAGATTAGATTGGTCTATTTTGAAAACATCTGTTGTCGACAAATTAAACGTTACACCAATGGGATCTGTCTTTGAAAGGGTAGAAAACATTTAAAGAAAGAAAGTTTTCAAAAGTCTCCTCCTTCAAGGTCATTAAAGCACAGGATTGTGTGGTAAAGGGCTAAATTGTAAGTCCTTTTCTTATATTGTTTACGGACAAACTCACATATTACATACTTACAAAATATCTTAAAAACTTATGCCCCTATTAGTAATTATAGATAATGCCGACGGCAATCTCCTCACAATGTATTTTTAGTGTAAATGCTGTGACCAAACATGGAATTAATAACATATTGCGCTATTTTCAATTTTCGATTTTTCATAAATGTGGCATTATTCCAAGTATTTTTTCCTGTTACTTTGCCAATTTAGTTTGAATGGATAAGATGGTTGGGAAAAAAACTTAGAGTGCTTTAATTAGAGGGAAACATAAGCCAGAATAAAACTGAGTTAATCTCTCTTTCTCTATGTATTCAACGCAATTTTCTGTTTGTCAGGCATAGCAACCAAAATACTACATTACTAAGGTGGACATGCCAAACTCGCGCTTGCAGAAAGGTCAGTTGGGTCTGTTTCAGTAAATTAAAAATGTGTTTCACTAATTCTCCACTGTAAAAAATGATGAAATCATACAGTAGTGCATCCAATAAACTATTCAGCTTTGGCAGTTAATAATTAGTGCCAAATAAATGGAAGACATGTTTAGGTAGGAAAACACACCAGTATAATATATTTTCTAAGCCACAAAGTAGACAGTGTTGATAAAAAATCAGACAGCACATTTGTTTTCCTTTCAACAGACATATTACATCTTTTGCACTTGCTTACTGAAGCAGCTGATCAATTTGGCAGAACTATGAACAAAAATAATCATATGAAATAGCATTTGTTTGGACATATTCAACTTGAAGGTAATGCCTAATATACATACTTGATTGTACATTTCCCTCTATTGGTGGCAAAGATCACAATTGGAGATATGGCAGATTCAAGAGCTCTGTGAAGGTATGTGAAACATTCAATATCCAACATGTGAACCTCATCAACAAACAATACACCAGGCACAAGTTCAGCAATGCCTTGGTCTATGTACTTGTTCACCACTTTGTTGATTTCCTTACGGAGCTTATCTGGAATAAGTCAACAAATGCACATTAAGCCTTATGGCACCAAATAAACTCAACAGACATTTTCAGTCTAGAAATAAAACCAGAATAATCACGATTTCAAGGTTACTTTTGTTCAAAGTGTTTCTGCAAAGCAGTGTAGAACAAAGATCAGGCTGCACATTTTGTGCAGCCTGATATTGATCTATATTGGCCACTAAGGCAACTATAGCTGTGAAAGGTGGCTTAAGGGTTAATCAAAATCTCTCTGTTCTAAATCATGCAATTAGAGAACTTGAAAATTGTAAAATTAAAAAGTAGCCGTCAAAAAAATTACTACGATTTTATACATGCACATTACATACTATGTCCTTTATCTAGCCAATTAGAAAATTCAAAAGGGTAAATCTCTGGTTTTATGGTGTAAATAAATCTCAAAAAGAAAAAAAAAAAAAAAAGATACTTTTTACTTGTCTGTTTTCGTTACAATATATGATTAAAAGAGAAAATCTTGGCATTCTTTACATGCAAGCTAAGTAAAGGAAAATGTAGACAAAAAAAACATGGTTGGGTTTTGAGTCATCTTTATGGAGGACATTGATCTTAACTTAATGTATCCTGGACACATTCTATTGACCATGAAACAAGAAAGTTTACCTGTAATTTCAGTTTTCTTTGGTTTCATCAACTGTCCCATCATTGACATGATGTCTTGTCCTCCCTACAAAATTTAACCCGACAAATCAGGACATAGTATACCAACAGTAACGATTACACTACAATTCTGATTAATACCCACAATAAAGGTCTTAGTGCAGAAATATGAAGCAGGCTTACTTAATAGGAACCTCCCCACAAAAAAAAAAAAAAAATTGACCGATGTATAAAAGAAAGTGAGATATTACTTTGTCTGCAAGATGCTAAAATTTATCAGTGCATCTGTATTTAACTTCACTAAAACTACATAAAAATGTAAAAGTCAAAGAGTGACCTTCGAAGCAAAGCTCAAAAGTATATAACATAATATAGTGATTGCAATAGCCAATAAGGCCTTGTAATTAATGGTATTAATACCATAATACCAGTCACTGAAATACAGCCTTATATTTGCAAACGTCTACAATCTTTAACATTCCCTTTGTTTTAGGCCCATATGACTTACCATCAAACCAAAAGACTGAAATTATAAAGATGAAGAGCAATTAACTCTTTACCAAAAGTCAAAATATTAAACTAGCCTAAACTGAAAACAGTTGCAGATGACAAAATAAAAGTGACTGAAAAACTTAAATTTGTTTAGGAAAGGGTAGAAAACATTGTGGGAAAAGGAGAAAATGCTTGTTACCAGCATTTTCTCCTTTTCCCACAATTTTTTCAACGGGCTTCTTTCTTGGGGTTGTTAAAAGTCGGAATTGTGTGGTAAAGGGTTAAACTTTTCAAATAAAATACAATTTTTCAAGCCTAACCTGCGGTCTTGCATTTGCCACATCTAGATCATGAAGCGTGACATCTTGTATGACTTCCTTCTTTTTATGAACATCTCCTTTAGGTAGGGGTACATATTCCTCAGCTTCCAGATCAAATTCTGTGGCAAAACTGTCAGAGCGACCTTGCCTCTGAATTGTTTTTATAAAAAGAAGGATATTAAATCATTTTGTGATACCTTTTTGGGTACTGCATCAGACAAATTTTCGAAACATTAAGACTAAAGGAGTAATAGTTCTTAACCCTTAGCTCTTTACCAAATGACAAAATTTTGGAATGGACCAAATTGTAAGCATTTGCAGATGACAAATTAAATGTTGCTAGAATGATGATTTCTCTTTTTGATAGGGCAGAAGTCATCGTGGGGAAAGGAAAAAATGTTGGTTATCAGCATTTTCTTTTTCCACAATGTTTTCAAAAGCCATTTCTTTCAGAGTTGTTAAAAGTCAGGATTGTGTGGTAAAGGGTTAAACTGCTGAATTTATGATTTGGACCTTTTTAATTTGGAAACAAAAAGCCTGAAATATTGCTATTTCAATATAGTTTCCATTAGAATATGTGGCATTGTGGCATGCAGTGTAGATCAAAGATCAGACTGCATGTTCTGTGCAGTCTGATCTTGATCTACAGTGCCTGCAAAAACAACTGAAGTTGCTTCCAGGGTGTTGATGAGATAGAAGTGAACATTTATTGGCCAGGATAATACAGTCTCCTTTGTGGGCTGATTGGAATAATTTCCTGACATTTTTCTTCCACCCACAATGTTTTTTACCCTTTCCAAGGCTAAAGCATGTCATTTGAACCACATTAAATTTGCCATCTGCAAATGCTTTTAATCTGGAGAAGTCTAAAATTTTATCATTTGGTAAAATGTCGAAAAAAAATCTTTCCTTTTCACCACAATGTTTACAATAGTACCTGCAATATGACCTATACACAAAAGTTGTCTGCAGGAAGTTAGGAAGTATGCAAAATGAGTTCTTTTAACTCTTTACCACACAATCGCGACTTTCAACAACCTGGGAAAGAAGCCTTTTGAAAACATTGTGAGAAAAGGAGAAAATGCTGGTAACCAGCATTTTCTCGTTTTCAAACAATGTTTTCTACCCTCCCCAAAACAAATTTCAATTTTTTAGTCACTTTTATTTTGTTGTTTGCAAATGCTTTCAATTTGGACTAGTCATAAATTTTGTTGTTTGGTAAAGAGTTAAATCTTTTGTAAGGTGCAAAATTAGAAATTAATGACTGTTACCTTAACTGCTCCACTGTTTGCTTCTATATAAATGACATCGCCTGTTTCAACTTTTTCTTTTTGTAGACTTTCATAGATAGATGGATCCAATTTCAGCTGTTTTGTTCCTTTTGCAGTTTTTAGTCCAATTATTACATGACTGACTGTTTTACCATATCCTGCAGTATAGAAAATTACTCAGGTCTGAATTTTACAGGATAAACATATGAAAATGTGGTTTATCAGAACCTGTCTTTCTGCTTACAGTGTTTTTAGTCCTTGAACAGCAAATAAATAAGTTTTTCTCTTTCAAAGATCTAAATATGTCTTTAAAAGTGTAAAATTACAGAAAACACCATGGGAGGAGAAAATGCTACTTTAACCAGCATCTTCTCCTTTTCCCACACGGTTTTCAAAAAAGGATTCTATCTCATTGTCATCAAACCATAGGATAAGTTGGTAAAACGTTATTTTGTAATGTTTTAAAATTACGAAGGTGATGGATATGAATCCCAAAAAAGAATTTGTCATCAGGAACTTTAACTTTTTACCACACAATCCCAACTTTTAATGACCCTGGAGGAGAATCCTATTGTAACCAGCATTTTCTCCTTTCCCAACAATGTTTTCTACCCTATCAAAGACAAATTCCATCATATGAGCCCCATTTAAGATTGTCATCTGGAAATGCATTCAATTTGGAAGAGTCTGAAATTTTGTGGTGTGGTAAAGCGCTATATATTGCTCTGTTTCTAAGTTACTGGACAAGCCAGCAAAATGTCTCGGCCAGTCAGATGGTTGGAAGTGAAATTAAGAATCTGTTGTCATAATACAGATATTGTAATCTAACTCACAATTTCAATGCACTTCACATGACAATTGTTGAAAATTTGATTTTTCTGCACCTTAATTTTTACCAACTGAACACAACTTTTGTAGTGTGGTAGACAAGAGTTGGACACCATGCTTCCTTTTGTAGAGGCAGTCTAATCTTTAATATATGGTCAGCTATTTCATGAAATATTCTAGGGAAAAACACCCTTGAAATCACATTGCTTCAGTTCGTTTTCCTGATAGAGAGAATCGATTTTACTTATTTTATATGTTAACCTTTACCACACAACAAAATTTTAGACTTGTCCAAATCAAAATAAAAAATTTTAAACTTGTCTAAATCAAAATCATTTAAAGATGACAAATTTAGTTTAGTTTAACAGATGATTTCTGTCTTGAAATGGACGAGAACATTGTGGGAAAAGGATAAAATGTTGGTGACCAGCATTTTCTCCATTTCCCATAATGTTTTCAAAAGCCCTTCCCATCAGAGTTGTTAAAACTCGCAATTGGGTGGTAATGGATTAAGGGTTTCGAAAAAGTCAATTGCTTGGTTACCTCCCATTGGATTTTCAGTCTCGACTGGTGTAAGTTCTGTTACTTCTCCTTCGTAGACCTCTTTTGTTTCCTTGATCCTTAAACCAATAGCTCGGCGGAAATTCTCCATTAGCACTTCAGTTTTTTTAATTTCATGAGAATACACTTCACTTCCAACCATAGGACAAAATGGGACCTTGCTTCCAAGTTCTTGAGCAATTGCCAAAGCTATTGCAGTCTGAAATTTAATAATAGTGCAAAAGTTTTATCACAAACAAAATGAAAGGACAGAATATTGCTAAACTCTGTCATATCATTAGCTTATTAGAATGTATTCCGCAATTGTCCTTCAACTGTTTTCCACAGATTGAAACAGAAAGGAACCATTCTAACAAAGTAAAATCAATTACTATCTGTGACTCAAAGGGGATGAGCACAACCCTCAGTAAATTTTGACAATGAGTGGCTTGGAGCAACGAATTAACACATTAGACTGTGAAATGCTTACCATGGATGTTAAAAAAAACTCTGGTGTAAGACAAAACACTTATTCTCTGTTAGACAACTCATTTTCAGCCTTTACCACACAATCGTGAGTTTTGATGACCATGAGGAAGAGGCCTTTTAAAAACATTGTTAAACTGGAGCCCCTTGAGGGCCCGAATTGCTCTACTGGCATTGATTTGCTTTTTTGCTAGCATACATAATGAATTCATGATGCAAAAAGGAAAAAAAAGGAAACGCACAAAAAAATGAAGGGGGAGGTGTTGTTGCAACTTGGCTTGAACCCAATAAGACAGCATAAGTAGGCATGGTGAATCGAACAAATAGTGAAAAAAAATTGAAGTACAATTTCTCAAAACTAATTGTTTGGAAATCCAGTCGAATTTGATAGGGTATCAGTACTAACTGTTTTAAACAATCACTGCAAGTTTCAAAGAAATGTGACTGATAATGTGGACTGTGTTGTGCAAACAATACCAAGTCATCAAACAGCTGCTTTTCCTAAATTAAGTGCTAGATTTTCTTCATTTTAATAGAGTTCAATCCCTTGGTGATACAAGTAATCTTTGCAAGTTTCAAAAGAATTTAATAAAAAATGTGACTTAATTGCGTGAACAAGAAATGTAAATTATCAAATTTAAATGGCTATACTGATTGCCCTTTTCCTTTTTTTTCAAAATCAATAGAATTCAAGCTATTGATAATATAAAGCAACTGTGCAAGTTTCATGAAAATCCAACCACAACTGCAGACGTTATTGCGTAATCAAGAACTGTATATTTTCAAATTTAATTGGCTACTTTTCCCACACTGATTATTGATTTTTTTTTCAAAATTAATAGGTTAAAGCTGTGGATGATACAAAGCAACTGTGCAAGTTTCATGAAAATCCCACTATAAATGCAGCCCTTATCGCGTGAATAAGAAATCAAAATTTTGAATTTCGAATGGCTACTTTTCCCACACTGATTTTCAGATTTTTTTCAAAATAAATAGGGTTCAAGCTATTGATGAGATAAACAAACTGTGAAAGTTTCACGACAAATCTGACCACAAATGCAGACTAAATCGTGTAAACAAGAAATTGAAATTTTGAACTTTACATGGCTACTTTTCCCGCACTGTCAGATTTTTTTCAAAATCAATAGGGTTCTACCTATTTATCAGATAAACAAACTGTGAAAGTTTCAAGAAAAACCGACCACAAATGCAAACTTTATGGTGTACTCAAGAAATTGATATGTTGAACTTTAAATGGCTACTGATTGTCAGATTTTTTTCAAAATCAATAGGATTCAAGCTATTGATCTGATAAACAATCTCTGCAAGTTTCATGAAATCTGACCACAAATGAAGACTCTATCGCGTAAACAAGAAAATGACATTTTGAACTATAAGTGGCTATTTTTCCCACACTGATTGTCAGATATTTTCAAAATCAATACGGTTCAAGCTGTTGATGAGATAAACAAACTGTGCAAGTTTCATGAAAATCTGACCACAAATGCAGACTTAATCATGTAAACAAGAAATTGAAATTTTAAATTTCAAATGGCTACTTTTCCCACACTGTTTGTCAGATTTTTTTCAAAATCAATAGGGTTCAAGCTATTTATGAGATTAACAAACTGTGCAAGTTTCATGAAAATCTGACCACAAATGCAGATTTTATCGCATAAACAAGAAATTGAAATTTTGTACTTCAAATGGCTACTTTTCCCACACTGATTGTCAGATTTTTTTCCAAAATCAATATGGTTCAAGCTATTGATGAGATAAACTGTGCAAGTTTCATGAAAATCCAACCATAAATGAAGACTTTATCGCGTAAACAAGAAAAAGACTAACGGACAGACGGACGGACAGATGGATGGAAACCATACCATGACATAAGCTCTGCTGGCTTACAGCCAGTAGAGCTAAAAAGGAGAAAATGCTGGAAACCAGCATTTTCTCCTTTTCCAACAATGCTATCTACCTTTTCAGAGAAAACTTTCACAGTTTGAGCGACATATAATTTGTCATCTACAAAAGCTCTCAATTTCACTGAGTCTAAAATTTTGTTGTTTGGTAAAGAGTTCATGAAGTAATTTGACTTCAGAGACCCAGACACACACTTGGATTATCAAGACTCAGAAAACCATGTCTCTTCTTGATATTAAGACCTTAAGATGCTTTACGGTTACTTAGAAATATCCATCACTGTAGATTACAGATCAGACAGCATGTTCTATGTTATGTGATCTTGATCTACAGAAAGCAACAAAAGCTGTCCTTCGGACACTAGAGATAAAAGTTAAGCTAACTCTGAAAGCAATGAATTAATGAAGTGGACTTTTAGAATTTGTAAGAAAAACAAGAGGGCCATGATGGCCCTGTATCGCTCCACTGGCTTATAAATATAAACCACGAAGAAAAGTCTTCACTATATAAGCCCAAATAAAACTTTGACCTCACGGCTACAGTCTGACTAAATGGGGAATATTGTATTAGAAGAATAACATGCCAAATGTGGGAGTTCTTGGCCTTATGGCTGGTAACAAGATGGTTTCTGAACTTTTCACTCCATAAACCCATGTAAAACTTGTGATCCCTGGTGCAGGGCCAAACTTGATCCTAGAGCTGTAACTTGGGCCCTCTTTGTAACTGTCCACTAAATAATGCTATAATTATATGCAAAATTTGGTAGCCTAAGCCTTATGGCTATGTACACCAAGATTTAAAAGTTTTCCCTATGTAAGCCTATGTAAATCTTGTGAACCCCCCCCTCCAAGTATGAGGCCAAATTGACCCCAGGACTATACTTTGGACACTTTTGGTAGACTCCAACTAGATCAAGCTAAATGCCAAATTTGGTAGCTCTAGGCCTTATGGTTTCAGACAAGAAGATATTTAAAGTTTTCTCTATATAAGCCTATGTATAAAACTTGTGACCCCTGGGGAAGAGCCAATTTTGACCCCAGGGCTATAATTTCAAGAAACATGATAGAGGTCTACTACATAAAGCTACATGCCAAATTTGGTAGCCCTATGCCTTATGGTTTCAGACAAGAAGATTTTTAAAGTTTTCTCTATATAAGCCTATGTAAAACTTGTGACCCCTGGGGCAGAGCCAATTTTGACCCCAGGGCTATAATTTGAAGAAACTTGATAGAGGTCTACTACATAAAGCTACATGCCAAATTTGGTAGCCCTATGCCTTATGGTTTCAGACAAGAAGATTTTTAAAGATTTCCAATATTTTTCAGTTTTGTTGCCATGGCAACCAGAGTTTTTGAAGGAATCAAATTCTTTCAAGAAATTCTGAAGAGGACCATGTCAGGATCATTTCTGTGAAGTTTCGTGAAAATCGGATGGGTAGTTTCAGAGAAGAAGATGTTTGAAATAAAAGTTAACGGACGGACGGACGACCGGACGGACGCACGACGGACACCGGGCCATGACATAAGCCCGCTGGCCTTCGGCCAGTGGAGCTAAAAAAATGATTTTTTCAATTTACTATTAAGAAGATGTTTCTTCTGTAACATGTAACAAAGAAGTGGACAGTGTAGATCTAAGATCTTCTCTTTCAACACTTTTCAATGTTTTGGAATTGGTTATGAGAAAAAGCAGTCCATGGATTAGGGAGAATGTGGTGTGAAGTACTGGGTAACAATCTCCAGGAAAGCATGGAAATGCAGAGGTGAACTGGCCACAGCGATATAACTGAAAAAATGTTGAAAACAGCATTAAACACTATAAAAACAAACAAAGGTCTAAGATCAGACTGACAACATGTTCTGTGAACCATCAACAAGAGTAACTTGAGTCAGTTCCAGTGCTCTTACAGCTAATATGTACCTTTCCAGTGCCTGGTGGGCCAGCAAGTAGTACTGCTCTTCCTGCCATCTTCTTCGATTTTATCATTTCGACAATAACACCTGCAGCCTGAAAATGAGTGCAACTACTAACAAAATGCTACATTAACACAGCTTTTTAAAATAAACTCATTCCCATTACCACACAGTCCCGAGTTTTAACGACCCTGGGGTAGAAGCCTTTTGAAAACATAGTGGGAAAAGGAGAAAATGCTGGTAACCAGCACTTTCTCCTTTTTCTCCTTTTCCCAAAATGTTTTCTACTCTTTCAATGACAAATATCATCATTTGACCTACATTTCATTTGTAGCCTGCATGTGCTTTCACTCTGGACCAGTTGGAAATTTTGTCATTGGGTAGAATTAACAGATGACAAAATTCTGGACTTAATCAAATTTCAAAGTATTTGCAGACAATAAATTAAATCTTGGCTAAATAATTAAATTTATCTGGGAAAGGATAGAAAATATATTGGGAAAAGGAGAATATGTTTTCAAAAGCCTCTTGCCTTAGGATCATTGTATGGTAAAGGATTCAAGAGCACATGAAAACAGTGAAGGAAAAAGAAAACACTGTACTCCACCCCCCCCTCCACAATATATTCAATAGAATCCAAAACTGAACACATATTTTCCTTGTCTGAAAGTCTTGACTTAGTTGGAAACCTTTCAAAGTGCTATTAGCCCTTTACAACACAATCCAGAATTTTATGACCCTATGGAAGAAGGCTTTTGAAAACATTTTGGGAACAGGAGAAAATGTTGGTAACCAGCATTTACTCCTGTTCCAAAAATGCTTTCTACCCTTTCAGCAGCGAATTCCATCACTGGAGCTATTTGATTTGTCGTCTGCAAATGCTTTCAATTTGGACAAGTCTAAAATGTGGGACAGTATAAAACTCAGACAATATAGAACATAGAGTTAAGCAGACAATATACACAAGGAAGGGTACCATATTGGAACAGGTGATAAACACAGACAATATAGATAAAGAAGGGCTATATAGAAAACACAGACAATATAGGTCAAGAAGGTGTTCAGAATTACCCAACTTTCTTTGTTTTTGTGTAAATGTCTTTTCAAGAATTAAAACAAGAATTACTCATGTTTAATTTCCATACTTTTTTTAAAATGATTTCATTGGTTTATGATGAAACAATGAAAACAGGTACCTGTTGGATTTCCCATAACCTATCTCTCTCGCTCTCCTATTGGAATCATATAATTTAAACTGTATGGACAGTTATTTTTTTCAGATTTTTCTTGAATAAAAAAATTCATGATTTCAATCTTGCTACATAGGAGGAAATATCGTTATAAACCGCTCCAATACACTTATTCAGAAGCTATACCAGGTGAAATATACAGAGTAATTAACCCACTCTTATCACTCATATTGTCCCAATGAAATGTGTCAAGTTGGTCTACATTTCAATAAAAGTGATCAAGACATAACCTTAACACCTTAAGCTTGGTCTTACTTCAGTTCAAAATTTATGTTTCTTGGGAAGGTCAATTTTGTCTGGGATCTTCACCAGACATAAACATGTCGTCACTCACATGTATGACTCTGGTCTGTGGATGAGAGGTCAGTTTGATGATTGGCAAGCTTCTAAAAAGACATTTTGGTTTTATTTTGTTTAAATTATTGTGTGTGTGGACTAGCTTTAGTTTTACATGTCTGTTAATGAGAAAACTTATCATTTTGAAAAAATAAACACATTCGGTGGCTTAAATTTGCAAAAAGAACCGGATTTGGGTCTGTAACATATTTGTAATTACCTCCCTTTTATGAGCTGAATAACACATTTTTCCTCAATATTTACTATCTCTGAAAGTAACCAAAACACACTGGCATGTTTAATAGGTCATGTTTCTGTGACCCTTTATTTTAGCGTCACATAACATCTGATACAATGAACCCATCATGTCACTGCTATTCGGTGCATATTTCAGGACACTACTGCAAAATCAGCATCATTCAACATCTTTCAAACATTGAATGACATTTCTGAATAAGGCAGAGCATTTTTTTAAAAAATGCCATTCAATGTTTGAATGTTCTGTCTAATGAATGAATGGATTATGCTGGAGACTGTGTGCACTGCATAGAGACGCTCCACAATGCAGAATAAAAGATAAAAATATGGCTGTTTTGTATGTCATATCTAAGCTCAAAAAGCGTTCGGTCAGAAGTTTTGTTCAGTATGATAAGAAATTGGCGACTGCTAATATTTGTAACTTCGCAAGTAAATAAAATCTCAAACTAAATCGAAAGAAAAAAGCATCTGCTATTTGTTTACATTTGTGATGAGATCCCATACAAAGTCTGATATATCTTTCCAAAATCATTAATTGAAATAATATGGTTTTTCCAAGATAGAGTGTGTCTCGCGTCAAAAGATAATGATTCTAAAATCTGAATATACCCAACTATATGTTTTCATAATGTTTAATTGTGGTGAGAAGTAGGAAGTAGGATTTTCCCCTTACTGCAGAATTTGTCTACGGGTGATCTAAAATTAGAATGTCTCGGAGATAATCTGTGTGTCCAGAAGTGTCATTGATTACCTCCCTTCATTGTTTTCAATAATGATTGTAATCGGTCTATTTAAATTTTGAACATTTTCCTTTAAGTTTATAAATGTTATCATTTTTCCTCCCTCAAGTCTTTTCTTTCCTTCAAATTCAAAAAATTTGTGTGGTTTGTTACGCAATGTGTTGCCACTTGGGCGATCTAGACAATTTTAACACGAGTTGCATCTAGCTAGAATAAAAATTGAACACATATTTCAGCAAACCTTCTTGAACTATTTTGTCTGCATTTTCCATACTGCCTTTCTATCCATATATTGTCTGCAGTTTATCCCCTTTTGCAATACTTTCTCATGTATATTGTCTGCTTAACTTGTTCTATTTGTCTGCATTTTACACCGTCCCCTAAAATGCTGTCATTTAGTAAGGAGTTTAGCTTCAAGGTAAACATTTGCTCTTTTAATGGACTGAATCTTTCATTTTGTGGGGGAAATGGGAAAGGTAAAAAACGTTTCCATGTGAAATTAAACTTTTGATGGTTGGAAGAGGAAGATTTGTGTACCGACAGATAATCACTAATTCAAAAACTGGATACAAATAGAGTTCCATTAGAATTATCTTTAATATAACAGAAAAGCTTTTTATGGCCAATGGTCATAATGAATGCCAGTCTACAGACAGAATGTTCTGGAATTATTCTTGAATACCTCTCTGGCCAATTCCTGCCCAACCAAGCCTGCAGCACTTTGAATGGCATATCCATTTTCATCCAGACCTAATCCTTTGATATGACTGTGAGTCGCGATCCGTTGAGTTTTGGTAGTGCTTTTCACTTCTTCGATCTTCATCTTGCTATCTCTGTTGTTATGATGCTTCTCGAGTCAAAACTTGCGGCGATTTCACGTTTGCCGTAGATGAAACAAGGTTTATTTTTACGACATAGTTTTTTTTTTTTTGGCAATATTATGAAAATGTCTGCAACAGAATTTGATGCGAAAGTATATATTGTTAGATAAATAGTTTTAATTTAGTCTTGGCACAACAAAATGTAATTTTTGCGAGTTCGGACGTTTGCGACAACCATAAATGAATCCTGCGCATGCGTAAACAACATAGCAACTGTTTCCGTGTTTATATTGGTGATCGTGAAAAATTGATGAGAATAATGAAAACGTAGTAATTCGGGATTAGATGCACGCATCTCCCAAAAGGTTCTGATTAAAATAATGATTTCTTATCACGCTAAACCTGAGAAAGTGATAGTAAAGGTGTCAAATTGGAAAACATGATTTTGATAAGATTTTCGTTGGGTCGACCTGTCTTTTGCCACCCAAGTCACGGAAACTGCCTTACTCAGTTGAATGACATGTCCTGGGCACTTAAAATATAGTCATCGTACTTGCATGAATGTTTGAAAGAAGGCATAATACCTGCAAACCTTCGCCACCATTATAGTTCTATGCATATACGTGGCATTGTTTTATAATTTAAAAGATGAGAAATTAATGAAATTTTCAGCTTCATTCTGTTGACCAATGTTTTATTTGACGCATATATGGAATGAATACATTAAAAAAGTGATTTTTTTTTACATACAATTTTGATTTTCATGGGTTTTTCATGATAGAGGTGGGGAGTTGCCAGTACTTTGCCTCAAATAATATTTATAGATTTTGTCAAGAAATGAAACAACTGTCCAGGTTGAGTGTTAAATACTGTTCGCTTGAAGTTGTCTTTAATCCAATCTTTTTTTTATATCCGAACAAAATTTCAGTTCTTGAAACACTAACATGGTTGTTTCCTCAACTCATAATTTTTGCTTGTTTGTTTGATGTTTAACCCAGTTTTGCAATATTACTTCAGTTATATCACAATGGCCAGTGTATCCATCCATTCTTTCCTGGGGTTTCTTTCACCCTGCACAAAATTTTTCCAAGTCAGAGGCTCCTTTCCCACATACGACTTTCTTTTGTATAAGCATTCCGTCACTTTATTGTGTCCACTTCTCTACAGGCTTGCTATGGTGTGTGTGGGCCAATTTATCTTTTCAGTAATCTGATTTCAAACTGAGGAGGGGAAAATGAGGCATAAAAAAATGTTTCAAAAGAAAAGCGGAAGAATACTATCGATTTTGACAAAAAATATGACTCTAGGCCTTACTTTTTGGTGGTCATCGTGATAAAAGTACTTTAGATCTACCTATATTTCAATATCAGTTTGAATATTTTTTGGATATAATAAATGATTTTGGCTTAATCTTTTCTGTACAAAAAATAATGTGATAAAATTGATTGCATGCATCTAGCTACACTGATGATGATGTCAGAGGAATGCCATTTAAATTATTTTCATCAGCTGAATTTTTGAGGAGGGTCCCTCTTCATAACAGGCATTTTGTCCAAAGTTTTTAAGTTTTGTAGATTTTAGCAGTATTTTTTTCTTTTTTTTTTTAATTATTTTTCTATATAATAGTACCAAAATTCATATTGTTGCATTAAGCTTTATTGTAGTAAATGACTGGTAAGTTGTTAAAGATAAAGCATACCCAGACCTTGGGTATATACATGTACATAGTTTTAAGGAGTGGTTGAAACAACATAAAATGATGAGAGATGAGTGAATCTTGTCCCATTGACTTTCATCTATCCTTTAAAGAATTTGGCAGAGCTTTATTTATTCCATTAAGATACACATACAGTAGGAAGTTTTTGTATGAGAACAATACCTGGTCCTCCATTTCTTGGTTTGGTCTTTGGATCTACATTTGGTCCGTTCCCAAACAACAAACTGTTGACATTTCCAAATTGAAATTACCTGCACATGACAAATTCAAAATAAGTACAGATGAGCTGTAGTTTTCCGATACGGAAGAAAACATTGTGGGAAACAGACAGAATGCTGGTTACCAGCATTTTATCTTTTTCCCACAATGTTTTCAAAAGCCTTCCTCCTCATAGTTGTTAAAACTTTAATTAGGATAGTATGGTAGTGTATTAAATCAATTCTGAATTCTTTTGCCGACTTAGAACTCATTACCACAGTAATATGACAGTTTATGTCCTTATATACAATTAACAGCTTTTGAAAGCGTTGTGAGGAAAGGAGGAACTGCCTGTAACTAGCAATTGTCCCTTTTCACACACTTTCTATTCAGTTTAACTCTTTACAGAACAACAAAATTTTAGACTTGTTCAAACAAAGCATTTGCTGGTGACAAACTATATATAAATTTGGTTCAAATAGGCAAAATTGTCTTAGAAAGGATAGAAACATTTTAGGAGAAGGAGAAAATGCAGGTTAACAGCCTTTTTTCCGCTTCCCGCAATGTTTTCAAAAGCCTTATTTCTTAGCGTTGTTAAAACTAGTCTGGTAAATTTAAGAATTAATTATGTACATGTACAACCTTTTTGTCACTTCTGCTAGTTTTTCACCAATCTAAAATTAGTCTGTACATTAAATTTAGGTTTAAAATGCTGGCAAAAACTAAATAAACATTTAAGTTCAATAGTCTTTGCATGTTCCAAACAAAGAAAGGTTTCATTGACAATCAATCATTAAATGTCCCACACGAATGTCAAGCCTTCGTGTAACCTCAAAGGAAAACTTTCATGTCTAAGTTCAATTCCTCTTTATTTTTTGTACATCAAACAAAATAAATGGTGTGCAAAGTTTTAATTGAATTTCAAATAAGTAGCCTGTAGTTAGATCAGTAACAAAATTTTAATGCACACTGCTGAAGAAGACATTGAGGAGTCAACCTAGAATCCTAGGATTTCTTTGTTGAAATTGTTTGTAATACATGAATTTATCTAAGATGAAAAACAATAAAAAATCCAGGATTCGGAAGACTAAACTTGTGTTCCTCCAGGAAAATATGGAATTAATGTCAGAATTTGATAAACAGATATTTGATTTCATGTTCAAAGGTCAAAAAAGAGATGTGACATTTGAGATTGAAAATTGGTTTGCTAAACTGTAAGTTTCTTTTGTTTGAATTAAGTTAAGTTTTTTGAAGAGTTGCTCTGACTCACATAATAAATAAAAATGAGGAAGTTTCATTTTTTTTTTTGGTTTTTTTTTTTTTTGCGGGGGGGAAGGGGGAGGGGGGGAGAGAGAGAGAGATTGATTTTCTCAATTATAAATTTCTCAAATTCATTCTTTAACTTTGTGTTGTTGACAGGTTGATTTAGATTCCAATATGAAGTTTCATCAGTTCAGCAATAAGGAACAGCATTATATTTATTATATTTTTCAAACCTGTATATATTGCTGTAGCAGATCATGACTCCCACATAATGCAGCATTTTTTGTATGATGTAAACTCTGTTAATATTTTGTACAAAGTTCAACCCAGATAAGTAGGTATTATATACCTGTTTCAACTTTATAAAAAAGTCATGAGTTTTTTACAAAACCCAATTCTGGTTGAGATCATTTATATGAGTAGCAATGAGTAGGCTTTTCTGAGGAGAAGCTAGATTTTACTTATTTATATTGGTAGATCAAGGATGAGTGACCCAGGGTCCCAGATGGAAGAGCCCATGAAAGAAGAAGAGGGTGATGTGGAGAACCAAGATGCCATGGAGTATGTGGCGCCCATTTCTGCCCTGCCACCCAAAGTTGTTCATCAAGAGGAGAGTCAGGTGGAAGTGTCAGCAAGTCCCGCATTTCAGTGCTTAGATGAAGTAAGTTAATATCAATGATGCCATATTTAAGTTCGAACAACTCTCACATTGAATCCTATGATGAGTGGATTCAACCTTCAGAACTATTCCAAACTATGTACCTTCATCAGGACTAGTTAAGGTCAAGAACAGGTAAAGGTTTCCAGGAAGCACCCATATTGAGAATACTTGATATATGTTGAAGAACTCACAATAAATGAAAAGTAAATAAGTTCAAATTAAGAACAACTGCAACATAATGTAAATATACACAGAAAAATGACAGTTACAAAATACATGTAGTTTACCATTTATACGTTACTTATAGCAGAAGACTACTTTTATTTTGAAGCAGACCACTTTTAAAAATATTTTAGAAAAGGTAGATATTATTTGTCCTGTACTCATATATAGTGGTTCTTATAATAATATACCGGTAGTCCATGAAAAGTTAGTAAACATTGTGAGAAATTGGTGGTAATCAACATTATCCCCTTTCTCCATAATATTTTCTAAAGCGTTGTTTCCTTGGCTCATTAGAACGCAGGAGTGGTTAGTAAAGGATTAATTAACTTTTTTAGCATTATTTTACAAGAATGTTATTAAATTTGTTAACGTGTTAAATGTGTTATAGAAGTAGCATTTTAACATAGGACATTGCACACAAGACTTGTCCTTAACTCTTTACCAAATGACAGAATTTCACACTTGTCCAAATTGAAAGCATTTGCAGATGACAAATTAAATGTGGATCAAATGATTATTTCAATTTTTGTAAGGGTAGAAAACATTGTGGTAAAAGAAGAAAATGATGATGGGTGTGGTAAAGGGATAAATGCAGGTTTGATGTGTAAAGATGGTAATCGCAATTTTGTTTTGGACAAAAATGAGTTAAATGATTTTTTTTTCTTCTCTCTTGTTTCAGTTATTCCACCAGGGCAAGCTTACTGGTACAAAAGTGGCCCATCTGAAAGCGAAGTATACAGAGCTTCATGAAATGTTAAAAAGGTTCTATGTTTTATTATGTAAATTGTCAAATTGATTAGTTATCTTTGCTATTTTCTTTGTTTTTTTAGGTCCAGGAAAAAAAAAAAACAGTCATAATATTTGTTACATCTTTATATGTCTTTCTTACTATAACCTTTACAGTAAAAAAACTTTGTTCAAAACTAGTTGTTTTATTTTTGCAATGTATTTTGAGTTTTACAATGTGTCTAATTTGTCCTTGAACAAAAAAAAAAAAAAGTAAAAAGAATGCCGGAAATTTGTCATGCAGATGTGTTCATTTCATAGACTGTATGATTTCTGCTAAAGTTAGGTCACTGCAGTAATATGTAGTTCAAAGACAAAAAAGCACAGGTAACATACAAATAAGTACCATAGTTCATTTTTACCACCATTCTAAATTGAAATTTTATTCTAAATTCCAAAACAAGCCATCTGATTGGCTGAGACTGAAAATCTGGACCAATCAGATTGCTAGTTAGCTCGGCTGTTTTCAAGGAAAATGTCAAGGTAGCCCTGGTGTTGTTGTCATTGTCTGCATTGTGGTGCGGAAACTTAGACATTTTGAATATCTTTGTTATTACTGAAGATCTTTGCTTCAAACTTGGAATAGTTGTTAACTATCAAAAGGGGAACCTATAAACAACAAGGGCAGGTAACCATCAATGTATTTCTGACACTGCTATGCTTCCTTTTCAACAGAATTTTCGAGAAAACTTTGACCTTTTATAATATCTCTGATATAAATGAAGATATTTGCTTCAAACTTAGACAAATTGTTAACTATCAAAAGAGGAACCTATGCAACAAGGGCAGATAACAATCAATCAAAGTATTTTTGACACAGTTATGCTTTTTTTTTTACTTAAAATTTTCACTGAAAGTCAAGCAACCACAGCTGAGACTTGGCACCTGTATGTGGTCCTCATGTTTTGAATTTAGAATTAGAACAGGAACCTTGGATTTTCAATGAAAATTGTCACTAGCAATTTATATATCTGTTTATATTTTTTCTTTGGTAGCACAAGAAAAAGTGAGACTGACCTGTTACAACAAGCCAAAGAGTTCTCAGTTGAACTGGACAAACAGCAGCAAGAGTTAGAGAAAGCCGACAATTTCCCAGACAGTTCTAACACTGAAGTCAGTAAAATGAGACAACAACTTCTGAAGTACAACAATGAACTGAAGCAAGCCCAAGAAAGACAATATCAGTTAGAATACCAAATAGAAATGTAAGTCAGTTATTGGCATTTGCTTTTGAAAATGTTATAAATGGAGAAATTGTTGAGTAATAAAGGAGATACAAAATGGTTTTTCAATTTGTGAATTTTAAGTAGCACAGGCAATAGGTGTGAATGTAGAAAGAAAGTGATTGATTGTAATTGTCACAAAATATATATGACACCTTGTTAATATCTGGTTGAAATAGTTCCATGTAACAAGTTGAATAAATTGTTTCACACATACTCAATAGACTTTTTTAAGACCTTTCATGAGCTAATACAAATTACACAGAAAACAATCATTCAAAGAAGAAGAAAATGAATTTATTCTTTTATTATGTGTAAAATATCATAGGGAAAGAAGCATTTGGGTGATACAGACATTGTGTCTTTCTGCACCATGGTTTCAAAACCTATGAGCTGCAGGGTCATGAAAATTTGTACAGTAACGGATAAAGATTTTGACATAGAAATCACATTGAATACAACCGGCAATAGAACTCATGTTTTCCATTATTTCATTCCATGCACTGCAGATTCAATCCATAGGGAAAACTTGTTTGTTGTTCACTATTGTTTCACATGAGAGCATCGAATGAAAATATTCTGATATTTTGCTTCTTGATACATGGATAACCCATTAGTCTACAAATATGACTTTAATGTACTTGCAGGTAAAACCATTGGAAAACATAGTGGGGGAAAAAAGGAGCAAATGTTCATAAAAAGCACTTGCTCCTCCTTCCGCAATGTTTTACATACTGTTGCAAAAATGTCTTCCTTGTCGTTATGTGTTTGTGCTTTGTGTTGCATATGAAAGTCATCATCATGTTTACAAATACATGTAGCTTTGAAAATGAATAATTAATTATTTGAATTATCTTTAAAGCTCCACAGAAGAAAAAAAGCTAATGGAAAGAGAGTATGCAAGAATGCCTAAAGCTGGGGTAATGTTCCTTTTTTTTAGTAATTCTCTTGTAAAATACATAATAAGCTCTGTAACCTGGAAGGATATTATTTTTAACTCTTTACCACACAACAAAAATTTAGACTTGTCCAAAATGAAAGAATTTGTAGATGAATATATGTGTCTAAAATGATGGAATTTGTCTTTGATAGGGTAGAAAACATTGTGCAAAAAGGAGAAAATGCTGATTACCACCATTTTCCCCTTTTCCCACAATTTTTTGCAAAAGGCTTCTTCCTCAGAGTCATTAAAACTCAGGATTGTGTGGTAAGGAGGTTAAAGAACTTAGCTGATTGTAAAAAAGAGAAAAAAAAATATTTTGGCCTGAAATTTTTTATTTTATAAACATAAATCATAGTATTAAGTTGAATCAGGAATAATTCTTTTGATTTGTCTCTATTAATAGGAAAGACACAAACACCAAGTTTAGAATTTTATATGTTTTGCTAAGTAACTCCTGCAGATGACAGTGGACAACTTATGAATGAAAATAAGTGCAGGCAATTTCTCCCTTTGCTGGACCCAGATGTATCCATTTAAAACATTTTCTTCTAAAGGTAATACAGTAAGTTATATCAAAGTGCAATTAACTGAAAATCTGTCTTTATCACTGGAAGAATTTATTTTAATTTTGTTGTAGGAAATTGAGAAGAAAATTAAAGAACTGCAGCAAGCCTGTGATGACATGAAAAAGGAAATTGTTTCCAGACAACTAGAGGCCAAAACTTTGAAAGAGGATCTTGAAAATTCTAACCGACAGGTCTCAAAAGATTCCAAAGAGCATGAAAAACTCACAGAAAAGCTTGAAAATCTAAAGGTACATGTATCTTGGTCTGTTTTAAAAAACTTGATTAAATTCTTAACAAAGCAGCCCCATGTTTTCATGACCCTAATGGAGAAGCTTTCTATAACATTGTGGGATCAGAAGAAAATGCTCATAAGCAGCATTTTCTCACCCCATAATGTACATGTATTATAACTTTTCAAAGACAATTATCATTATTTAACTCCGTATACCACACGACAAAATTTTAGACTAGTCTAAATTGAAAGCATTAGCGGACGACAAAATAAATGTGACTCAAAAATTGAAATTTGATTCAAGAAGGAGAGAAAACATTGTGGAAAAAGGAGAAAATGCTGGTTACCAGCATTTTCTCCTTTTCCCACAATGTTTGCAAAAGCTTTCTTTGTTAGAGTCATTAAAAGTCAGGATTGTGTGGTAAAGGGTTAAGCCAGGTTTAATTTGTCATTTGCAGATGCTTTCAATGGGACAAGTCTAAAATTTTGTCATATATCTTAGAGGTAAGACATGTACATGTATATTATAATATCAAAAGAATATGCCCTGCTCTGTAAAAAGGGAGTTTAACACATCTGATGGAAAAAAAAAAAAAAAAAAAAAAAAAAAAAAGTTTCAACCCAGGTCAGCTTGCAGGCTGTGGCAGCTGACCTGTATGGAAACTTTATTGCTTTTGGTAAATTTTCTGCTTGTGTAAAGATCATTCCACCACAGGATTCAGCCAGATGCTAGACAAAAATGAATTTCATGGATCCATAATTATATGATGACTTGCTTGGTGTATTGCACCATTGAGATTCATTAAACCCCATTTTGCCAGAGCACAACTCAATTGTTTATTCTGTGCATGAATATGATGTATGAGGAGACACTGTAAATCAAGATGGCACAAAATGTAGTGATGTATTGTATCTACACTGTCCTAATTTAGGCAAAGGTTTATGTAAAGAGAGAAAAAAACAAAGGGGATATTAGAAGAATAGGTCTGATTTTATGAATTATCTCTTGTTGGGTTTGCTTCAACCCTATACATACTAAACGGTCCTATGAGGTTTTTTTTGATGCTGTGGTAAAAAGCCTTTGGAAACATTATGGAAAAAGGAGAAGAGAGTGGTAAACATCATTTTCTCCTTTTCCCACAAAGTTTTCTACCATTTCAAAGAAAAATCACAGCATTTCAGCAACAATTATCATTAGTAATTGCTTGTAAAATGTTTAAGTCTATTTTTTATTTTTTTTTTATGCTGGTAAAGAGTTAAACCAAAGATATCCTTATTAACAAAATTTGTTGCTGAAAGAAATTCCTTAAAAAAAGTATTGAAAAGAAGAAAAAACACACAGGCTCATGCTAATGCATGGGAAAAAAAGCATCTAGGTAGCTGGAATGATTTGTTTTATTGATGTTTTTTTTTGTTCATCTAAAACCAGGGTGACTTAGTCCAAGTAAACAGTGTTCCGAATCAAATTGCTAAAGAGGCCGACAGACTGGCAAGAAAGAGAAAGTAGGTGAAAACTTAGCAAAGTTGTAGTCTTACTTTATTCACCTATTACCAAACAATTCAATTCTTGAAGAAACCTGCCATAGAGGGTCTTCAAAACAGTGTGAGAAAAGGAGAAAATGCTGGAGAATGGGGTTGTCCGTCTGTCTGTCTGTCCATAGAATCCATTTTTGAATCCTCTTCTCCTTCAACAGTTTTTTACATGTTTTGCTGAAACCCTAATGGAAGCTGTTAACTGTTAAAGGAGTTATGACCCTTTTGATTCTTCTTTCCTATTCCAGTGATAAAGTAAGAGGCGATGGTGGTTGTGGTGTGTGTATACATGTGTGTGAGGGGGTAATCAAGCAGTTGCTACTAAGTGCATATTTTCAAAAGATGTCAATCCTTTTACTTTCTGATACATTTTTTTTTCTGTAGCAGCAGTTTCTTCCTTTGTCACAATCTTTTTAGTTTTATTAATTTCTCCTCCATATACCATAATTTACAAGGTTGTTTTAAATCTTTACCAGACAACAACAATGTAGACCTGTCCAAAATGAAAGCATTTGTAGATGACAGTTGTCTAAGGGTGGTTAAAACTCAGGATTGTGGGTCAAAGTACTGGTAGTGAACAACAAATCTATATTGTACTATATTGACTGAAAAACAAACAACAACTGGGAAAAAGACTAACTTTTTTCTGATGGGGGCCAAATGGCCCCCCAACTTAAAAAATCCTTGGGCCCAGCCAAAAATCTAGGGGCCTAGCTTATTGGAGTGAGAATGAAAAATCTCAAAATTTACCGGAGCACACAGTAATCAAGGGCCAGTCAGATGTTAGTAAACATCCAGTAGAGATAAGGACAGTCCAAATGGTCAAAGCCGAAAAGGACACAATGTTAGGCACAGAAATTCCTGAATCTGTTGGATTTTAATAATACAACAGACGGAAACCTGGTTTTGGTCACAGTTCTGTCCGAAAATGTAAAATAACTATGAAAAGTTGTCCTATTTTTTGGGATGGCCACTTGGGCCCTTAATGGGCATTATTCAGCTGGCCCATCGGAATTTCTAGTCACCATGGGCAAGTGAGCGAGTGCTAATATTTTTCCTGATTGTTTGGTTGTCAAGTTTGCAATTTAGATTCTAACTGATCTTGTAATACTATTCAGTTTTGAATTGTTACGATGTCACTATTTAGCATTGTATTTCAATTTCAGTGAACTATCAAACCAGGTGGGAGAGCTAGAGAAGGAATATTCAGACCTTGCGGCACAGAAAAAGATCTTTGAACAAAAATTTCAAGGGTTGGAGGAGGAGAAATTTGACATGAACAACAATCTGGAGAAACAAAAATCTGCAGTAAACGAGAAAGACAGAGCTATGGAAGTGTTACAGAAAGATTATGAATATGCAAAAGATAGAGAAGCTGTCTTGATGGGAGATAGGTAAAGTGGTTTATTGTCAAAAAAAAATTGGGGTTCCTCAGATATTATGGTATAGAGTTTGTAAACAAGAAGTCCTGGTTTGATTCCTACTGGTAATGCTGGTCATGTGGTCATGTCCCTGAATCTTGTACTGGTGGAACCTGGGAAAGACATGACTATGCCATTGCTGAGATAGGACTGACATACCAATGAAAGATAACAATTTTTAGACATGTGCATGTTGAAATCACTTTTTGACAGCAACTAAAACATAGCTAAAAAGTTGGGATTTTCCTATGAAAGGGGAGGAAACATTGTGGAAAGAGGAGAAAATGCTGGTCACCAGGGATGATTGAAATGAATTTAGGTTTAATACACGAGTAAAAGTGAAAACAGTGTGGCAAAAAGAGGTCTTACCTTCCTAAACAAATTTACTGCGGATGATTTTGCAAACATATTGAAATTTTGAATGTTGTGTTGAATGTTTGAATGACCTTATTTATTTATCCTTCTGTTTTGTAAAAGTAGTGAGATTTACTTGCAAATGAAAAAATCATCTTACAGTTCTCAAATTAAATTGTTTACAGAGCTACATTAGACTTAAACTTGCGACACATACATCTTGAGAAGAAGAATGCACATGACATACACTCAAGAAAAATGAGGGAAAAAGATAGAGATTTAAGAAATTTGAAGAAAGCAGAACTACAACTGAAAGTTGCTGAGGAATCCTTAAATCACACAAAACTTATTCATGAGAAAATCAAAGGACAGGTAATGATTGGTTTTTTTGTTTTTTTTATGTCTTTTTTAACAAATCTTATTCCCCTCTCTCCTGGGTCAATACTTTTTGCAGATGCATTAAGCCCCTATTTCTCAGAGCATGGCACAAATATAGAGGAAATCCATCAATTCGTGAGGAAAAGAAATCCATTTCAAGCGTAATTGTGCATTTATTATATATGTGATTAATTCTTCATTTTTTATCTGCTTCATGTGAAACTTGTACAGAAAATATGTATTATCAAGAGGTTGAACCCTACTGAAAATGAAAAAAACCCAGCTATTTTCAAATTGTGTAGCAGGGAAATCTCTGACATTCTGTTCCAAAGGGTGCAGAAGAGTATTAAAAAAAGACAAAAGATAGATGTATTGGTGACAAGCTCTATAAAATTGATATCCCTTATATATTCTGTCAAAGTTTTATCATATTATGTATGTAAACTGACTTCAGGTTGAATCTTTACCCAAAGATGATGGAACATTGCTCAAGAAAAGAGAAGAACTACAGAAAGAGGTTGAGCAAACGAAAAGAGCTCTTGCCACACAGGTATACCAATTTATGTTGATTTATCAGTTGATACCTTTAAAAACATAGTTAAATTAGTGCCACTCTGGTAAAATGGTGTTTAATGCATCTCCCTGATTCATTACACCAAGCAATTCATCACATAATTATGGATCCATGAAATCCATTTAGGGTGTTTAATGCATCTCCCTGATTCATTACACCAAGCAATTCATCACATAATGATGGATCCATAAAATCCATTCAGGGTGTTTAATGCATCTCCCTGATTCATTACACCAAGCAATTCATCACATAATGATGGATCCATGAAATCCATTCAGGTTGTTTAATGCATCTCCCTGATTCATTACACCAAGCAATTCATCACATAATTATAGATTCATGAAATCCATTTAGGTTGTTTAATGCATCTCCCTGATTCATTACACCAAGCAATTATGGATCCATAAAAAACATTTAAATTTATCTAACAACTGACTGAATCATGATGCAGAATGGTCCTTGGACATGCAGAAAATTTATGGATGGCAAGAAGCTTTTGCCCTTGTCAGCCTCTGCAGGCTGACCTGTATTAATATTTTTAGCAGATACATTAAACCCTCTTTTGACAGAACATGGCTCATATATGTAGTAAAAAAAACACCAAAAGATCAGGGCCAGTATTAACCAACCATTCTAGAATGCATTCTTAGTTTCATTTCAAATTTAGAAAGTAACACAATTTCTGATTGGCTAAACCATTTGGTTGAGCCGATCGGAAATTGTGTTTCTTTGAACTGTAGAAAATTCTCGAGAATTAGACTAAGGATGCAATTCAGAATGGTTGTTAAATATGGTCCTTTGGGTAATATTTATAAACTTTCTAAATATTGTTCAAAATTCCAATACTAGCAGTCTGATCAGCTGAGACACAATGTCTTTTGTAATGACTGTTAGGTCAAGCAATTTTGTTGTGGTGGACTGGTTTTTAGGGTATTCCCTACAAGATCTGGAGGATGCAGGTTTTATCCAGGAGCATCATCCATTCTAAAGACTCTAAAATTTGTGGAATCAGCTTCCCCTCTGAGCTTTCTTAGAATTCCAAGTCAGTGGGCTACATTTACAAATGGCCAGCTGTGGACTAGTTTACCTATTTCCTCATAAATACAGGGTATAGCATTGCTACTGCTTTTGAAAATATTGAAGAAAAAGGACCTACTGCTTTTTAGATGCTATTGCTCCTCTTCTTACATTGTGTTCTACTGCAGAAGGCATTTATTTGAGCCATGCTCAGGCAGAAGGGGGTTTAATGTATATCTGTGATGCATTATACCAAGCAAGTCATTACATAATTATGGATCTATAAGATTCATTTAGTGTAACAACAGACTAAATTGTGAAGTAGAATAATCCTTGGACATACAGAAAATTAACCAAAAGGGAAAAGTTTCGACCATGGTCAGCTTGGGCGGACTGCGCAGACTGACATTGTTCGATACTTTTTGCAGATGCATTTAACCCCCTTTTGCCAGAGCATGGCTCATTTGTATTTAATCCTCTTCCATACAACAAATTTTAGACTTCCATATTCTGAACATCTGCAGACAACAAATTCAAACTTGGTGAAAATGAGCTCAAGTTCTCTAATAGGGTAGAAATCATGGGTAGAAATTGCGGCAAGATAAAGCTTTCTCAAACAGGGCTGTAAAAAGTTGGGAATTTCTGGTAAAGGATTAAACAAATACGATTTCCATTTGTCTTTTGTCCTTGATTTCAGAATTCACTGACAGCTGTAGAACATGTCAAGTTAGAAGCTAGTGCTGCAGAGGAACAAAACTTACTTTATGAACAAAGTGACCTCAGGATAGAAGTGGTTGAACTCACCAGGTTGGCGGCCATTAAGGTATATATTTTTTATAGATACTTGATCAAAATGTTCTTTGAAAAATTCGTCAGTCCTGAATACAATGATTGTACTTCAACCCTTTACAAGATGACCAAGGTCTGGATTTCTCCAAATTGAAAGCATTTGCAGACAACAAATTTTGTGTGGTTCTAAAGACAGGATTTACATGTCAAAGGGTAGAAAACATTGTGGAAAGGAAAGAGCTGTTTTAAGCTTGCAAATATGTAGATAATATATAATATTAAGTGTCTATTAGTATTTATCCGTGGTGTAGATTCAGGGCCAAAAATCTAAATAACCCTCTTTAAAGTAGTGACTGTGACAAACTCACAAATCAAACTTGATTCAGAAATGGATGCAACAAATCAGTTACAGCCTTTTCTAGGTCATTATGAGCACTTTACCTTTTTGACACAATCTTTCAAAATGTCCTCTGCCTAAGGTACATCAAAATGCAAGGATATGAGAATCATTGTGGGCCTGAATCCAAATAGTTATTTAACTGCGTAAGTGCTGAATAAATAAAAGTACAGTCTCAGTCAGGGTAAAAATGCAATTTCATGGGTGTTTTGCCAGTGTATTTAGTCACACAGGGGGGGGCAATGAAGATCAAGGATCAGACTGCATGTTCTGTGCAGTTTGATTTTGATCTACACTATCTACTAAGTGCAGTCTGATTTTTATCGAAGGTGTCTACATTCAAAGTTGTACTTAGCCTCCTAAGGGTTAATGATGAGAAGCTCTAAAGTGACAAAAAGCACCTCTGATCTAATCTCACAGTATTTCAATATTACCATTATGCTTTTGCATATTATCCGTAATGGGTGCTACACTCTTGAAATCCCTCAAAACATGGTTTGATGACAAATTTGGGACTTAATTTCATTTTTTTGTTTTCATGTCTAGGCTGATGAACGAGAGCAAAAAGCACGAGACTTCATGAGGGCAGAGATGCGCTACCATAAAGCTGTTGAGGACTTGAAAACTAAACAGTTACAAATACAGGACCATCAGAAAAAATATCAAGAAATGCAGATCAAGTGAGCATTTGTATCAAACATTCCTGTGTCTTAACTCTTTACTAACCACAAGTTTAGACTTGACAAATTGAAAGCATTTGCAAAGGACAAAATAGATGCGAACGAAAAATTGAAATTTGTTTTGGGCAGGGTAGAAAATGTTGTGGGAAAAGGAGAAAACACTGAGTACCAGCATTTTCTCCTTTTCCAACAATGTTTTGATAATGCCTCTCTCTCAGAAATTAACAGTCAGGATTAAGTGTACAGGGTTAACGACCCTAAGGAAGAAGGCTTTTTAATAAGTCATTAGAGAGGATAGAAAAAGGAAAGAAAGTATCATTTTTCAAAAGACTATAAAAGAATTGTAGGAGGAAATAAACATGGTTACAAGAATTGTTTATTTTCCTCCCAGTTCTCCAAGGCAGTCAACAGAAAGGGTTTGGGTTGCTCTCTCTAGATCTGTTTGTCTGTCTGTCTTATCATATCTCTCTCTCTCTCTCTCCCCCTTCCTTTATACTTGTTCCTTCCTTTACTTTCCCATTCCCTTCCACTAGCTAGCTGTTATTTCTATCTTCCTGTTTATTGATTTATATAATCATCTGTCTTTCAGGTTGAAAGATTTTGCAAAACTGTATGATGTCATCAAAAATGAAAGAAACAAATGTGTCAACCTAATCCAGACCAGTACACAGAAAGCAGCTGAAATGAGAGAAAAAATAAAAATCCTTCAAAATGAAATTGAGATCTTACGCACTGCCGTTACACAAAAAGACAGGTATGGTATTTTTGTAGTTGTAAATTTTAACCTTTTACCCGAATTTTTAACTACCTTAAAGAAAAGAGCTTTTAAAAACATTATGGGAAAAGTAGAAAATGCTGGTCACTAGCATTTTCTTCATTTCTCACAATGTTTTCTATCCTTTTGATGAGAAATCCCACCATTTAAGCCATACATAATTTGTCATCTGTAATTGCTTTAAATTTGGATGAGTCTAAAATTTTATTGTTTGGTAAAGGATGGATTAAACACCAAAATTTTAGACTTGTCTATTTTGACAGCGATTGTAAGCGACAAATTTAATGTATTTGAATTGATAGGATTTGTGTTCTGAAGGGTAGAAAATGCAGTGGGAAAAGGAAACAATTGGTACCAGCATTTTCTCCTTTCCCAACAATTTCTTTAAAACCGAAAAGTCTCCATCAGTATCATTTTCTCTTCTTTACCCTCGCCATGCGGCATAAAGCCATGTGGTGAGCAGCTATGGGTTTTCTATCAATTCAATTTTTTAGACTGTTGGGCTATACTAATTTTTTATGATCAGATGGCAAGGCTCAACAGTTTAAAGAAGGGTATAATATAAAAGAAGGGTTTAATATAAAAGGAGGGTTATCTAAAAGAAGTCAGTCGGCCAGCTGAATACAACCCTTTCAGGACCACCATGTAAAAAACAGGTTTAAAAATATATGTATACATTGTTTATAATACCCGTTGTGCGATGCCTGTCTATCTACATATTCTGTATTTGTCTATAGCTTTAATACCTATTTAGTGGACTCAACAGTGTTGGCAAATACTAAAAGTAGTGAACGAAAGGTTTGCATTAAAATTTTATTGTTATCTTACTAGTCATACACTTCCTAATCTATTTTGTTCTCAAAAAAGAAAAAAAAAGAGGGGGTAAGAGTAATATGTCGAGCCCAACATGTATCACAGAGCTCTCAAAGAGGTAGACCAAAACAAAAATATACTCTATAAGAGCTGCGGGGTGACTGTCAGTCCTGCCTGCTGTGCAGGGCGATCAGGATAACACCTCGCAATAGGGGCATAAAGCCAAGACTACTGGGCTGCCTGTTCTTTCTCTACAGTCCTATCCACAGCAGGTCCCACAGTAGGTAGAAACTGCAATAAAAACAAAAAGGCATTGACAGTGTTAAAAAAAACTTATACAGTAGGACTATGGGAGCTCAGAGCAAACATAATAGAAAGCCCCCATGTCAGTAAATAATTTGCCTAAAAAATAAAGTAATGAACAGATCCAGAGTGAACTGGCGGATGGCCGCCTCCCAGCGATAGATATAAAACAAAAGGTTAAATTCAGCCTAGTAAATAAGTACTATATCTGGCCACTAGGAACCTGCATGAGTTGTATAAATATGGTTAAAGATCCCTTGTAAATAGGGGAATACCCATGCTTGGCTTAGTGACCTGTAGACCCCACCATATACTAAGTATATGAGGAGTATAGAATTTCTAATAGAAAGAAAAGTCCCTATATGATATGGAGGTAAAATTTATGCATAACAATTACTTGATAGGGGCTTCTTATGAAAAAAATGCAAAAAAAAAAGAGAAGCAATCACCTCCTACAACAAGTAAATATAGATGAGTGAAAGCGAAAAGTCTCCTGTCTTCAAGGTCATTAATGATTATTGAGTAAAGGCCTAATTTAACTAACAAAAGATTGCCTGACCAAAGGAAAAGTGTATGTTTTCTTCTACTTTATAATAGTCATTCATTTTTGTTGTGATATTTCAGACAACTACAAAAACAAAGATTAAAACATATGAACAGTATTGTCATGAGGGACAGTCTGAGAAATGAGGTTGCTAAGCAACAGCGAATAGAAGAGGAAATGCATGAAAAGAGGGAACAACAGAAAATGGACATTTCCAAATTGAATACAATGATAAATCAAGCTGAAGAACAAATGACAAAGTTGCGGAACAGATATGAGAAGGCCATAACTCACAGAAATGAAAGGTTAATATGTTTTAGTAACTTTTACGAGTCCTAAAGTTGTGCTTTTTCCAAGTATCTATTACATCCATTTATTACCATGCAAAAGTCATTTCTTTATCATGACAGTAAAAGACAGGTTTTAATATCATTGTTGCTACAGGAGTACTGCTTGAAATAATGCTGAGTTTTAACATTCCTGAGGAAAAAGACTTACGAGAACAGTGTGGGGAAAAAAAGAAAATTCAGTCAACCAACATTTTCTCCTTTTTCCACAATGTTTTTAACCCTTTCAAAGTCAATGACCACCATTTTAGCCTCCTTCAGTTCCTCATATGCAAACACATTTAATTCTTCTAAATTGTGGTAAACGTTTGATACAAGCTATTGCTTCTTTTCTCACAAATTTTTCTATACTATCAAAAAGGAACTTGTTTTTTTGATAAGGAAATTTTTTACAAGCAAACTTTCCCAATGAATTCTACATGGTGAAGGCTAAAGCACTCACTGGTGAACAACTCAAAATTGGCTTTATCTCAAAAAAGATTCATATATCAAGACATTTTTTGTTTCAATTTCAGGGGTATAAAGCTGATAGAAAGGAATGAAGAAGTATGTGTGTTCTATGAAAAAGTCAACATTCAAGGTTGGTAAATTTAGATTCTTATGTGAGAATTCAGCTTTTTAACAAAGTAATGGCTCAGATTTATTGATAAGAATCTTTATAAATGAGTCCTCAAACATTGTTCCAATCAAATACTCAAGAACTAGGAAGACTTATGAAGGGATTTATGTCATCACTTTTTTTATTCATCAAAGTTCAACTGTTGGAACAAATAAAAGACTAGGGGACCACTGGTATGACGGTTAAGGAGTGTAGATTGTAATGCAGAGGTCATGGATTCAATCAATCTCTGTTGATCCCTCTTGTTGCATTTGATTTTCCTTAGGCAGGGCACTGACCAAGTACTTTTGAAATTCAGGGAATCTGATAACTGAGATTTTGCTATGATACAAGACTGTTGAATACAGCCTAAACACCATTTGTGACAGTTTTAAAATACTTGATTTTGAAAAACTGGATATTAAGTGAAACCAGGCTTTCTGTTCACCTGCAATTCTAAATGTTGTCCTTATTCTGAATTCAAGAACCAGCTGTTTGGTTGGCTGAAACAGAATGTCTCAGCCAGTTAGATGACGAGCCATGAATTTAAAATAAAGGTTCAACTAATTACCAGACTGCAAAATTTTAGAGTTGTTGATTTTGAGGTATGTATGACTCAGATGATGGAATTTACCTATTTAATTGTAAAAATATTGTTTGAAAAGGAGGAAGTGCTTGTTTCCAGCATTTTCTACATTTACAACAATGTTTTCCTCAGCCATCTTCATCACAGTCATAGAAGTGAGGGATTAATTCGAAAAAGGTTGATGTGGAATGGTATTCGGAACGAGATGTAAAATGTTTTTAATCATCTGCATATGTAATTGAAGGTCAGATGATCAGAAATGGCAATGTGGAGCTCCAAGCAAGAGAGGAAGAGATCAGATTTTTGAAGATGCAGTTAAATGAAGAAAAACGCTCCATCACAGTTTTACATTCACAGATGCCTAACAAAAGTAATCTAGAGCAGGAACAGCTCACATTGCAGATTCAGGTACTAGAATATGTTGTGAATTTTCACACATCACAATGTAGTGTTTTACCTCGTTACCAAATGACCACTTTTTAGACTGGTCCAAATTGAAAGAAATTGCAGACGACAAAATAAATGTAACTCAAAAATTTAAATTTGTTCTGGGAAGGCTGGAAAGCACTGTGGGAAAGAGAAAATGCTGGTTACCAGCATTTTCTCCTTTTCCCAAAATGTTTTCAAAAAGCCGTTTCTCAGGATCATTTTGTCCTCTTCCCACTACATTTTCTACACTTTCAAACATAAATCCAATTATGTCAGCCATGTATAATTTGTTGTCTGCAGATACTTTCAATACAGACAAGTCTGAACTTTGTATGCCTGGTAAAAAGTTAAACCCTCATAAAAAAATGTTTCTGTCAGTAAACAGGGTACACTGTGTGTCTGTCTGTCTTTCCATCTCTCTATCATTGTATCTATCCATCCATCCATCTGTCTGTCTGTGAACAGGTACATAAGTACGAGGGTTGTCCCAAAACTCTGTGACAGTTTCATTTACAAAAAAAAAGAAACGCTACAATTGCAATTTTCAGATATGCTTTTAATGCATATATTCCAAACATACAGATGAAAAATCACACAAGAATCTTTACAAATACAGTAAGAAGATTGTAGCTTAAATACCACAACAACCGCGCACACTGCGGTGCACGTCAAACGTCATTGACGACGTCAGTATTAAGTTTACTTGCCTTTTTCAAAGTGCCCTCCATGAATTTCGAACCAGATAGCAGACGTGGAACCCAAATTGCACAGAGACGTGGCATGTTCAGTTTGTCCTGAAAGAAAATCTGAGGATATAAGATCTTGAAATGGCGGGTTACAATGATATATCTCTTGCCTGTTAGTCTCCGATCTGCGAAAATACCCCTCTTTACCAAATCACATGATCCTTCATTGATAGAAATCAGCCTTTCATTTCGTGCTTTCTCCTTTTCCTGGCATCTTTTCCTACAGTGCCATTGTAGAGCAGTGCCTGTGAAACGTCTTCAGTATGACACCCTTTGTTTTATAGTCTGGAAGAGTGTCATTGCCGAGATCAGCATAAAATTTTATAATTGTCTGCTGCACCGCACGATCTTCTGACATTGTCATTTCAAATTCTCTATATTCTACCAATTGTTTTTGTTTGTCTGTATACTGTCCTTTGTTTACGTGATTACATTCAAATTTTCTGTGATGACTTTAAAGTATCAGAAAAATATGTCCATGTGATATTTAGCAGACATAACATCAGATATTGAAAATATCTGTTCATGACTTGAGTTCATACCTATACATATAAGGATAAATTAACATGTGCTGGTAAATGACACCTCCCTATCAATTATATAGATTTGAAGTAAAACTGAAGCTAATATTTTCTTGAAGACTTAATACAAAGTTAAATTACATCTTCATAGATGATTTATGTAAAAAGGATCCTGACACTAAAATTGGCTCTTTTATAAAATATGTCACAGAGTTTTGAGACAACCCTCGTATATTTGTGTTACAAACTTCTTCCTTGGTTGTTGTTGTCATTGTATTGATTTTTTTGTACAATTGTTTACCAGAAAAATGTAGATATGCAAGACACAATTTTCAGAGGCCAAGACTTAGGGTTGGTGAATTATCGCCTATGAACTTAGACATGTTTGTGAATAATGAAGGTTTATTTACCACTAGCACTAACTTGATGTCATCTAGATTTATCGAAAAAATTAACACAACCATTAAATATTATCATTTATTTCAAGCCTTAAAACACACAATCCTAGTTTCAACAATCTTGAAGAAGATGACTGAAAGATGTGGGAGGAAAAGAGAAAATGCTGGTAACCAGCATTTTCTTCTTCTACTACAATGTTTTCAGAATTTGTGAGACAAGTCCCATTATTTAAGCCACATGTAATTTGTTGTCTGCAATCGCTTTGAATAGATGAGCCTAAAATTTTGTTCTTTGAATTTGGATGAGTCTAAAATTTCGTTGTTTTGTGAACTCATATCCCCATGAAAAATTTTGTTGAAGGCATTTTTTAAACATCCTTGTTAGGTATGGATAATCATCATTAATTATGGTTCTATACATAGTTACATGTAAAAACATTTTGGCAAATGAGAAATTGTTTATTTAACAGTTTCTCCTTATGCCACCATGTTTTATCAGTTGTCTACATCAAAATGAAATAAGTTGTGTACTGAAGGTAATGCAATAACCCTTTACCAAACAATCCTGCATTTAACAACCCGGGGAGAAAATGCTCTTGAAAACATTGTGGGCAAAGGAGAAATTGTTTGTAGCAAGCAATTTTGCCCTTTCACACAATGTTTTCTAACCAGTAAGAGAACGTCAGCATACCAGTAATAGTACAAATGTAAAATTTGTCGTCTGCAGATATTTACAGTCAGGAAGATGCTGAAAATTTCATGTTTGGGAAATGGTTGCACACATAGAAGTTTTTACTTCAAGATATAGTATTTTCATTCTTGAATACTTTTTGGTACAGCTTCAACAATGTCAAGACAGGATGTTAGAGCTGGAGAAAGAGTTAGAAAACCCTTATGATGAGAAGAGGGTGCGGTTCTTACAAGGCAAAGATCTCCCTCCTGCAGAAATGCATGAAAAGATAGAAGATGTAAGAGTTTATAATGATTCATTTATTTATCATATGGTCTAGTACCTTTTCAAGCAGAAATCTAAAGCTAAATATCTTGTATGTTATACTAGTAATCTAAGTCTCAACCTGCCACAAGTGGTTTCTGACTCTTAGGTCATATATACCTACTATTTCAATCTTTTATAAAGCAGCCCCATGCTTTAATGACCCTAAAGAATGCAGGCTTTTGAAAGCACCATTGGAAAAGGAGAAAATGCTGGTAGCCAGTATTTTCTTTATTCCCGCCCCCCCCCCCACCACCAATTTGTTCTTTCTGTTTAACCCTTTACTACACAATGCCTCCTTTTAACAACCCTGGGAAAGAGGCCTTTTGAAAACACTGCAGGAAAAGGAGAAAATGCTGGTAACTAGCATTTTCTCCTTTTCCCACAATGTTTTCTGCCTTATTAAAGAAAATTTGCACCATTTGAGCAACATTGAAATCGTCGTCTGCAAATGCTTTCAATTTGGACAAGGCTAAAATTTTGTCGTCTGGTAAAGGTTCAAATCCAATCATTTGAACCACATTAAATTTGTTTTGTGCAAATGATTTTCAATATGAAAGAGTCTAAAATTTTGTCATTTGTTACAGAGGTAACCCATTACTGGCCAGGCTAATATTAGACTTATAGATAACTGTTACAAATATCACAAAGGGGAAAAACTTTAAGGAAACAAAATGATCTTTCTCAAATTATGTAGAAAACATGGTGGGTTAAAGAGTGATTGTTTGTCACAATCTATTGTTTCTTTTTCCCACAGTGTTATCAAAAGCTGTGCACTGTGTAAGGACATTAACAAAGTCATGCTTCTGATTAACCTTTACCAGATGACAAAATTTTAGCCTTGTCCAAATTGAAAGCATTTGCAGACGACAATTTCAATGTGGTTCAGATGGTGCAAACTGTTTTTGATAGGGCAGAAAACATTGTGGGAAAAGGAGAAAATGCTGGTTACCAGCATTTTCTCCTTTTCCCACAATGTTTTCAAAAGGCTTCTTTCCCAGGGGCATTAAAAGGCGTCATTGTGCAATTAAGGGACAATGGGTTAATTTTGTTTTATTTCAGCTGGAAACAAGATTGTCAGAGAAAGAAGAGCAACTCTTGGAGAAAGATTTAATATTTGAACAAGTTACAAGGATCGCTGGACGGGTGCGCAACAAGGCTGAGACAGGCAAAGAGGATACCTTAGACTTAGCCAAGAGGGTAAATTTTATATACATTTACCATGAAAATTGGACTTTGCAAAATGAATGAAGAAATACCCTTTCAGAGGAAAGACAATGGCTACAGTTCCAAGACTGTTTGGGAATTTACCATACTCCATTGCAAATTTATCTTACTCCATAGCAAAACTCATATCCTACAGAGAAACAATACTCAAAAATCAAATTACTTCTACTTCATGGTAGATAGCCAGTTCTCCATGATCATTTCCACAACTCCAAATCAAATTGTTCTTACTCCACAGCAAACACATTGTATTTCATTCTCCATAGCAATGTCCTCATTCTCCAAAATAGTGTGCTTAATAAACCAAAACATGAAGCATAGATTAACTCCTTACCAAACAAAAAAAAAAAGATTTAGACTGGTCCAAATTGAAAGCATTTGCAGACAACAAAATAAATGTGATTGAAAAATTGAAATTTGGTTTGGGCAGGGTAGAAAACATTGTGGGAAAAGGAGAAAATGCTGGTTACCAGCATTTTCTCCTTTTCCCACGATGTTTTCAAAATGTTTCTTACTCAGGGTCGTTAAAAGTTGGGAATGTGTGGTAAAAGGTTAAACTCAATTCTCCAAAGTAAATTGTAGTGTTTTTAATAAACCAAAACAACAGGTATGGATCAAACTTATTTTGGGAAATGTATTCATTTAGAACAATATTTTCAAAAGCTTTCTTATGTAGAGTTGTTGCCAAGTCCTTGTCGCTCAAAGACAAAACAAAAGGTTTTGGGGTCCAACAAGAACTTTCACTAAAACTCTTTCTGAGTATTGATGAAAGTCAATTTTGAATTTCATTCTATTCTCACACCTGAAGATAGTATTGGACGATTATTTGGAAAACAGACAGTGGCTTGTAAAGTGTATTTGTTAATACTACCAGTATGGAAATTCTAGAAATATTTGAGTAGGTGCACTAGTGATATAACTGACATTATGTTTTAACCCTTTGCCAAACAATCCCAGATTTTATATCCCTGAGGAGGAAGCCTGTTGAAAACATTGTGGGAAAAGGAGAAAATGCTGGTAACCATCATTTTTATCTTTTTTCAACAATGTTCTCTATCCTTCAGGGACAAATTTCATCAGTTGAGCGATATTTGATTTGTAGTCTGCAACAGTTTTGTCGTTTAGTAAAAGGTTAAATGGCATTACAGGCAAACAGACTAACAACAAAGAGATTTGAAAAAGGTACATGCATTTATGAAATTGTGTAGATACTTAGAAAACAGTTCCTTAGTGAAAACAGTTGTATTGATTTACTTGTAGGTCAATGAATTACAAGCTAAAATCAAAGACACAACTCGTAAAATGATGGCCATGGTGTCGGAAGTGTCCATGAATCAAGCAAATGCTCTCAAACTTCAACAGCAGTTGAAGGAGAAAGAAGCTGAGCTTGAACAGTGTTACATCAGAATGGAGAAGGGTGAGCCGCCAAGTGAGGAGATTGAGAGGGAATGGATGAAACTTTTACGGGATGAGGAGCGACGGTTGATTGAACATGAACATAAGAGATTGGTATGTATGAGGAATATTACTGTCCATTTTGCATAGAATATATAGATGGGGGGGGGGGGGGGACCTTGTTACAAAAAGAGTACCTTCTAACATGTGTTTACCTACAACATAGGTTGTTATGAAGGAGTTAGAAAATCTGACAAAAGAACATAAGAGTTTGGTAAGTTTATGAATATTATTATGCACATAACAAACACTTAGATAAATTGGGGAGGGGGTTTGTATTTGTATCTGAAAAAGATTACCTGTTTAGTTAAATCTAAATCGTGGGTACCCATTAGCTCTGTCTTTGTTAGATACAGTGGAGCCCCGTTATAACGAACTTCGTTAACTCGCTGATTCCGTTAGAACGCGGGTGTCCTATGGCTCCCAAAATTTGGGGGGGTTGACCATTTTGCGTCCGATCAGGATCTAGGATACGCTGATCTGGATGCTCAATGTAAAAAAAAAAACAACCAAGTAATCAATTTCTCAAAATCGATACGCGTGCACATAATCAAACAGTCTTTCACACCTTTTTTGGTTGTTACCTGTATGACCGCTGGCAATCGTTAATTGGTTGTTTGACATTGTTTGACAAATACACGCTCAGTTGATTACGATAGGACTTCAGTCTTCAGCCAAACTGTGTGACACTTGAGTGAATAAAGAATGGTCAAACACAAGCTTACACAAGCCATTTTCTGTATAAAAACTGGGCTACTTGGTTCGAATGGATACACTACGTTGTATTCTAGATAGCGATAGCAATCGATCATACAGCTATTTCTCACTCATTTATCGACTCTTTTTAGTCCAAAGCAAAGCACTTTGTTCTCTTATCCTTTGACTAACAAATTTATTCTTAAAAGCTAACTTTGCAATATTTCACACCCTTTAATTAGTTGCACTATCGTTTTCGTACTTTCACGCCACAAGTTTTGTGCATACTAACTGTTCTTTCTCTCTATACTTTTACCTAACCTTGTTTTACAATGTCTCAGAAGAGGAAAGCATACACGATCGCAGAAAAACTACCGTAATTCGCCAATGTATTCGGACACCCTAAAAGTTCGGACACGGTCAAAAATTTTCAAAAATAATTTGTTTTGAGTCCTTATTCCGGACAGTCCAAAAAAATAATTTTCCTATATATTCGGACAGCCTGTAGCATTAACTTTCCGAAAAATCAGCCAGTAAATACATATCTTTTATTTAGAAAATGTTGCCGATAATGATCGGCTGCATATTTGCACATTTCTGCATCGCCGATATTCATCATTATGAACATGAATTCCTTAAGAGTCAAGTAACTCGGCGGTTATTTTAAGTCATGAAATAAGACAAAAAAAAAAAAAAGCAATACCAAGGTTGTCTTTGTTGAAAACTTCTCACCAAGACAGAGTAGATCTAGATCAGACCAAACATCCTGCCTAGTGTGATCTTGATCTACACAGGCCGCTCAAACAACTAGTTTTGAAAGGTGCTTGAAGAGTTTAATGTTTCTCGGCTTTTTGGTGTTGTGCAAGCAGTTTTTCCCCTTTTTCGTAACGTTTTCAAAAGGCACCTGCAGAACCGCGAAATTGTCCCTCCATGAATAATATTAAAAAAAAATTTAAGTACCAAACCTCATTGTTTCTTTCCTTTATTTATCGGTATTAAATCCATTTACATGTATATATAAAATTAGATCGAATGCATTAATTGTCGTATGCATTCCGTTTTATTTTGGTTGCAAGGAATATTTTCTAAAGAAAAAAAAACAGGCTGACTACACAAATTATGCAACAAAGCTGCCCAGGTGTTCCTGAACCAACCATTACTAACCGCAAAAAGACACTATCAGCTAGTATAAAGTGGGCATGATATACGCTTATTGCGTGGTCATTTTATTGCGATTGGAGTAACCCGGGAGAGTGTGTACAAAAACAGGTGCTTTACAACCCTCTCGCTCTGGATGATTTGCACATTACGTCATACCCATAATCCAAATTTTACTGCAAACATTTGTGTACCCACGACAGGTGTGAAATCTTGTTGACAGATGGCTCTTTGATGATGGCAAGATGGCAGAGTTTAAAATGTTGGCGCATGGTGTAGATTGAGATCAGATTATAGAGAATGTGCAGTCTGATCTTGGATATATACCATGCACTACTGAACTATGATTTTAGAAAGCTACTGCTTATAGGTCTAAGAAATTAAGAAATATTTAAAACGCATGCTTTTAAGATTGAAAACATGCTGGACCCCCTCATAAATAGATCTAAATTTGTTGGATTTTACTCTTATCTTTTCGGGACACACACATTTGGACAACAAGGTAAAACCTATTTTTTTGGCCACCCCCTTTTTTTCCAAGATAATAATATCCTAAAGATTCGGACACATAAAAAAATAATAATTTTTCTGTCTGAATACATGGGCGAATTACGGTACATATCATCGACAGGATCAAGAAAGGAGAAACACAGGCCAGCTTAAGTAGAGAGACGGGAATTCGGGACTCGGGTGAAACGGCGCTTTATCCTTCACCCCGGATATAACGCGGGTCGAATCCATGGACCCCGCGGACTTCGTTATAACGGGGCTCCACTGTAGTTCTAATGAGTAGTAACAACATAGACTGTAGTGCAGAAAAAGAGAAAATCAGAAAATTTGCTATTCACATCCCAAAATACTCCCTGTATATGTTGCTCTAGTTTTGTATTTTTTCGTGAAATTTGCCTTTTTCAGAGAGCTGTTGCCTTGGCTTAAATGTTCTTGAAAGGAGTGTAAAAAAGAGTTCAGTAATATAGAAGCTGTTATCCAGTCTTATGAAACTACATCTATTTTTTAGGTGGAAGAAGAGGAAGAACAATACCAGATTGCAGGAGGAGTTACAACAACGGCTGAACCACGACCCAATGCGTACATCCCAGATGACGACAGTGAACTTCCTATTCCACGTCCTTATGGAAAGCATGCACCGTTCAAACCAACAGAAGCTGGTTCAACCATGCGACATGTCAGAAAGCCTGTGCCTAAACCTATCGAAATTTAAAAAGTTCATCTTTTTTAAATTGGGTTTCTATATTTACTGTAGCAGATCTGTGATCTTAGCTGTTTAAATATACATTGATTTCTCTCTTTAGATTTCTACTTCCAATATGTTTTTACAGACTATGGTTGTGCAAATAAAAATTTTAAATGGCATGAAATAATGACTTTTGCTAGAATTGTAGACACCATTCATGATACTTTTTGAGGCCTAAATATCATGTATCTGTATAGGATTAGATACAAAATATTAATAGTCCTAACATAAAATTTTTCTGGCAAAAAATGGTCACCTGTCAGTTATTGAAAATGAAGAAGAAAACAGTTGTATGAATAAATGGTAGCTCTCTTTGAGATATGTACATATTTGTATATAATAATTGTGTTGCTGCTGTTGCATTTGTTAACTATTGACTAGTACATTGTGCATATACTTAAAAGTTTTTTTTTTTTAATGAAGAAAAGATTAAATAAAAAATGGAAATGTGATAAGTATTTTAGAGTTTTATATTTAGCTACCAATAGTGTGAGGAAGAGGTTGCAGACTCAAGTAACACTTTTCTAGTGAGCTGCATCTGGACAATATCAGCTTAACTCTTAACCAAACAATGAAATTTCAGAATCCTCCAAATTCAAAGCAGTTACAGATGACAAGTTAAGTGTGGCTTAAAAGATATGGATTTTGTCTGAAAGGGTAGAAAACATTATGAAAAAGGAGAAACCAGTATTTTCTCCTTTTCCCACAATGTTTTCAAGGCCTTTCTTTCTTAGGGTAGCTAAAACTTGAGATTGTGTCAAAAAGGGTTTTTAACAGAAGACAAGAATTTAGAGGTATCCAAAGTGAAAGCATTTGCAGACATTATATTGAATGTGGCTCATATGATAGGGGTTGTCTTTGAAAGGATTGAAATATTGAGGGAAAAGATTTGTTTCTGACCAGCATTTTCAACTTTTCCAACAGTGTATTCAAAGAGGGCTTCTTCCTCAGAGTTGTTAAAACTTGGGATTGATTGGTAAAGGGCTACAGTCATATTAAATCATGATATCCTGGAACAAATTTGCAGTAGATGACCCTGTAACATCCTTGGATAATCAACTTAATTCCACACTACATGTGAAAACATTGTGGCCACAGGTTTGTTTCATGAAGAAATGAGAAAACATGCTGGCCGCATGTTTGTTTCATGTATACATAAGAAAACATGGTGTTGACAGGTTTGTTTCATGAATACATGCAAAACCATTGTGTCCCAGGTTTATTATATAAAAAAACTGTGGCCACCATTTCATTATATAAATACATGTGAAAACATTGTGGTCACAATTTTGTTTTATACCAATACATATGAAAACATTGTGGTCACAGGATTATTATGTGAATACATGTGAAAACATTGTGTTCACAAGATTATTTTATGAATAAATGTGAAACATTGTGGTCACAGGTTTGTTATTGTGGTCACAGGTTTGTTATATGAATACATGTGAATACATTGTGGTCACAGGTTTATTATAGAAAAACATGTGAGAACATCTTGGTCATGGGTTTATTATTAGAATACGTGTGAAAATATTGTGGTTACAGGTTTATTATGTGAATACATGTGGAAAAATTGTATTCACAGGTTTATTATATGAATGCACATGAAAACATTGTGCCACAAGGAAATTTTTCTTGTCACTCACAATTTCACCTTTTGCTGAGAGGTTTTCAAGAGGCCTACTTTGAGAGAAAAAAGATGTGGCAGATGATAGTTTTAAAGAGAAAATTGTTTGTTCTTGATCTAGAGATGAAAGAAAGAAAGAAAAGATTTTGGCAGTTGAGAATTTTGTCACTCTGAGCAACTTATCCACTTGCTACAGTATTTTTAAGAGCTATATTTTGTAGTCTAGATGTATTTGTAGCATGCGAAAGATTTATAGATAAGTCTAAAATTGTGTTGTTTGATTAAGATATTTAGTTCTAATTCTTAGCTAGGATTGATGATGGCTATAGTGTAGGAGGTTCAGGTCAAGGGTAAAAAAATGTCATTTTCACTTCCAATGGCCAAGTAATACAAATTTCGGCATGTGCTGTGGTTGATAATAAGACTTTTTTTTCACCTGTGAAAGAGTTAATTGTGTAAAATACATTTGGGTCATGCTCTGTGAAAAGGGGGTTATTGCATCTGCAAAAAGTATCGTATTGACCCATATGTCAGCCTTTGCAGTCCATGCAAGCTGATATGAGTCAAAACTTTTGGCTATTTGTAAGTTTTCTGCATATGTCAAAGGACCATTCCACCTCTGAAACCAGCTGGTTGGTATATTGACAAATGACTTTTATAATTATGTGATGATCGACTCACATGTACTTGCTTTATATAATGTATCATGGAGATGCATTAAACCAACCCCCTGTTGCCAGAGCACTACTCATTCATTTAACCCTTTACCACACAATGCCACCTTTTAGTGACCCCATGAAAGAAGCCTTTTAAAAACATTATGGGAAAAGGAGAAAATGCTGGTAACCAGCATTTTCTCCTTTTTCCACAATGTTTTCTACCCTATCAAAGAAAAATTGCACCATTTGAGCCACACTGAAATTGTCATCTGCAAATGCTTTCAATTTGGACAAGGCTAAAACTTTGTCGTCTGGTAAAGGGTTAATTAACATTTTCAGTAAAAAAGCCCTGGACATGTTTGGTAGTTTTTGTGACTGCTGTCCAGTAATTTGAATAATTGAACAAATAGTTTTATTTCTTTTAACAACTGTCTTGTGGTAAAAAAGAAACCCAACTTATATGGTCCAATTTTTATTCAGTAACCACTCAAGGGAGAATAGTGGTCTCTTACAGCAAGTGGTCTTTCAATGCAAGTTTTATTGAGCTGGTTTTAGACAGAAAGTATCAAAACAGAGGAACAATGGTCTCTTCAAGCAGTACGCGGCTTAATACATGTCATGTTGATTCTGAGAGAGGTTAAATTGTATCAACATTTACTCGAAGTTGGCTTGATAAAAATGCATTTGAGCAATGCTCTGGAAAAAAGGGGATTTTACACATTTTCATTATGCATTATAAAAAGCAAGTCATCATATATTCTGGATCCATAAAATGCATTTTGTATGATAACCAAATGAATCTGGAGGTAGAATGATCCTTTGCAATGCAGAAAATTTAACAATAGCAGAAAGTTTTGACCCAAGTCAACCTGGGTTGACTGCACAGGCTGACATGGAAAGTTTATCAACATTTACCCTAAGTTGTCTTGATAAAATGCATTTGAGCAATGCTTTGGCACATGGGATTTAGTGCATATTCCTTATGCATTATACCAAGCAAGTCATCATATAATTATGGATCTATAAAATCCATTTTGTATAACAACCAACTGAATCTGAAGTAGAATGGTCCCTTGACCAGCAGAGAACAATTATAGCAGAAGGTTTTGATCCAGGTCAGCCTGTGTAGACTGCACAAGCAGACATGGGTTGACACTTTTTGCAGATGCATTGAATCCCCTTTACACAGGGCTTTGCCTTTGATAATAATTTTTATCTCATTACAAATGCTGTAACCACTTTTGAACAATACTTAACCCTTAGGCTGCTAAGTGCAACTGGGGGCGCTTTTTCGGACAATATATATCAAGATCAGACTGCACAAAATGTGCAGTCTGATCTTTGATTACACTGCCCTATATGGTATTTTCTATCCGGTGAAATCAACTTTGAAAATTGTAATATATGGGTTTTTACTAGTGAGTGGAAATTTTCTTCTCATTTATTCAGCATTTTAAGAGTTAACATTTTACATCTCCACTTGACTTATTTCAGAATTAAAGAGCAATTAACTCTTTACCATGCTGATGTTTTTAACCACTTGAAGAAAGAAGGCCTTCAGGGAAAGCATTGTTGATAAGGTAGAAAATGCTAGTTCAGCAGTATTTTCTCCATTTCCCACAATGTTTTCTTTCCTTTAACCCCGAATCACACAATCCTGAGTTTTAACGACCTCATGAGGTAGAAAGCTTTTGAAATATCACGGGGAAAGGAGGAAATGCCACAAACAGCAATATTTTCTCCTTTTCCCACAGTATTATATACCCCTTGAAAGACAATTTCAACCATTTTAGTTACAACTATTTAGTCGTCTGCAAATGCTTTGGATTTGGGTAAGTTCAAAATGTTATTTGGTAGAGAGTTAAGAGACAAATTTCATCATTTGAGCCATATTTAATCTTTGGTCTCCAAAAGCTTTCAATTTTAACCAATTTAAAAATAATTTTGTCATCTCGTAAAGAGTTAACATAGACTTCAACTAAATGAAAGATGGACGAAAGAGGCCCGTATACTAAACAACTCCACTAAAACAACAACAACCGAGCATAGTGGTTCCCGGCTCGAAGCCCCACACGAGAATGGTTCCCAGCTGTCAAAATAGTCTTTGAAGTCCTCATGTTTACAGATTTTTAAAAAATTTTCTTGGGCCTCATGGTTTCTTAAAAGCATGAATATCTCTCACGTCGTTTTATCTGAACTTTGATAAGTTTTATTGGTAATAACTGCCAAAAAACTTGACGATATTTTTGGGGAGAGGAAAGAACCCAAGAAGAATTGGGTAATCGCAGGGATATATCAGATCATTAAACAAAACGTTAGTGATGGATCTAGTGTAACTCGTTAATTCATGACTCAATGAACACAAGTCAAGTGCGGCTGAGGTCAAACAGAACACCCACCATTTCTTCGTGTAAGTAAACCTTTTTAACACGACAAGATTTTGGATCTGTCCAAACTGAAACTACTTGCAGACGACTAAGAAAATGGTGCCTAAATGGTCGGATTTGTGGTGTTGAAAACGGTCTGCTTCCACCGGGTTATTAAATCTGTGGATTGTTTGGTGAACAGTTACCTAAAATTTGAGTTTCACATTGTTTTGCCCATTTATTCCCAAAGGCAATTTTAGGTTTTGACTGGTCGCCTTTGGGTACAGAGACTATCATGGAAAAGATTTGACATCTGCGCACAGATTTTGTGCACACTTTGAAACTCTCTTATTTTCACAAATAGAGGACAAAACTAGAATTTGAACATACCTGATGCTTACAGATTCAATAATCTTTTGTTTCAAACACAGTTATTTCCAATTTAAATTCTACACATGAGAAAAAATAGTTTAATTCATCTGTCACTCAAGATTTTACGTTCACCTAAATAGACACCAAATGGCTGCCAGACATGATAAATTTTCTGTTTTTTTTTTTTTCTAGACTACATGTTATAAACAACTTTGACAAGTGCTTTAGGTAATGAAATGTTTATTGTTCATTATGAAATCGTTACCAGCATTTGCTCCTTATTCCACAATGTTTTCAAAAGGCTTCTTTCCCAGGGTCGTTAAAAGGCAGTATTGTGTGATAAAGGGTTAAGCTCGTCCTTAGCATTTACTAGTAACTCTTTATATGTAACTAAACCACAAAATGTTAGTCCTGTCTATACTGAAAGCATTTGCTATAATAATTAAGATGGAGCTCAGATGATAGAATATATCTTTGAAAAGTTAGAAAACATTGTGGAAAGTTGAGAAAATGCTGGCTACCAGCATTTTCACCTTTTTCCCATTATGATTCAAAATCTACAACTGGATACTAAAAACACTGGAAAATGTGGTAAAAGGTTAATGATATGGTTTTTAACTCAGGTACCTGATCACAAGTTTTAAATGGTGGGAGAAACTGACTAGCCAATCAAAATGTGGAAGAAATATCTTAGTCTGGTACTTCTTACGACCCAGAACACACTACATATTCTGTCCTTGAGTTATGTCCGATCCCGGAAAATCGACGAAATGTTCTTCTCGAGTACTGCCATCATAGTTTCTGAGTTTCTGAAAGTGACTGCATGCTTGCTGATCATTCTATTACAAGAGGGAAGTTTCAGAAAATGGTGGAAGCATTTGTATACCAATACTGTGTTACAGCCAATGGATTGTGTGAAGATAGCTGTTCCATCTTTGATTTATACTCTACAAAATAATCTGCTGTTTGTGGCGTTGTCTAATTTGGAAGCAGCAACTTTTCAAGTGAGTTTCATAAATTTCCCTATTACAAAAGCTTGAACCCTTTCAGCACCATCGGCAAAAACAGGGGCTTTATATAAGCATCATAGATCAAGATCAGACTGCATAGAATTTGCAGTCTGATCTTTGATCTACATCTTTTGCTTGTTAAGGAAAGTCAATAAAGTGACTATTTTTCTGAGTTTAAGTGGATTGTATCAGCATGCAGTAGAACAGGTTGAGTTCATGTATTTGGTGCTGAAAGGGAGTTCACCTTTTAACCTTTTCCCAAACGACAAATTTTGGACTGGTCCAAATTGAAAGAGTTTGCAGACGACAATTTTGAATTTGATGAAAATGGCAGAAAGGTCTCAAAAAGGGTAGAAAACACTGTGGGAAAAGGAGAAATTGCTCATAACGAGCAATTTCTCCTTTTCCCACAGTGTTTTCAAAAGACTTGTACTGCAGACACGTGAAAACCAGGGCTTGTTTGGGAAAGGGTTAAATACAGTAATTAACCCTTTACCACACAATACTGAGTTTTAATGACTCTGAGACAGAAAGTCAGTTGAAAACATTGTGGGAAAAGGAGGAAATGCTGGTAAACAGCATTTTCTCCTATTCCCAAAATTTTTCTATCCTAAGAGAAATTCCATCAGTTGAGCCGCATTCAAATTATCATCTGCAAATGCTTTCAATTTAGACGGGTCTGCATTTTTGTCATGGGGTGAAGAGTTAAATAGTAAAATCTTCATTACTAGTATTCATACATGTAATTAAATCTGAATGTATGCAAGTGACCTAAAATTAGTGATTGAACGATTTTTGTCATAAGTGAATGAGCCATGCACTGTGAAAAGGGGGCTTAACTCTTTACCAAAGGACAAAATTTTAGACCAGTCCAAATTGAAAGCATTTGCAGATGACAAAATAAAGGTGAACCAAAAATTGAAATTTGGTTTTGGAAGAGTAGAAAACATTGTAGGAAAAGGAGAAAATGCTGGTTACCAGCATTTTCTCCTTTTCCCACAATGTTTTCAAAAAGCTTCTTCCTCAGGGTCGTTAAAAGTCGGGATTGTGTGGTAAAGAGTTAATGTATTTGTAAAAAGCATCAACCCAGGTCAGCCTGCGCAATCCACGCAGGCTGACCTGGGCTGAAACTTTTGCTTTTGTTCAATTTTCAGCATGTCAGAAGACCAGTGTAGCTCATGATTTAGTTTGTTATACAAAAAGGATTTTAGGGGTGCATAATACATGCTTGGGATCATGCATCATGGAGATGCATAAAGCCCGCTTTTTTTCAGAGCATTGCTCAAATAGTGTAGCAGGAGTGAGTTCTGGTTGTTCATATCAGAAATGCTGCTACTCTTGTTTCTGGATGACCCTTCCCAGCCCTCTTCCCCCACCAGCAAAAAAAGTGCATCCATAACTGCTTTACTAATCTTTTTTTCCTGCTTGTATTCATATGACAATCATGGTAGGGGTTCTTAACCCATTGTGTCGTTCTTTCTCTTTTTCTAATTACCTTACATTTGTTTTGTTTAGCAACATCTGTTGTATACATCAGGTAGTGTAATCATGCTATTTATATGTTTTCCAGCAAGCAATTAGTGTAACACATTACTGCATTATCCTTCTACTGAATAAACCTGTGTGTTAACTACAGGAAGAAGGCTTATGGAAACAGTCTTGGAAAAGAAGAAAATGCTGTAGACCAGCATTTTCTCTTCGTACCACAATGTTTTCAGCGATTTTAAAAATCTAAAATGATCTTTTACATGTTACATGCATATTAAATTTGTTGTCTCCAAATGCATTGAATTTGGTAGAGTCTGAAATTTTCTTGTTTGTTTAACCCTTTACCACACGACAAAAATTTATACTAGTCCAAATTGAAAGCATTTGCGGACGACAATTTCAGTGTGGTTCAGATGATGTAATTTTTGTTTGATAGGGTACAAAACATTGTGGGAAAAGGAGACATTGCTGGTTACCAGAATTTTCTCCTTTTCCCACAATGTTTTCAAAAGGCTACTTTCTCAAGGGTTGTTAAAAGTCGGGATTGTGTGGTAAAGTGTAAAGAGTTAATCTTTTACCACACAGTCCTATGTTTTAAAGACCCGAAGAAAAAAGCCTTTTGGAAAAATTGTGGGAAAAAGGAAATTTGTTGGTTACCAGCACCCAGCATGTTCTTCCTTTTTTCCACAGTGTTTTCTACCCTTTCAAAGACAAATCAAATCATTTAACTCTTTACCAAATGACAAAATTTCAGACTTGTCCAAATTGAAAGCATTTGCAGACGACAAAATAAAAGTGACTGAAAAGTCAAAAATTGATTTGGGATGGGTGGAAGACACTGAGAAAAGTAGAAAAAGCTAATTGCCAGCATTTTCTCCTTTTCCTACAATGTTTTCAAAAGGCTTCTCTCTCAGGGTCATTAAAAGTCAGCATTGTGTGGTAAAGGGTTAAGCAACATTAGATTTGTGGTGTACAAATGCTTCCAATTTGGACAAAATCTAAAATCCAGTCATTTGAATAAAGAGTTTAGCATGTACATCTTGAAGACAACTTTTTCTTCTTGCAACAGATAATGTTTGAATTTTAAAACACAGTAGCAAATGGCCACAATATTTCAGATACATCAAGCTCTTTACTCTTTGCTACACAATCTTGTGTTTTAACCACCATACAGAAAAAAGTGCCTTTTGAAAACAGTGTGGAAACCAGCCTTTTTTCCTTTTCCCACTGGTTTCTACCCTTTCAAGGGCAAATCCAATCATTTTAGCAACATGAAACTTGTTACCTGCAATTGCTTTCAATTCGGACAAATGTTACATTTTGTAGTGTGTTATGGAGGTATATTGACTGTATGTTTTAACAGTGTTTTATGCCACAATCAAAACATTATTTTAGTCTTATCACAGCAACAGCTTCTACATCATGCATGTCCTGAGCTTCACTAGTACTAGGATAGGGCTCTGAAGTGTCTTGTCAAAGGACACTCCCATGAAAAAACCCTGTACATATTTCCAGTTAGGATTGAATTTTGGGCCTCCAGGTAAGGAGTCCTACTCTTTACCACTAAGGCACACAGGATCTGGTAATAGACTTAATTACTGTTGATTACAAATATTTTACAAGGATCGTTTCGAAGCATTTTCAAAATTTGTTTCATGAGATAAGAAGTGAAGACAAAACCTGTGGTGTCCTTAACATAGGACAGTTTTTTTAACCCTTTACCACATAATTTGGAGTTTTAATGACCCTGAAGAAGAAGCCTTTTGAAAACATTTTAGGATAAGGAGAAAATGCTGGTAACCAGCATTTTCTCCTTATCCTACAATGTTTTCTCTTTTTTTATGAGAAAATATGATTGTTTCAGCAGTTTTTAGCTCCACTGGCCAAAGGCCAGCGAGCTATTGTCATGGCATTGTGTCCGTCGTGCGTCCGTCCGTCCGTTCGTCCGTGTGTGCGTCCGTAAACTTTTTCTTTAAAAAACTTCTCCTCAGAAACTATTGACTGGATTTTTACCAAATTTCACAGGAATGTTCCTTTGGTGGTCCTCTTTCAAATTCCTTCAAATAATTGTGTTCCATGAAGAATTCTGGTTGCCATGGCAACCAAAGTAAAAAACCTTTAAAAGTCTTCTCCTCCCAAACCGCTATTTGGATAGCATTATTATTTTGCAGGAATGTTCCTTAGATACAGGTTTACAGAATTCCTTTAAAAGAAAATGATCTGTCAAAAAACATGGCTTGTATGGGAGACTCATTTTCCTTTTATGGTATAAAGTAAAATCTTTGAAAAATTTCTTCTCTAAAACTATTCATTGGATTTCATTGTTGTTTTGCAGGTAAGTTCCTATGGTGGTTGTCTGCCAAATTGTTTCTATGGTGGTTGTATACCAAATTCCTTTTAAAAAAATGATACACCTAAAAACACATTTTTTTATAGACAAGGCTTATATTTCAAAAAAATGTTCTTCTCCAAAACTATTTATTGTGTTAGTTTTATCAACTAACAAAGAAAAAGGAAGAAAATTGGATTGACTTGACCTAGTCAGGGCTGTCCTATTTAAGCCCACACATTTTCCTTGGTATTAAGATCACAATTTACTCCAATGATATTTTGGACATAAATAAGATAAAAGCTTGAGCACCTTTCACAACTTGAGCTTTTCAATTTTGCCTTATTACTAAGCCTGAGTAACCATGCCAAGATGAAAAAGAAAAAGTATTTTAATAACAAAACCCCCATGTTGTAGGTACTTTATAGTCCTTTTGATATAGAACAAGAGAACCTCTGCACTTTTATTAGTTCTGGTAAAGGTTTGTTGACCTACTAATGAGTAAATGCAGAGTGGACAGAAGGGGTGTAAATCCTGGTGACCTGGTACACAGTGGGACAGGGCTTTACATTTGTGATAAGGCATTAATGTTACCCAGTCAAACTGATCCCGCAACTTCAGTACACCAGAATTAATCTGTGCCCTGGAGCAGGATATTTGATTTATGTAAATGCATTTGTAGACCATTTTGTGTTGTTTGCCACAGAAGACATTCTAACTGTGACTGTGAAAAGTTGATTATTAGGGATTAGGTGTTCATTGTATGCCAGCATATTTCATTCTATCTGGTGTATTGATGTAAGTTGATCTATATTGCTATAACATTCATTCATTTGCCCTCCTAGCTGTTCTTTTAGATTACCCCTTTACCACACAATCACAACTTTTAACGACCCTGAGAAAGACATATTTTCTATATTTTGATGTTTCCCCACCCAAAATGGTTTGTGAAAGGACCTGTTGCAGACAACATATCTTCAAATTAGTAAGACATATATAAAAAAGGATAGAAATTATTGTGGGAAACTAAGAAAATGCTGGTTACCATTTTTTTCTTCTTTTCTCACAAGCTTTTTCCATACCTTTTTTCTTTAGTGAGCTAAAATGCAGGATTGAATGGTAATTGTTAAAAACTTCTTTTCGCCATTATAGAAATATCAGGCCTGTGGAGCGATACAGGCGCTCAAGCGCCTCTAGTTAATTTATCATCTGCAAATGTTTTCAATTTGGACTGGTCCAAAACTTTGTCATCTGGTAAAGAGTAAGAACACTGAAGAAAATCCATTGGTTGCTTGTATCCATTTCCCTTTTAATTTTTAGACCTGTTTGTGTCAAAAACAGTTGCAGACAACATACTAAATGTGACTCAGAAGACAAAATATATGTCTAAAAGGCAGGAAAACATTTTGTGAAAAAGGAGAAAAATCTAAATCTGGTAATTTACATTGTCTCCTCGTCTTTCAATGCATTACAAAGCTTCTTCAGAGTCATTAAAACAGGAGATTGTTTGGTACTCTTTACCACATGACAAAATTTTGACTTGTTCAAATTGAAAGCATGTGCAGACGACAAATATAGCGTAATTCAAAACATGAAATATGTCTTGCAAAGGGTGGAAAATGTTGAAGGAAATGGAGAAAATGCTGGACACTGTCTTGTATGTAATAGTTTTGACTATCCCTGTGTAATAGTTTTGGGCTGTTCTAAAATTAACCACTGCAATGATGTATTTGAGCCATGCTCTGTGTAAAGGGGGCTTAGTGCATTGGCAAAAAGTATCGACCCAGGTCAGCCTGTGCATTCTGCACAGGCTGACCTGTGCCAAAACTTTTTGCTGTAGGTCAATTATCTGCATTTCAAAGGACCATTCTCCATCATGATTCAGTCATTTGTTAAATCTATACAAAATAGATTTTATGGATCCATTGCTGTGTGATGGCCTGCTTGATATAATGCATCATGGAAATGCATTAAGCCCCTTTTGTCAGAGCATGGCTCATTGAATTGTTTCTAAATTCAGGTCTACTATCAGACGAAAATTCTTGTGACTGCTCTTTTTTCTGTGATATTACTACGGAAGAAGTTGACAAAAGTTCAGTGGGTGGGCCTAGCGTTATTGACAGTTGGTGTTGCTCTAGTGAAGATATCTTCAAAAGATGAGAAAAGCTTACAGAACAAAGATCGTAACCAGTTAACAGGAATTTTGGCTGTGGCAATATCATGTGTGATGTCTGGATTTGCTGGTGTTTATTTCGAAAAAATTCTGAAAGGAACCAAACAGACTGTTGTATTGCGTAATGTTCAACTTGGTGTTATTGGGGTATTTATAGCCTATCTAACTATGGAAATAAAAGAAGGGACAACTATACATGAAAAGGGTTTCTTCTATGGTTATGACTTTTATGTATGTGTTGTTATATTGCTTCAAGCCTTCGGAGGTTTGATTGTGGCATTTGTTGTAAAATATGCGGACAATATTTTAAAAGGATTTGCAACAAGTATAGCTATTATCACTTCTAGTATTGCTTCAGTGTTTATGTTTGGTTTTGAGATTTCTTTAGATTTTACGATAGGTGCTACACTAGTTGTATTATCCGTGTATTTGTACTCAAAATTTGTTCCGTCACAAGACATCGTTCTTCCAGTAACTCTTCCCGAAAGAAGACCAATCAGAAACCTTTAGCCTATTTAGGATAAGTAACTTTGCATTTTGGTCTTGATACAAGCAGATAGGGAAGACAATTTTGTTTTTTCTCTGACCTTTTTTTTTACCCATATATCCAAACAGGAGATATTTCAAAAGAGAAAGAAAAATATAACTGAAAATAAGTTCAAAAGTGGAGGTTTCATTAACTCTTTACCAAACGACAAAAATGTAGACTTGTCCAAATTGAAGGCATTTGCAGACGACAATTTCACTGTGGCTAAAATGATAGAATTTGCCTTTGATAGGGAAGAAAACATTGTGGGAAAAGGAGGAAATGCTGGTTACCAGCATTTCCTCCTTTACCCACAATGTTTTCAAAAGGCCTTTTCCTCAGGGTCATTAAAAGTTGGGATTGTGTGGTAAAGGGTTAACACTCAGGCTGCTAAGTGCAACTTTGTGGGCTTTTGCTGACAGGTAGGTACAAGATCAGACTGCATGGAATGCAGAGTGATCTTGGATCTACACTGTCTGATACAGTTAGGTTTCTCCAGCAAGCAAAAGTTTTAGGGTTTGCACTGTTTGCCTGAAATGTTTAGTTGAATTATTTCAGCAGCTTAAGGTTTAAAATATCATAATATTATTTGCCAAAGCATAGGGTTTGTTTTTTCTCCAACAGTCACAATATTTTTAGAAAATTTATTTTCTTCACAAAACATGTACATAATTTGAGAAAAAAGCAGGTTAGCACAGTATGTCCTGTAGATAACTGTTTTTGTGTTGTGGCTGATCACTTTTGAAAACATTCTGGCATAAGGAATAATCACTCTCAACCTTTTACTACACAATCATGACTTTTAACGCCCCATAGAAAACAAAACTTTTGAAAACATTTTAGGGAAATTAGAAAATGCTGTTAACAAGCATTTTTTCCTCTTCCCACAATGTTTGCTACCATATGTTAGACAAATTTCATAATTTGAGTTACATTTAACCCTTAACCCTATACTGCACAATGCCGCCTTTTGACGCCCCTTTGGAAAGAAACCTTTAGAAAACATTGTGGGAAAAGGAGAAAATGCTGGTAACCAGTATTTTCTCCTTTTCCCACAATGTTTTCTACCCAATCAAAGAAAAATTGCACCATGTGAGCCACATAGAAATTGTCATCTGCAAATGCTTTCAATTTGGACAAGGCTAAAATTTTGTCGTCTGGTAAAGGGTGAAAGCGCAAAATAAACCAAGTAGACATTTTCATCCTAGAATAAAATCCCAATAATTGTGATTTCGTGGTTGCTTTTGTCTACATAGTGTTTCAGCAAAGTGGACAGTGCACATCAAAGATCAGACTGCATATTTTGTACAGTCTGACCTTGATCTACACTGTCTGCAAAAGCATCTAGAATCGTGAAAGGCGCTTTAAGCATTAATTTGTTGTCTACGAATGCTTTCAATCTGGACAAGTCTAAAATTTTGTGGTCTGGTAAGGGTTGAGGAGCATTTTGTCTTTTTGCTGCAATGTATTAACAAGTAAAAGTTTTCATGTTTTAAGTCTTATTTGATTATCCTTTTTTGACCCGCTACCAAAAGACAATTTCAGGGAGCAGTAGTCCAAATTAAAAGCACTTGGGAACAACAAAATAAATGTAGTTCCAAATGATGATTTCTGTCTTTGATAGGGTAGAAAACATTGTTGGAAAAGGAGAAAATGCTTGTCACCAGCATTTTCTCCTTTTCCAACAATGTTTTTAAAGTGTTTTTCTTCAGGATAGTTATAAACTCAGTGTGGTGTGGTAAAGAGTAAGCAAGAATATTTTTGCTTCAAAGGATAACAAATTTAAAAAATCAATCTTGGCAAGTGGATGAACAACAATTTTTTTTTTCACTATCTAAAGTAATCTACATTACCTCCAGATTTCTTCTGAAGATGTTTGCTTTATCTTTTTTAGCTCACCTGAGCACAAAGTGCTCAAGGTGAGCTTTTGTGATCGTGCTGTGTCCATCGTCCGTCATTTGAGTTGTTGACATTAAATTAACCTTGTGTGCACTTTAGAGGCCACATTCTCAGCCAGATAGTCATGAGATTTGGTCTGAATGTTTGTCTTGATAAAATCTTGGACATGTTTGCAATTGGGTCACATTGTATCAAAAAGCTGGCCACTGGGCTAAATCTTAGAAAAACCTTGTGTGCACTCTAGAGGCCACATTTTCAGCCTGATACTCATGAAAGTAGGTCAGATTATTTGTCTTGATGATATCACACAACTTTGAAATTGGTTCATGTTGGGTCAAAAAGTAGGTCACTGGGCTAAATCTTTGAAAAACCTTGTGTACACTCTAGAGGCCACAATTTCAGCAGATACTTACGAAACTTGGTCTTGATGATATCTTGGACAAGTTCCAAATTGTTTACATCAGGTCAAAAAGTAGGTTACTGGGCCAAATCTTAGAAAAAACCTTACATGCACTGTAGAGGACACATTTTCAGCTTGACACTCTTGAAACTTAGTCAGAATGTTTCTCTTGATGATGTCTTGGACAAGTTCCAAATTGGGTTACATTGGGTCAAAAAGTAGGTCACTGGGCCAAATCTTAGATAAAGCTTCTGTGCACCATACAGGCCATGTTTTCAGCCTGATACTCACTTGGTCAGAACGATCGTCTTGATATCTTGGACAAGTTTGAAATTCGGCCATGTCTTGTCCAAAAGTAAGTCACTTACACTCCTGTGTTTTACATCATTAAAATCAGTATCTCTTCAGCTTTATCACCTGTAGATGATTTTAATTTGGTGAGCGCTTTAGGGCCAATGGCCCTCTTGTTTCCCTTTTGATAGCAAATATAGCGAACATGAAGCTGAAAAACTTGTGAGAAGGTTATCATTGTGAAAATTGGAGAATATTTTCATGCTGAGCACATAAGTTGCTCCCTTTGAAAAGGAACCATGCTCTGGCAAAAGGGGTTTAATGGATCTCTGTGATGCAGTTGCCAAGCAAGTCATGACATAATTATGAATCCAAAAGATGTACATGTAATTTGTCTGAATTGTGAGGTAGAATGGTCCTTTCACATGCAGAAAATTTAACAATAGCAAAAATTGTCTACCCATATCAGCCTGGACGAACTGTGCAAGCTGTTATTGGTTGATACTTGTTGCAGATGCATGAAGCCCCCTTTCCATAGGTCATGGCTCAGTTTTTTGTTTTTAAATCAAATGTGTATTTGTCCATTGTGTTTGTTTTTACTATCAGATATTCAAGTAGATTTTTATATGCTAGAGAAAGTGGAGTCTTACATATGTAATTTTGGTCACCCCATTACTGTACATATAGATCTTTTCATGCTTTATGCCTTTGAAGTTTTTGAAAATATTGTGGGGAAAAGGAGCAATTATGTGTAGCAGTGTTTAACATACTGTTGAAAGACAATAGTTTCAATACATTTCCTTCTAGTAACTTCTGGAATCCTATTAGGATTTAGTGCCATAAATAGCCTGTGTAGTTATCTTTCAAAATTTGACAGTAGACTAAAAGGATAAATGCTTATTTTTATAATTATTTTTCTTAACTCTTTACCCAAAATATTGGACTTGTCCAAATTAAAAGGATGTGCAGACAACGAATTAAACAGGACTCACATGATAAGATTTCAACTTGAAAGGTTAGAAAACATTGCCATGAAAAGAGAAATTGCTGGTAACCAGCATTTTCTCCCTTTTTCCACAATGTTTTTAAAAATCTTTTGCTTCCAGATTGTCAGAGTACGGGCTGTGTTTGGTGAGCATTCGTTCATACCAATGTGGATATTCTGTTTCCTTAGAAAAAGCCACAGCAGTTTTGGTTGCTCACCTGAGCAATACGATCTGCTGTAATGCTTTGTTTCAAAAGGCAGGTTTGTTCTTGTCATGAGCAATTTCTCCTTTTTCTACAAGGTTTTCAAAGAATAACATGCGTTGTATATTTTTTTATGTACTTTATATAAAATGTTTTGATAAGTTCTAAGGATAGGATTTTTCCACAAAACAGCTGAAAACATTGTTCTCAAAACCTTCTTACAGCCAGTAACAGTAGATATTGTTTGGTAAAGGATTATCTCTCTACCAAACGTCCAAATTGAAAGCATTTGCAGAAGAGAATTTAAAAGTGGCTCAAATGATGGAATTTGTCTTTGATAGGGTAGAAAACATTGTGGGAAAAGGAGAAAATGCTGGTTACCAGCATTTTCTCATTTTCCCACAGTGCTTTCAAAAAGCCTCTACCTCAGGGTTGTTGCAAGTAGAAACTGTGTGGTAAAGGGTTTAAGGGTACCTAATTGTTGTTTTGCTTTCTGAGGTCACAAATTATTTTTTGATTTTTACTTTGTACACATTTTATTACCTTGAACAAACATAATGGATGACAAAGGGATTACTTTATATTCACCATGCTCTGTGAAAATGGGGTTCAAAATGTTTGTCTTGATGATGTCTTGGACAAAAAGTATCAATCCTGGTCAGCCTGTGCAGTCCGTGCAGGCTTACATGGGTCGAAATTTTTTGCTATTTGTAAATTTTCTGCATGACGGAGGACCTCCAGATCCAGTCGATTGTTAAACGAAGCAGATTTTATGGATTTATAATTAGGTGATGACTTGCTTGGTATGATGAAGATGCATTAAACCCCTTTTCCTGGAGTGTGTGTTTGGATAACGTTGTTCAAGATCAGACAGCACACAACGCTCATTCTGATTGTGGATCCAAAGCTCTTTTTAGATTAGCTGTGTCCATCGATAGTGTGTCATGCTATGTATACAGTGTGTCAGTTTTTTCTGTATGTGCAATCTACAGCCAAATATTCATGAGCTGTAGTAAGAGGGTCTCACCATGAGTTTTTCTCCGATAGTCAGCTTTAGAAAAACCATCATTCTTCTCTGATATTCAAGTTTAGAAGTAATAATTTTTTAGCTCACCTGAGCGCGAAGTGCTCAAGGTGAGCTATTGTGATCGTGCTCTGTCCGGTGTCAGGCGTCTGTGTGGCATCAACATTTTAGCTTGGGTGCACTCTAGAGGCCACATTTTCTGTCAGATATGCATGAAACTTGGTCAGAATGTTTGTCTTGATGATATTTTGAACAAGTTCCAAATTGGGTCATGTCTGGTCAAAAAGTAGGTCACAGGGCTAAATCTTAGAAAAACCTTGTGTGTACTGTAGAGGCCACATTTTCAGCCTAATACTCTTGAAACTTGGTCAGAATGTTTGTCTTGATGATATCTTGGACAAGTTCAAAATTTGGTCTCATGGGGTCAAAAAGTAGGTCCCTTGGCTAAATCTTAGAAAAATCTTGTGTGCACTCTAGAGGCCACATTTTCGGCCGGATACTCATGAAACTTGGTTAGAAAGTTTGTCTTGATGATATCTTGGACAGCTTTCAAAGTGGGTCACATCAGGTTGAAAGGTAAGTAACTAGCCCAAATCATAGAAAAACCTTGTGTGTTCCATAGAGGCCACATTTCAACCTGATACTCATGAAACTTGCTTAGAATATTTGTCTCAGTGATAACTTGGACAAGTTTGAAATTAGGTCACATTGGTTCAAAAAGTAGGTCACTTACACTCATTTGTTTTTCACCATTAAAACCAAGCTCTCTTCAGCTTTATCAACTGTAGATGGCTTTACTCATGTGAGCACTTTAGGGCGAATTGCTCTCTTGTTTACACTATCCAAAGTAATCTACATTTCCTCAAGATTTCTTCTGAAGATGTTTGCTTTATCTTTTTTAGCTCACCTGAGCACAAAGTGCACAAGGTGAGCTTTCGTGATCGTGCTGTGTCCATCGTCCGTCATATGGGTCATCGACATTTACCTTGTGTGCACTCTAGAGGCCGCATTTTCTGTCAGATATGCATGAAACTTGGTCAGAATGTTTGTCCTGATGATATCTCGGACAAGTTCAAAATTGGGTCATGTTTGGTCAAAAAGTAGCCCACTGGGCTAAATCTAAGAAAAAACCTTGTGTGCACTCTAGAGGCCATATTTTCAGCCTGATACTCTTGAAACTTGGTCAGAATGTGTGTCTTGATAATATCTTGGACAATTTCGAAATTGGGTCATGTTGGGTCAAAAAGATGGTCACTGGGCCAAATCTTAGAAAAACCTTGTGTGCACTCTAGGGGCCACATTTTCAGCCTGAAACTCACGAAAGTGGCACAGAATGTTTGTCTTGATGATACCTGGGAAAGATTGAAAATGGTTCATGTTGGGTCAAAAAGTAGGTCACTGGGCTAAATCTTAGAAAAACCTTGTGTGCACTCTAGAGGCAACATTTTCAGCCTGATACTCTTGAAACTTGGTCAGAATGTTTGTCTTGATAATATCTTGGATAAGTTTGACATTGGGTCATGTCAGGTCAAAAAGTAGGTCACTGGGCCAAATCTTAGGAAAACCTTGTTTGTACTCTAGAGGCCACATTTTTTTGTCAGTTATGCTTGAAACTTGGTCAGAATGTTTGTCTTGATATTACCTTGGAGAGGTTTGAAATTGAGTTATGTCAGGTCAAAAAGTAGGTCACTGGGTTAAATCTTAGAAAAACCTTGTGTGCACTCTAGGGGCCATATTTTCAGCCTGATTCTCTTGAAACTTGGTCAGAATGTTTGTCATTATTGTATCTTGGACAAGTTTGAAATTGGGTCATGTTGGGTTAAAAAGTAGGTCACTGGGCTATATCAAAGAAAAACCTTGTGTGCACTCTAGAGGCCACATTTTCTGCCTGAAACTCATGAAAGTTGGTTAGAATGTTTGTCTTGATGATATCTCAGACAAGTTTGAAATTGGGTCATGTCGGGTCAAAAGAAGGTCACTGGGCTAAATCTTAGAAAAACCTTGTGTGCACTCTAGAGGCCACATTTTCAGCCTGATACTCTTGAAATTTGGTCAGAATGTTTGTCTTGACAATATCTTGTACAAGTTTGGAGTTGGTTCATGTCAGGTGAAAAAGTAGGTCACTGGGCCAAATCTTAGAAAAACCTTGTGTACACTTTGGGGGCCACATTTTCAGCCTGAAAATCATGAAACTTGGGTAGAATGTTTGTCTTGATGATATCTCGGACAAGTTCTAAATTGGGTCAAGTCAGGTAAAAAAGTAGGTCACTGGGCTAAATCTTAGAAAAACCTTGTTTGCACCGAAGAGGCCACTTTTTTTGTCTGATACTCATGAAACTTGGACAGAAAGTTTGTCTTTGTGATATGTTGGACAATTTCCGAAGTGGGTCACATCCGGTCAAAGAGTAGGTCACTGGACCAAATCATAGAAAAAACTTGTGTGCACTGTAGAGGCCACACACAGTAGGTCACTTACAATAATGTGTTTTACATCATTAAAACCAGGCTGTCTTCAGCTTTATCAACTGTAGATGACTTTACTCAGGTAAGCGCTTTAGGGTCAATGGCCCTCTTGTTTTTTATTATTCTTTGATGTTTTCTACATTTGAAACATTATGTCATTCTATGATCATAATCAACATAAGAAGTACTTCTGTGCAACGTTAGAAGGACTTGTTATTCAATGATAGGAAATTTTAGAAGCACTTTGTTATTCTCCTATTGTTAACTATAGAAGTGCTATGTTATTCTCTGCTGGTCAGATTTAAAAGTTTGTTTTCATTCTCAAATAGTCATCTTTAGACAAACTTTGTTATTTTTCTGATTGTCAATTTTAGAAGTACATTGCACTATGTCATTCAATGACAGTCTATTTTACAAGAACTTTGAGTATTCCCTGATTGTCAAATTCTGAAGTACATTGTTATTCCCTGATAGGCATCCAAGTAATTTGTTTTTCTCTGATAGTCAACATTAGAAGTGTTCTGTTATTCTGTGATAGTCAACTTTGGAAGTACCATATTCTTAGTAGCTTGGCTGTTTTCAAAGAAAATGTCAAGGTATTGTCATAGCCCAGCTGTTGTCATTGTAATCATTGTGTTGTCACTTTGACATTTTATAACATCTCTATCATGAATGAAGATATTTACTTCAAAATGGTACTTTTTGTAAACTGTCTAAAGGGAAATCCACATGGCTGGCAGGCAGATTAACCATCAAAATATTTTTGACAGTTATGCCCCCATTTTACTTAGAATTTTCACTGAAAATCAATCTATTTCTAACAGCAAGTGCAGCCGACCATTGGCACTAGCATTAGTGCTCTTTTGTACTATATTCTCTGAGCATCAGCTTCAGAAATTACTTCGTTTTTTATTCTCTTTTCCACTGTAGAAGTGATGATGTTATTCTATGATAGTCAGCTAATATGAAATTGTATAGTCAGATTTCCTTCTGTATGTTCTATACCATGTTGTATACTGTGATCTTTAGTTTATTTTCACCATTTTAATTTTTACAATAATCAAAAGTAACAGGTGCAGTGGTGGCCAAAAGTAAACAAATTGGGTGTTTAAATACATTTAAATTTTAATCATACCATTCAAAAGCATGGAAATTATTGTGAAGATGATAATCTGTTATTGTACGGTTGGTCCAAGTGCTAGTCACTGGCAGAACAATGATCTTCAAAACTACATAAAAAGTTGCTCAGTAACTCTCTCTTTTGTTTACTTTTTCTCTAGTTTTAAAATTCCCTTTTCTACCAGCGACTAACACGTGGACTTACTGTAGATTAACAGATTGTCTTCTTCACAGCAATATTCTTACTTTTAACTCTTTACCACACATTCCTGAGTTTTAATGACCCTGGGGAAGAAGCCTTTTGAAAACATTGTGGGGAAAAGAGAAAATGCTGGTAACCAGCATTTTCTCCTTTTCCCACAATGTTTTCTACCCTTCCCAAAACAAGTTTCAGATTTTCGATCACCTTCATTATGTCGTCTACAAATGCTTTCAGTTTGGACTGGGCTAATATTTTGTCATTTGGTAACGAGTTAAATGGTATGATTTAAATTTAAATTCATTTTAACACCCACATTGTTTACTTTCAGCTGCTACTGGGCCTTTAATTCTATTGCTGCCAAATGAATAACTCTCTCTTTACCATGCGACAAAACTCTAGACTTGTCCAAATTGAAAGCATTTGCAGACCATAAATATAAAATTTTTAATGCTGCTAAAATGGTGGAATTTGCTTTGATAATGTAGAAAATGCAGGAAAAGGAGAAAATGCTAGTTACCAGCATTTCTCCTTTTCCTACAAGTTTTCATCGGGCCTCTTTCTCAGGGTCACTGAAACTTGATTGTATGGGAAAGTGAGCATAAAATATGATACTACAGTGATTACAGATCACTGTGACTTAACCCTTGGCCACACAATCCTGACATTTAACGACCCTGAAAAGAGAACACATTTGAAATTATTGTGAGAAAAGGAGAAAATGCTGGTAACCAGCATTTTCTCCTTTTTGCACAATGTTTTCTGCCCCTCCAAAGATGACTCTCATCATTTGGACCACAATTAATTTGTCATCTGCATATGCTTTCAATTTGGACAGGTTTTAAATCTTGTCATTTGATATAGGGTTAAATGATGGACATTGGCCTTTTACTCTTTACCAGACAAGAAAAAAAAGATTCTTTTGTGTTGAAAGCAGTTCACTTGCTTAACACTAAATTATGAAAACTTTCTCTGAAAGGGTAAAAAGCATTGTGGGAAAAGGCCTTTATTAAATTTTAATTTGCTATATATTACAAGGATGTCTTGGAAGTCGTGAGCAGGAGGTATAATTCTTTACAATACTTAAAATTTTATACTCATCCAATTTAAAACCATTTGCAGATTACAAAGTAAATTTCACTTGAATGATAGACTTTGTCCTTGATGGGGTGGAAAACATTGTGAGAAGAGGAGAAAATGCACTTTGTTTTCTATCAATTTACAGACATGAATAATCTTTTGAGCAACATCGAGGTTTACGTCTGAAAATGCTTTAAATTATGTTGAGTCTTAAATGTTAATGTACATTTAGAATTTTTAAAATGATTTAACTCTTTACCACACTACAAAAATGCAGACCAGTCCAAACTGAAAGCATTTGCAGACAACATTTTAAATGTAGCTCAGAACATAACATTTGTCCCTAAAAGGGTAGAAAACATTGTGGGAAGAGAAGAAAATGCTGGTTACCAGCATTTTCTTCTTTTCCCACAATGTTTTCAAAAGGCGTCTCTCTTGAGGTCGTTAAAAGTCGGGATTGTGTGGTAAATGGTTAACTCTTTACCACACATCAAAATTTGAGACCGATCCAAATTGAAAGCATGTGCAAACAACAATTTCAATGTGGCTCAAATCATGTGATTTTTCTGTGACATTGTAGAAAACATTTTGGGAAAAGGAGAAAATGCTGGTTCTCTTTTTCCCACATTGTTTTTAACAGCGTTCGTTTTCAGGGTTGTTAAAACTCTGGATTGTGTGGTAAAGAGTTAAACACATATAGTCAAAAGATATTTGTGTACCATTATTGATGAGGGACTGTATACATATATTTTTCATACAGTATAAAAGTTCATTACTTTTATTATGACTAGAGAATGTTGTGAATTGAACTTTCAACATGTAACATTGTTTTCTTGTTATTTACCCACCTATAATTATATCATTACAAACTTAGAGCAGAGCATGCTTATAAGACAGTGTATATAAATCAACAATTGGATTGCATGGAATGTGATGTCTAGTGTTGGACTTACACTGTGTGGTATACAGTTTATTTTGAACATTCTGGCTAAAATGAAAGGAATAATAAGAACAACACATTCTGGAAACTGGGAGCAAAGTGAATCGCTTGTTACCTGGAATTGCTACTGCGCCCAAACTGCTTTTTACCGCACAATCCCGAGTTTTAATGATCTTGAAAAAGAAGGCTTTTGAAACATTGTGTGAAAGCCGAAAATGTTGGTAACCAGCATTTTCTCGTTTTCCCGCAATGTTTTCTACCCAACCAAAAACAAATTTCAGTTTTTGAGTCACATCTATTTTCTCATCTGCAAATGCTTGAATTTGGACACATCTAAAATTTTGTTAATATAGAGTTAAACCTTTGCCTGACGACAAAATTAAAGATTGGTCCATATTGATAGCTTTACCAGACAACAGAAATTTTGGCTTTTCTATATTGATAGCATTTGCAAACAACAAATGAAAATGGAGCACAAATTATGAAATATTTCTAGGAAAGAGTAAAAAATTGTGAGAAAAGGGGAAATTTTCTCCTTTTTCCCACAATGTTTTCAAAAGATTTCTTTCTTAAGGTTGTTATAAAATTTCAGTTTGTTTAGTATAGAATTAAATTATTCTACAGTTGAGGCATGAAATATCTTGAATGTACAATAAAGTGTCAAAACTGTGGCTGAATATTTCTGATCAACCCATTAAGGCGTATTACGGTTGGTATGAAGTCATGTTTTTCTACAAAGTCTGCCACGCAAATATTAATTCCTTGTGGCCCAGGGATCTTCTCCTTTAACCATTTTGTAAACTCTCGTGTTGCCTGACTGCTTCGATGTTTTAGTCCCGAAAAAGGACTTGCAGCGATGTGTTTAGCACTTGGAGTTACCACCCCTTGCCAGCAGTACAGAGTATCGTTACTAAAGCGTCTTTTATTGATATAATCAGATTCAAGTGTTTCGAGGAGTGTGTTTACACTGTATGTGTTTGGCCATGGGGCTTCGATATAGGTTCCTGGCCATATGTTTGGATAAGGTCCGATGTTTTCATCATCATGATACAGGACAATAACCCTGTAGGGTGACTGCCAAAGAGCCTGTAGCGTAGCACCCCACATCTTGTAGTTTGGTATTGAGAATGGAGGTGGTACAAGTTTATCTCCCAAAATGCTGTGTAGATCTGCCAATAACATACCATGTGCTGATGGACTCATATTGTAGAAATGATTGAAGTCTAAGATAATAATCTCTTGTGGATTTAGATCTAAAAAGTTACGCACTTCTCTTAAAGCAGGAACAACTTGTCCACCGTATAATCCATGTACAAATCGGACTTCTTGTGTGGCAGGATGTGACGCAACTCTAAAGTCAAAGTATCGTATCCCAGCATGCAACTGTTCACGTACAGAAAGGTTCTGCGTTTTTGCCCATTTGTGGACAACAGACTGACCGCAGCAAGAGTTTCCGAGACGCTGAATGGCCACTGACTGGTCTACTGCAACTCCAAGAGAAGGAAAAAGTTCATTTGTACCTGAATCATGTGAGCCTGAAATAAATGTATTGGAACTGAAAATTAAAATAAATGTAATTTTCACAAGGAAAAAGTTATTTTGCCCCAGTGTTTTCAAAGACTGTTTGCATCATGATAAAAAAGTTGCCTGCAATCAGTTACATGTATGTGTTTAAGCATCACCAAACAACAAGATTTTAGACTTGTCCAACTCAAAACATTTGCATGCAGCAAATCAAATATGACTTCTTCTTTTCCAACAATGTTTTCAATAGCCTTCTTCCCTAAGGTTGTTCAAAGATGGGATTGTTTGGTAAATGTTTAACATAATTTTTAGGTCATTAGTGCTTATAATTACAATGTATACATGGGTGAATTTTTTTCCCCTTGGAAAATATCACAGCCACAATCCTTTTCACTTGCATAGGCGATCAAAACTGGTTTAGAGTGGGTTTTTTTCCCTCATACAGAAATTTCCATTTCAGAACACATTGTGTTTGTGGGGTGTGTGTGGTATCACCTTTGGCACTGCCACAAGTGAAACTGTTACCGTATGCTGATCACGAGATGTAATAAATTTTGAGATTTCACTGAAAAGACAAATAATCTTTTTATTTCATGCTTCCAATATTTTTTTTGTTTGGACTTGCGAAGTACAGGGGACCTCTCGGTATTTCCACACCGGTGAGTTTATCAATTGGTAAATTCACTGGTCGAAATGGCGACATTATCAAACCATAATCTACCATTATTTCCCGATAAACTACCGAAAAAGCATGAAATAATACTCTATTTTTCTATTATTTCCCCTACAAAGTGTCACTTTTACGTGCAAGTGGTGTTTGAGGTCGTGTATGTGTACAGTATAAGGGAAATAACTTCTTCCTGCTTTAATAGAGCGAGTAGTAAATAGCATTTGAGTCAAGTTCTTAGTATATTTAAATCGGAGTGTTAATACTTATCACGCTGCATTTGTATTTTTCACAATTACAAAAATAGATAATGTGCAGTTGATCGCCATTTCATGAGAACAATTTTACCAGAAATCATTTTTACAGAATGCAAGTACATGTATGTGCAGGCTAATCATGGCCTACACACTCGGCAAACTACATCCAAGGTCGAGTACAGCAGGATAAGGGTTAACTTCTAATATTTCAAGTCAGTGCATACTCTATAACAGACGATAAAATATTAAACTTGTCCTAATCGAAAGAGTTTGCAGACAACAAATTCAGTGTTACTTGTTGCTCAAGTAATGGGATTTGTCTGGATAGATCTATATGAAGTGGCAGAAAGCATTGCGCAAAAAGTAGAAAATGCTGCTTACCAGCATTTTGTCAGTTTCCAACAATGGTTTCATAAGCTTTTTTTTCTCTTCAGGTTTGTTTAAACTCGGGACTTTATGGCGAAGAATTAAGTAGTGTGCGGGGTGTTTTGGTGGCTATCTAATGTATTAGAAAACTGTTGTATGGCCATGTCCTTTCTTTGAGATTATTCCATTTTATTTTTTTTTTGTTATTAAGAACAAGTTTTTTTTTTTTGGGGGGGGGGGGGAAGCAGCCATCATCTTGTTTCATTGAAACTACTCATGAGAAGTAAAAAGACTGACAATGAAAATGCATTCAATAAATTAAGTCCAATTTTATATTTTTGCGGTCTCGGAAAAAAAAAATGAAATTGTTAGATTTCCGGTGGTTTAATTTCCTTGTATTTATCCCTTTACCAAACAATCCCGTGTTTTATCGACGCTGATGTCAAAAGTGCTTTTAAAAACATTGTAGGAAATGGAGAAAATGCTGATCAAGCATTTTCTCCATTTTCCTAAGGCATGGTTTTCCAGCCTTTCGAGACGCCATCCAATAATTGTAGCCACATTTTATCTGTCATCTGCTAATGCTTTCAATTTGGACAAGTCTAAATTATTTAACTTACATGTAGCTGTGAGGTAGACTAATCGGAGCAACTAATGTTGACTTTTATGGTCAAATCATGTAAACATACTTTCAGTATGATCAGTAGGATGAACTGTTCGGAAAACAAAAAACGGATAGAAAAAAATACCCCTTAACCCCCCTCCCCGAAACTTACTGCAGACGACTCTCGAAAACATCGTTTTAAAATTCGAATCATTCATGAGCGGTATGGGTAAGGTAGCTTCTTTGAGACAACAAAATGTCGTCTGCAGGAGATAGTGTTTAACCCTTCACCAAACAATCCCGTGTTTCAACGATCCTGGGGAAGAAGCCTTCAGAAAACATTTGGGTAAAAGGAGAAAGGGTTGGTAACCAGCATTCTCTCCATTTCCTACAATATTTTCTGCGTTTTTAGAAAACTTCAGTGCTTTTGTTCCAATTTCGAATTTGTCATCTGTAGATGCATTCAGCTACGAAGAGCCTAAAATCTGTGATTTGACCAAGCCTGAGAGGTAGCTGTGAGAGAGAGAGTGTGTGTGTAGACCATGATTAGCCTGCAACCAAACAACTAATTTTACCAGTTTTCTCTCCAGCTGGCACAATTCTAAATGACAAGTGAAATACGACCGTTTTTTAAATGAGAGTTAATCAAAACAGTCTCATACCGACACTCTAATTTTTTTTTTTCATTCCGTAAAAAAAAAAAGTTATAATCGTTAACTTTACCTACCCGGTATAGCCAAGCACGTGATCGGTACAAATGTACACAGTTCCGGAAGCTGGGACATCCATCTAGACCTGTCTGGAGTTATTTCCACCATGGTAACTGTACAAGCAGAAACACCTTTTTACACATTCCGCACTGCTGAATAATAATGACTTAAATAAAAACCCTTAACCTTTATCCTGCTAAATAAGTGAATTGAAACCCTCAAACCGATACTAAAAACTATAATTTTGTTATTTCAATGGTATTTTTGGGGGAAAGATATCTCCTTATCGGACAGTGTAGATCTAAGATCAGATTGCTCGTTCTGTGCAGTCTGATCTTGATCTATACTGTCCGCAAAAGGTCATCGAGTCGCGCTTAGCAGCTTAAAGGTTAAGAACGACTAGAGATTAATCTGTCTTATCTAAGAGTTCTGTAGGTTTATAGTAGCATCGAGCATGCGTTTCCTTGCGGATGGATACAGCTCAAAACGTCAGACAAATGAGCGGCAAAGAGTCTTGTCTAGAATTACCTGCCCCGAACACCGCTTTATCATGTTGAATATTTTTTCACAATTAGAATCTAGATTTAGTTTTGTGATAAAATGGTATGCCAAATGATTGGCTGCTCAAAACCTTCTTAAATGTACAGCCTATGAGATGATTAGTCCCGAATCCAAACTTCAATATTCGTTTATCTGGAATGATAAGAGAAAAAGTGTGACCTACTTTTTGAGCTCCTTAGATCCATATGATCCACATGTATAGTTTGGATATGACCAGCTTGGTGTAAACTTGTATTGACCATATGGCTGGACTTTTGACCCGAGTTAATGTCGCGTAACTTATAATTAGTAACTGTTAAAGAATCCATGCAATCTTGAATGTAACCTTGCACCGAGTTTTAGCATAACAATGTGAGCACATTACGCAATATTGGAAATGAAGGACTGGTCTAATTTGCAATGGTTTAGTGAAACAAAATAGGAAGTAAAATAATAGCCTATAAATAGAATATGCATGTATATACCCCGATAAAATATTGAATTTAGGATTACTTTACAGGAGAAAAGCGGTAATTGTTTTAACCTGTTTGTGCGGTTTTTTTTTTTTAGACTACCTTAGAACTGCGTACAGAAACGTTTTTAGAACCCTCTAGAAAAGGGTTTTTGAGAACATATAAGTATTTGGTGGAAGAGATGTATTTTTTTTCCTTTTGCCACATTACTTCTATCCTTTCAAAAACAAATCCCATCATTTGAGCCAACCTTACGCTTTGTCGTCTGCAAATGCTTTCGAAATGGGCGTTCTGTAAATGGTGATAAGCTTTCAGACTACGGCCCATTTGAAACTCAGTTGTCTGTATGACAATTATTAACTCCAAAGATCAGTTTGCCCTTTGCCACAACGTTTCATATGCCTACTTCTTGTGAAACCTGGCTTCCTTTGTATAGAAGCGTGATTGAGCTTCACTTTTAGCAGGGAATGATTAATTGAAATGTAAAAATACGCTGCTTTCAACATTATATATCAGTTATATTACGGCGACAACTTACATTGTCGTTTATATCCTGGATTTCACCAATACTAGGCTGTGGCTCTGAGGTGTCTTACCCAAGGACACCCCATGAAAAGCCCAGTGCTTCTAGTGAGACCTGAACCCAAAATCCCGGATTGCGAGTACTACACTGAGGCACGCAGGACCCTCTTATAGCAGACGACGGTGCTGACGGCATTTGGGAAGGGCCAAGGAACTATAGGCCAGTTCTACAGATTATCCTTGAATAGAAATTTTGTGCAAAAACCTGCGGAAGAAAATGTGGATCACCAGCAATTTCTTCATTTCTCACGAAGTTTTCAACACGGTCTTCCTCGGGGTTGGAAAAACCCAGATGGTTATTTGGAATTAAGAATCAGCTCGGCTACAATCGGTCCTCTCCGCTAAATATTGCCCAAATATAAATCTAACTAATGCTTAAAAAAGAGCGCTTTACTAATAAATTGGCCCCCGTTGCCATCTAAGTACATAGACATGGGAGAAAAAGAGCAGAAAGGAGCCAGATTTCTCTTTCTGCTACCCCCACTTCGCAGATTATTAACCCTTAGGCTGCTATGCTCCACTCAAGGACTTTTTGCGGAATATGTAGATCAAGATCAAACTGCACAAAATGTGCAGTCGGATCTTGGATCTACACTGTCCGATAAGGAGATACTCCCGTCCCCCCCCCCCCCCACCACACAAAAAGACTTTGAAATAGCAACATTTGGGGGTTTACTATCGCCTTGAATGTTTTAACTTATTTTGCGGGTTAACGGGGTCAAAGACTATTCTGTCCTTTCCCCAATGTTACGGCTATTTTTATGTCTCCTCTAAAGTTTAAAAAAGATAACCATTTTTGTTCACGAAAATGAGCCTTTAAAAAACTGTGCCCCCTCCCTTTAGCCCCGTTGAAAACTAACGGGGATCTAAGAATGCCTCTTGCAAACAGAAGGTAGCAGCGGAAAAGAAAGAGATCGGGGGCCTTGCACACCTCCATGAAAGCATTGCAAATATTTCAATATCAGTTCCATAGCAAGTTTCGTATTCACCAACCATTTTCAGTTTTATTCAAAGTCTAACTCTAGATTTAGAAAGTTACGCAACTTTTAATTTGTTAAATTATTAACCTTTAAGCTGCAAAGCGCGACTCACTGACCTTTTGCGGACAGTGTAGATCAAGATCAGACTGCACAGAACGTGCAGTCTGATCTTGGATCTACACTGTCCGATAAGAAGATATTTTTTTCTCCAAAATATAAGTTTGAAAGAAAATTATTGAGGTTTTTACTATAGGCTTGAAAGTTTTATTTAACTTATTTAGCAGGATATGGGTAGCCAGTCAGAAGTTGTGTTACTTACAAACTTAGAAAATTTTCGAGAATAAAACTAAGAATGTTTCTACGAATGGTTGGTGAATACGGACCCTGTTCTTTTTAATTTGTTGCTTAGATTTTAAAAAAAAAAAAGTGCGCGTTTGTAAGGTAAACATTCGGAAGGTCATGACTGGTTGTCAACATGCCGCGCTATTTGACTCACCGGGTAGACCGTTAAAAATTTCCTTCGGGAACTGATTTGACACCGAATTTGTCAGCTGTCAGCAGATTCATGACGAAAAAATTTCTCAACATTTTATGCATTCTTTATTTATTCTGTCATTTCATCCACCTTTAATTTGTCGTAAAAAAATTCTTTCAATATTGACACGTCTAAAATTTTGTCGTTTGAAAAAATTGTTAAGGGTCCTTTCTAACCTAGGCCGTCATGCACGTGATCTTTCAGACAATAATGATTATTTCTGTGTTCTACTGGTCAACCGCTTGTTTTCAATTGACAAATATAGATACATATACACTTGTATTTTTTAGTGTTTGGATTATATTTTGTAACATTTCTTTAAGTTGAATTGTCAGAATGTCAGGCAAAAATGATGGTTTCAATCACTAAGACAGAGCTGTTTTTAACTCTTTACCAAATGACAAAATTTTACACTGGTCCAAATTCAAAGCATATGCAGGCGACAAATTCAGTGTGATTCAAAAGTTGAAATTTTATCTGGAAATGGTAGAAAACATTGTGGGAAAAGGAGAAAATGCTGGTTAGCATTTTCTCGTTTTCCTACAATGTTTTCAAAAACTTTGCAGGGTCCATGCTATGGTTAAAACTTTGGATTGTGTGGTAAAGAGTTATGAATATCTCGCAAAATCTATCAGACAATGTAGATCCAAGATCAGACTGCACGTTCTGTGTACTTTGATCTTGATCTACACTTTCCAGATAAACGACAAAACATGGTTGAGGCATTACTTAACAAATATGTATAACAAAGGATTTTAAATGTAATGGATTGTGGACATTTAGTGCACACAGGTGGGTGAATTTTGTCCTTTTGTTTAGTTTTTTTTTAATTTTTCCCACTGTTCACCATAATTATGTGGCATAATACCGGCAACTCCCCACCACTAAACAGTTTTATGCGTATACATGTATGTGGCAATTATGTCTTATGGCTCGGTGCTAAAGTGTAGGACTCTTAACCTGGAGGTCCCGGCTTCGAGCCTCTCTAGAAACACTGCACTATTTCGTGGAAGTGTCCTTAGGCAAGACACTTCAGAGCCGTAGCCTAGTACTAGTGAAACCCAGGACATATATGAATAAGCGATCTGTAGCTGTGACATGACTGGAATTATGATCAAAGCGGCGTAAAACACCATTCAATCAATCGGTCAGTTGTCTTATATAAATATCGTTGCTTCTTCCCCGTGATCCAATGGCTAAAGCGTTAGAATTGTATTGAGAAAATTCTCGTTCGATCCCGTTTGTGCTGCTAGTCCTGTGCGAATCCGTGACTAAGGCAGTGCAAAACCCAAGTGTAGTATTAGTGAAATGTAGGTAAGACATAAATGAGTGAGCTATGGCCGAGATGTAACTGAAATACTTTTGAAAGCGGCGCAAAGCTAGTTTAAAACAAATGATAGAGCGGCTCTCTGGGGAAAGGGGGTTTAACGCTTCTCCACGGTGTATTATACCAGGCAAGTCGTCATATAAACATGAATCCGTAAAATCCATTTTGTGTAACAACCGACTGAATCAGGAGGTAGACTGATCCTTGGATATGCCGATTGTTGATTGATTGTATGGTGTTTAACGCCGTTTTCAACATTATTTCAGCTTTGTCACGACGGTCAGAGCACCTATCCATGCATGCTTTCCTGGAGTTTCTTTTACCAGTGTTCAGCACTATTCTTTCAAAGCCACTGGCTGCTTTCCCACATAACCATCGGCAAAACAATGGTCAACGGTGAGAGAGGAATGAATCCTGTCGCAATGACTATCATCAATCTTCGGAAAGAAATTGGGCAAGCCGGGGATCGTACCAGCGACCTCCTGTTCTCAAGGCCTGTACACTACCGACGGAGCTACCGGGGCTCGGCTTGGACGTGCAGAACATTAACCCTCAAGCTGCTAATCGTGACCCACTGACCTTTTGCGGACAGTGCAGATCAAGATCAGACTGCACAGAACGTGCAGTCTGATCTTTGATCTATACTGCCCGATAAGGAGATATATTTCCTCCAAATAGTACCTTTGAAATAGGAAAAATTGGGTGTATACTATTGGTTTGAAAGTTTCATTTCTTTTATTTAGCAGGATAGGGGTTAATTGATAGCAAAAGCCTTGGACCCATGTAGGCCAGCCCTCGCGGAATGCCCTAGCTGACATGAATCGATACTCTTTGCAGATGCATTAAACCCCTTTTTTCACAGAGCATGAATCAATTATGATTTTTTTTTATAATCACGACGTAGTAATAGTAGCAATTTTGTCGTTAATTTTGTTCTTGTTGTAAGGCTTGGTTCGCTCCGCGGTTTCCAGATGGGAATGCCCTTAGGTAGGATGCTCCAGAGTCCCATACTGGTACCGATGCAACCCAGGAAAGACAAAAATGGGTGATTTTGCGCTGTGACATGACTGAAAGATTGTGACGAAAGTGAGGAAATTTACATTTGATCGGAAAGAAAACATTGTGGGAGAAGGAGGAAATACTGGTCACCAGCATTTTATCCTTTTCCCACATTGTTTTCAAAATCATTCTTACTGAAACATTATTGAAACGTGATTGTTGGGTGGTTTGTCAAACCATTGCTATATAGGCGAATTTTGGACACTTTAGCAATGAGTCAATCTTAGTTATTCGTTTTTTGAAAGGAAGCTGTCGTCATTGTCATATTGTAAAGCAGCCAGTGGCTTAATATGAGTAAATTATGCAAAATGGTTTTGTAGAAAGTTTAGGAACACATGAATAGATGCGTAAATGTAAAGTTTACTCTCGTTTGCAATTGTAAACGCGCAATTGCGCCTTCTCTCTCTCCCCCCCCCCTTCTCGTTTTCAAAAATGTTTAAAACATCGCGATGTTTTCCATTCCTCCAATGTGTTAGAGTCGCGTAATTTGTCGGACAAAACACACCTTGTTGAGTAAACGGATACCAATTGGTTTCCAATCTTAAGTCGATCTCAAATACAGAAATCTGTTTCGAAATTTCAGATTCATTTGTTCAGCGATAGAGCCAGATTTTAATTGTGTAAGTTGTTGTTTTCTCCCAAAATGACGGCGACATTTCATTTAGTTCGTGGCAGAATTTCATAGTAAAGTCTTCACCCATCTTATTTCTAAGAGACGAGATGCGTAAAGTGGGGGGGGGGGGGGGGGGGGGGAAGGGGGGGACTGTTGAAGAATTGAAAAAAAAAAAAATCCTAACCTTTAAAATTTTTGGCTGAACCCAGTCTTCGAAGTCGGAAATCTAATATTTAGGCTGCTATAAGCACCACTCAATGCTCTTTTTCGGACAGTGTAGATCAAGATTAGACTACTACACAGAACGTGCAGTCTGATCTTGATCTACACTGTCCGATACCTTGATGAGATTATTATCATGAAAGAAACCTTGAAATCAATGATTTTTGTTTGAAGGTTAATTGGAACTGCCAGATTAATTCCGCATTTTTAACGATTAACGTCTAGTTTCATCCTGTATGAACTATACATATTCAAGGCAAGGTGGGTGTGGGGGGAAAGGGGCAAACTTTGAAAATATGCGCAGATGTCTTTAAAAATTGGAATTCTGACGTAAACAGACTTGAAACTTAAAACCATTCTCTCAAGAATTTTAGATTCATTTTAACGCTAGATATAAAGTCGGCATAGCAATTGACTGTATAGAAGTCGAAAGCGGTTTCACGAGTTTTTTTCAATGTTTTTACAGGACATTGTATTCAAGTACAAACTACACACTCTCTTAAGAAGGCTCCAATTTGGTCTAATGGTTAAGAGCATGGGGCTTGGACTCGGACGAACCGAGATCGAGCCGCACCCGAGGATGGAAAAAAAAAATCCGGAAAAAAAAGCACAGATGGAGCGCCGGAAAAACGGAGAAAGACAGCCCGCAGACATAACGGGGGGAAACAGAGAAAGACAGCCTGGTCAGAGGACGGGAAAGAAAGATTGATATGTAGAGGGCCGTGGGGATCCAGGGAAATTACCTTTTACTACACTCCATGATGTGATTTATCAATTTGAATAAAGTGTCTTTTATTAAATTGTTTTATTTCTTATGTTTATAGGTCGGTTTTTCAACTTACTCGACTGGACATTTTTTTAAAACATTCAGGCAAAAGGAGAAATAGATCATTATGAGCTATATCTCCTCTTGCCACAATGTTATCTGAAAGGAGAAAATGGCAAACAAAAGCTCACAAATTTGTAATAATTCTATTATTCATAAATGACATACATGTACATAGTAACAAATGAGAAAATTAGTAAACTCTCTACCAGACACATTCTAGACTTGTCCAAATTGAAAGCATTTGCAGACGACAATTCAAATGTGACTCAAATGTCGTGATTTGTCTTGGGAAGAGTAGAAAACATTGTTGGAAAAGGAGAAAATGCTGGTTACCAGCATTTTCTCCTTTTCCAACAATGTTTTCAAGAGGTGTTTTCCTCAGGGTTGTTAAAACTTGACATTGTGTGGAACTAGAAGGCCCTGAAGGGCCTGAATATGCTCTACTGGCAGGGAATTAAATCTTGCTTTTATGCTAGCATACATTATGAATTCATGATGCAAAAAGACAAACAATAAATGAAATCTTTCAACTTGAAATGGCTACTTTTCCCATACTGTTTGTTGGATTTCTTTCAAAATCAATTAGGTTGAAGCTATTGATAAGATTTACAAAGTCTGCAGGTTTCATTAGCATAACAATAGTTGAAATAAACCAATCCATTCTGCAAACATGATTCAAAAAGGAAACAGCACAGTTTTAAGGCTGAAATTATTATCAGTTTATATTATCTTGTAGAAAGCAACATATGATTGAATGGTCTGACCATGAACATTCAATTACACCTGACTTGGCAGTTTCAGTATTTGAGTATGCATGATCTAGGAGAGATCCAGATTCATGGGTTGGTTTGTGTACAATCTGGTTACAATGCAGCTCTTTTTCCAACATTAATTATATATCCTCAATTTTTTTTACATATTTTAAGCCTGAATATAATCTAAAAGAAGCCGGTGAATTTGGGGAAGACACAATTACATGTACATATACAACCAGATGTACTCCATGAATGAAATTCTTTCTTGAATTCAAATCACCAAGCCTTTTGTCCCATTTTAGTATTTCACATCAAGTATAATAAGTATATGAGACAGAGTCAACAAATGGCTGCTTTTCCTAACCTGATAGCTGGATTCTCTTCATTTATGACTGGTTTCAATCCCTTGATGATACAAAAATGATGGTTTTTTTTTTTCAAAATTGATAGGCTTCAAATTATTAATGATGTAAAGCAGCTATGCAAGTTTTACCAAAATCCAACCCAAACTACAAGCTTAATCCCTTAAACAGGAAATGTAAATTTTCAACAAAAAAAAATGGCTACTTTTTCCACATTGTTTCTTGGATTTTTTTTCAAAATCAATAGGATTCAAGCTGTTGATGAGACAAAACAACTGGGTGAATTTCACAAAAATCTGATTACAAATGCAGACTTTATCATGTAAACAAGAATTGGAAATTTTCAACATGAAATGGCTACTTTTCCCACATTGTTTCTTCGATTTTTTTTTCAAAATCAATAGGGTTGAAGCTACTGATGAGATAAATAAACTGTGATTTTCATGAAAATCTGACCAGAAATACAGACTTTATTGCGTAAACAAGAACAGAAAATTTAAATTTTCAACTTTAAATGGCTACTTTTCCCATACTATTTGTTGGATTTTTTTCAAAGTCGATAGGGTTGAAGCTATTGATGAAATAAACAAACTGTGCAAGTTTCACGAAAATCTGAAGTTATTTGCAGACTTTATTGCGTAAACAAGAACTGGAAATTTTCAACTTGAAATGGCTACTTTTCCCATACTGTTTGTTGGATTTTTTTCAAATTCAATAGGGTTGAAGCTATTGATGAGATAAACAAACTGTGCAAGTTTCATGAAAATCCGGCAACAAATGCAGACTTTATCGCGTAAACAAGAAAAAGACTAACGGACGGACAGACGGACGGACGGACAGACGGACGGACGGACAGACGGACAGACAGACGGACGGACGACGGAAACCCCGCCATGACATAAGCTCTGCTGGCTTTCAGCCAGCAGAGCTAAAAATGTTAACCCTTTACCAAATAATCCCGAGTTTTAATGATCTTGATAAAGAAGGCTTTTGAAAAGATTGTTGGAAAGGGAGAAAATGCTGGTAATCAGCATTTTCTCCTGCTTCCAAAATGTTTTCTGCCAATTCAAAGACAAATGGCATCATTTGAGCCACATCAAATTTGTATGCAAATTCTTTCCATTCCCTCTTGTCTAAAATTTAAACTGAAAAACATTATGACAAATAGAGAAAATAGTCTTTTGCTAGTCTTCATTTCATTTACCACACTGTTTTGGAAGATCTTGACATACAATATGACAGGCTTTCCAAAGAAATGTACCTGTATCTAAAAAATGCCTATAAATGAAACGCAATACCTAAAACAAGGAGGAATGAATAACATTGTGCCAAATGGAGAAAATACTCATTTGGAGCGAAATCTCCATTCAGCACACATTTATTTTCCCCTGAACACTTTACCTGAACAAATTTTTTTTTCATTCTTCCAACTGAAAGCATTTATAGACAACAAATTAAATGAGGCTCAAGCAATGATATTTGCCTTTGAAAAGGTAGAAAACATTGTGGGAAAGGGAGAAAATGCTGATAACCAACATTTTCTCCTTTCCCCACAATGTTTTCTACTCAATCAAATGCAAGGTTCATCATCTGAGCCACCTTCAATGTGTCATCTGCAAATACTTTGAATTTTGACAAAGTGTAAAATTTTGTTGTGGGGTAAAGGCTTAAGAAAGATATGTTCCAATCTTTACCAGACAAAAAAGTTTCAAACTTGCCAAATCGAAGCATTTGCAGGTAACGAATAAAATTTGTCTCTGAAGGGTAGAAAACATTATGGGAAAGGGAAAAAATGCTGGTTACCAGAATTTTCTCCTTTTCCTTCAATATTTTCAAAACACTTCTTCCTCAGTTTCCTTAAAACATACTAAGCCCTGGTAGTGCAGTCAGTAGCATACAGGACTTGAGAACAGGGGGCTGTTGGTTTGATCCCCGGCTAGGCCAATTTCTTTCCGAGGATTAATGACAGTCATTGCGTCATGATTCGTTCCTCTCTCATTGCTGATCAAATGATGATTATGAGTGAAAGCAGCCAGTGGCTTGGACAGAATATTGTGTAGAGTACTAGTAAATGTGTGGATAGGTGCACTGGCTGCTGCGATAAAACTGAAATAATGTTGGAAACGGCGTTTAACACCATACAACCAATCAATCAGTACTTTGAACATGAGATTGCTTGGCAAAATGGTTAAGTTTTTGTTTGTATGGTGTTTGACACTGTTGTCAACATCATTTCAGTTTTATTGGGATGGCATGTGCACCTATCCATGCTTTCCTAAGGTGTTTTCTACCAGTGCTTCATACACTATTCTTCTCAAGTCTTTGGCTGCTTTCCCACATAACCATAGTTGAAACAATGATCAGTGGAAAGGGTTGAGTATGGTAGAGAAAGGCATTACAGTTGAAAAGTAACGGTCTTAACCCTTTCCCAAACAACAAATTTTGGACAGGTCCAAATTGAAACAGTTTGCAGACGACAATTTTAAATTTGATGAAAATGGCAGAAAGTTCTCAAAAAGGGTAGAAAACACTGTGGGAAAAGGAGAAATTGCTCGTTACGAGCAATTTCTCCTTTTCCCACAGTGTTTTCAAAAGACTTGTACTGCAGACACATGAAAACCAGGATTTGTTTGGGAAAGGGTTAACCCTTTCCAAAACAACAAATTGTAGACCCTTCCAATTTGAAAGCATCTGCAGACAACATGTTTGAAAGTGGTACAAATGAACTTCAGTTTTTCGACAAATACAAAAACATTGTGGGAAAAGGAGAAAATGCTGTTTACCAGCATTTTCTCCTTTTCCCACAACGTTTTCAATAGGCCTCTTCCTCAGGGACGTAAAAACACAGGATTGCTTGGTAATGGGTTAATTACAGGATTTGTTTTTGATCCTTCACTAAAACAATTTGTTTGTTTGAAATGTAATTCATGCCATTTTCAACAGTATTTCAGTCCTATCACAGCTACATCTCACTAAATTGATGTCAATGGAATTGTCACATAAATTGATATTGCAAATTCTCATAGTTTTGTACAATGTAAACCTAAGATCACATTCACAGTCTGTGCTGGGTGATCTCTGATTTACACTGCTAGTAGGAACACATTCCTTTGACCAAGGAGTTAATAAATCTATACAGGCTAAACATACATGCATGTACGAAAAAGTAATACAAATTATAGGAAAAAAGATGCATATATATATATGAAAGGATAGTGTCCTTTTTAAAAATCAAGATTTGAAAAAAAATGTGGGGAAAACAAGTACTGGTAATTGATTTTGACAAGCACTTCCTCATTTTCCCACAATAATTTCATCACTATCTTGACCACAGGGACATGAAAACTTCAGTATTGCTTTATTTCAGATAAACCACTCAGGTACAGCATTAGTGAAATTCCTTGATCCAAAGGTTTCAAACAGACTTATTATTTATTCTTGAAATTTTGGATACATAACTTGCTCCATGTTTAAAATTTGAAACATCTACCCATAGCCAAAAAAATCAAAGGTAATCATTATGACTGAAAAATTAATATTTTCTCACAAAAAAAAAATATTGAAAGTATATACCTCTCATCATACCGAGCACGCTGTAGTGAAGTATAATACCAATCAGGGGAGATAAATGTTACAATTGTGTCAAAATGAGTTCTTTCCCTTCAACCATTACAAGCCATGGCTTTAACAGATCTGGGCCAATATTTACCAAACGTTCTTAAGAGCATTCTACATCAGATTCTAGAGAAACATCTCAATTCAAAGTAATGCAACGTCTGATTGGCCAAACCAAATGGTTTTGCTAGACCAAATGGTTTAGCCAATCAGAAGTTGTGTTACTTCTATAATTAGACAAAGAATGTTCCTAAGAATGGTTGGTGAATAAAGACATAACGAGGACTTTCTGACAAATACCCCACACTGGTTGCTTTTTCATTGGTTCAGAAAAAACAAGAGGGCCATGATGGCTCTGTATCACTCCACTGGCTTTTAACCCTTTACAACACAATTCCGAGTTTTAATGACCCCGATAGAGAAGGCTTTTGAAAACATTGTGGGAGAAGGAGATGATGTCAACCAGCATTTTCTCCTTTTCTCACAATGTTTCCTACCCTATTAAAGACATAAATAATCATTTAAGCTATATTCAACTTGTTGTCTACAATGGCTTTTTATTTGGTCCTGTCAAAAAAATTGTGGTTTTGTAAAGAGTAAAATAAATCTATCAAGAACTTACCTGGCATTCACAGAGACATACAACATACAAAGTCTGTATAGCAATAAACTTACATGGAAAAAAATAATTTCCCTGCCACTCTCTAACACAAGAGGGCCATGATGGCCCTGTATCGCTCCACTGGCTTATAAATATAAACCACGAAGAAAAGTCTTCACTATATAAGCCCTTATAAAACTTTGACCTCATGGCTACAGTCTGACTAAATGGGGAATATTGTATTAGAAGAATAACATGCCAAATGTGGGAGTTCTTGGCCTTATGGCTGGTAACAAGATGGTTTCTGAACTTTTCACTCCATAAACCCATGTAAAACTTGTGATCCCTGGTGCAGGGCCAAACTTGATCCTAGAGCTGTAACTTGGGCCCTCTTTGTAACTGTCCACTAAATAATGCTATAATTATATGCAAAATTTGGTAGCCTAAGCCTTATGGCTATGTACACCAAGATTTAAAAGTTTTCCCTATGTAAGCCTATGTAAATCTTGTGAACCCCCCCCCTCCAAGTATGAGGCCAAATTGACCCCAGGACTATACTTTGGACACTTTTGGTAGACTCCAACTAGATCAAGCTAAATGCCAAATTTGGTAGCTCTAGGCCTTATGGTTTCAGACAAGAAGATATTTAAAGTTTTCTCTATATAAGCCTATGTATAAAACTCGTGACCCCTCGGGCAGAGCCAATTTTGACCCCAGGGCTATAATTTCAAGAAACATGATAGAGGTCTACTACATAAAGCTACATGCCAAATTTGGTAGCCCTATGCCTTATGGTTTCAAACAAGAAGATTTTTAAAGATTTCCAATATTTTTCAGTTTTGTTGTCATGGCAACCAGAGTTTTTGAAGGAATCAAATTCTTTCAAGAAATTCTAAAGAGGACCATGTCAGGATAATTTCTGTGAAGTTTCGTGAAAATCGGATGGGTAGTTTCAGAGAAGAAGATGTTTGAAATAAAAGTTAACGCACGGACGGACGGACGGACGCACGACGGACACCGGGCCATGACATAAGCCCGCTGGCCTTCGGCCAGTGGAGCTAAAAAAAAAAGTCATTATCTTTTTTGAATGTAAAGACAATGTCAGTGAATACCTGCAGGTTTTCTGAATGGCATGAAAGGTGAAATGCTGGAACAAAAAAGTGAATGATAAAAACCTTACTTTATATTAAATATACCACTTGTCTGAGAATATATATTAGCATCAAAATAAATCATTTTATCCTGTCACCTTCTATAAATTCCGTCGTATAACAGGGGGTCATATAAACTTGGTGATATACGGTCACTTGACCACGTGACTAGGTTTATTATGTCAGTTGGTCACGTGATCAAGGTTTATTAGGCTAGTTGGTCATGTGACCAGCCGGAACTCCTTTTTTAGGTGCCGGTACACGAAATCAATATTTCAAAGTAAAATTATCGCTTAAAATTCGATGCACATTGATTTTTCTTATTATTTAAAATAAATTAGAATTCTTCGCCACAACATTCTTCCGAGGGTTTACGTCACGTTTATGACGTAGTCAAAATTATTCATGACGTCATTATTACAGCTGCATACCAAAAGCGCTTTGCACAGTTCGCCATACAAGTGTGTTTTTTTCATAGTGCGAAAGATGTCAATACGTGCCTTAATTTCGAGCGAAATATTCTATCTAGTCGGATTTATGTTTGTAAATGTGAAACAGGATAAACAGAACAGTGTCGTGGATTGGAAAATTTGAAGAATAGCCAGTAGTGTCTTTGATTCCAGGAAATTTTGTCAGGCTCGGCTCGGGAATTTTATCAGTACCATAAGATAATGAATAAAAGGTAATGTAGTCTTTGTATCATGTCTGTTTTTTGTTTTTTGTTCATTTACAGTGCGTGACAGGATAAATAGAATAGATGGTTGGTGTCTTGGATGGTTTAAGTTTATCGGGCTCGGCTCCGGAATTTATCCGGTTCGCCTTCGGCTCACCAGATAAATTCCTCCGCCTTGCCCGATAAACTTAACCCATCCAAGACACCAACCATCTATTCTCTATCTCCCTGAAAACTGAACATTTTCTCTTCATTTTGAATACCTATCAAATAGGACACTTTGACAATCAAGGGAGATAAATAGTAACAAACTTTATGTATCTTATAAGAGGAGTTGTTTCCCTTGATCACTAAAATTTAAGTCACTCTATAAGCCCATGTTAAACTTGTGATCCCAGGGATGGGGCAAATTTTGACCCAAGGGCTATGAATTGAAGAAATTTGGTAGAGGTCTAATAGATGAAGCTTCATGCCAAATTGGGTAGCTCTAGGCCTTATGGTTTCAGACAAGAAGATTTTGAAAGATTTTCAATATTTTTCAGTTTTGTTGCCATAGCAACCATAGTTTTAAATGGAATCAAATTCTTTGAAGAAATTTGAAGAGGACCATGGCAGGATAATTTCTGTGAAGTTTCATCATGAATTGGATGGGTGGTTTCAGAGAAGATGTTTGAAATAAAGTTAACACATGCACAGACGCACAGGCGGATGGACACACACACACGCACGACGAACACAGGGCCATGACATAAACTCGCTGGCCTTTGGCCAGTGGAGCTAACAAGTCAAAGACCAAGAAATCCTGGTAGAGTTGATCAATCATAAGGGAAATGGCAGGTGCACAAGGTTGTTAAAACTTGGGATTGTGAGGTAAAGGGTTAATGAGCTGTTCAACCTTGAAAACATCTCTGTAAAGTTTGCATAACCAGCATGAAATTACATACATTTTTAATACATGTATATGGTTACATTTAAAAAAGAAATAATGTGACAAGATATGAACCATTTACCACACAATCCCAAGTTAATTTTAACGACCCCGAGATGGAAAACTTTTGAAAAACATTGTGGGAAAAGGAGAAAATGCTGTTAAGCAGCATTTTCTCCTTTTCCCCACAATTTTTTTTCTACTCAAAGGCATTTCATCATTTGAGCCACCTTTAATTTGTTGTCTGCAAATGCTTTGAATTTTGGACCTCTAAACTTATATCATGTGATAAAATGTATTTTTGTACTACTTTGATGTTTTTGAAAGAGAAACAAGACAGCATAGACTATATGTAATGAATCTACCCAGTATCATACAAGATATTTCAAATTGTTTGTTTTGGTCTTTTACATTGTCCCACAATGTTTTTTACCCTTCCCATCACAAATTTTAGTTTTCTGGTCGTATTTATTTTGATACGCAACATTCTATTGTTTGATATTTTGGCTATTGCCTTTTTCAGGAGTTTGAAACAGTTTTTTCTCCAGAACATTTTTATAGTGTGAATTACTGCAGCCATACTGTTTTACAAGAAAGTAAAACAATATGGCTGCAGTAATTCACGCTAAAGCAATGTTCTGGAGGAAAAAGTGTTTCGAACTCTTGAAAAAGGCAATAGCCAAAATATCAAATGATAGAGTGTTGCTTATCATAGTGTTTCATTCATTCCCTGAGGAATTCATAGTGTCATATCTATTTTGTTGTCTGCAAATGCTTTCAATTTGGACAAGTGTAAAAGTTTGTTGTTTGGTAAAGTGTTACAGTCACACAACAATCAGAAGTCTATCATACATATTGTTAAGCCTAAAGCACCTTTCGTTACTCAAGATGTCTTTGCCCCCAGTGTAGATCAAAATCACACTGCAAAAAAGTACATTTTGGTCTTTGATATACACTGCCCGCTTTTCTGTCATTTTAGGCAAGGGCTATCTTGAAATTGCTCTTCTTAGGGTTAAAACCACAGACATGAAAAATTCCGTTTGGGGTTATTTGGTACAATGGTCAAGAAAGTCAAATATGTACTAGAACAGGTTTGACCTATACAGTCTGGACTATTCATCTTTTGAACATGCCATGATGTTTCAGTGCTTTACAAAGTCCTGTCAGAGCCATGCTCTGTGAAAAGGGGGCTAAATGCATCTGCAAAAAGTATCACCCATGTCAGCCTGTGCAATCTGCGCAGGCTGACATGGGTTGATACCTTTTGAAATGGGTCAATGGACCAGTGTTCACCATGACTCAGTCTGTTACTACACAAAATGGATTTTATGAATCCACAATTATGTGATTGCATGCCTTATCATGCATCACAGTGATGCATTAAACCACCTTTTGCCACAGCATAGCTCATGTATATTGATGGATTAATCCCTTATCAAACAATACCCTGTTATCAGCACCATTCGGATTTGGGCTTTTGAAAACATTGTAGGATACAGCTAAAATGCAGGTGACCAGCATTTTCTCCTTTTCCCTCAAGGTCCTTTTACTCTTTCAAGGATAAATCCTATAATTTGAGCTGCATTTTATTTATTGTATGCAAATGCTTCCAATTTGGGCAAGGCATAAAATTTGTTGTTAAATTCATTAAGAATGAAACCAATGATTGAGCTACAATCATGATTATTTAGCCTTGGTACAATCTTTCATAACAGGATCACGCAACTACCCTGGTTCTCTCTAAAGGTCCAAATGGTCCTATTTGTACAATAACAGGTTTAACCCTTTACCAAATGACAAAATTTTAGACTGGTCCAAACTGAAAGCATCTGCAGACAACAAATCAAACATGGCTAAAAATTTAACCTTGTTTTGGGAAGGGTAGAAAACATTGTTGGAAAAGAAGAAAATGCTGGTTACCAGCATTTTCTCCTTTTCCCACAGTGTTTTCAAAAGGCTTCTTCTTCAGGGTCATTAAAAGTTAACCCTTTACCAAACAATCCCAAGTTTAACTCTTTAGCACGCGAAAAAATTTTAGCTTTTGCAGACTAAAAATGAAACACAGCTTAAATGATGCAACTTGCCATTAATTGAGTAGAAAACAGTGTGGAAAATTCCAGGAAAAGAAGAAAATGCTTGTTACCACCATTTTCTCCTTTTCCCACAATTTTTTCAAGTTTTCTTTCTCACGTTTGTTAAAACACGGCACTGTGTGGTAAAGGGTTTAACAATCCTGAAGAAGAAGGCCTTTGTAAACACTGTGGGGAAAAGTGACAAGAGGGCCATGATGGCCCTGTATCGCTCCACTGGCTTATAAATATAAACCATGAAGAGAAGTCTTCACTATATAAGCCCTTATAAAACTTTGACCCCAGGGCTACAGTTGGACTAAATGGGGAATAAGTGTATTAGAAGAATAACATGCCAAATTTGGAAGTTCTTGGCCTTATGGCTAGTAACAAGACGGTTTCTGAACTTTTCACTCCATAAACCCATGTAAAACTTGTGACCCCTGGTGCAGGGCCAAACTTGATCCTAGGGCTGTAACTTGGGCCCTCTTTGTAGTTGTCCACTAGATAATGCTATAATTATGCAAAATTTGGTAGCATAAGCCTTATGGCTATGTACACCAAGATTTAAAAGTTTTCTCTATGTAAGCCTATGTAAATCTTGTGAAACCCCGCCCCCCCCCAGCATGAGGCCAAATTGATCCCAGGACTATAATTTGGGCACTTTTGGTAGACCCCAACTAGATCAAGCTAAATGCAAAATTTGGTAGCTCTAGGCCTCATGGCTAGGTACAGGAAGATTTTTAAAGTTTTCTCTATATAAGCCTATGTAAAACTTGTGACCCCTGGGGCAGAGCCAATTTTGACCCCAGGGCTATAATTTCAAGAAACATGATAGAGGTTTACTACATAAAGCTACATGCCAAATTTGGTAGCCCTATGCCTTATGGTTTCAGACAAGAGGATTTTTAAAGTTTTCTCTATATAAGCCTATGTAAAACTAGTGACCCCTGGGGCAGAGCCAATTTTGACCCCAGGGCTATAATTTCAAGAAACATGATAGAGGTCTACTACATAAAGCTACATGCCAAATTTGGTAGCCCTATGCCTTATGGTTTCAGACAAGAAGATTTTTAAAGATTTCCAATATTTTTCAGTTTTGTTGCCATGGCAACCAGAGTTTTTGAAGGAATCAAATTCTTTCAAGAAATTCTGAAGAGGACCATGGCAGGATCATTTCTGTGAAGTTTCATGAAAATTGGATGGGTAGTTTCAGAGAAGAAGATGTTTGAAATAAAAGTTAACGCACGGACGGACGGACGGACGGACGGACGCACGCACACACGGATGGATGGACGGACGGACGGACGCACGACGGACACCGGGCCATGACATAAGCCCGCTGGCCTTCGGCCAGTGGAGCTAAAAATACTAGTGTCTTGCATTTTCTCCTTTTCAATGATGTTTTCTACCCTAGCTTTCTGAGACAAATCCAATATCATATGAGCCAAATTTAATTTGTCTTCTGCAAACACCTTCAATTTGGACTTGTCTAAAATTTTGTTGTCTGCTAAAGGGTTAACTCTTTACCACACAACAAACTTTTAGACCAGTCCAAATTGAAAGCATTAGCAGATAACAAAATAAACGTGACTCAAAAATTGAACTTTTGTTTTGGGAAGGTTAGAAAACATTGTGGGAAAAGGAGAAAATGCTGGTTACCAGAATTTTCTCCTTTTCCCACAATGTTTTCAAAAGGCTTTGTGTTGAGGGTCATTAAAACCCGTGATTGTGTGGTAAAGGGTTAAACTACACATTTACAACTCAAGCCTAGACAACTCATCCTTGGTGTAAATCTTTCATGACACAGTCAGATGAACAGTCGCCACTACATGAGCTCAGCAAGTCTATTTGTATGACCCTAAAACCCAGTATGTATGTGTATGTGTATTCTCATTGTCATTGCGGTCAGTTTGGACCAGAATCAGGCTGCATAAAATGCACAAAATGTGCAGTCTCATCTTGGATCTTTACTGTCCGTTATTATTATGGGTGACACTTAAGTGAATCAGCCCCTCTACGTGGTAATTTACAAGTACATCCCGTAGATTCTCAAAGCCCATGTCTGTGGTATATATATATATATATGGACCTAGAAATTTAAGTCATTTATATCATTAAGGTATCAAGGCTCAGTTTGTTTGCTACTGCGAGCTGAATGGAGCAGGATCAGACTGCGCAACAGGGCAGTATGATCTTGTGTCTAGTCTTTCAACAATAGCAAAGCATTACAAGTTACTACTATATAAAGTCACGTTTCTACAGTTAACTCTTTCGGCGCCAAATAAACACACTTTGCTTCTTTTGATGGTTGTAAATACAATCCACTGAGTCTCCGGAAGACTTTTATTATATAGGCATGACTAAACAAGCGGAGGGCATAGATCAAAGATCAGACTGCATGTTCTGTGCAGTCTGATCTTGATCTATGCCGTCCGCAAAAGTCCCTGTTTTTGCCTATGGTGCTGAAAGGGTTAAAAATACATCTACATTCATTTTCAGCCAGATTTTAAGTCATTTCATATGTGTTTTATTAAGCTATAATAGTTCTTGTGTCTTAATCCTAAGTGTTGCATAGATTATGATGGACAGAAAATGCATTTCATTTTCTGGATTAAGGCCTTCCAAGAAATCACTGTCGTGACTTTTCTGTTTTAAATCTAAGATTTCCGATATGTGTATTTGTCCCATACACTGTATACATTGGTGACTTTTCTATGTTTATACAGCTGATCAATTCTGAACCATATTACAGTTTACTGTGTTTCAACCGTGTTTTTCTCTCTGGCTGTAAGGATGTATCTGTAAAAGGTAAACCATTCTAAATGTTTGTATATATTTAGATATGTATGTCATTAGTATTATGGGCTGGAGGCCTTTATACTTTGAATAAAATATTGTATTGTATCTAAATAGGTAAGAAATATTTAAAACACGTATTTCAAGATAATGGGTTGAAATCTAGTCGTGCTAATTCATCCTTGGTACAGTCTTTCATTTCAGTGCTAAATATATACCTCAAATCTGACATTTCACTGTTTCAAAAAATCGTATCTGTATGGCAACTGGCTTTAACTATACAGCTACAGTCCAAGAAATTCATTTTCCATACAAGCTGTCAAAACAAGGTCATGTGAATTTTGGCATTTGTGTTGCTCAAAAAGTCATATTTCTACGACTAAAGAACATCCATCTTTGGCAAAATCTTTCTTGACAGGGTCATGTGAACATTCCACATTTGAAGTTTTCAAAAAGTGGCAATTGTATGATATAAGGCCTCTAAGTCTGGTAGAGCTATCCTAGGTAGATGGAGTCAGGTGAACACCCACCTCGCCTGTCTCTCCTTGTCTTCCTGAAAATATAGAGAATACAGCCATGTTTATTCGTCCTAGACTTAATCATGTCTTTCCTTGCAGGAATTGTATTAGACAAAAATGCTACCTGACAAAATTTCAGATTTGTTAAAACTGAAAGCATTTGCATAATTTTTCTTCAGTTGGATGGAAAACATTGCAGAAAAAGGGAGGAAAAATGCTGGTCACATGCATTTTCTCCTTTTTCCACAATGTTTTTAAAATCCTTTTTCCAAAGGGTTGTTAAACTTTGTTTTTTGTGTTTAACACCATTTCAACATTACATCTATTTCAGTTATATTGCTGTGGCAAGCCCACCTATCCATGCTTTCCTGGAGTCTCTTTTTCCAGTACTTTGCCCGATATTCCAATATTCAACCCAAACAACTGTCTGCTTTCCTACATGATCACAGGCAAACATTGATCAGCAGAGATGAATGGATCCTGTGGAAGTGACTATCATCAATCCTTGGACAGAGCTTTGTTGAGCTTGGGATTCAAACTACTCACCCCCCCCCCCCCTTCAAGTCCTGTATGCTACCATCATTTGAGTCACATTTGAATAGTCGCCTGCAAATGCTTTCAATTTGGACAAGTCTAAGCTTTTGTCTTGTGGTAAAGGGTTAAAACATTGGAAAATTTTGTACAGGGTCAAACACTATAGATAAGACTGGACCTAGAAATGTTATTGGTACAGTAGATATACACAGTCCGATCTTGACTTATACTCTCTGCAAAAATTCTATCAGCACATCTACAGTTTACAAAGACCAACTAGCAGACAGTCTTTCTCACCTTAATGCAAACCATTTTTTAAAAATATTGTGGCAAAGGAGATAATGCAGATGGTATCACTCGGTCCTAACAATCGGTTTCTATCTGGCCAAAAAGTCAGAAATGAAACGGTACTAACCAAAGACATATTAAACATGGAAATGGTGAAGAATAATACCATAGCAGAGCTCCAGACAGAGGGAGTGATTTTGATTTCAAAATTGAAAATATTAATCACTCTCCACTAAACCCTATGTTATGGGTACTCATTAGAACTGTCTCATCGGGATGATTCTAATGAGTATTCACAACATAGGGTTTGGAAGTGAAACAATGGATTTAGAATACTATCACTTCCTTTTATCTGGAGGTCTGCCATAGGCTGAACTATGTACATGTACTCTACATTTTATGTCCAAAAGCTGGCTGATTATTGGGACAAAAAATGTAGAAACATGAGAAATTATTCATAGATCTATCACTACAATGTTTTCATTACTGTTCATGTATTTAAATTCATGTTGATAATTCATAGTTAAAAGGGGCCTTTTAGATTTTTATGCTGCAAATAAATGTTTGGAGAAACACTGGTAAATTCTAAAAGGGCAGCTATGAGATGGCCTCCAACAGGAAAGAGGAACAGAGGAAGACCCAAAGAAACCTGGAGACACTCCAACCAGAAAGAAATAAAAAAATTGATTTTATATTCTATAGTTGTATGGTATTTAACGCCATTTTCAACATTATTTCAGTTATATCGTGGTGGCCAGTGCACCTAAACATGCTTTCCTGGAGTTTCTTTTTACCAGCACTACGCACGATGTTCTGTCCAAGCCACTGGCTGCTTTCCCACATAACCATCATCAAAACAATGGTCGGCAGTGAGAGAGGAATGAATCCTGTCACAATGACCGTCAGAATCCTCAGAAAGAAACTGGCTGAACTGGGGATCAAACCAGCAACCCCCAGTTCTCAAGTCCTGTACGCTAGCAACTGAGGTACCAGGGCTTGGCAAATCAAAAACAGAAAATGGTAATGGGGTCAGGTACAGCAATGGGCCAAGGACAAATCTAAGTGGAAAGCTCTGGTAATAGCCTTATGTGCATCCTAGCACGAAGTGGATTAAACAAGTAATACTTTTCTCTGCAAACGAAAGGAAACTGGACAGTAAAATGCAGAAGAAAGGCGCAAGTTTGGCTTTCACATAATGGAATGGCCGCTATGCAGTCCGTGACCCCTCTTGTCTTTCGTCATGGGATCGGGTTCGACATCATCATACTGATTTGAGTACACTCTCACATACTCGACATAATTCATTGATCACATGGCATTCCTACAAACCTTGCGAAATTCTTGCACAAAATCTAGATTCCTGAAAGGGCTACGTAGTCCATTGAGGAAACAGATATAACGGAAAAGAAACTTAAAAAGTTATCTGCATCTGTCTTTCTAATTTCATAGAATAAGTGCTGTGACATCAATATTTTACACGTACATGTACCTTAGAGCAAAAATTTATTTTCTGATGAAGCAATATTCAGTGACGTGTCTACTGCTAAAAGTAGGACAATGATGGCATTTTCTATAACAAAAAAGGACTTTTCTAGTCTTTTAAACATGGCGGTACTTGTTATCCTTTTTATCTTCTCGTGCGATCTCGTGCTCTCTTGGCGGTCAACAGAATTACCAAAAAGGAACAGAAATACCAGAAGGAATTTAAGTTAGAAAACATTGTGAGGAAAGGATAAGGTGTTGGTTATCCGTATTCGCTCCCATTCCCACAATATTGTAAAACGCTTTCTTTCTCAGGCTCGTTAAAGCTCGACCTCGGCAGCACGAGATACCCAAATCTTCCCAAATCTACCCAAATCTCTCCCAAATCTACCAAAATCTCTCCCGAATCTTACCCATCTATTTAGGATATCTACTTTGACGAGGTTAGGTTGTGTAGATCAAGATCGAACTGCACAAAACTTGCAATCTAATCATGGATGTACATTGTCCCTTTTGCTGAGACATTTTGTACAACAGTAACCTTGAAACTGCAATTATATAGGTCTTATTTCTAGACTGAAAATGTGCGCTGGATTTATTCGGCGCTCTAAGGGTTAAACTCGTGGGTTTCGGCTATATATGCAAGATATTTCCTTCTGTGACAAACGAGAGTAAGTTGATGAATCGTTTTACAACAAAGACGAAAATAATCATCGTTTGAAAACAATTAGTCAAATACACTAACACTGGTAATACTGATGAGTAGGCTATTTGGCCCGATGAAAATGGCATAGGTTCATAACAATCGAACACAGAACGTCTTGATCACAAAAATAATCATCGTTTGAAAACAATTCGTCAAATATACTAACACTGGTTATAAATACTGATGAGTATTTGGTCCAGTGAGAATGGCACAGGTTGATGGCCGCTCATAGCAACAGAACACAGAAAGTCTTGATCACAAGATCGACGGTCTGAGTTACGACCACAGACACCACCAAACTTTTCAACAGTTTTTAACAAACCTAACATACAAGCTTTGAACAGGAAAATAAATCGGTTTACACCTTTTAATTGAAATTTATTTACTTTAGCCATTTTTCACTTTGTAATCGTATTGGTTACATTAGGACAGATTTGGGTAGATTTAGGTAGATTTGGGAATTTCGTGCCGCCCACGTGGGCAGCACAAAATACACAAATCTTCCCAAATCTTTTTGGGGAAGATTTGGGTAGATTTGGGAGAGATTTGGGTAGATTTGGGAAATATTTCGGCAGATTTGGGAAAGACTTTGGAAGATTTGGGTATTTCGTTCCCCCCTTTGAACTTGTGTGGTATTTCCGGTTCTTGACCGTGCCATCTATTCCAAATATAGATTTTAAAAGTCTTTGCACTATGGAAAACTTAACCCCTAACCTGTTAAATAACATCCTCGTTGACCCAGTTCCGATGTATTCCGTAAACTACATTGGTAATACTTCACACCTGGGTTAACGAGGGTGGTTAAATAACTAAAATTAAACTTTCAAAACAATAATAAAAACCCAAATATTGCTATTTCAAAGGTTTTTTTTTTTTTTTTTTTGAGGGGGGAATATCACCTTAATAGACAGTGTAGATCTAAGATCAGACTGCACGTTCTGTGCAGTCTGATTTTGATCTACACTATCAACAAAAAGGTCATTTTTTTTTCGCGCTTAGCAGCGTTAAGGGCTGCTTTCACTTTTGGACAAGTCTAAAATTTTTGTTGTCCGTTGTCTAGCAGTTAGGCTACTTTAAGATGGTTACGTCGAGAGGTCAGATCGAGTTAACGCCTAGCCAAACCAATCTCTTGTTTTAAACTTTAAACATATTTATTTTACATCGATTGAGAAACAAGCTCTTGCAACTTGTACTAATATCTCTCGATTCTGTTTGACAACCCTGATGAGGAAGACTTTGGAAAACATGGTACATGTAGGTAACCAGCATTTTGACCTTTTCCGAAGATGCTTTCTGCTCTTACCGAAACAAATGCCATCATTTGAGTCATATTCAGTTCGTCGTGCACAAAAGCTTTCGAATTGGACAAGTCTAAATGCTTGTTTTCTGTTAAAGAGCTCCCATCTTTTAACGACCCGAGGAAGAAGGCTTTTGAAAAAATTGAGAGAAAAAGAGTTTTCTCCTTTTCCCGCAATGCTTTCTACCATTTCAAAGGCAAATTTTATAATTTAATGGACATTTAACTTGTCGTCCGCAAAATGGTTTTAATTTGAACAAATCTAAAATTTTGTCGTCTGGTAAAAAGTTAATCAACACGAATGCAGGCTAAATCCATCAGTACACTATACATGTAATTGAGCCATACTCTTGCAAAAGAGGGCTTAATGCTTCTGCAAAAAATATCGGTCCAGGTCAGCCTACGCAGTCCGCACATGCTGACCTGGGCCGAAACCTTTTGCTTTGGGTAAATTTTCTGCATGTCAAAGGACCAGGAACCACATGATTCAGTCTGTTGTCAGAGAAAATGGATTTTATGGATCCACAATTATTTGAGGACTTGTTTGGTGTAATGGATCACGGAGACGCATCAAGCCCACTTTTACCGGAGCTCAATTAATTGTGGAAAATTTTGTGGCAATGTTTTCATAATGAATGCACGATGTGTGTAACAGTCTTGATCTAAAAAAAAAAAGTAAAAAAAAAAATCATAATAAATCCAAGAGGTGGTAGGGTTAACCCTTTACTAGGGATCGTATAATAGGCTCTTGAAAACATTGTAGGGAAATGGGAAAATGCTGGTAATCGGCATTGTCCCCCTTTTTTTCCCACAATGTTTCCTACTCTTTCAAAGACAAATTCAATCATTTAGGCACCATTGAGTTTTTTTTTGTATGCAAATACTTGTTTTCCTATATTTTAACCGGAAAGGTGAATCAAGTTGAAAGATGTACGGAGGAAAAAGCTTCACCACTTATGGTAAAAAAGACTCCATCATTATCTATTGATTTAGTAATCTATATTTCCCTTATTTGTCCAAACATTTTTACATTTTTACCATCTATTCCACTTTAAACGGATCCCAGATTAAAAAAAAAAAAAAAAAAGTCGAAATCAGTTGCGCGGTTCATGAAATGGACGAGTGGCAAATGTGTGAACGATTAATGGGGCAAGGGAGAAAACTCGTACATACTTCTGTCCTCTTATATAGCAGAGTTGCGTCCCTTACTATTGAGGACAAAATAAAACCAAAGACGAATAAAATGTGTTAGACGCAAGTCTGAAAAGCACGATTAAAAAAAAAAAAGTAGATTTAGATATAATTCTAATATACTATTTATGACGGGATCATAAATATTCACAGTTCTGAAGATATAATATAAGACAGAAAGTGCAATAAAAGACGTAAATGATGGTTTGTAATAAGGCGATTGTCTCCCTTGTATTTCATCACATCATAGAAAACACGACGGCCGCCAAAATTTAAAGTGGGAAATAACGGTTTGGTTTACAAGGTAAGATCATAAATTTACCGTGAATGATAAAGCACTGAAATCAATCAATAAATGAATGCGCTAACTTAGATGATTAATTGTGCATTGTTCAACACATGAAATAGGTACATTATCTAAAGTAGATCGGCATGAAGATCAACATCTATATACATGTGTTTTTGTTTACCTACTTGTATGTTATCGGCAAAAATCGTCAAACGAGCGTAGTTACCGCATCATTAAAAATTAAGTACCAAACTTTTGATAAGCAGAAATAGGATATTAAATAGCGTTTGTATTGAAAGCGTTCGCTTGATATTAATGTTTTGTTAGCGGGCGCTTCCGAAATGCACCTGGATGCAGGATCAGGATTCATTTCAATTTATAACCAAATTAGATTCACCTTGAGGCGTGAATCCTCGCGAAATTGTTTTCAGAATTGTTTAGAATAATCTTTATTTAACCCAGATAACTATATCACATGTCTGGATTTTTTTAAAAAGTATTAAGTGTTGATTCCTTTCTTTATTTGTCAAACATTTTCTCGAGAAGGGGGGGGCAGCATTGTTCCAATATAAGGGAGACTACTCTTCACATATCGTGGGTTAGGTTTTAAGAGTTCCTTCTCTTAGACCAATAAAACCAAACTGACGCGCCACACTTGCTCCATTCATAGTTTGATAAAAAATGAAAATAAACACGGTAGATATAGTGTAACATACATATTTAGATCCCCCAATGTGACCATTTTAGCACTTTTTATAGTTTTGTTCTACTACCTAGGATGTAAGTGGGCTCACTGTTGATCTTTTATCACACAATCCCAGCTTAACAACCCTGAGGAAAGAGGCTTTTGAAAACATTGTAGCAAAAGGAAAAAAACTTGTAACCATCAATATCTCTGTTTCCCACAAAGTTTTCTACCCTTCCAAAAACAAAAGTCATCATAACAGCCATTTTAGTTTTTCCTCTAAAAAATGCCTTAATTATGAATAAGTCAAAACTTTTGTTATGTGATAAAGGGTTTACTCTTTCCCAAATAACAACATTTTACACCTGTCCACATCAAAAGCATTTGCAGATGACAATTGGAATATTGCTCAAATAATGAAATTTTCCTTGATAGGGTAGAAAACATTGTGGGAAAAGGAAAAAATGCTGGTTACCAGGATTTTCTCCTATTTGCACAATGTGTTCTACTCTTCAAGGAAAAAAAATCTATTTTTGATCCACAGTTATTTTGTTTTCTGCAAATGCTTTTAACCCTTAAGATGCTAAATGCAGCTTTTGTGCTTTTGTTAACGCTTTACCACACAATCCCGGCTTTTAACGACCCAGAGAAAGAAGCCATTTGAAAACATTGTGGGAAAAAAAGAAAATGCTAGTAACCAGCATTTTCTCCTTTTCTGACAATGTTTTCTACCCTTCCAAACACAAATTTCAAGTTTTCAGCCACATTTAATTTGTCATCTGCAAATGCTTTCAATATGGACAAGGCTAATATTTTGTCGTTTGGTAAAGGATTAAAGAGTTCAAACTCCTTTTTCCAGTGCATGGCACATGATATACTCCTAACAGGAGAAAAGGCGATCAGAAATAGAGGCCTTTGATTAACTCTTTATCACACAACAAAATTTTAGACTGGTCCAAACTGAAAGTATTTGCAGACCAAAATTCAAATATGGCTCAAATATCAAAATTTGTTTTCGATTGGGTAGAAAACACAGTTGGAAAAAGAGAAAATGCTGGTTACTACTATTTTTTCAATAGCAGCATCTTTTTCAAGGTCTTAAAAACTCAGGATTGTGCAGGACAGTTTGACTCTTTACCAAACGATAAAATTTGTGTCCAGATGCAAAGCATTTACAGACAAGTCAGTTAACTCTTTACCACACGATCCTGACTTTTAATGACCCTGAAAAAGAAGCCTTTTGAAAACATTTTGGGAAAAGAAGAAAATGCTGGTAACCGGCATTTTCGCCTTTTCCCACAATGTTTTTCTACCCTTCCAAAAACAAATTTCAATTATTCAGTTACATTTATTTCTCGTCTGCAACTGCTTTCAATTTGGACCAGTCTAAAATTTTGTCATTTGGTAAAGAATTATAGCTCCAATTTTGGGACTTGTCTTATAACTCTTTATCAAACGACAACATTTTAGACCAGTCTAAATTGAAAGTGATTGCAGACGACAAAATAATTGTAACTGAAATATCACACAATCCCAACTTTTAACGACTCAGAGAAAGAAGCCTTTTGAAAACATTGCGGGGAAAGGAGAAAATGCTGGTTACCAGCATTTTCTCCTTTTCCAACAATGTTTTCTACCCTTCCCAAAATGAATTTCAATATTTCTGTCACATTTATTTTGTTGTCTGCAACTGCTTTCAATTTGAACTATTCTAAAATTTTGTCATTTGGTGAAGAGTTAACAATTTTGGATAAACTGTACCAGAGGAATGCATTTGGGTCAGGCTCTGTGAAAGGAGGGCTTAATGTATCTATTAACAGTATCTACCCAGATCAGCCTGCGCAGGCTGACCTGGGTTGAATCTCTTTGCTATTGGTAAATTTTCTCAAGCCAAAAGTAAGCCATTTTACTTCATGATTGATTCTGTAGGTTGTTAGCCAAAATGGATGTTATAGATCAATAGCTGTGTAATAACTAACTTACTTGGAATAATGCAACACAGAGATGTATTAAACCCTCTTTTTCCAGAGCATGGCTCATGTGTTGTGCTCCTCTGACACCAGATACATGAGGAGTAGTCATTCCTACGGTATTTGGTAACAAATTACATGACCCTGCATGCTTTTTCTTTTTCAAAAAAGAGTAAGTAGGGTTAAAATACCATAATTAAATTTTATTCAATGTTTTGTTTTCCTAATCAGTTTATTTTAAGGTTCCTAGCTGGCTCCTTCGACAGTGTCTGTTGCTCTTCAGTTTACATCTATTTTAATCAATTTGAGTGTATTTAAGTATATTTGACTATATTTGGGTGTATTTGTGTTAAATGTCAAGCAGCAAATTATATATAGTTTGGGAAATTTCCAGAATAGAGGTAGCTTTAATTTGGACTACCGAAAACTGAAAGTTTCTATTGAATAGACATTAATTGTGTTACAGTTTTTTCTACCTATATATTTGATGCTTTCTAGATTATTTTGCGGGTAAGGTCAAGTTTCTTTTTTACAGGTTTTTCCTCGATTCCACATTTTAGCTAATTTGAATTAGTTACAAACTTGTATAGATCTACAGTACAGGTCAATAGGGAGGGGTGATTTGTGAACACAAAATCACATAAAATCGCTTCTTGTTTGATCAAAGATGCAAAAGAAAAGACTAATAAACCCAGATAAAAATGAAATGGATCACTGATTTGTGTACAAGCCTTACGAATAGAGCCATTTCAATCAAAAGGATAAGATAAATAGGGTGGGGGAGTGGGGGGGTGTAGAGCTTAACTCAGTGCTTTAAATAGAACTGACTAAACTGGAAAACCCCAAAAATGTCATGTTCTATTTACAGAACCATATTGACACCATGCCCTCATTCCTCTGTGATTTCCTTCATCACTAACATTCCGTAGGCTTCAATTTCTTTGATCTTTTGACAGGTCTTGAGACATAAATAAGTGGCAGATGCCAAAACAAGAAAAAGTGCAACGGGAGGGGTTGAGAACCCAGGAAATTCATCCACTGTCAAATACTGAATAAATCTTTTTTGAGACTAGATTTAACTTAACCTTTTACCAAACATTCATGTGTGTTTTAACAATCTTAGGGGAAGAACATTTTTGAAAACAATTATTATTAACCCTTAAAGCGCCTTTCACGACTATAGTTGTCTTTGCAGCCAGTGTAGATCAAGATCAGGCTGCACAAAACATGCAGCCTGATCTTTGATCCACACTGTCTGCTTTGCTGAAACACTGTAGACAAAAGCAACCATGAAATTGCAATTATTGGGGTCGTATTCCTAGGATGAAAATGTCTGATAGGTTTGTTCGGCGTTTTATGGTTAACATCATGGGAAGAGGAGAAAATGATCCTTAGAGCTATAAGTGTTTTCCACGGTATATAAAACACAAATCCCATCATATGCACCACATTTTTAAAATTCATTGTATAGTCTCCTGCATGTGGTTTCAAATTTCACAAGTCTGATATTTTGTCATTTGGTAAAGAGTTACATGTAATAGCTGACACATTTTTATTCATGCATGTATTATAGGCTGGAGGCCTTATTACTGAATACAATGTATATTGTATTGTATTGCACCAACAATTTAGACACATTTGTTGTTTAACCCTGTACCACACAATCCCAAGTTTTAACGACTGTGACAAAGAAGCCCTTTGAAAACATTGTGGGAAAAGGAGAAAATGCTGGTAACCAGCATTTTCTCCTTTTCCCACAATGTTTTCTACCCAATCAAAGACAGAAATAATCATTTGAGCCACTTCAAATTGTCGTCTGCATATGCTCACAATTTGGACAAGTCTTAGATTGTGTTGTGTGGAAAAGAGTTAACTACACACATAAACTTGGATTAACTTACAATGTACGTTCCAAGGACCTCTGGTTACTGGTAATAAGCCTTATGTTTCTAATATTTCCTCTCAGATCTGTTTATTTTGTAATGGCAGACTGTAACTTATTTGATTACATAGTTTTCACTCGAGAGACTTCTCTAATTGTATTTATGCACGGGAATATTTAGACTTGTCTAAATTGAAAGCATTTGCAGATGACAAAATAAACGTTACTCAAAAATTTAAATTTGTTTTTGGAAGGCTACAAAACATTGTGGAAAAAGAAGAAAAAGCTTCTTCTTCAGTGTCATGTAAAGTCTAGATTGTGTGGTAAAGAGTGAGCTAAGCGCGACTCACTGACCTTTTGCGGAGGTGGTAGATCAAGATCAGAGTCAGTGTATAGAACGCGCAGTCTGATCTTGGATCTACTTTGTCTGATTGAGAGATATTGCTCTCCAAAAAATAAGGTTGAAATAACATTGTTTGGGATTTGTCTTCAAAGTTTTATTCAACTTATTTAGCAGGACAAGGGTTAGCTCTATACCTGAGGAACAAATTTAGACTTGCCCAAATTGAAAAAAAATGCAGACAACAAATCATGCATGTATACTCAAATGATAGGAAATTTCTATGAAAGGTAAGAAAACATTGTGGGAAGAGGAGAAAATGCTGGTTACAATGTTTTCAAAAGTTTTCTTTCTCAAGATTGTGAAAGCTCGGGATTGTGTGGTTAACTGTCAACCATATAAACACTTGTATTTACAATCATGAGAAAGATTGCCTTACAAAACTTTGTGGGAAAAATCAAACCCTTTTCCTCAGGGTCATTAAAACCCCGGACTGTTTGGTAAAGGATTAAAACTCAAGGTGCAAATCCAGGTACTTAACCCTTTACCGCACAGTGGCGCCTTCTAACGACCCTGGGAAAGAAGCCTTTTGAAAACATTGTGGGAAAAGGAGAAAATGCTGGTAACCAGCATTTTCTCCTTTTCTCACAATGTATTCTACCCTATCAAGAGAAAATTGCTCAATTTGAGCCACATTGAAAATGTCGTCTGCAAATGCTTTCAATATGGGCAAGCCTAAAATTTTGTCGTCTGGTAAAGGGTTAACTCTTTACCACACAAGCAAAATAATTATAGACTTGTCCAGATCAAAAGCATATGCAGACAAGAAGTTAAATGTAGCTAAAATTACAGAATTTGTATTTGATAGGGTAAAAAGATGCTGTGGGAAAAGGAGAAAATGCTGGTTACCAGTATTTTCTCCTCTCACAATGTTTTCATTAAGCTTCTTCCTCAGGGTTGTTTAAACTCGGGACTGAGTGGTTAAGGGTTATGGGGAAATAAGATCAAGATCAGCATGAGTTCTTATCTTGGTTGTACACTGTCCAATAAAATGAGATGATATTCTAGCCAAACATCGGCACAGAAACAGCCTATTAACTCTTTACCATACAATTCCAGCTTTTAGAGACTATAACAAGCAAGAAGGCTTTTGAAAACATTGTGGGCAAAAGAAAAATTACTGGCAACTAATGTTTTCTCCTTTTCCCACAACATTTTCTACATTTTTAAAGACAAAATTTCGACCATTTGAGCCACATTTCACTTGTCATCTATACATGCGTAGAATTTGGACAAGTCTAAAACTGTTAACTCTTACTATGCTGAATAACTGAAATGAAAATTGCCACTTGATGGTGAAAACCAAAATATTGTGATTTCAAAGTTTATTTCGCCGGGAAAAAAGTACTGTATTGGACAGTGTAGATCCAAGCTCAGACTGCACATTCTGTGCAATCTGATCTTGATCTACACTGCCTGCAGAAGGTCCTTGAGCTGGGCTTAGCAGCTGAAAGGTTAAGTGTCATTTGGTTGGGAAGAAAATCTAGATTTTTTTTCTAAACTCTTTTCCTCTTCAGGATTATAATGTTTATTTTCTTTGTTGTCTTGCAGCAAAACACTTTTGAAAAACATTGTGGAAATAGGAGAAATTAACTCTTTCACAATAGCCGGGCAACAAACATAGCTTTCTCAGGTGAGGCAAATCAAGATCAGATAGATAAGAATGCACAGTCTGATCTTTGATCTACACCATCAGATTGACAAAGCATTTGCAGACAATAGAATGAATAATGTGACTCAAAAATTGAAATCTGTCCTTGGATGAGTATAAACATTGAAGGAAAAGGAGAAAATTCTGGTCACCAGCATTTTCTCAGAGTATTTTTAAAAGCTTATCATGGGCAAATGGAAATTCTAGCAAGTCTTGTTTTCACAACTCATGATGGAAATTCTGTAAATATTTATCTTGATTAATTATTAACCCTTTACCACACAATTCTAGGTTTCAACGAACTTGTAAAATAAGACTTGAAAGTACTGTAAGAAAAGGAGAAAATGCTTGTATAACTAGCATTTTCTCCTTTTCCCACAATGTTTTCTACCCTTCTCAAATCAAATTCAATTTCGGGTTCACATTAATTTTGTCAAACTTTTACATTTGAAATAGGACAAGTCTAAAAATTTTGTTGTTTCGTAAAGAGTTTACCTAGTGACAAAATTTTAGACTCGTCCTAATTGAAAGCATTTGCAGACGACAAATTTGATTTTTATTATACGCCCGTCGAAGACGGGACGTATTATGGGATCACCCGTGGCGGGCGGGCGGGCGGCGTCCAGTTCTTTGTCCGGAGCATATCTCCAAAACTATACTACCTACGGTTATGAAATTTCATGTGTGGATAGATCTCATCAAGTGGGAGTGCAGTGCACAGGAATCATAACTCTTGCTTCCTTAATTTTTGAGTTATTGCCCTTTGTTGTTTTTCATACTTGAATTTTGTCCGGTGAATATCTCCAATACTATACTACCTAGGGTTATGAAATTTCATGAGTGGATAGATCTCATCAAGGGGGAGTGCAGTGCACAAGAATCATAACTCTTGCTTCCTTAATTTTTGAGTTATTGCCCTTTGTTGTTTTTCATACTTGAATTTTGTCCGGTGAATATCTCCAATACTATACTACCTAGGGTTATGAAATTTCATGAGTGGATAGATCTCATCAAGGGGGAGTGCAGTGCACAGGAATCATAACTCTTGCTTCCTTAATTTTTGAGTTATTGCCCTTTGTTGTTTTTCATACTTGAATTTTGTCCGGTGAATATCTCCAATACTATACTACCTAGGGTTATGAAATTTCATGAGTGGATAGATCTCATCAAGGGGGAGTGCAGTGCACAGGAATCATAACTCTTGCTTCCTTAATTTTTGAGTTATTGCCCTTTGTTGTTTTTCATACTTGAATTTTGTCCGGAGCATATCTCCAAAACTATACTACCTACGGTTATGAAATTTCATGCATGGATAGATCTCATCAAGGGGTAGTGCAGTGCACAGGAATCATAACTCTTGCTTCCCTAATTTTTCAGTTATTGCCCTTTCTTGTTTTTCATACTTGAATTTTGTCCGGTGAATATCTCCAATACTATACTACCTACGGTTATGAAATTTCATGTCTGCATACATCTCATTAAGGGGGAGTGCAGTGCACAGGAATCATTACTCTTGCTTCCTCAATTTTTCAGTTATTGCCCTTTCTTCTTTTTCATACTTGCATTTTCTCCGGTGAATATCTCCAAAACTATACTACCTAGGGTTATGAAATTTCATGCCTGCATACATCTCATTAAGGGGGAGTGCAGTGCACAGGAATCATAACTCTTCCTTCCTTAATTTTTGACTTATTTTCATACTTGAATTTTGTCTCGAGCATATCTCCAAAACTATACTACCTATGGCTATGAAATTTCATGCGTAGATAGATCTCATCAACTGGGAGTGCAGTGCATATGAACCATAACTCTTGCTTAATTTTTGACTTATTGCTCTTTCTTTATTTTGAAACTTTAATTTTGTCCAGTGCATATCTTCAGAACTATACTAGCTAAGGATATGAAATTTCATGCGTGGATACATTCCATCAACGGGAAGTGCTGTGCATATAAATTTCAACTCTTGCTTGCTTAATTTTTCAGTTATTGCCCTTTCTTGTTTTTTTTTCGAACTTGAATTTTGTATGATGCATATCTCTCAAACTATACTACCTCGGGTTATGAAATTTTAGGGCTGGATACATCTCATCAAGGGGTAGTGCAGTGCACATGAAATATAAATTGCTTATTTTTTATGCACCAGCATTTTCTCCTTTTCCCACAATGTTTTCTACCCTTTCCAAACCAAATTTCAATTTTTGAGTTACATTTAGTTTGTAAACTGCAAATGATTTCAATTTGGACTAGTCCAAACTTTTGCTGTGTGGTAAAGAGTTAATAGTAATACAATAATAAACAAGAGTTCCGTCAACACAAATACACTGCCATTATCTTCAATCAACAGTAAAAAAAAATATTCTGCACTACTATTTTTCTATACCTCCCCTTTATCATTATTATGCCCCAACTTTACAACTTGGGGTAAGACGGGCGTATCTTGCGACAATTTGCCGCTCTTGTTCTGATGATGTGGTTGGCCTTTGGAAGGGTAGAAAACATTTTGCAGATGATGTAGATCAAGATCAGACTGCACAGAATGTGCAGTCTGATCTTTGATCTACATCATCCGCTACCTGATGCTAGACTATGATGCAATTCATCTTCTGTAGCAGTGGGAATCTTCTTTCAGACCTCAAAAATAAGGGGAACTTCTTGATTTAGTAGTGATAGATTTAAAGAGTTACAAAAATAATTGAGTACAATTGACATAGCTGTAAAGTAATGATAATTTGTTTGAAAAAAAATTACATATAAGTAAAATGGTACTGCTACCCAGGAGTAGACCTCCTTCATTTTCAGTGACCTCATATTGGAATGTGGAAAAAAAACCATGCCCTTTGTGGGCTTGGCTTATTTGCTCTATACAATACTATTGCATTATAGATTTCTTGCACACACAACTAGGTATGTATCATTTATTTATGAGGCAGCAATACTGGGCCATCATGGCTCTCATGTGTTGATATTTCAGCCTAAGTAATTTACGACTACACAGAGGCAGTCATGGATGTTTGTCCGGCTACAGATGAAACATCAAAGATGCTGAAAGACTTACAGAAACAAAACATGTACCTGTTGCAAATGATTCAATCCCTGACATTCTTCATCATACTCTCTATCATGTATACAGTTGGTAGCCATTTTGGATGGATTTCCAGCATCAGGAATCTCCTTGCACTGAGGTACTACAGGTTTTTTTTAAAAAGATATGACCTGAGTTGGCTTTTGAGATATATAGGACCTGACATTAGTTGGCTTTTGAAACAGAGAATATGGCATAGGTTGGCTTTTGAGATAAAGAATTTGTTATCTCTTTGTACATAAAGATCTACCTGGTCAGAATGATTCACCTGCTGGTGTTCTTTATTATAGCATCAATAATGTACACATACATAGTTGGGATTCATTAATGATGGATTTCCAGCATAAAAGTATCTCTTTACAGAAATACAAAAATTATCATACAGAAGACCTACCATTAGTTTGCTTTTGAGATAAAATGTAACTAACTCTTGACCACGATAATATTATTATGTCCATATTGAAAGCAATTTGTTGACATCATTTATATATTAGCTTGAATAAAGGTATAGAGTATATGTTCCAGTTAGGGTCCATAACATAAGAGAGAGTAAATGATGGTAACCATGGTAGTACCGGTGCTTAGAAAACTTGAGTCCATGCTCCATCGAGCTCGTGCTCAAAGTTGAAGTCTCATTTACCAGTATGCTTACAGATGGTATGAAAATGTGAAATGAAGACTGATATAATAGGCAGAGACAAAGAAAAGCCACAAAGTTCAGAAGTTACACCACAAGATTTATCAAATTAATTTCATACAACTTTGAAATTCCATGCTCAGCTGAGTTGAGCATGGAAAAAGTTTTATAACCCAGATATTTCTAGATTTTTGGCCAGAATTTCACAAAGACTGAATTGGAATGTCACATGATCAATAACATGCATCAATTAAATGGGGTCAAATTCAAATAGGTGATGATGTCATAACTGATCCTATAGGGTTCCTGATTGCAACAGGCTGTTATTCAACCCTTTAACACACAATTCCGACTTTTAACAACCCTGAAGAAAAAGCCTTTTGAAAACATTGTGGGAAAAGGAGAAAATGATGGTAACCAGCATTTTCTCCTTTTCCCGTGTGCAATGTTTTCTACCCTTCCCGAATCAAATTTCAGTTTGTGAGCCACAGTTGATTTATCATCTGCAAATGCTTTCAATTTGGACCAGTCTACAATTTTGTCATTCAGTTAAGAGTTAAATGTCAAAATTGAACCTTTTTACTGAATGTAACAATTCAATTTCTTTCAGCTTGCAAGAAAATATATATTCAGTAGTATGTATTAGTGTTCAAACAAAAACTTTTGAGTCATGACAAAAGAAATAAATACACCCTTCAGAACATATTTGGTGCTCTGCCAACAATACAATTTCTCAACAGGAATACTCAAGCACAGCCTGTTCAAGAAAGTAGGAACAACATTCAGGTCACTCAGGCTGACAATGCTCAATCTAGAAAACAGAAAGTGAGCGTAAAATCCTCTGCTTTCAACTTCAAGACCCGCACCCTCAGCCATGCCAGAAAAAACAGCACAGAAATTCACAGGAAAGATGAAACATGGGTCAACAAAAAAGTTGGAGAATGTGCCAATTTGCGAGGTATAATTGATTTTTATCTAGAAGCTATTTTGGAAGAAAAGGTATAGGAATTATCCCAGCCATGTTGTCGTGGTCTCTGATATTACTAAGATATTACTTCAAACTTGGGCAAGTTACTTATTATCAAAAGGAGAACCATACCAGACTTACATGTAATTCTCAACACATATAGGACACGTTTTAGCCCCTTTTTCAACATGAGCCGTGGCAAAAGTGGGCTTAATGCACCATATGCAAGTCATTACATAATTGTGGATCCATAAAGTCCATTTTGTCTATCAACCGACTGAATCATGAGGTAGACTGGTCCTTGGACATGCAGAAAATTGACAAAAAGCAAAAGGTTTCATCCCAGGTCAGCCTGCGCAGACAGCACAGGCTAACCTGGGTTGATACTTTTTGCAGATGTAATAAGCCTCCTTTTCACAGAGCATGAATCAGGTCATAATTTTTACTGAAAAAGCACAAGCAGCCAAGTATTTGCACTTGCTGGCACTGCTCTTGTTTTCATTTGGTCTATAATTGTGATATCATTTCATGCTAAACTCTTTACTGGACAAAAAATTTGAGATTTGTTCAGATTTGAAGTATATGCAGACAGCAAAGTGAATGTGATGTAAAAACTGAAATCTGTCCTTGGAGGGGTAGAAAACATTATGGGAAAAGGAGAAAATGCCTATTATCAGCATTTTCTCCTTTACCCACAGTAATTCAGCCTTCTTCTTCAAGGTCATTTTAACTGAGATTGTGTGTTTAAGTGTGGTAAAGGGTAAACTCTTTACGAAACACTCTTTGTGTTTTTTGACACTGAGAGAGGAGGCGTTCGAAAACATCATGTGAAAAGATCATGTGCTGGTAACCAGCATCTTCTGCTTTCCCCACTATATTCTCTACTCTTTCAAAGCTAATCTTGACAGTTGAGTTAGTTCATTGTCATGATGATTTTACTATGGACAAGTCTAAAACCTTTATTTAGCTAGCTGGCCGGTCACTGACCAGCCATATCAGACCCTCCCCCATCAGGATTCAAGCCTTCGGCTTCTCCCCAAGTAGATGCCTTTACTCTTTACAATTGAAAGCAGTTGCAGACCTGATTGACCAGTCCACAAATTAAATAATTGAGATTTGTCTATGATAGGACAGAAAACATTGTGTGAAAAGGAAAATGCTGATTATCATCATTTTCTCCTTTTTTCTCATTTTCTCACTTTTTTTTTTTTCAAAAGCTTTCTTCCTTAATCCTTAGAGTTCTTAAAACACAGGATTCTGTGGTAAAGTCCTAACTCTTTACCAAATGACAAGATTAAGGACTAGTCCAAATTCAGAGCATTTGCAGACAACAAAAAAGACATGACTCAACAAGAGGGCCATGATGGCCCTGGGTCGCTCACCTTAGTAGAGTGCCTTTAAGGTTTTTCTTTAATTTGACCATGTGACCTAGTTTTTGACCGCAGGTGACCCAATTTCAAACTCATATTTCATGAAGACAAACATTCTGACCAATTTTCAAGTCAACTGAGCAAAAAATGTGGCCTCGAGTGCCCTAAAGATATTTCTTTAATTTGACCTAGTGATTTAGATTATGACCCCAGATGACCCAAATTTGAACTGGTCTTTGACTATATCAAAAGAAACATTTTAACCAATTTTCAAATCAAATGAATAATAAATGTGGCCTCTAGAGTGCCCACTAGCTATTTCTTTAATTTGACCAAGTGACCTAGTTTATGACCCCAGTTGACCCAAATTCAGACTCATGTGAGATTTTACAAAAACAAACATTCTGACCAATTTTCAAGGCAATTAAGCAGAGAATGTGGCCTCTAGAGAGCCCACAAGGTATTTCTTTATTTTGACCTAGTGACCTAGGTTATGGTTCCAGGTGACCCAAATCCAAACTCATCTGGTATTTCATCAAGACAAACATTCTGGCCAAATTTCAGGTCATTTGAGTAATAAATGTGGCCTCCAGAGTGCAAACAAGGTATTTCTTTAATTTGACCCAGTGATCTAGTTTATGACCCAAGTTGACCCAAATTAATCTTATGTGAGACTTTATAAAGACAAACTTTCTAGCTAATTTTCAAGGCAATTGAGCAAATAATGTGGCCTCGAGAGTGCCAACAAGGTATTTCTTTAATTTGACCTAGTGACCTAGTTTATGACCCAAGATGACCCAATTTTGAACTCAATGAACTTGTTGCGCTTAGATGGGCAAGCAAACTTAGAAGAGAATCACTACATACCAAATATCAAAGCTCTACGCCTTCCAGTTTTAAAGAAGAATTTTAAAGTTTTCCTTCTTTGTTCCTATGTTCGAACTTGTGACCCCCGGGGCTGGGCCAGTTTTGACCCAGGGGCATCATATGAACAAACTTGGTAGAGGTCCACTAGGAAATGCTTCATACCAAAGATCAAAGCTCTACACCTTCCCGTTTAAGAGAAAAAGAAATTTAAAGTTTTCCTTCTTTGTTCCTACCTTCGAACTTGTGACCCCCGGGGCGGGGCCAGTTTTGACCCAGGGGCATCATATGAACAAACTTGGTAGAGGTCCACTCTGAGATGCAACATACCAAACATCAAAGCTCCACACCTTTCGGTTTCAGAAAAGAAGAATTTTAAAGTTTTCCTTCTTTGTTCCTATGTTCGAACTTGTGACCCCAGGGGCTGGGCCAGTTTTGACCCAAGCAGCATCCTTGGAACAAACTTTGTAGAAGTCCACTAGGAGATGCTACATACCAAATATCAAAGCTCTATGCCTTCCCATTTAAGAGAGAAAAAAAATTTAAGTTTTCCTTCTTTGTTCCTATGTTTGAACTTGTGACCCCTGGGGCAGGGCCAATTTTGACCCCAAGGGCATCATATGAACAAACTTAGTAGAGGTCTACTAGGCGATGCTACATACCAAATATCAAAGCTCTATGCCTTCTAGTTTTACAGAAGAAGATTTTTAAAGTTTTCCTTCTTTGTTCCTATGTTGGAAATTGTGACCCCTGGGGCGGGGCCAGTTTTGACCCCAGGGGCATCATATGAACAAACTTGGTAGAGGTCCACTAGGAGATGCTACATGCCAAATATCAAAGCTCTACGCCTTCATGTTTCAGAGAAGAAGATTCTTAAGTTTTCCTTCTTTGTTACTATGCTCAAACTTGTCACCCCCGGGTTGGGGCCAGTTTTGACCCCAGGGGCATCATATGAACAAACTTGGTAGAGGTCCACTAGGCAATGCTACATACCAAATATCAAAGCTCTACGCCTTCCAGTTTCAGAGAAAATGATTTTTAAAGTTTCCCCTCTTTGTTCCTATGTTCGAACTTGTGACCCCCAGGGCAGGGCCAGTTTTGACCCCAAGTGCATCATATGAACAAACTTGGTAGAGGTCCACTAGGAGATGCTTCATGCCAAATATCAAAGCTCTATGCCTTCTAGTTTTACAGAAGAAGATTTTTAAAGTTTTCTTTCTTTGTTCCTATGTTGAAAATTGTGACCCCCGGGGCGGGGCTAGTTTTGACCCCAAGGGCATCATATGAACAAACTTGGTAGAGGTCCACTAGGAGATGCTACATGCCAAATATCAAAGCTCTACGCCTTCAAGTTTCAGAGAAGAAGATTTTTAAAGTTTTCCTTCTTTGTTACTATGCTCAAATTTGTGACCCCTGGGGTGGGGCCGGTTTTGACCCCTGGGGCATCATATGTACAAACTTGGTAGAGGTCCACTGGGCAATGCTACATACCAAATATCAAAGCTCTACGCCTTCCAGTTTCAGAGAAGATGATTTTTAAAGTTTCCCCTCTTTGTTCCTATGTTTGAACTTGTGACCCCCGGGGCAGGGCCAGTTTTGACCCCAAGGGTATCATATGAATGAACTTTGTAGAGGTCCACTAGGAGATGCTTCATGCCAGATATCAAAGCTCTATGCCTTCTAGTTTTACAGAAGAAGATTTTTAAAGTTTTCCTTCTTTGTTCCTATGTTGGAAATTGTGACCCCCGGGGCGGGGCCAGTTTTGACCCCAAGGGCATCATATGAATGAACTTGGTAGAGGTCCACTAGGAGATGCTTCATGCCAAATATCAAAGCTCTATGCCTTCTAGTTTTACAGAAGAAGATTTTTAAAATTTTCCTTCTTTGTTCCTATGTTGGAAATTGTGACCCCCGGGGCGGGACCAGTTTTGACCCCAGGGGCATCATATGGACAAACTTGGTAGAGGTCCACTAGGAGATGCTACATGCCAAATATCAAAGCTCTACACCTTCAAGTTTCAGAGAAGAAGATTTTTAAAGTTTTCCTTCTTTGTTACTATGCTCAAACTTGTGACCCCCGGGGCGGGGCCAGTTTTGACCCCAGGGGCATCAAATGAACAAACTTGGTAGAGGTCCACTAGGAGATGCTACATACCAAATATCAAAGCTCTGCGCCTTCTAGTTTCAGAGAAGAAGATTTTCAAAGATTTTGCTTTTTTTTCCTTTTTGTTGCCATGGCAACCAGAGTTGTGGGTGGAATTCAATTCTTTGAACAATTTTGGTAGAGCTTCACCCAAGGAACAACCCTGCCAAGTTTCATTAAGATTGGCCCAGTGGTTTAGGAGAAGAAGATGTTTAAAGAAATTGTTGACGGACGCCGGATGCCGGACGCCGGACATAGGGCGATCACAATAGCTCACCTTTAGCACGTTGTGCTAAGGTGAGCTAAAAATGGACTATGTTTTGGAAAGGGTAGAAAACATTGTGGGAAAAGGAGAAAATACTGGTCATCGGCATTTTCTCCTTTTCCCACATTTTTTTTCAAAAGACTGCTTCCTCAGGATAGTTGAAACATGGGATTGTTTGGTAAAGACTTAACCTTTAGGCTACAATTTGTGTTTTGGCTAGAACATTACAAAGTAATATGACACTATAAGATTAACAATGAGACTGCAGGTTATGTGCAAGTGGATCTTGAAATAAAATGCCCAGAAAAGCACATTTAGGTGCCTCCACCCTTTACCAAGCAGTCCTGTGTTTTAATGACCTTGAGTAAAAACCCTTGTGAAAATATTGTAGGATAAGGAAAAAATGCTTGCTTGAAGAATGCAACTCCAAATACAGTTAACTTTTTACCAGAACACAAAAATGTAAGACTTGTCCAGATTGATACCATTTGCAGATAAAATGTGGTTTAACTGATGAAATTTGTCTTTAAAAGAGTAGAAAACATTGTTGGAAAAGGAGAAAATGCTGGCATTCAAGCACATATGCAAGCAAGCAAACAAAGCAAGTATGTAAGTGAAGTAGGTATATGTAAGTAATTAAAACAGAAATACATGTTGTAAGTAAACCCTGTATCAAACAATACTATGTTATCACCAACATGCAGAAGCAGGCTTCTGAAAACATTATGGAAAAAGCAGAAAAGTTTTTGGCACTCAGCATTTTCTCCTTTTCCACCAAGCTTCAAAGCATTATAAAGAGAATAGCATCATTTAACTCTACCACACAATCCTGAGTTTTAACGACCCCAGGATATGAAACCTTTTGAAAACATTGTGAGAAAAGGAGAAAATGCTGGTAACCAGCATTTTCTCCTTTTCCCACAATGTTTTATACAATATCGAAGATAAATTCAATCGTTTGAGCCACATTTAAATTGTTGTCTGCAATTGCTTTCAATTTGGACAAGTCTAAAACTTAGTTGTGTGGTAATGGGTTAAGTCACATTTGATTTGTCATCTGGTTACCTGCACTTCTGTTTCCCCTCATTGTTTTCAAAAGCCCTCTTCTTCAGGGTTGTTAAAACACTAGATATTAATCCTTATCCTGCTAAATAAATGAAACTTTCAAACCAATGGTAAACAAGAGGGCCATGATGGCCCTGTATTGCTCCACTGGCTTATAAATATAAACCATGAAGAGAAGTCTTCACTATATAAGCCCTTATAAAACTTTGACCCCAGGGCTACAGTCAAACTAAATGGGGAATATGTGTATTAGAAGAATAACATGCCAAATTTGGGAGTTTTTGGCCTTATGGCTAGTAACAAGACGGTTTCTGAACTTTTCACTCCATAAACCCATGTAAAAGTTGTGACCCCTGGTGCAGGGCCAAACTTGATCTTAGGGCTGTAACTTGGGCCCTCTTTGTAGTTGTCCACTAGATAATGCTATAATTATGCAAAATTTGGTAGCCTAAGCCTTATGGCTATGTACACCAAGATTTAAAAGTTTTCCCTATGTAAGCCTATGTAAATCTTGTGAACCCCCCCCCCCCTCAGCATGAGGCCAAATTGACCCCAGGACTATAATTTGGGCACTTTTGGTAGACCCCAACTAGATCAAGCTAAATGCAAAATTTGGTAGCTCTAGGCCTTATGGCTATGTACAGGAAGATTTTTAAAGTTTTCTCTATATAAGCCTATGTAAAACTTGTGACCCCTGGGGCAGAGCCAATTTTGACTCCAGGGCTATAATTTCAAGAAACATGATAGAGGTTTACTACATAAAGCTACATGCCAAATTTGGTAGCCCTATGCCTTATGGTTTCAGACAAGAAGATTTTTAAAGTTTTCTCTATATAAGCCTATGTAAAACTTGTGACCCCTGGGGCAGAGCCAATTTTGACCCCAGGGCTATAATTTCAAGAAACATGATAGAGGTCTACTATATAAAGCTACATGCCAAATTTGGTAGCCCTATGCCTTATGGTTTCAGACAAGAAGATTTTTAAAGATTTCCAATAGTTTTCAGTTTTGTTGCCATGGCAACCAGAGTTTTTGAAGGAATCAAATTCTTTCAAGAAATTCTGAAGAGGACCATGGCAGGATCATTTCTGTGAAGTTTCATGAAAATTGGATGGGTAGTTTCAGAGAAGAAGATGTTTGAAATAAAAGTCAACGGACGGACGGACGCACGACGGACACCGGGCCATGACATAAGCCCGCTGGCCTTTGGCCAGTGGAGCTAAAAAACAAAATGCTGGTATTTCAAAGTCGTAGGGGTTCTGTAAAAATCTCCTTATTGGACAGTGTAGATTCAGGATTGGAGTGCACATTCTGATCTTTATCTACACTGTCTGCACAAGTTCAGTGAGTTGGGCTTACCAGCAGTAAGGGTTAAATTGATTTTTCCACAGAAAGGATGAAAAAGCGTAATGAGCTGGCAAAAGCAGTTAAAACAAACTGTGAAGAAATCATAGATGCTATACCCTGGACCCAAAGCTCGTTGCCTGACCAACTGATTCAAACAAAAGCAATCCTGGAAACTGAATGTCGGCACATAAGCAAAATGACCTCGGGGGAACAAAACAAATTACGAACAGTCCTTATTATCATGCTGAACAGGGATTATCGTTCTTTGCTGTCTTTTGTTACATGCATGGGAAATTTCATCCCACAGATAAAGAAGAATATTCTCAAAGCAGTTAAAGATGAGGAAGGTCACACCGAGAAATGTCCAAGGTGTTTATTGAAGGAGCGAGTAAATATTACCCATGTTATTGACAGACTTTTCGGCAAAGATTATATAACTCAGGACCTGTTTTCAAAGGTTGCACATGCAGATATCTTCAGAGGATCACAGGATGAGCTTTGGGATACTCTTCTTGCTGAACTGTTCACTGGAGACAACACAGAAGCAAAAATGAAGTTACTAATTGACAGTGTTGATCGTCTTGGATTCCATTCAGATATTGCTGAACTTTTATCAGGAGTTCTATCTCAAGGAAGCAGTGGCTTGCAATGTAAATGTGGACCACAGATGAATCTACTTAAAGATTTGGAGGAAAGCAGAGATAGAGACAGTGGGCTGTATGCAGACGGTCAAAGAGAGGAGTCAGGTTCCGAAATCGAAGATCAAGGTAACTCGGCTGATGGAAAGAATGGCAGTGATAAAGATGAACAGGTTCACACAGCAACGCAAAATACAAACCAGGAATCATAAATTATTATTCCATACTCCTTGAAGAGAGCTTTTGACAACATTGTAAGAAAAGGAGAAACTTTTAACAGCTGAAAGCAAATCCCATCATTTGAATTTTGTCTTAGCAAGTCTTTAAAAAAAAGAGGGCTATGATGGCCCTGAGTTGCTCACCTGAGTCTTTGTAACCAACACAACCCATTTCCAACCTTTTCTGAGATGTCAATACAAACATCTAACAAACCTTCATGAGTATTGGACTGAAAATGTGGCCTTTAGACTCTCCACAAGCTTTTTCTAGGATATGTCTCAGCGAACTTCTTTTTAACCCAACGTGACCCATTTCCAGACTCATTTTAGGTATCATAAAGACTAACATTTTGACCAATTTTCATTAGTATTGGACTGAAAATGTGGCCTCTAGAGTGTACACAAGCTTTTCTGAGATTTGTCCAAGTGACCTACTTTTTGATGTGATGTGACCCATTTTCAAAATTGTCTTAGATATCATCAAGACAATCATTCTGACCAATTATTCTTATGAGCAATGGACTGAATATGTGGCCTCTAGAACATATGCACGCTTTTTCTACTATTTTGTCCTAGTGACTTACTTCTTGATACAACATGACCCATTCTCATACACAACCTTAATATCAGCTAAACAAAAATCAGACCAACTTAATGAGTTTTGGATGGAAAATGTTGCGTCTTGAGTGTACACAAGGTTTTACAATTATTTGACCCGTTAACCTACTTTTTGATCCTATGCGATCTTAAAACTTGTTCAAGTTATTGTCCAGCAAAACATTCTGAGCAACTTTCATGAGTATTGGACAGAAAATGTAGCCTCTTGAGCTTACAAAAGGTTTTTCTAAGATTTGATCTGGTGACCTAGTCGTTAACCTGATGTGACCCATTTTCAAAGTTGTCTAAGATGTCATCAGGACTGACATTCCGACCAACTTTCATGATTATCTGAGAGAAAATGCAGCCTCTGAAGCGTTCACAAGGTAAAAGGTGACAACTCAAGAGGGATGACGCTTGACTGACACACCACAATCACATAAACTCACCCTTAGCACTTCTTGCTCAGGTGAGCTAAATATCTCCTACAGTCACAATATAGTAATGGTACTGTAAACCAAGGTTCTAGGAATTTTTTACTGAGGGTCAAATCTACATGTAGTTTAACTCTTTACCACACAATCCCGACTTTTAACGACCCTGAGGAAGAAACCTTTTGAAAACATTGTGGGAAAAGGAGAAAATGCTGGTAACCAGCATTTTCTCCTTTTCCCACTATGTTTTCTACCATATCAAAGGCAAAATTCCTCATTTGAGTAACATTTAAAATGTCGTCTGCAAATGCTTTCAGTTTGGACTGGTCTACATTTTTCTTGTGTGGTAAAGAGTTAATAAGCCTTAACCCTTCACAACATATACTGAGGTTTTAACAAACCTCAGGAAGCAGGCTTTTGAAAGCATTGTGGTAAAAGGAGAAAATGCTGGTAATCAGCATTTCGCCATATATTAACATTAGTTCTTAACCTATTAAAGACAAATCAAATCATCTGAGCCATATTTAACCCCTTTACCACACAATCCCAACTTTTAACGACCCTAGGTAAGAGGCCTTTTGAAAACACTGTGGGAAAAGGAGAAAATGCTGGTAACCAGCATTTTCTCATTTTTCCACAATGTTTTCTTACCTATCCTAAAAATGTCCCGCTATGTCAGAATTTAAATACAAACCAAATGAGGCTTAAATGGTCGTATGTCGCTTTCGATGAGCAGAAAACATTGTGGAAAGAGGAGAAAATGCTGATTACCAGCATTTTCTCTTTTTCCACAGTGCTTTCAAACGCTCTCTTCTTGACGGTTATTAAATCATCGGATTGTTTGGTGAAGGGTTAATTTACAAGGACGTTTTGAAAGTTATCTGCTGCCAGATTGTTTCAGGAGGTTATTCTTTAACACTTTACCCACAATCCCATGCCCTGATATAAAGGACTTTTAAAACATTGTGGCAAAAGAAGAAAATGCACGTAACCTGCCTTTTCTCCTATTCCAACAATGTCTTCTACCCTTTAAATGACAAAGACTGTCAACTGAGCCATGTTAAATTTATTGTCTGCAAGTGCTTTCAATTTGGATGAGTCTAAAATTTTGTTGGTAAACATTTCAGTGGTCAGGTATTTATTTTCATAGGCTGTACTCCATCATGTATATATGAAAATTCAATAATTTCTGTCAATTATATGACAAAGTGATATTTTGGAATAGTATTTTACTCTTTCATCGTTTTTATCTACTCTTGAGAATCAGACAGTACTTTACAAGGTGCAAATTCCACATGTAAATGTAAAATAGTTTTATATATATATTTATTTGTTTTTTCAAATAATATGAATTTTTATGACAATAATTTGACTTGTATTCATCATGTCTTTAAAGATTTACCACACAATCTAGAGTTTTAAAGATGCCAAGAAAGAAAGCCTTTTACAATGTTGAGAGAAAAGGAGAAATGCTGGTAAAAATATTTCCCACAATATATTCTACCCTTTCATGGACAACATACATTAGCTGTGCCTTATTTAGTTTGTCATCTGAAATGTGTTAAATTTGGTCAAATCTAGAATTTTGTTGTTTGGTAAAGACTTAATAATTTTATCACGGAAAATCTCCTTAAGCAGTAGACCATATCAAAGCCATGACTTATTTTTGATAATAGACCTTCATACAAGAGAAAGCCTATTACAGTGTTGAGGGACAAGGAGAAATGCTGGTAGGCAAAAGGTCTATCACTAGTTTGTGTGATTAAGTATGAGAATCTCATAGACTCACAGTCTCACATTTATGTTTAACCCTTTACCACACAATCCCGAGTTTTAATGACCCTAACATAAAAGGCTTTTAAAAACATAATGGGAAAAGGAGAAAATGCTGGTGACCAGCATTTTCTCCTTTTCCCACTATGTTTTCTGCCACATCTAAAACAAATTTCATCATTTGAGCCAGACTGAAATTGTCGTCTGCAAATGCTTTCAATTTGGACCAGTCTAAAATTTTGTCGTTTGATAAAGAGTTAAGCACTGAACTAGTTGACTTATATGTGTATCTTGTTTGAAAAGGCTCATTTCATATCATTTTGGTCAACTTGTTTAACTCTTTACCACACAATCCGGAGTTTTAACGACCCTGAAAGAAAAGGCTTTTGAAAACATTTTGGGAAAAGGAGAAAATGCTGGTAACCATCATTTTCTCCTTTTCCCACAATGTTTTCTAGCCAATCAAAGATAGATATCATCATTTGAGCTATGCTTAAGTTGTCATCTGCAAATGCTTTGAATTTGGTCCAGTCCAAAATTTTGTCATTTGGTAAAGGGTTAATAAAAATGATAATACATATAGACTATTGTGAATTCCAAAATTATGTTTTTTTTTTTAACAATAATTAATTTTTGTGACAATAACATTGACTTACATGTACATTTTTAACATATCTTTCAGATGTTGCTTTTGTCTAGCAGCAGGCCTGTTAATATAAACATCATGTAAAAAAGAGAAATTGGTTGTAATGTTATAATGTTTTCATATCTTCAATTATTTTTAGACAGACTAGAAGCCAAAAATCAATCATATGGAATACAAAATGCATGCAGATTTAATTCATTATATTTAACTCTTTACCAAATGACCAAAATGTTGGACCAGTCCAAATTGAAAGCATTTGCAGACAACAAAATAAATGTGACTCAAAAATTGAAATTTATTTTGGGTCACCAGCATTTTCTCTTTTTCCCACAATGCTTTCGAAAGCTTTCATTCTCAGGGTCGTTAAAAGTTGGGATTGTGTGGCAAAGAGTTAAAAGTATGGAAAGCATTATGAGTCCTACATAGTCTTACAGTACAGTCTGTCCAAGTTTAAGTGGCTGGCAGAAAAATGAAGTGTAAAACTAGAATTAAAGTTGCCAACTGTACCACATTTTCAGATTCATAATAACATCGATACATTTATACGGTATAGACGTAAGAACTGACCTAGTAGGTTGTGGCTAACCTTTGACATAAGTGGACCAGTGTATTGTACATTTTAGCGGCCTCAAGCCAGTTCAGAATTGTTTATTGCAAATCTACATAAAACATATGCATCATAAGTTCAGTGTTTTATCGTTCCTTTGATTTATGAACTCTGAAGACGAGAGTTATTGCAAGGACATCAGAAGCTGCAGGAGTCAGCAAGAGAACTATTTAACTCTTTACCACACAATCCCGACTTTTAACAACCCTGAGAAAGAAGCCTTTTGAAAACGTTGTGGGAAAAGGAGAAAATGCTGGTAACCAGCATTTTCTCCTTTCCCACAATGTTTTCTAGCCTTCCTAAAACAAATTTCAACTTTTGAGTTACATTTATTTTGTCGTCTGCAAATGCTTTCAATTTGGACTAGTCTAAAAATTTGTCGATTGGTAAAGAGTTACAGGATTCAGAAAGAACAGGGTAGACCTGAATCATCCTCAAGATCAAAATGCATGCACTACAAACCAGTGGACGACTTCGATCAGACTGCAATACGGAACAATACAGCTAATCACATTAATTTTCCAAATTACTTATTTCACCTCAATCTAAAATGCAGCTAACTTGGTCAGAATACTTTCCTTGATAATGTCAGGTCAATTCTTACAGCTGATATGAATTACAATTGCCTGTAATTTTACCAGATTGTTTATTTTTGGCTGCTAGTGGGCCCTAAGCCTTTTATGGCAATTTTAAATCTTCTACAGTACTACATATACATGTAATTAAAAGCCGTCTGCTGCTAACTTACTAATGGATCTCTTTCATCATCAAAAACTTTTATTTTCTTTTGATCCTTTACCAAACAATCCTATGTTTAATGGCTCTGAGGAAATGTATATGATAAGCATGAAAACATTGTTGGAAAAGGAGAAAAATGCTGGAAACAAGCATTTTTTCCTTTTCCTAAAATGTTTTCTATCCTTTCAAGACCAAACCAAGTCATTTGTGAGACATCTTACTTATCGTCTGCAAATGCTTTCAAGTTTGACCAGTCCAAAATTTTGTTGTTTGGTAAAAGAGTAAAGGAATTGTAAAAAAAAATACAAGAAATTTCTAAATATCTGTTTACATAGAATTAAATTTTGCCTTATCTAAAATTTAAACAATTTTCTTTTTCTTTCCATTTACATGTATTTTATAATAAGATTGACATATTAAACATAAAAACCTGAATATAACAACAAAGTACAATTCACATATTTCAACTGCTTTTCTGTATAGATACATAACAACTGGGTTGTCTATTACATGCATCATTCAATGTTGTTTTATTAGCTCTTTACCAACCAACAAAATTCAAGACTAGTCGAAATTAATAGCATTTACAGATGCCAAAGTACATGAGGGTCTATTCATGAGACTTGTTTTCAAACGGGTAAAAAACACTGTAGGAAAAGGAGAAAATGCTGGTAACCACTATTTTCTCCTCCCACATTGTTTTAAAAGTCTTTTTTCTTCAGTGTTGTTATAACACTGGATTGTTTGGTAAAGGGTTAAAGTATTTTCTTTGATTAATATTACGAAATCATAAAAATAAAATCACATCATACATAAAAAAATACACTTCATACATTCTATCTGCTTTATTGTGTAACAATATAACAAGTTTGTTTAACTCTTTACCAAACGACAAAATTTTCTACTTGTCCAATTTGAAAGCATATGCAGACAACAAAATAAATGTGACTCAAAAAATTGAAATTTGATTTTGGAAGGGTAGAAAACATTGTGGGAAATAGAGAAAATGCTGGTTCCAGCATTTTCTCCTTTTCCCACAATGTTTTCAAAAGGCTTCTTCCTGAGGGTCGTTAAAACTCGGGATTGTGTGGTAAAGAGTTAAAAGAATAGTTTAGTACTGCTCTAAAAGTTTGTTATCTACCTACTTTTGTTCTATATTGCTTAACCCTTAACCACACAATCCTGAGTTTTATGACCCTGATTAAGAAATCTTTTGAAAACATTGTGAAAAAAGGAGAAAATGCTGGTAGCCAGCATATTCTCCTTTTTCCAAAACATTTTCTACCCTTTTATAGAGATTAACTCTTTACCATACGGCTGAATTCTAAACTGGTCATACTGAAAGCATTTGCAGACCAAATTAAAAGTGGCCTGAAGTATTGAATTGTGAATACTGAATTTGTTTTCGAAAGGGCAGAAAACATTGTGGCAATTTGTTTTTAGAGAGGGCAGAAAACATTGTAGGAAAAGGAGAGCATTTTCTCCTTTTCCCACACTGTTTTCGAAAGCCTTTTCCTTCAGGGTCATTAAAAATCGGGATTGTGTGGTAAAGGGTTATTTAAAATTTTAGACCGTTTTACAATGTAACCTATTAACTAGTTTGGTTGTTGCATACATGTAAAATTCTTAAAAAGTGACTAATAAATTTTTCCCTGACATTATACGACTTTTCTTCATTAACTCTATACCAGATGACAAAATTTTGGACAAACCAATATTGAAAGCATTTGGAGATGAGAAAACACCAAGGATATTTTACCCCTTTTTCCAGGCTACCAAATTTGTCCAAATTGAAAGCATTTGCAGACAACAAATTAATTGTTATTCAAATTACGGAATTAGTCCACAGAAATAGAAAACATTGTGGGAAAAACAGAAAATAGTGTTACCATCATTTCCTCCTTTTCCCACATTGTTTTCAAAAGCCTTCATGATCGTCAGGGTTGTTTAAAGTCAGGTTTGTTTAGTTAACTCTTTACCAAATGACAAAATTTTGGACTTGACCAAATTGGAAGTATTTGCAGACCAAAAATTAACCCTTTCAGCGCCATAGGCGAAAATATGGGACTTTTGCGGACGCCATAGATCAAAGATCAGACTGCACAGAATGTGCAGTCTGATCTTTGATCTATGCCGTCCGCTTGTTTTGTCAAGCCTAGGATAAAAATCTTCCGGAGACTCAGTGGATCGTATTTACAGCCATCAAAAGAGGCCGAATTAGTTTATTTGGCACCGAAAGAGTTAACTATTACTTAAAGCATGAAAAGGGCAGAAAACATTGTGGGAAAAGGATAAAATGCTAGTTTCCAGCATTTTCTCTTTTTCCTACAATGTTTATAATGTTTTCAAAAGGCTCCCCCTTCAGTTTCACTAAAAGTCGGGACTGTGTGGTAAAGGGTTAAGGGTCAACAGAAGATTGATACTATCTTTTATAAAATGTTATATCCACAGGTGAATCTGGCACCATTAATATTTGATACTTCTGTCCAAGGTCTTTGTGTTTCCATTCGAGACGAAAGTTTTGTAACACTTTGGCAATCACAACAAACATTTCTTGTTCTGCGAATCTTCTCCCTGTAAAGCAAACAGTGTTTGGGAAATCTCGAAAGATTCTTTCAAGTTCTAAAGAAGAAGGCTAAACCCTTTACAGAACAATCAAATCATTCAAGAACCCTAAAAAGGCAGGTATTGAAAACAGAGAAAAGCAGCCAAGTGTTTGTAGCCAGCATTTTTTGTCTTTGACTCAGACACCAAAAAAATGATTTAATAACCAGCATGACTTCCTTTTCCAACGATGTTTTCACCGACATTTGATCCACACTTAACCCTTTACATAATAATCTCATGTTTTAATGATTCCAAAGAGGAAGCCGTTTGAAAACATTGCAGGAAAAGGAGAAAATGCTGGTTACCTGCAGTTTCTCCTTTTCCCACAATGTTTTCTAACTGAGGGAAAACTCCAATCATTTGAGTCACATTTGACATATTGTCTGAAAATGCTTTTAAAAAGGAAGAATCTCAAATAGATTCATTTGGTTAACAGTCAATATTGCCATCTGCCTAAACTGGCCACTATGTGTGTGCATTCTATGTTTTATGTTTAACAGAGAAATTTACAACACTCAAGAGAGAATTTTTTTTGAAACAACATAGGTAACCAGTATTTTTTCCACACAATATTTTCTGCACTTTTCAAAGGCAAATCCTATCAGTAGCAGGATATGGTTTAAAAATTGCATCTGAATAATTTGTCAAGTCCCATTGCATCAAAAGGAAAAAGAATCACGTTACCTGCACACATTCTTGGTCCATGTCCAAATGGGGTTAGGATGTATGGGTGTATATACTCGGCTGAACCATCCCTAAGCCATCTTTCTGGTCGAAATTCTTCAGGATCATCAAAGTACTGAGGGTCTTGAAACATCACAAAATTGTTTAATTCTACATGGGTCTGTGGGAAAAGATATAAAAAAATAGCATTATGTTTAACCCTTTAGTAAATAATCTAAGTTTAAACAACACTGAAAAAAGACAAATTCAGAGACAAAAGGGCCATGATGGACCTGTATCGCTCCACTGGACCCGTGGGGCAGGGCCAATTTTGATCTCAGGGCTATAGTATGAAGAGTTCTTGTAAAGGTTTATTACATAAAGCTATATACCAAATTTAGTAGCCCTAGGCCATATGATTTAGGCCTAGAAGACTTAAAGTTTCCATCATAGAAGCCTATGTAAATCTTGTGGCCCTAGAGGTGGGGCCAATTTTGACCCTAGGACTATAAGTTGATGAGTTTTTGTAGAAGTCCATTGGATGAAGCTACATGCCAAATTTGGTAGCCTTAGGCGATATGGTTTAGGCCTAGAAGATATTCAAAGTTTTCACCCTATAAACCTAAGTAAAACTTGTGACCCTTGGGACGGTACCAAATTTGGCCCCGAGGCTATAATTTGATGAATTTTTGTAGAGGTCTATTACATGAAGCTACATGCCAAATTTGATAGCCCTAGGCCATGTGGTTTAGGACAACAAGATATTTATCATTTTCACTATATAAATCTGTGTAAAACTTGTGACCCCTGGGGTGGGGCCAATTTTGACCCCAGGGCTATAATTTGAAGAGTTTTTGTAGAGGTCTATTAGATTAAGCTACATGCCAAATTTGGTAGCCCTAGGCCATATGGGTTAGCCCTAGGCCATATGGGTTAGGACAAGAAGATATTTAAAGTTTTCACTATATAAATCTGTGTAAAACTTGTGACCCCTGGGGCGGGGCTATTTTTGACCGCAGGGCTATAATTTGAAGACCTTTTATAGAGGTCTATTAGATGAAGCTACACACCAAATTTGGTAATCTTAGGCCTCCTGGTTTTGGACAAGAAGTTTTTTTTAAAGATTTTCAAATTTTTTAGTTTTGTTGCCATGGCAACCAGAGTTTTTATAGGAATCAAATTCTTTGAAGAGTTTCTAAAGAGGGCCATGAGAGGATCATTTCTGTAAAGTTTCGTTAAAATCCAATGGGCGGTTTCTGAGAAGATGTTTGAAATAAAAGTTAATGCATGCATGCACACACGCACAACAGACACTGGGCCTTGGGCCAGTAGAGCTAAAAATTGTGGAAATAGGCAGTAAATGCCAGTAACAAGCATTTTCTCTTTATCCACAATGTTTGCCACTCTTATGAAAGAGAAATTTTAATTCTTGGGTCACCAGTATTTTCTCCTTTTCCCACAATGTTTTCAAAAAGGCTTCATTCCCAGGGTCATTAAAAGGTGGCATAGTGCCATTTTCTAAAAAATAACTGACAAACTTTATCATTAACTCTTTACCAAACAATCCTGCAATTTAACAACCTTGAAATTTGAAAACAAGGAAAAGGAGAAAATGCTGTTTTCTGCCCTATTTGTATATATAAAAAATCCTGTAATTCAACCCTTTACCATACAATCCTGACTTTTAATGATCCTGAAAAGAAACCTTTTGAAAACACTGTCAGAAATTGCGAAAATGCTTGTAACCAGCATTTTTTCCTTTTCTGACCATGTTTTCAACCCATTTTAAGATACATTTCATCATTTCAGACATGTTTGATTTTTCGTCTGCATATGCTGTTAATTTCAATAAATCCAAAGTATTGTCATCTGGTAAGGAGCGAGAGTAGTAATTACCGAAGATTGTGAAAATGCCAAAGCTTTTGCATGAAGGTGACAATGCAAACAGCAAAAGGGCTCTTACAATACTAGAGGTTTTCTTAGAAACACTTGAGCTAACAAAGTAGAAACAAATGAGCCATGCTGTGTGAAAAGGGGGCTTAATGCACCTGCAAAAAAGTATCAATCCAGGTCAGCCTGCGCAGTCCGCGCAGGCTGACCTGGGCCGAAACTTTTTGCTATTGGTCAAATTTCTGAATGCCCTAGGGCCATTCTACCTCATGATTCAGTCAATTGTTAAAAAAAGTTGCTATTATGGATCCATAATTATGTTATGGTTTGATAGGTATAATGCTACATGGAGATGCATTAGGCCCCCTTTTGCCAGGGCATGGCTCAAACACTCACCCCAGCAGGTATCTGATAGCCATGAATAACAAAGTAGAAACAAATACTCACCCCAGCAGGTATCTGATAGCCATGAATAACAAAGTAGAAACAAATACTCACCCCAGCAGGTATCTGATAGCCATGAATAACAAAGCAGAAACAAATACTCACCCCAGCAGGTATCTGATAGCCATGAATAACAAAGTAGAAACAAATACTCACCCCAGCAGGTATCTGATAGCCATGAATAACAAAGTAGAATGACTGAATGATGTTTTACGCCGCTTTCAAGAATATTTCAGTCATATCACGGCGACAGCTCACATATTCATGTATTTCCTGGGTTTCACTAGTACTAGGCTAGGGCTCTGAAGTGTCTTGCCCAAGGACACTCCCATGAAAAACCCAGTAGATCCAGTGAGACTCAAACCCGGGGCTTCCAGGTTACGAGTCCTACACTTTACCACTGAGCCACGCAGCACCCCTAACAAAGTAGAAACAAATACTCACCCCAGCAGGTATCTGATAGGAATGAATAACAAAGCAGAAACAAATATTCACCCCAGCAGGTATCTGATAGCCATGAATAACAAAGTAGAAAGAAATACTCACCCCAGCAGGTATCCGATAGCCATGAATAACAAGGTTCTGCTGTGGTATCCTAGCAACATCTAAACCAATTGGGAAAAACCTGCAAAATCCATGCCAAACATTTACATTTTACAATTACCGTATTGAACATTTATCTTTACCCTTTACAAGACTACAAAATTTTAGGCTTGCCCAAATTCAAAGCACTTGTAGACGACAAATTAAATGAGGCTCAATAAGGTTAGAAAACATTGTGGGAAAACGAGAAAATGCTGGTTACCAGCATTTTCTCCTTTTCCCACAATGTTTTTCAAAAGTAATTTCCCAGAGGTGTTAAAACTAGTCACTGTGTGGTAAAGGGTTCAAGGCCCACTTGTGGCCAAAAGTGAACAAACTGGGAGTCAAAATGCAGGCAATTTAATTAAAAAATACGGATATTATCGTGAGTCTGACAATGTGTTACACTGCAGTCTGTACTGTACAAATGAATTGTGAAACTATTAATGTTGCTAACTTTGATTCCAGTTTTAAGATTAATTTTTCTGCAAGCAATTGGAACTCTGACAGACCATAATGAAAAAGATTGTCAGACTGATAATAACATCCATAGTTTAACATGGCATGAACTAAATTTGCCTGCACTTTGACCGTCAAAATTATTTACTTTTTGCTGCTAGTGGGCGATTAAGGTCCAAGAACATGGAGGTAAAACAATAGTTCTCAATTTGGAAAAATAACTAGCACTGTCATAAAAGGTGACCTGAAAAATCTGCCAAGTGCTTGGACAGAGAATAAGGATGTACATTACACACAAAAACTTTTTAAATTCAGGAGGAGACAATTCTTAAATGCTTCAAACTGGTTGATTGAATGGTGTTATATGCTGCTTTCAACATTATTTCAGTCATATCGCAGCAACAGCTAACATATTCATGTATGTCCTGGGTTTCACCAGTACTAAGCTAGGGTTTTAAAGTGTCTTGCAGAAGGACACTCCCACGAAAAACCCACTGGATCCAGTGAGACTGGATCCAGTGAGGCTGGATCCCAGAGCCTCCAAGTCACAAGTCCTACATTTTATCACTGAGCCACGCAGGAACCCAATAAGTGGTTCAGAGAACACCTCCAAAAGTTGCATCTAGCATATCAACAGTTTCTCAAACGTAGTTTTTAACTCTTTACCAAACAACAAAATTTTAGACTAGTCCAAAATGAAAGCTTTTGGAGATGACAAAATAAATGTGAATCCAAAGTTGAAATTTGTTTTTTGGATGAGTAGAAAACATTGTAGGAAAAGGAGAAAATGCTGGTTACCAGCATTTTCTCCTTTTCCCACAATGTTTTTAAAAAGGCTTCTTACTCAGGGTCATTAAAGGTTGGGATTGTGTGGTAAAGGGTTAAAAGTTTCAAAACTTCATAAGCAAAAGTGAGGGAGGACTTTTCATTACAAAAATATCGATCTTAATTCTGGATCAATCAATCATATTTACTCCGAGTTTGAAAAATTGTTGGAAAAGGAGAAAATGCTGGTAACCAACATTTTCTTCTATTCCTACTATGTTTTCTAACCCATCAAAGACAAAATTAATCTTCTGAGCCACATGTTTTGTTGTTACTAAATGAAGTTGGATAAGTCTACCATTTTGTCATATGGTATACAGTTAAGAACATTAATATCTGCAGACAAGGATAGATAATGCCTAGCCCCCCTCTCCCCCCATTCTGATAGGCTGCCTGCTGCAAGAAAATAAAAATTTGTCTTCTGTAGATACATGTATATGCATTTAACTCTTTACCACACAATCCCGACTTTTAACGACCCTGTGAAAGAAGCCTTTTGAAAACATTGTGGGAAAAAGGAGAAAATGCTGTTAACCAGCATTTTCTCTTTTTCCCACAATGTTTTCTACCCTTCCCAAAACAAATTTCAATTTTTCACTCAAATTTTTTTTGTCGTCTGCAAAAGCTTTCAATTTAGACCAGTCTAAAATTTTGTCATTTGGTAAAGAGTTAAGCAAAAAAAAAAAAGTACTTTTTTGTTACCTAAAAGCTTCTTTAACAAATGCCTTTAAATATGTCATTGCATTGATCATCTCCCCTGTTATTTCAGATCCAGGGGGCACAACTCTCTGAACTTCATCAAATACTTTCCTTTGCACTTCAGGATGTCTGGCTAAACAGTATAAATTACTGGCTAGGGTTGGAACTGTCTGAAATAACATTGAAACAATTTGCACAATTCTACACCTGCTATTTTTCTACCCATTGAGACAGCTAAGATCAAATATTCATTTCATCAATAAAATCTACAAGGGCCGATCCAAAAGTTGTAGACATGGCAACTGCCCTAGCAAAATGACATCCTAATGTTTTCATGATGTCATATATCCTGCTATAGATTGTTCAGCCTCTGACTACCAAGTTTTAGAGCGTAACAACCATTTCTTCAATCATGTAGTAAAGTTTAAATAAAGGTAGTATCAAGATCACCATGCAGTCCAGCTTTTGCTTTTTCAACCAGGCATGTACAGCTGTTGTAGTGCTCTACAGACCATGTAAACCCTCTGAATGGCAGGAAATGCAGTAATAAAATTACCTGTACAGGTATGTCATCATTTTGTAAAGATTAGAAGTTTAAATTTCCAGTATTTTTATTGGTGAGTAAAATACAAACCACAGTTAAAGTGTTTCTTCTCAAAATGGATGTTAACATATCTGTCAAAACTTTCTGACTATCATACAATTTTATGCAAATCTCAGCAAAAACGCCTGGTGAAACTAAATTTATACTAGAAAGTGACAAACAAGCCGTCCGTTTGTCTGTAACTTGTTTATAAGTGGTATCAGCAGTTTTCTGAGAGACAGGAAAACTAGAGGATGACCAGTGGTCTAGCAGACCAGACTATGTCATCCACTGAAGATGATATTTAGAGGACAACGTTTTGACACTTTGGAGAGTTGCTACATAAGCGAGTCTGGCATCATTAAGCAGGGACTTGTATGCTGGTATTACCGACTAGGTTCATCGACAAGAGACATGTATCCAATACAAAGGCAGGCACTTCTGAAAAGTATAGGACACTGAGATATTGACATTACCATGTAACATCATGTACAATGTCTTGAGCTGCCCTGCAGATCACGAACTGCCTGTGTTCAAAAGATTGTGGTTATACCAATATTTAATCAGTAATAATGAATTTGAACTTGAAAGGAAGACAATTTCTTACCGGGTATTTTGTTTAGCCAGTAAGAAATAGTGCTATTTTCTATTTCTATAACCAGTATACAATGTAGAGTAGTAGGTGAATACAGATCCAGAGGCTGTATTGACAAAAATACAACAATTACGCAAGAAAAAAGCTACTCACGGTACTCAAACCATCCCCAAACAACGACAAAACAATAATACTGATGTCTTTCTGATCCAGTTCTTTCCTAGATAACAAGTAGGTAAGGAAATTAAACTGACCATCCTCTAATTGATCATCCTTCGTCAGTCTGCTTATCTTTGAGATAGCCTCATCCAAATATTTCTGACTAGTTCTGAAATAAACATGGGGAAAAAAAATAGATATTTTTTTTTTTGTTTTAAATTAGATGCTTCCCCCAAAAGCTTTGTAACTTGTCTGTCAATGTAACAATAAAACATCAAGTGTATCCAGTATCCTTCACTGTGACCTTGACCTTGGTACATGTATATGAAACCTCCACTCTGTACATTGTCTGATCAACATACATGGGTTTGTGAAATACATGTAATTATAAAAATGGACAAGGAGTACAGAACATAAGGAACAGGCACAAAAGTGTAACAGACAGACATTTTCTCCTTTTACCACAATGTTCTGTAAACTATCTGCTAAAAGTTCAATCTTTTGAGTGGCATTTAATTTGTTGTGTGGAAATGCTTTCAATTTGGACAACTCTAAAATTTTGTCGTTTGGTAAAGAGCTAACATTGCTTGCTGTCATTATTTCTCCTTCAGCTGCAATATTTTCAAATGTATCAATGTACATAATTTTAACTCTTTACCAAAAGACAAAATTTTAGACTGGTCCAAATTGACAGCATTTGCAGACAACAAATTAAATGTGGGTCAAATAATGGAATTTGTCTCTGAAAGGTAAGAAAACATGGTGGGAAAACGAGAAAATGCTTGTTACCAGCATTTTATCCTTTTCCCACAATGTTTTCAATTGTCTTTTCTGTCAGGATCGTTAAAACTTGGGATCGTGTGGTAATGGGTTAATTCATGTTGATTATCCACATTACTACATTCATATTTTCAGTCATCTGCTGCAAGCTTGTTCCAGGAGGCAACATACTAATGCTTTCCGATGACAAATTTTTGGCCTATTTTCAAAGTATTTGCAGGTGGCAAATTAGATATGGCTCAAATAATAGAAATAGTCTTTCAAAGAGTAGAAAACATTATAGGAAAAGGAGACAATGCTAGTAACAAACATTTTTTTCCTTCTACAACGATGTTTTAACTCTTTCAAACACAAAAAAATTTTAGACTTGTCTAAATTGAATGCATTTGTAGAGGACAGATTAAATGTGGCTCAAGTGATGAGACTTTTCTTAGAAAGGGTAGAAAATCTTGATTTTACATTGTCTGTAAAAGCATCTAAAATTGTCCGCAGCCTCTACCTGATGATCAATCACATGCAAATGAGCCATGCTCTGGTGAAAGGGGGCTTAACTCTTTATCAAACAACAATATTTCGGACTGGTCCAAATTGAAAGCATTTGCAGACAACAAATTAAATGTGGCTAAAATGATTGCATTTGTTTCTGAAAAGTTAGAAAACATTGTAGGAAAAGGAGAAAATGCTGGTTACCAGCATTTTCTCTTTTTCCCACAATGTTTTCAAAAGGCTTTTTTCTCAGGGTCATTTAAAGTTGGGATTGTGTGGTAAAGGGTTAATGCATCTCTTGCCATCACATTATTATGGATCCATAAAAGCTATTTTTTTTAACCCTTTACTGCACAATGACGCCTTTTGACGCCCCTGGGAAAGAAGCCTTTTGAAAACATTGTGGGAAAAGGAGAAAATGCTGGTAACCAGCATTTTCTCCTTTTTCCACAATGTTTTCTACCCTATCAAAGAAAAGTTGTACCATTTGAGCCACATTGAAATTGTTGTCTGCAAATGCTTTCAATTTGGACAAGGCTAAAGTTTTGTTGACTGACTTAATCATGAGGTAGACTGGTCCATGGACATACAGAAAATGAACCAATAGCAAAACATTCAGCCCAGGTCAACCTGTGCAGAGTGCACAGGCTGACCTTGGTCGATACTTCTGGCAGATACATTAAGCCTCCTTTTCACAGAACATGGCTGATTTTTTTCAAACAAAATTAATTTTAGTTCCCAATGAACTCTTTACCAGACTAAAAAAATCTTATATTTGCCCAAACTGAATGCATTTGTAGACAACAAATTAAATGTGGTCTAAATAGCTGGATTTGTTTTCAAACAGTACAGGGCTGAAAAATAGTGATAAAAGTAGCTGGGTCCCGGGACCTTTGGCCCTTATAACAGGAGGGTCCAAAGTACACTTGGGCAGGTCCATACTTTTTTTTCAGTCATTATACAGAGTGTTTGGTATCTCAGGAGATAACAAAAAACCTTATCAATTCAATTTGCTTTTACTATGGTATAGCTTTGATGCAAGAAAGATGTTAAAAAAATTAAACAATTATTATGTGCACCAAAAGGAAATTTGGAATATTATTGATTGTGCTAGTCTTCTTATGGAGCAACTCAGCTGAACAGGTGAATCGTGGAATGAAACCCATGACAAACTTTTATTTCAATGTTGTTGGAAGGTCCCAGCCCGCTTTTTGTTCTCATATTTTCTGTCGCTCTCCGATTTTTAAAGTTCTGTTTTATTTACTTCTGGTGTTTTCTGCTTAATATTTGATGAAAACCCGAATTTGAATAAACTCTTTTCAGTAAACTTTCAGCAAAAAGTATAAACTTTCAGCAAAAAGCATAGACGATGAATTGCTCTTTAGACTTTAATCGGCTTCGCTGCATGTACCCGTTTGTTGATTGTACTATTGATATACGGTGACTTAAATAATTTTATGTGATAGCATCCTCGGGACCAGCGTATGGAGAATTTTCAAAGTAGTTCACACTTTTAACCAGAAGATTGTCCTAAACAAGCAGACCTGAATGATCATTAGAACGATTATTCTAAATGTAAGTCATTCTGAATTTTATTTTCTGTTATCAGACTTCTTACTATGAAGACAGAACAGGTCCCACCTCCATCTTGACAGGTCCATCGGACCCTCACCTTGTTTTTTTCAGCAGGTCCGATCGCTACTTCAGTAGGTCCCAGACCTCGGGCCAGCCCTATTTTTCAGCCCTGCAGTAGAAAATATTGTGGGTAAAGGGGTTAAATGTTGGTTATCAGCATTTTCTTATTTTCCCACAATGTTTTCAAAAGCTTTCCTTCATAGAGTTGTTAAAAATTGGAATTATGTGGTGAAGGGTTAATACTCATGATTTACTTAAACCTACCTGACAACACATTCCTCAGCAGCAACCAACATTGACCATATTGGAGTTTTCATGACCTTGTATAAGGTTAACTGGAACTTCATTTTGGCTGACAATGTGAACATATCTGTGTTTGCATCAATCATCTTTTGTACCTCAGATTCAGGGCCCTCGTTCAAACAATTTAATCTTGTTTCGAAGACTGTCATTGCAGCCGCTACAAATGAGAGTGCAGTTAAATTCAAAACTACTATACTGTACAATTTTTTACCACCAACATGTTTACGACCCCCAAGTAAAAAGCTTTTGGAAAACACTGTGGATAAAGGAGAAAATGCTGATAACTAGCAGTTTCTCCTTTTCCCTTAACCCTTTCCCAAACAAGCCCTGGTTTTCACGTGTCTGCAGCACAAGTCTTTTGAAAACACTGTGGGAAAAGGAGAAACTGCTCGAAACGAGCAATTTCTCCTTTTCTCACAGTGTTTTCTACCCTTTTTCAGAACTTTCTGCCATTTTTGTCAAATTTAAAATTGTTGTCTGCAAACTCTTTGAATTTGGACCAGTCCAAAATTTGTTGTTTGGGAAAGGGTTAATGTTTTCTACCCTTTCAAAGACAATTCCAATCATTTGAGCTATATCAATAAATTTTGATTGTTGTCTGCAAATGCTTTTGATTTGAACAATTTCAAAATTTTTTGTTTGGTAGAGTTAGGCATTCAGTGTTGCATATAGAATTTCCATTTAATGGGACATGTAGGCTCCCTCCATGAAAAAAACAAAACATATTTATGAGGGACATTTTACTAAAATTAACCCTTTCCCAAACAAGCCCTAGTTTTCATGTATCTGCTGTACAAGTCTTTTGAAAACACTGTGGGAAAAGGAGAAACTGCTCGTGACGAGCAATTTCTCCTTTTCCCACAGTGTTTTCTCCCCTTTTTGATAACTTTCTGCCATTTTCATCAAATTTAGAATTGTCGTCTGCAAACTCTTTCAATCTGGACCAGTCAAAAATTTGTCGTTTGGGAAAGGGTTAACAAAATTCAAATATTCTAAATAGCATCTACTGGTATCCAATTAAAACACTTTTTGCAATGGATTTGGCAAAAACATGTGTGAAATTTCTGTTTCTAATTCCTTTTCTTCAAGCAAATTCACTACTTAGTGCTTGTACTGCATCTAAATTCATGTCTAATTCTCACAGACAAGAAAAAGACCAAGGTGTTGTCTGCTTTGCCATACTTATGGGATAAAGACTGGTTTACATGTTTATATTGAAAAAGCACTGTAAATGTATTTAAAAAGGTAAAAATCAATTTTTCCGAACCAGTCAGTGCAGACTTTTTTGTCAGTAGGCTCCAACAATGCATGTCCAAAGCTAACCCAATACTGTTACATGTACATGCTTTCATAGTTTGTACATGTATATAAGAATATGATGTGTACCAATGCTTTAAATGAAGTAAAAGCTTCTTTTTTTATTTTAGTTTTTGTACTTAATTTTTTCAATGCGCATTATCCTTTTTTCATTTTAAGGCATGACTAATTAACTCTTTCCACACGACAAAATTTTAGACTGGTTGAAATAAAAAGCATTTGCAGACAACAAAATGCATGTGCCTGAAATACTGAAATTTGTTTTGGGAAAGGTAGAAAACATTGCGGGAAAAGGAGAAAATGCTGGTTACCAGCATTTTGTCCTTTTCTCACATTGTTTTCAAAAGGCTTCTTCCTCAGGGTCGTTAAAACTCCGGATTGTGTGGTAAAGGGTCAACTGCGGAATTTGCTCTATGCCCTGGCCTAGATGCAGCACTGGACATCAGAGTGTTAAGCCTACACTTAGGTTGTTTTTGCAGGTAATGTAGATCAAAATCAAACTGCCTTTTCTGAACTGTCTACATCAAGATCAGAGTGTACAGAATCTACCTTGTCTGCTTCTCTGTGAAATATTCTGTAAAAATTGGGCCTTGCAATTGAAATGTTCATGTCATCTTTTTTCTTTGACTTGCTAGATCAAAATCAAAAGCCTCAACCACATAGCACTAAATTATTTCCAAGAGTGCTACAAAAATCAAATGGTTTTTTCTGCCAACAAAAAAAAAAAATAAGCCATGCTCAGTGAAGAGGTAGCTTTGTACATCTGCAAAAAAGTATCAACCAATGTAAGCCTGCGCACAGGCTGATAGGGGTCAAAACTTGCTGGAATTTGTATTTTTTTTTGCATGTCCAAGGACCATTCTACCTCTGGGTTCAGCCATGTATAAGACAAAATGGATTTTAGGGATCCCTAATTATGTGATGACTTGCCTGGCATAATGCATCACAGAGAAGTAATAACTCTTTACCACACAATCCCAAGTTTTAATGACCCTAAGAAAGATGCCTTTAGAAAACATTGAGGAGAAAGGAGAAAATGCTGGTAACCAGCATTTTCTCCTTTTCCAACAATGTTTTCTACCCTACCAAAGAAAAATTCCATAATTTGAGCCACATTAAATAGTCATTTGCAAATGCTCTGTTTGGACAAGTCTAAGGTTTGTTGTGTGGTAAAGAACTAAACCCCTTTTGCTACAGCATTGCTCATATGGTTTATGTAGCATCCTATGGAATAATTTTGCACAAAGTGGTTGGGCTTTGGGGACTGTAATAGGGAAATAACTGACTGATCACCATATGCGTCCCCAGTCACTTTATGTCAGAGCTGAAATTCTTTAAATAATGGGCTTTAACCTTTACCAAACAATTCTGAATTTTAAATTTTATCATCCATCTCAGAGAAAGCTTTTGAAAAAAAAAAAAAAAAAAAAAGGACTGTAACCAGCAATAAACTTTTTCTACTTTTCCCACAGTGGTTTCTATCCTGTCCTCTGCAAATGTTTTCAATATAGACAAGTCCTAAATTTTGTAATTTGGTAAAGAGTTATTAACTCTTTACCACACAACAAAATTTTAGACCCGTCCAAATTGAAAGCATTTGCAGACGACAATTTCAATGTGACTCAAAGGATGCGATTTGTCTTTAATAGGGTAGAAAACATTGTGGGAAAAGGAGAAAATGCTGGTTACCAGCATATTCTCCTTTTCCCACAATGTTTTTTAAAAGCTTCAACATCAAGGTTGTTAAAATTTGGGATTGTGTGGTAAAGGGTCAAACTATATCTGAATTGGGAAAAGGTTTTTAAAAACATTCTACACTGCAAACTACCTGGTACTTACATTCTACATTCCATTTGGCTATCTCATTTTTAAGATCTACCACATGCCCTTCACTATCCATCACAGTATGTAGTCTCTCCATAAAGTCATTTGCAACACTATTCACAAATGGGAGATAAACTGTCACAGCTTTGGGGCGCATCATCATTTGTTGGACAGCGCTTCTCAGTTTGTACCATTCTTCCCCATTCCTGGTGAAAAAAATTATGATAAAAAAATCATTTTAGAATTAATCCCTTACCAGAAAAGAAAATTTTAGACCTATTGATTTCAATTTAAATTTATCTGTGAAAGGGTAGAAAATATTTTGGGATATGAAGAAAATGCTGGTTACCAGCATTTTCTCCTTTTCCATGTTGTTTTCAAAACATTCTCAGACAGGATCTTTAAACCGCGGGATTGTTGGCTAAGGATTAATACTTACCTTTAACTTTTTACCAAACAACAGAATCTCAGAAAGGTCTAAACTGAAAGCATTTACAGGTGACGAATCAAATATTGCTCAAAAGAACGGATTTGTCTCTACTAGGACAGAAAACATTGTGGGAAAAGGAGAAAATGCTGGTTACCAGCATTTTCTCCTTTCCTAACAATGTTTTCAAAAGCTTTCTTTCACAGGGTTGTTAAAAATCCAGATTGTGTGCCAAAGGGTTAACCAAATACATGTTATTCAAGGGCTTTTACTGCATTTTTTGACTATATTCTCTTCCATTTCAAAGACAAATCCTGTCTTATGAGCCACATTCATATATATATATATATATATATATATATATATATATATATATATATATATATATATATATATATATGTGTAGTCATATGCAATCACTTTCATTAGTTTAAAATTTTTTCTTCTGATAAACAAGACTGCTTTTCAAGCAATTTGCTTTATATTTATTTCAGGAGAAAACAAACTAAAACAACTCTATACCAGACAAGAGAATTCCAACTTGTTAATATTGGCAGCATCTGCAGACAATGAAATTATGGTTCAAATAATGGGATATTTCTTTTAAAGGGTAGAAAACATTGCTGGAAAAGATGAAAATGCTGATTACTGGCATTTGTTGTACATTTTTTCCTATTTACCACACAATCCTAAGTTTTAACAACCCTGAGGAAGAAGCCTTTGGAAAATATTGTGGGTAAAGGAGAAAATGCTGGTTACCAGCATTTTCTCCTTTTCCCACAATGTTTTTTACCCTTTAATGGACAAATTTCCTGCTTTGAGTAACATTTAATATTTCGTCTGCAAATGCTTTCTAAAGTCTAAAATTTTGTTCTGGGTCAAGAATTAGACAATGCTTTATAAAGCCTTCTTCCTCAGGGTCATTAAACATGGTACTGTTTGGTAAGGAGCTTATACTGACCAATCATGTTGTAACCTTTTACCAGACAATCCCAAGTTTTAATGACCCTTGAAGAAAAGGCTTTTGAAAACATTGTGGAAAATGGAGAAAGTGCTGGTTACCACATTTTCCCTTTTTCCCCTAATGTTTTCTACCCTTCCCAAAACAAATATCAATTTTTGAGTCACATTTATTTTGTCATCTGCAAATGCTTTGAAATAAGACCAGTCCAAAATTTTATCATTTGGTGAAAAGTTAGGTAAACACTTTCTACTCTTTGGGATTCTAGATGATTGATTTGATATTAGATTACTGCTATTAGATTCAGAACTGCTGCTACAACTTTTCCATGATACGTCCTTTTAGGTGATAGTTAAGTTTATTTATCCTTTTGATAAAGAGTTTATATTTGAAATTAAACTTTTATTTGCAAATTTGGAATGCATAAACAAACCACATTTCAGTTATTTGACCCGTTTTTTATACTGTTTTCTACAGGGCCCATTCTATTTACTCCAACAGCTTGCTTTTACAAGTATGTTCTGCATACCATAACTGAGTATAAAGCTCAAGTTCTGCCGTGTCTTTCCCACATAACCAGAAGCTCGAAAACTAAAAATTTACAGCCTTAAATCTTTACCAGTCGACATTCATACTGAAAACTTCCACAGATGAGAAATTAAGGCTAGAATTTGTCAATTAAAGGCTAGAAAACATTACCGGCATGTGCTCCTTTTCCCACAATGTTTTCAAATGTCCACCTCCTCAGGGTTGCTAAATTAACTCTTTACCAAACGACAAAATTTTCGACTGGACCAAATTCAAAGCATTTGCAGACGACAATTCAAACGTTACTAAATTAATGATCTCTGTCTTTGATAGGGTAGAAAACATTGTGGGAAAAGGAGAAAATGATGGGTACCAGCATTTTCTCCTTTTCCCACAATGTTTTCAAAAGCCTTCTCTGTCAGGGTCGTTAAAAGTCGGGATTGTGTGGTAAAGGATTAAAGGACTATTTGGTACAGGGTTAATTACTACAACAATTGATCCCTAAAATTAGCTTTATATCTTACGTGTTTCCTAGTCCAAGAGCTAACCCCTTCTGTTGTCTGTAAAGCTGTGTTGTTTCCATCAAAGGTGCAACATAGGGCATCTTTCCCTCCATTGTAAATACTATTCTTATATCATCCGGATCAAATAAATGTACAATGGTAGTACCAGCTATTGTTTCTTTGGCAACCTTTCCGTATTTCTTGTATAAATCATACACTGAATCTTGATAACGTTCTATTCTATACTTGTTGAATGGACCTACAAATGAAAACATGCCTTTGAAAAAAGTCTGTCAATTTGGAAAATTGATGCAATCTTTACCTGATGACAAAATTTCAGACTTTCCCAAACTGAAAGCATTTGCTGTATGAAAAATTAAATGTGGCAAAAATGATGAAGTTTGTCCCTGAAAGCAGAAAACATTGTAGGAAACAAGGATAATCCTGGTTACCAGTAATTTCAACTTGTATTACATTGTTTTCAAAAGCCTTGAGTAACAGGGATATTTAACCCTCTACCTCAAAATCCTGACTTTCACCGACCCTGAGGAAAAATGCTTTTGAAAGCATTGTGAGAAAAGGAGAAAATGCTGGTAAACAGCATTTTCTCCTTTTCCCACAATGTTTTCTATCCCACCAAGAACAAGTTTTGTCATTTGGGCCACCTTTGATTTGTCGTCTGCTAGAGCTTTCCATTTTGACAATTCTAAAATTTTGTCGTTTGGTAAAGAGTTAAAGTTAGGAATGTAAAGATTAAAAAAAAATCCCTTCAATACCTCTGCATAAGAGGGCTTAGGAGGTTCATGATAGGCATTATGAAAAACTGCTGCTATTCATAGACATTATGCAAAATACAGACATTCCTCTATATAAGGAATTTCTCTGTTAAATCTTAACCAAATGATGAAATTTTGGACTTCTCCAAATTGAAAGCATTTGCAGACAACAATTTCACTGTGGCTCAAATGGATGTATTTGTATTTGATATGGTAGAAAAGGTTGGGGGAAAAGAAGAAAATGCTGGTCATCAGCATTTTCTCCTTTTCCTACGTTGTTTTCAAAAGGCCTTCTGGTCAGGGTCATTAAAACTCGGGATTATGTGGAAAAGGATCAAACTTTGTCACATCATTTCTCTCTTTAACTCTTTATCACACAACAAAATTTTACACTTGTCCAAATTGAAAGCACTGGGAGACAACAAATTCGATATGGCTCATATGGTAAGATATGTCCGTGAAAGGGACACAAACATTGTGGGAAAAGGAGAAAATGCTGGTTACCAGCATTTTCTCCTTTTCCCACAATGTTTTCAAAAGGCTTCTTCCCATGGGTTGTTAAAACTCAGGATTGTGTGGTATAGAGTTAATTCTGATATGTTGTGGCCTTTCTCATACTGACTCTTTAGTTTACTAAACATTGAAATTTTGGATTCTTCCATCTTCAAATTCATTGCAGAAGACAAATTAAATGTTGTTCAAATCATTAAATTTGTCTTTGGTAGGGTAGAAAAAATGTGGGAGAAAGAGAAAATGCTGGTTACCAGCATTTCCCCCTTTACCCACAGCCTTTTCAAAAGCCTTCTTTCTTGAGGTTGTTAAAACTTGGCATTGTGCAGTAAAGGGTTATGCTAATTTGAAAACAGATAAAAATCCTTTGCAATACCTTCCATCAATTCCAAGAAAATTTATGGGTTAATACAAGATTTAACCCTTTCCCAAACGACAAATTTTCGACTGGTCCAAATTGAAAGAGTTTGCAGACGACAATTTTAAATTTGATGAAAATGGCAGAAAGGTCTCAAAAAGGGTAGAAAACACTGTGGGAAAAGGAGAAATTGCTTGTTACAAGCAATTTCTCCTTTTACCACAGTGTTTTCAAAAGACTTCTACTGCAGACACGTGAAAACCAGGACTTGTTTGGGAAAGGGTTAAATGTGTAATCCTGGATTAAAACTTACTTCTATTTGTAACTGTCCAACCACAACTTGACAAAACAATAGACAGGTAATAAAATAAACTGGAACTGGTACCTCCACTTTAACCCTTTACCACACAATCCCGAGTTTTAATGACCTTGAAAAAGAAGCCTTTTGAAAACATTGTGTAAAAAGGAGAAAATGCTGGTAACCAGCATTTCATCTTTTTTCCACAATATTTTCTACTCTATCAAAGACAGATTCCATCATTTGAGCCACACTGAATTTGTCATCTGCAGAAGCTTTCAATTTGGACCCGTCTGAAATTTTTTTGTTTGGTAAAGAGTTAATAGTACAATATGGAACTGAAACTGATACCTTTTCTATACTGTAGCATGGTTCCTATGTATGGTAGACCTTTGGGTCCTGGTATTTCATCAAATGATTTAGCATGCTCATATTCAGTGACATGATTTGAGCTCTGGGCAGTGGCAACTGTGCTTCTAAGTCTAACTATGTGACTATCACAGCATACTTGTTCTAAAAGCCTGACCTTCAGTAACTTCATCTGCAAAAGAAAAGGTATCGGGTGAATTTGTACCCCGGAGAAGTCTTACCCTGAAGAACTTGTACCATAAACTAAAATGAATCAATAGAAATACACTACATGTATCTGCTTACCTAATTTTTGTGGCATTTGTTGAAGACAATGCCACAATGAGTTCAATAGGGCATTTTGAAAATCATGTATCATAGTTTGTGCAAAACCAAAGGAAGTAAACCCAATTAAAATCAATTTTTCTGAGACAAATAAGTGTTTCGATTGTACTCAGATATGAAATTGAAAATGGTGTATCACAATAAATTGGATTAGCAATCGATCATAGAAATACTTCCTTTTTATCGATAATAGCTTGATCCACTATGGCCTTCTATAGTGGCGTAATGATACACACATACTGTGCTTGTTCGTCCCAAAACCAGTTCGTTCCCGGCCTTATTCGTCCATGGGCTTGTTCGCCCTGACTTGTTCGTCCCACAAGATTTCACCCTTCTCTATCGGATTTTGCATGACTATATAGTAGGCTGACTTTCAAGCAAATATTTTGAAACTATTTCTGTTGTTTATTTTTCAAATTACTAATTCCACACAATGGCTCCCTTGACAAATGCCACACCAGCGTTTTCAACGCTTTGATTGATTTTGTTTTCTCACTTTTAAAGTACAGTGTTTTATATTGCTAAAACATACTTTCTTTACTCTGTGAAAAATGAGAATTATCTTATATTTTGTGTAAAGCTGTAAATTGGAAAGACTAAAGAAAATCATATATCACCTATGTGAGCTGTCTTGTGATATATATGCCATGTTTTAAATAAATAAAATCATTGTTTTTATTCAAATGAAATACATGTATTAGAAACCTGTAAGTTGTTCCCTAATTATTTTTGCCTTCAGCCTATTCTAACTACCCTACCATGGGCTGATTTAATGGTGTGTAGGACACGATAAACAGACTTAACCACCTTTGCTAATTGATGTAAATTGTCACATACTTCAATCATCCTTGAGTTGAACCGATAAACAACTGAAAAAAAAAAAAAAAAAGAAATCATATGTCTGTGGATGTGAGGTAGAGCGTCAGCCTCATAGCCATAAAGTCCCGAGTCAGGAGCTGGCATCAACTTTAAGATTGTTCACTGGCCCACACATTGGTGCAAGTATGTTGTAGTTTTCAGGAAACTGAATAACTAGAGATTAGTATAAGTTTCAAGAACTTGTTTCTCAATCGATGTAGAATAAATATGTTTAACTAATGACATCAGATACCAGGGTTATAAACTTCATATCAGTGGCATTGCCTTTTGACATGCTCAGAGTCATCACTTTGCCAGCATCCCTATGACCAAACTTGATGAAATTAAAAACACTGAATCAATCTCAGCGAGGTCTGACATCAAAATCATGACATCATATTAGAAGATATTATTCAATTCTTTGCAGGGTTCAAGATTGAAAATTCTGATAAAAAATACATGCATGTTTGGAAATACTGTACAGTTGTTCAGTGAACGATGAGCCACTTGTCTTTCAATTATGGGCAGGTTTAATAATTGTGGGGTGGGTTGTCTAGTACTTCGTATATAGCGAGTTTTGATTGGGATGAGCTGACTTGGGGGAGTTATCCTTTAACTGTATCTAAATTTGCAAAGAATTACTCAAGTTTCGTACCATAACCATTTCGTACCAGTCACTTTGTACCATAATTTTACCATTTCATACCATACTTTATACCATTTTGTACCATAATTTTACCACATCGTACCATAGACAAACAATTTCGTACCATGTGTTTTGGGACCTATGACAAAGTTATGACTACGAAAACTACCAAGGGTCGTGATAAATGAATTGCTTTTTGTAAGTTGAATAATTTAAGTAAGTGAATATTGTGGGAAATGATGTTTTCATGAGAACAAAAAAAGTCACATTGACCTCGACGTTTAACCCTGTCCTTGTCTTGGCATCATACAAGGTTCACCTAATTTCAAATCATACCCATAAACAAACATAAAAAAAGAAGGCAAAAAGGATAATTAGACAATCTACAATCAAGGGTAATCAAATAATTGTAATTCTTCGATTAAATGTTCAGTTTAATGCAATCTGTTTGTTCCCAGTTCTAATTATCCTACCTGCAACAAACATTACAGACAATAAGATCAATTACCTATCTTTTTTGTCGCATACTGATTCCTGTATCTATGATTTATGATAAAATCCTGTAAATAAGGTAACCAAAGCATTACCGTTTATACTAAGTAAAGATATGAAATACCACTTTTTGTCACATTTATTGATATGTTTGGTCATAGTACGAGATGGTACTATCATGGGGTATGCAGTCACTTCGTACCATAACCATTTTGTACCATTCAGTTTATGACCATTTCGTACCATAGATTTACCACTTTGTACCATAAATTTACCTTTTGGTACCATAGCGTTACCACTTTGTACCATGATAATGCCATCTCATACCATGACCAAACATATATCAAAAAATGTGACAAAAAGTGGTATTTGATATATTTACTTAGTATAAACCATTGCTTTGGCTACCTTATTTAAGGGATATTATCATAAATCATAATTAAAGGAATCAGTTAGTATGCGACTAAGATCATAGGTAATTGGTCTGTTTGTCTGTAATGTTTGTTGCAGGTAGGATAATTAGAACTGGGAAGAAACAGATTACATTAAATTGAACATTTAATCGAAGAATTATAATTGTTTGATTACCCTTGATGGTAGATTGTCTATTATCCTTTTTGTCTTCTTTTTTGTATGTTTGTATAATTATGGGTATGTTTTGAAATTAGGCGAGCCTTATATGATGCCGAGACAAGGACAGGGTCAAACGTCAAGGTCAGTATGAGGATTTATTTTTTCATAAAAACATCATTTTCCACAATATTCACTTTCTTAAATTATACACCTTACAGATGCAATTAATTTTTAACCACCCTCGGAGAAACTGCTTTGAAAACATAATGGGAAAGGACATAATCAGAAAGTGTTATGCTCATAATTTCTGTAGTGAATATTTAACTTGAATAAATGGTGTTTTTGCTTTCATCTTTTAATACCGTCATAACGATAGTTTATCATAGTCAAGACTTTGTCATAGGTCCCAAGATACATGGTACGAAATTGTATGACTATGGCACGATGTGGTAAAATTATGGTACGAAATGGTATAAAGTATGGTACGAAATGGTACAATTATGGTACGAAGTGACTGGTACGACATGGTTAAGGTACGGAACGTCCGTAATTCCTATCATGGTACTACGTGGTAACGCACGTACGAAATGGCGAAGTACGAAGTGTTAAATCTATTGTACGAAACGGTCATAAACTGAATGGTACGGAATGGTTATGGTACGAAGTGACTAAATATATTTGTAAACCTTCAACCAATGTCAATTATGATCGCCTGCATTGGTACAAATGCAAAACATTTTTGATAAGATCCAGTATTAGGTTCTTTTCAATCTTCGTCAATCTCACAGCAGTGACCGTTGATGTTGTAGCTAAGATAAGAGTAAAAAATATTTCGAATATGAAACTCGAATGAAAAAGTGTTTATTTACAGGTTGGTCGGATATTTGCATTATTCAATGTTAATAACCAGTAAAATGATGCAAAAGAATTGAATATTTATGTTAAATATTGTCAGATCATTTTTTAAATGCTGAACCTCAGTCATCTCAGTTAGACGAGTGTACCCCCGTGTTGATCGAAACGACCAATAATCCGAAAAACTGCGATTTAAAAGGTCAAGGTCGCTGACCGAGACGAGGAAAATAGGGGATTTCCAGAATAATTCTACTTTCTGTCTTAAAATATGTCGTTGTCAGCTTTGTAGACACAAACTACTTGTTTTTCCAAAGGAAAGGATTTGGAAAAATGGAGGAAACAGAAAGAGGGGAGCAGGGTATATTATTTTTGACTGGATATCTGTTTTGCAATATTTTAAGCTCAAGAGTCAAGTCACATGCCACTTGACAGCTGATTTGTATTACCATGTTGAACTATTTTGGAATTCCATACTAAAATTCTTTTCTCAGTTTGGATAATCTTGAAAAACTCTTATATTTCTGTAAAGACATCTATAGGTAGCCTAGCTCTTGCATCGAACATTAAACATGGGCTGCTGAATTCACCAAAGACCATTATTTCCATCAGGAAAAACGGACAAAAGTTAGCAATTTCAAGGTTGTTTCGGCCAGAATATGTTATGAAGTTATGGCAGTGTAGATCAAAGATCAGACTACATGCTTTGTACAGTCTGATTTCGATCACCATTGTCTACAAAAAAGAAGCACTAGTCATGCTTAGCACACAATGGTTTAACTCTTTACTACAGGACAAAATTTTAGACCAGTCCACATTGAAAGCCTTTGCAGATGACAAAATAAATATGACTGAAACATTGAAATTTGTTTTGGGAAGAGCAGAAGACATTGTGCGAAAAGGAAAAAATGCTGGTTACCAGCATTTTCTCCTTTTCCCACAGTATTTTCAAAAACATTTTACCTCAGGGACCGTCGTTGAAACTTGGGATTGTATGGTAAAGGGTTATGGCATTTTTTCATGGCTCATCAGTCTTTTACCAAATGCACTGACTTCTGGAGATTTGAACACTGACACATTGGCTTACTGTATGACTGAAGTACAAGGCCATGTCCAAGTGGCTGTTAATTGTGCTGTATTCTTAACTGGATGGCAAGATTTCAGACTGGCCCAAATTCAAGACAGTTGCAGACGACTAAATTTGTCATGTCTCAAATGATGTGATTTGTCTTTGAGAGGATAAAAAACGTTGTGGTAAATAAAATGCTGGTCACCAGTATTCTCTCTTTTTCTCCCAATGTTTTCAAACATTTACCCTAGGGGTAGTTAAGATATGAGATTGTTTGGTAAAGTGTTAAATCTATTTTAGGTATAGATCTACAATGATTACCCTTCCATACTTATCAAAGAGATAGACAGGTTGATGTGTTCTGTATGATATTGATCTACATAAGCAACTCAAGTTGTAGAAGGCATTCTAAGAGATGACAGTTGTCCAGATAAGGGGGAGGGGGTTGTCCTGAAATCATTACTAACCCTTTACCAAACAATCCTGAGTTTGGAGGAAGGAGGGAGGCCTTTGACAATGTTGTGGGAATAGGAGAAAATGCTGGTAACCGGCATTTTCTCCTTTTCCAACAATGCTTTCTAGCCTTTCAAAAAATAAATCTTATCATTTGAGCCATGTTTAGCTGCTGCTCTACAAATGCTTTCCATGTGGATGAGTCTAAAATTTTGTTGTGTGGTAATGCACAATATTATTAAATGTAATATTGTTATGTTTTGTTTTTCTAAAACTTGAGTTGTGTGTACTTAAAGGAATCATCTTGATACGACAGTTCTAATGAGTACCCAAAACATGGATTTTAGGAAAGAAATATGATTATACATGTATAAAATTTTGAGCTTTAAAATATTTGTTTAACTCTTTACCAAACAACAAAATTTTAGATGAGTCCAAATTGAAAGCATTTGCAGACAACAAAATAAATGTGGCTTAAAAATTGAAATTTGTTCTGGAAAGGGTAAAAAACATTGTGGGAAAAGGAGAAAATGCTGGTTACCAGCATTTTCTCATTTTCCCACAGTGTTTCCAAAAGGCTTCTTTCTCAGGGTCGTTAAAAGTCGGGATTGTGTGGTAAAGGGTTAAATGTCATTTCAAGTTCTTAAATAGTATGCCAAATGGATGAACTTGAATAGTTTCTTTATTTTGCAGGAATGCCAGATCTAAATCTTACAGCATATGCTGGACAAACCTACTCGCCAAACCTGAATAATTCCCGCATATCGCCATCCTCTGGCAGTTCGTTTAGTGTCTTGACAAACCACACTGGGACCCCAAGTCCTGTTAATGGCAGTTTTGTAAATGTAGTCAGTCAAGCAAGTGCTGCTCCATCATTAACAGATTTTACCCTAGAACAGACAGTGGTTAAAATACAAGAACTTTCACAAGAAAATGCCAGCCTTAGAGGTAAGAAAAGTATATGAGCTATGCTCTGGCAAAAGGGAACTTAATGCATCTCTGCGATGCATCATATCAAGCAAATTATCATATGGTTATGGATCTATAAAATCCTGTCTTACAACAGACTGTATCATGACGTAGAATGGTCCTTAGACATACAGAAGATTGACTATTGGCATAAAGTTTTGACCCATGTCAGCCTGCGTGGACTGCGCAGGCTGAGGTGGGTTGATACTTTTTGCAAATGCATTACCAGTAAATACCCTTTTCACAGAGCATCCCTCAGATGTATTTAACCTTTTACCAAAAAATTACTTTCCTTCAAATGTTTTCAACTTATGCAATTTTTTAAAATGGACTACTCAGATTCAAAAAAGTTTTATCACTGAATTAAGTATGGCAATAGCTGGCACACCATCAGTGTTTGCAAAGAGCAAAGTTTTAGAAAAGGACAATTTGATGCTACCTCCTTACTGGCATATGTAGCTTTCTAAAGTATTTTTAGATTTTGGACCAGAATTTTTCAAAGGCTCTTGGGAGTATCATGTGATCAAAAATATGCATCAGTTATGTAGAATTGCATTCATTTAGTACAATATTGTCATATTTGATGCCATAAAGATAGACAGAGTTACTGATGCCGTAACATCATCTAAACCTCAATATCACTCATTTTTGGCTCAGTTGTTTTCAAAGAAAACACCAAGGTATTGTCATAGCCCCTGTGTTGTCGGCGTTGTTATCTGTGGCGTTGTGCAAAAACTTGGACAATTTATAATGCTGCTTTATTACTAAAGATATTTACTTCAAACTTGAAGAAGTTGTTAAGTATTAAAATTGGAGCCATCAAGGTATTTTTGACACAGTTATGCCCCTTTTTCGACTTACAATTTTCATTTAAAATCTAGCAACGGCTGCCGAGCATTGGCACTTGCATGCAGTGCTCCTGTTTCCTGACTGTAGATGTTCAGTTTCTTTAAACTTGCAGAGAAAAATATATATTGTCATTTTTATCAGTGTCTTCCAAATAGATTGTTATTCAGGCAAAAAGTCTAAATAGGTCCCTTTAATTGAGTTTGGTATATCTTAAATAGCATGTACTATAAAGTAATGAGGTTGATTGCCTTTACAGAGTACCTAAAGGAAAACAATGAAAATGTGAAGAAACAGTTTCACATGCTGCTGCAGTGGAAAGAAAAAGTGAGAGAAAGTAACAAATCAAACCTTAAACGTTTCGAGGAACTTACTCGGAAAAACAGTCAGTTAAAACAAGAAAATGAGCGCTACAGACAAGCTTTGGAAGCTCCAGATAAACAGGTAATGTGACTTGCTCTTCACCAGATCACAAAATTCTAGATCAATCCATTTTGAAAGTAGTCGCAGATGACAAATTAGATGTGGCTAAAATGATGGGACCTGTCTTTTACAGAGTAGAAAACACCCAAAGAAAAAGGAGAAGATGCATGTTCACCAGAATTTTCTCCTTTTCCAAGAACTTTTTGCTAAAGTTGGGATTTTTAGTAAAGGTTTCATATATTCTAAATTACATGTAATTCATTTGTCAAGGTAAGGCTTTCATTGGTTAACCCTTTACTACATGATCCTGAGTTTTAATAACCCTGAGAAAAAAGGCTTTTAAAAGCATTGTAAGAAAAGAAGAAAAAGCTGGTAATTCTTTCAATGAAAAATCAATCTTTTTAGCAATAGTTGAATTTGTTGTATGCATTATGCACCCAATTTGGACAAGTCTTTACATTGGTAGATTGGTAAAGAATTGGTAAAACATTGATAAATTAACTCTTTGCCACATGACAAAATTTTAGACTGGTCCCAATTGAAAGTATTTGCAGACGACAATTTAGACATTGCTAAAATTATGAAAGTTATCTTGGAAAGTGTAGAAAACATTGTGGGAAAAGGAGAAAATGCTGGTTATCAGCATTTTCACCTTTTCCCACAATGTTTTCAAAGGCCTTCTTTCTTAGGGTCGTTAAAAGTCAGGATTATGTGGTAAAGGGTTAAAAGAAAATCTTAACTGATAGTAACGGCTTGCATATTGGGGTTTAAAAATTCTTCCTACTGGGAAATTATGTCGCCACATCAAACAGAGTAGATCCATGATCAGAATTTGCATCTCTGCAACAAACAGGAGAATTTGTCAGAAAACATTGCAGCTGCAAATATATTTGAGCCATGCTCTGTGAAAAGGAGCATCTGCAAAAAAAATCAACCCAGGTCAGCCCGTGCAATCCATGCAGGCTGACCTGGGTTGATACTTTTTGCTATTGGTCACTTTTCTGCATGTCAGAGGACAGTCTACCGCATGATTCAGTCAGTTTTTAAAATGGATTTTATGGATCCCAAAGAATGTAATGACTTGCTTGGTATCATGCATCATAGAGATGCATTAGAGTCCCTTTTGCCAGTGCATGGCTCATTTGTAAATCTGTCTTTTGGAATATTTCAAAGAAACAACATATTAAAATAAGTAGGATTTCTTTTTGTGACCCAGGGTTCACTCATGGAGCAGTTACAAAAACACATCAAACAACTCGAGGATGAGAAACATGCAACATGTCAAGAGGCAGCTGTTCTCAAAGACAAAGTGGAGGAGCTTAAAAATCAGCTGCAAAACAAATCACCTGAAAGTGATATCGTATGATTTTTTTTTTTACGTGAATTTAACAAAAGTGTTCAGAAAAATACTGTTAAAATACATACAGACTGGTCCATATTGAAAGCAAATGCAGAGAACATACTAAGTGTGCTTCAGATAATTGGAAATATTTTTGAAAGGGAAGAAGATATTGTTGGAAAAGGAGAAAATGATAGTAACCAGCACTTTCTCCTTTTCCCTTAACCACTTACCAAACAATCCTAAGTTATAACAACCATGATGAAGAAGGCGTTTGAAAACATTGTTCGACATGGAGAAAAAGCTGGTAACTTAAATTTTCTTCCCTTTAACCCTTTTCCAAACAATCCTGGGTATTAACGACCCTGGCAAAAAGGCCTTTTGAAAACATTGTGGGAAAAGGAGAAAATGCTGGTTACCAGCATTTTCTCCTTTTCCCACAATGCTTTCTAGCATTTCAGAAACAAATCCAATCATTTCAGCAACATTTAATTTGTCGTCTGCAAATGCTTTCAATTTGGATCAGTCTAAAATATTGCTGTGTTGTAAAGAGTTAAAAGATAAATATCACAATTTGAACTACATGTAATTTTTTATCTGCAAATGCTTCAGTTAAGGACAGTTTTTTCCTTAATGTGAACAAATTCTTGTCAAAATGTTTTCATATATGTGTCTTCTACATGGTGCAATTTACTGTTATATACCTACAAATTTTCTGACTTAAATACATGCACCACACACACATAAAGTCAAACAGGAAGAAAGAGAGATTCATATGCATACAGTGTCATATATGGTTGTGAATATGGTATGATGACATAACACGAGAGTAGACGAGTGTAGACTCTGCTTTTAGCTTGGGTTCCGATTGAATTGGTCAAAATATTATGCTATATTATCCATCCTTTATTCATGAAAAAGGTTATTTCCCCCTACCACGCATAAATTTGTTTTAATTTCTTATCATTTTTGAATAGCATTGCCAATATTTTGTTGTGAAAATTTGTATGTAAATGTATAATTATGATATAAGGAATGTTATGCTGTAGTTACTTACCTGGTGTTTGTATTTGCTTCTTGCTGCATAGGAAAATTTTGACATTTACATGTAGCTCAACCTTTGATTTTACAAGATAGTAAATTTTTCCTTTTTAGCTCGAAGAATGTAAAAGTACCAGAAAAGTGACAACAACATAATATTCCATATGTTTATCAGAATGTGTTGGTCTTGTTGCCATCTGAAATAAATTTGCAGCGTGACTACCCCAAAAGTATCTATTTCAATATAAATATTTAACATGAATGAAGTCTTATGCATTAGTTCTTTACCAAGCAACAAAATCTGGACAGGCCCTAATTGAAAGCATTTGCAGATGACATATTAAATGTTGCTCAGATCAATAAATTCGTCTTTGAAAGGATAGAAGAAATTGTAGGAAAAGGAGAAAATGCAGGTTATCAGCATTTTCTCAGAATGTTTTCAAAATTCCTTTTCCTGTAGGGCCTTTAAAACTTCAGACTGTATCGTAAAGGGACTGGGTTAATCTGTTAAAAGCATTTTGCCAATGAGAGAAATTGCAGAATTCCAGCAACTTCTCCTTTTTCCTCACTATTTTCAAAAGCATTTGCTGCAAGATGAAAAAAATTATCTGCATAAAATTATATGTATGTGAACTCTATATTAACTTTTTTAATTACTGTACAACAAAATTTTTTTTTAAAATTAATATCAGTATATTAAATCTTGCTCAAAGAATGAAATTTGACCTTGAAATGGTAGAAAACATTGTGGAGAAAGGATAAAATGCTAGATGATTTCAAAAGCTTTCTGCGTTAGGGTTGTAAAAAGATGGGATTGTTTTTGCTTGCTACTCGTATTTTCTCCTATTTAGTGATGTTTCAAAATCTTTCTGCCTCAGGGTTGTTAAAAAATGGATTGTTTTCTACTGAGTTTTTTTAGCATTAGTAAGAAATGAAACCAGTAATTATGGATATTTGATTTCAGGTTTTCGTTCAGACAAGTGAGAGCATTGAGGCATACAAGAAACGCTGTGCAGACCTCACCTTGCAGGTTCAAAACTTTCACCAGCAGAATGAGCAGTTGATGCAAGACTTGCAGGAAGTAAATAACCTAAAACGCTCCATACAAAATGAAAACACTAAATTGACACAGGATAACCTTGAACTTCGGAAAAAATTACAAGGCATGCTGGGAGATATAAATAAAGCAAAGCATTCCATCGGAGCTCTTGGAAAAACTGAAGTAGTGAAAAGTTATGATTATTCTCAGAATGATGAGAAAGACAGAGAAAGTGATAGGGAACATTCTGTGGCTAAACAGGATCTGGAAATACTAGAAATGCAGACAGCATCAAAATCTGAAAGTTTGACAGAGCATGCCAAGTCAGAGCAGTTGTTGTCAGAGATGAATGAAGAGTTGAAAGAAAAGCTAGAACTTGCATCTTCGACAAATGATGAACAGAAACGGCAATTAAGCACCCAAGATGTTATGGTAGGTTAACCCTTTGCCATATGAAGGAGTTTTATACTTGTCAAAATTTAAAGATTTTGACATATTGAATGTGGCTTCAAATAATCAGTGTTGTCTTGTATAAAATAGAAACGCTTTTGCAAAAAGGAGAAAATGCTGGTAACCAGGATTTTCTCCTTTTCCCACAATGTTTACTATCTCAAAGGCAACTTCCATCATTTGAACAGCATCTGATTTGTAGTCTGCAAATGCTTTCAATTTGGGCCAGTCTAAAATTTTGTCGTATGGTAAAGGGTGAAGGGTTATTTGTGTAAGAATATTTCTTTTTTTATATTTTGATTTGCTTAACTCTTTGCTGAGCCCATTAGCTAATTTGGTAACACAGGGCTTGAAACCAGGGGGTGGCTGCCTGGAATTCCTAGCTTGGCCAAATTCTTTCCGAACAGTGATGAAAGTCATTGTGACAGGATTCATTCTCTCTCACCTCAGATCAGAAATTGTGTTAACTGTAAAACCATTAACTCCTTACCCAAATTTTGGACTGTACTAAATTGAAAGTGTTTGCAGACGACAAATTAAGTGTAGCTCAAATGATGATTTATGTCTTTGAAAGGGTAGAAAACATTATGGGAAAAGGAGAAAATACTGGTTATCAGCATTTTCTCCTTTTCCCACAATATTTTCAAAAGCCTTCTCTTTCAGGGTCATTAAAACTGGGGATTGTGTGGTAAAGGGTTAAATGTTGAACTAGAACGTGAGTGCAAGATAGAATGGTTGGTGAACAGGGACCCACATTAGATGCTTGGTTTTGTTCCTTGAATTTTGGATCTACAGTGTTTGTCATTGTCCCTTTCAGTAGACAACAAGCATTAATTCATGGCGAAAAAAATCGGAGAAAGTAAACATAGAATTGTTGTACATTTAATATTTTATTTCACATCATTTAAGGATTTACCAATATTTCACGTGTAAAGATCACTCATTCAGGTGTTCTGTAACTATTTCTTTTAGTGTTCAACTTAATTTGGTTGCTTTTGCAGACAGCATAGATCAAGATCAGACTGCACAAAATGTGCAGTCTGATCTTGCATCTATGCTGTCTGCTTCTTTGCCAGGTATTCTGACAAACACATTTTTGAAATACCAATATCTGCATTTGTAGTACTGACTGAGAATGTCCCTTTCATTTTATTCAGCCTGACAAGGGTTGACATAGATTGCCTTTAGTGAAAATATGTAGATTTGGGTTGTGGCCTTAACCCTTTACCAGATGAGAGAAATTTACACTTGTCCAAATTCAAAGCTTTTACAGACAATAATTTGAATTTGGCTCAGACGATGGAATTTGTCTTTGATAGGATAGAAAATATTGAGGGAACAGGTGAAAATGCTGGTTACCAGCATTTTCTCCTTTTCCGACAATGTTTTCATAAACCATCTTCTTCAGGGTCGCTAAACTTGTGATTGTGTGGTAAAGAGTTAAGAAATGAAAAATAAAAAATTACACAAGAAAGGTCATTTTCAAGGGATAAGCCCCAGTCTGTCTCTCTTTATCATTCTTTGTAGACTGAGGGTATATTTGTTATACCTACGATATGCCATCTGTTGTTTTTTTTTGTTATGACCCTGTTAACCCTTTACCAAACAATCCCAAGTTTTAACGACCCTGAGAGAAAGGTCTTTTGAAAACATCGTGAGAAAAGGAGAAAATGCTGGTGACCAGTATTTTCTCCGTTTCCCACAAAGTTTTCTACCCTATCAACATTTCCGCTACATTTATTTTGTCGTCTGCCAATGCTTTCCATTTGGCTCAGTCCAAAATTTTGTTGTTTGGTAAAGAGTTAACTACAAAGCCACGTACCAATTAATTGAGTAATACAATTGGTGCAAAGGCTCATCATGTAAAGTTTTCTCAGTTGATTGGTTACACTGAGGGGAAAGGTGATTATTTTTTTTTTTTTGTTATTTTGCAGGTACATATAACAATGTATTTCTTGTTACTAGATGTTATTTTAATTTACAACTTGCTCTCATTAGATAGCCATGTGACCTGTTATTTGATTGGTGCACATGGAAGTAACTGTATCTAATTAACTCTTTACCAAACAACAAAATTTTAGACCAGTCCAAATTGAAAGCATTTGCAGACTACAAAATAAATGTGGCTTAAAAATTGAAATTTGTTCTGGAGAGGGTAAAAAACATTGTGGGAAAAGGAGAAAATGCTGGTTACCAGCATTTTCTCCTTTTCCCACAATGTTTTCAAAAGGCCTCTTTTCCAGGGTCGTTAAAAGTCGGGATTGTGTGGTAAAGGGTTAAAACATGTGTCGCAGCGAACCCAAAATTGGGGTTGATTGGCCAGATGTGAATAGAAAAGTTGACTGAAGCATTACCCTTAGCTTATGATGTCACAGCACAAGGTTAACTTTCTCCTTGAAGCTAAGAAACTCCCGATGTACATGAAAATAAATATGGACTCGTAACTTTGTGCTCTCTGTTTCAGATATCAAAGCTTCAGACTCAACTTGCAGAGAAAGATCAGCTACTGACCCATTATAAAGACCAACAAGAGGCCCAGATGGCTCAAGTTACCCAACAGCATGAGCGTCAGCAACAAGACTTGTTGCGACAATTGGATGGTTTGAACTATGAGCTACAACAGACTAAAAGTGTAAACCATTTAACCCATACAGAATGATCCTGTGTTTCTGTGTTTTTATCACTGTAAGGGAGAAGAAGGTTTTTGAAAACATTTGGAAAAAGAGAAATCTGTCTGTTTTTTACTACATTCATTCTCTACACTGCATATACCTAGATTGTGTCCAGTGTAGAAATTACTTAACTATCATGTTTTCAGTTGTCTCTTTAATAGAATGTAACAACATTCATTCCTAACTCAAGCTGCATTTGCCAGAACGTTTCAATACTGATCTGCTGGGAGATACTGGCTGTTTGGGGTGATTAGTTAACTGAACAAAAAAGCCCATTTGTATAATAACCATTCTTGGTGATAATATGATAATTAACTCTTTACCAAATGACAAAATTTTAGACTTGTCCAAATTGAAAGCACTTGCAGATGACAAAGTAAATGTGACTTAAAAACTGAAATTTGTTTGAGGAAGGGTAGAAAACATTGTGGGAAAAGGAGAAAATGCTGGTTACCAGCATTTTCTCCTTTTCACACATTGTTTTCAAAAGGCCTCTTCTGCAGGGTTGTTAAAAGTCGGGATTGTGTGGTAAAGGGTTAAGAAAACATTAACCCTTGTCCTGCTAAATAAGTGAGGTAAAACCTTCAAGCCTACAGTAAAAACCAAGATTTTGCTACTTCAAAGGTATTTTTTGGGAAAGATACCTCCTTATTGGACAGTGTAGATGCAAGGTCAGACTGCATGTTCTGTGCAGTCTGTTCTTGATCTACACTGTCCGCAAAAGGTCCTCGAGTCAGGCTTAGCAGCCAAAGGATTAATGTGGTTTTTTTTTATTTCAGTCTATGCCCTATACGGGAGATGTACAAAACCTGAAGTCACAAGTGATGTCATTAATAAAAGAAGTACAAGAAACCAATGCTAAACTAGAACTAGCCACAAAGGCTTTGGAAAGCAAGTCAGCCAGGTAAAAATGTACAAGCACATGTATATGAACCATGTTCTGTGAAAGTGATGTATAGTGCATTTGCAAAAAGTATTGACCCATGTCAGCCTGCACATTCAGCACAGGCTGACATGGGTCGAAACTTTTCGCTATCAGTCAATTTTTTGTATGTCAAAGGACCAGTTTACCTCATGATTCAGTCAGTTGATAGTCAAAATGGATTTTATGGGTCCATAATTATATTGACTTGCTTGGTACAATGCATCATGGAGATGCTTTAACCCTTTACCACACAATCCTGACTTTTTTAACGACCCTGAGAAAGAAGCCTTTTGAAAACATTGTGGGAAAAGGAGAAAATGCTGGTAACCAGCATTTTCTCCTTTTCCCACAATGTTTTCTTCCCTTCCCAAAACAATTTTCAATTTTTCAGTTCCATTTATTTTGTCGTCTGCAAAAGCTTTCAATTTGGACTGGTCTAAAATTTTGTATAAAATAAACATAGTCACTCAGTTTTTCAATATTTCGGCCAGCAGCCTTTCTCAAGAAAAGAAACGTAAATTTATCTACTTTGTAGATGCACGTCATATGCCATTGTTGTATACAGGATGTGACGTCATTGTGAAATACACAATGTTTGATCCCGCGCTAATTAAATTAACGTTAATTGATAGCGGGAATCTTTGACGTTACACCCCGCCGGCCGGTGAGTCCGTAATTTCTGCATCCAGGTTGATTCGTACATCAATCTCTCTGTCTTGCAGCCTGATTTTATTTGTTGTAATATAGAAAAAACAGCATCCTCTTCTGAATGGTCTTTCTTTGAAAAATGACCGTTAATCGGCTTGTCTCTCTGCAATTTGATGTCACGCAAGTGCTCCGTCATCCTCTCTTTTAGCTGTCGTTCAGTCTCTCCAACATATACTACCGTTTCACATTTCTTACAGCTTATTGAGTAGACTACGCTGTGCTGTCTACAATTGTTGTAATTCGGGATTTTGAACCCTTCTCCTGTTGTACTAATAATTTTATCGCTGTCGGAAATGCGGGCACATTTGTCGCAATGTAATTTGCATGGTTTACTTGATTTTTTAACCTGTTTATTCGTCTTTCCATGAACTAAAGAGTCGCCAAGATTTCTGTCCCTTCTGTATGCAACCATAGGAGGTTCTTGAAACACTTTCGTCATTCTCTCTGACTTATATAATACTCTCGTGTGTTTATGGATGATATGGTTCAAGTCTGGGAGGAGGTTTGAATAGGTTACAGTCATCGGCACTCTGTCTGATTCTTTTCTACGTTTTCGCTTCTTTAATAGTTCGCCCCTATCTAGTTTGTCTACTTTCGCCATTTGTGAATTTATTGTTTTGCTACTATAACCACGTTGTCTTAATTTCTTTATCAGGATTCTCCTTTGATATTCGTAGTCTTGTGGTTTTTCGCATATTCTTTTTAGCCGTAAACCCAATCCAAATGCCAGACCTTTTTTTGTTGATGGAGGATGGCAAGATTTGCTATTCAAATAAAGTTGTTTATCAGTTGGTTTGACGTATAGGTCCGTATAGATCTTACCATCCGCTATCTTCACTAGAGTATCTAGGAACTCTATCTGTCTCGTGTGCATTCTCAACTCAACCTTGATGTCATTATGTATGCTGTTGGCATGTTTTGCAAACCCCTGAAGTTCTTCTACACTCCCACACCAAATACCAAAACCATCGTCAATGAATCTCTTGTAGAAGAGTGGCTGTTTTGAATATTTCAGAAGTTCCTCATCCCATTTTCGCATGTAGGAACATGCAAAGTTTTTTCCTAATTTGGAACCAATAGCCACCCCTTTTCTTTGAATAAAATAGTTGTCGCCAAATTCAAATATGTTGTTGTCAAGTACAGCCTCGATCAGTTTCATAGCATTTTCGGTGTCAATTAATTTTGTTGAGCGCGTTTCTAAAGCTTCTTTGCATGCAGCCAATCCCTCTTTCCTAGGAACTGATGGGTAAAGCTTGCAAACATCAAAGCAGAATAAAATACTATCTTTTGGTATTCTGTCATTAAAATCTGCAAGTTTATTGATAAAGTCATCTGTGTCTTGTATATAGCTTGGTGAAGATTCGACGTACTGATTTAGTTCATGTTCTACTAGTTCTGCTATTCTCTCAGTAGGTGTGTTTATACCACTGACAATTGTCCTGTACGGTATGTCTTTTTTGTGTATTTTTGGGTTCCCTTTAAGTTTTCCAGCAGTTGCATATTTTGGCATTAGATATTGTTTCATTTCCTTTGTGATCACCCCTTCCTTATGCATCTTATCTACCAGTTTTTTTATTTCTTTATAACTGTCCTCAATCTGCTTCTGCTCCGTCCTCTCATATATATCACTTCTATCCATTTCGGTTAATAGTTCACTTATGTATTCATTTTTATCTACTACGACTATACCCGATCCTTTATCGGCTGGGCGAATCACTATATCTGGGTTGTTTAGAAGCTCAAAAAAAGCCGCCTTTTCTTCCTTCGTTACGTTGAAATTTCCTTTCTTTTTCAAATTTTCTATTATATCTGTCTTTACAAGTTCTATATATAGGTCAAGGTGCACATCTGTCCCAGGATTGGGCGTAAAATAACTTTTCTGCTTCGATTGGAATTTCATTTGCACATTACATGCATCATTCAGATTTCCTTCTTTGTCATAAAAGAATTCTTTCAGTCTCATTCTACGTTCCCACTCAGCTAAATCCGATAGAAGTTTTATCTTATTTATCTTGCCACTGGTTGGAATGAATTTAAGTCCTTTTTCAAGAAGAGAAATTTGTGCGTCAGTTAATTTATGTTTTGAAAGATTAACAACTGAACATCTTGGTTCTTGATATGTATGTTCATTCGTGCAACCATATTTCCGGTTAGCATTGCACTGAATATTTCCACTTCTAAGATTATTATTTTTCTTATCTGTATTTGCTTTGTAGGTTTTAATTTTGTGAAATGAGCTATGGGTCGCTTTGGTTGGCATATTTTCATGTGTATCGACACATTTTGGGTATGTGAGTTCTGTTTCTTCAGGTTCGAACCAGTCAGGTATGGAGCGCAAAGGCAAAACATCATTTCCAGGGTTATTCTTGGCTTTTTTCACCAATGAAAAATGGGAGTTTTTGCACAGCAAATATATGTTTGCATCAATGGTGTCTGTTTCCAAATCATGATCACCTTGAAACGTATTCCATGTACGAAATGACTCATCGATCGCAACTAGTATATTAACTTGATATGTATCAGCTGCTGCTTGAATCTCAGCCTCTGTTGCCCATGATGAGATTCGACCGTCACTAAACCTTTGAAGTCGTAAATGCATTTCTATATCTCCGTCAATAAGCGGTGCATATTTTTGTTTATTTAATGACATGTGTTGAACAACCTTGTCTCTTATCACTCTATGTCGCATTTGCGTACCATGCAGATTTTGACTCAGACATCTATAAAAACAGTTGCCATCTTTAACTATTCTTACTACTGAGAAACTGTTTGTGCGCTGTCTTTGTTGTTTCTTGAGTTTCATAAGTTTTTTATGTTTTATTTCACTAACCTGTCTAATATAGTCTATGACCCATTCATCTTTGCTTCCTGGGACCTCATTTAGCTTCTGTTTCATTTCTTCGATCTCGATATCTAAGTCCCTAATTTTCTGTTCACATGCCTCTGAAGCTGTGTCCATGAATCTGAGAGAGACATCTTCCTTAATGCTGTTATTTCTGTCGATGAATTTACTGTCAACATCAAGCTGCAAATTCCATTTGATTCTAAAGCCGTTCGGCATCAATGACATCTTCAGACATTGTTTCAAAAACTCACCATGGCTTTGGTATCGTATTCGTTTTCTAATGACACGGTGTAATTTTTTTGATAAATCCATATTCCTTTTATAAGGAGTGAGTAAAAATATCAATACAAATAATTCCGTAGGGAATTCAACACTTAAAATAAAATAAACATAGTCACTCAGTTTTTCAATATTTCGGCCAGCGGCCTTTCTCAAGAAAAGAAACGTAAATTTATCTACTTTGTAGATGCACGTCGTATGCCATTGTTGTATACAGGATGTGACGTCATTGTGAAATACACAACGTTTGATCCCGCGCTAATTAAATTAACGTTAATTGATAGCGGGAATCTTTGACGTTACACCCCGCCGGCCGGTGAGTCCGTAATTTCTGCATCCAAGTTGATTCGTACATCAATCTCTCTGTCTTGCAGCCTGATTTTATTTGTTGTAATATAGAAAAAACAGCATCCTCTTCTGAATGGTCTTTCTTTGAAAAATGACCGTTAATCGGCTTGTCTCTCTGCAATTTGATGTCACGCAAGTGCTCCGTCATCCTCTCATTTAGCTGTCGTTCAGTCTCTCCAACATATACTACCGTTTCACATTTCTTACAGCTTATTGAGTAGACTACGCTGTGCTGTCTACAATTGTTGTAATTCGGGATTTTGAACCCTTCTCCTGTTGTACTAATAATTTTATCGCTGTCGGAAATGCGGGCACATTTGTCGCAATGTAATTTGCATGGTTTACTTGATTTTTT